>OY728129.1:1252102159-1253352159 GCA_963277665.1 Viscum album
GGAGGAGTCTCAAATTCATATCCAGTTCCCTCATTTGTTTTAGTATCCATTATTTTGGATTTTGGGGATAAAAAGACCCAAAGTGAGGAGAATGTAATGACACAAATGTTAAGGTTTTTTTGGAATTATTTGAAAAATTATGAGACCAGTTGTTGAGACGGTGTGGGTAATGTCACAACCTGGCTCTCTACTAAACTGATGGCTGCACCAATTTCCACATGACCTCATGCACATCTCCACCGATGCCAAAAGCTTTCGAATAGTAGTTAGAGTATATGGATAGTCATTTGGGATAATATACCCCATATTATATTTCAATAATAGAAAATGGAAATAAATAGAGGAAGAAGTTTAATAAATGATAAACCAGTGGAGGTAGATTTTATAATTGTTGTAAAAACAAATGACCAATTCCAATTATATAACATATGCATGCATTACATGATAATGATACAAGAAATGGAAAAAAAGTGGAAAAAAACATGCTTTACATTCCAATAGAGAAATAAATAACCAATGGCTCAATGCCATGAGGGAATTCTCCTTGATCATCCTGAGATTCCACTCGATCCTCTGCTTTGATCTCCCAAGAAAATGAAAACACCACAATCTTGTAACCAAATATAATCTACTTGGGTACCCCAATGCAACACCAGCCTGAGTAGGGTGTGATATATAAATCTTAGTAGGTTGGTACCACCGTTGATTACCCCAAATCCAGAAATTTAATAAATAATTTAAACCATGTGAAAGCATGTAAAAATAAATATGTAGTACAATGTAATTATATACCCATGTATGTGCTTCATCCCTCGACTGGTGTTTTAACATGAAATATACAATTTTCATTCGTACTGAACAATCCTTATATAATAATTTTCATTTATCAATTATTCAAACCTCATTAAATTATGAAATCCTTGAGATTTGGCACATTCTCGACATAACCCATATAAGTAACTCACCATAGATGTCTCTAAAAAACAACTATGTAATTAGAGTAAATACTAAATACACTATTGTTCTTTGTCTTGGAATATTCATCATAGATTATTCAATTTAATCATCCATATACTATGTCTGAGCTCATACACTAAAATAGTTATTCTCTCCTAGGCCCATCCACTAACATTGATTCACCCAATTAATTAATAATTCCGGACTCTTTCCTATATTAATTTCACAAATGATTATGTCAGAAAATAATTCATTAACTATTATTTAATTTCATGTATGACCAATTGGACCCACAGTCCAATGTAAATTAACGAGTGTAGAAAATCATGTATAGAACCCTCGTGGGTATTTGGAGCACTAGTCCATGTCTCACTACCCATGGGTATTTGGAGAATCATTCTTTATCCCATAAAATAACATTTGTATGCAAGATGGGTGTAGAACGCCATGTCAAGCACCCAGTGTGTATTTAGAGCATCAGTCCCTATCTCACAACGTTTTTATAAATCATACATATATATTAATCATTAGTGTAGAACTCCATGTCTAACACCCCAAGATCATCCATTAATTGAATAATAAATTCATTAATCCAAATCTATTAAGAAATTCAACAACTAATTAAAAATATAAATCTACCGTCAAATAAATTATACAATCAATTATCGTTTCCACATCCCAATAGTTAATAATTAATTATCAATTATTTATTCTTTATTTAACTATCCCAAATCTTTAACAAGTCTGAACACATCCACTGAAATAATGTTTCGTCTAGGACCTTAACAATTAAAATGCACATCATAAACTTCTCAAGTCAAAAATGCAGAAAATGGCCCACATATTTAGCAGCCATCTCACAAAGAAGATCATATTTTTAAATAATTATATACTAAAAAGCATAAGGCATGTAAAATAAACAAGCATCCAAATGTATTATTGGATGATAGACATAACAATAAATCAAATCACAATCATAAATTAATGCATGAATATTAATTAGTTCATCAATTAATTAATTAAATCATATCTCTTTAAAAAAAATTAATCAATTTATTAACCATTACCCATTTATCATGCAATAATTAAACCATACATTAATTATTAACGGTTTCCAATTTATATTTCGAACATTTAAAAATATTCAATATTTTCAATATTCATAAAATGCCACAATGTTTTTCAACACATGTCATGATAATTAATTCTTCAATTAATTACCTTGTTACCCATCCTTCCCCATTCAAATAATTTAATTATTTAATCATATCACTTTTACAAAATTATCAATAAAATCATAAAACCAAAAAATTGTCAATTCGTTATTTATATCATGTGGGTGGAATAATTTAATAACATCAAAAGTTTCATGTAATAAAATATCATATATCAACATTAAGCAAGAAGAAACAAGAGAATCCAAACCATATCAATCATGATATGACATTACCACTGATCAATAGTTTATCTTTAATCATCATTTCATGAAAACATAGCAGTTCCATAATAAAGGAAACTCACATTATCAATTTATTTATTTATCCTAATAGGAATTCTTAAATAAAGAGATAATGATCTAGAACCATACCTCGTGGAGGAAGAAAAACACATTGTACTTTGTCACATGTCGGCAACCAATTAACATCGGTCCACAGTCACATGCTCACTACCTTTATATATATGTCAATATATATCTACATATATAAAAATATAAATATAAATATAAATATAAATATATATATATATTCACACTCATGTCTTCCCAGTAAAAAATAACAAAAAATCACCAAAATAACATCAAAAGAACAAAACCAATGTAGCATGGTCTGTACCTACCACTAGATTCCATGGAATCATATAAAATATTAGACTCCCGTTTAGGTGGTGCAAAACCATCTAACGAAGTAGAACCCTTACCTGAACCAATGGTGGTTATGTAAAATGGGTTTATCCACTTCGCCCTAGGTGGATTATGTTGGATAATGGGAAAATTGACCCAAAAACATCATTTTTACTCCATAATGAATGAATAACATCAAAACACGGTATATACATCAAACCCAAAATTCGGCCAAATCATATCGGGTACCGAAAACACACCTAATCACAAAAGTGATGAAGAAAAATGTCAAATAAGATCCTACCATGAATAATGAGACAAAATCAATGGAATAATCAGAAGAAAACATCAAAGATGGAGTACTCAAGAAGGGGGAGGATGTGTGCTACAACAGTTCTTCCTGAGGTCGAAGCACGCTGTTGTAGGGGGTCGTACGGGGGGTCACGCACTGCGGTGAACCGCTACCGAGAGGATGAGGTTGGGCCATAGGGGGGTGGATGAGTCTCATCAATGAATGGTTGGCCACGAAGAAGAGCCACATTCCTAGGGTTTCAGCATGCCAGCTGGTGTGTTACACTACAAGGAGAATTGGTCGGGGGTGGGTCACGTGCTATCGTGTCACACCGTAGAGAGAATATCGGGCTGGAGGGGGATGCTCCGACCATAGAGGAGGGGAGATTTCATATTGTTCATGCTTCATGAAGGAGGAACATGGGGAACGCGCCTTCTGGTTCATGGGGAGGAAGGAGTAGGATCCTCCCCTCTCTTTTATTTTCATTTAAAAATAAAAATAAAAACCATAAAAACCTCCATTAATTAAATTTAATTAATTCAAAAATAATTTATGATAATAATAAAAGTTATGATTATTTCCACCCCTTTCATGATTTATTACTTTACAACAAAAACCCCCATAATAAATTATTATTATTATTTTTATTAATTATAAAAAACAATAATAAGATAATAATAATTATTTCTATAACCAAAATAATATCCATAATAATAATAATCATAACATAATCATTATTGTTTCCATAAACCATCATTTATTAAGACCATAACATCGAATTTATTGTATCATCATTAATGATAAAAACTCAAACTCATAACCTCTATTTAAAAAAAATAATGAAACTTCTTTATCATTGAAACCCCTCATTTAATTAAATGTTTCTTTGAGAAGCTCAAAAGCCAAATTAAATTCATTTAACATTTATTTAATTAATTAAAAAAATAATAATAAAAATAATATCATTATTATTTTTATAATTCCAAAATTAATTTAATTAAAACCATAACCCCCCAATTTATTAAAACATAATTAATATGATATTATTGATAATAACTCCAACCCATAACCTCCATTTAATAATAAATGTTCCTTTATTAAATATGAAACTCATCATTTAATAAAAACTCTTGACAGATTAACCCAAAATATATATTAAATTCTTCATCTATCATTTAAATAATTCATTATCATTAATTTAATTAAACAACCACAATCATAATAATAATTAATTCATTATTATTACTATTAAAACATTCTTTTAATTAAAAAAAATCTATAATATGATCTTATTTAATTAAATTAAATAATTTATTAAATTGGTTAAACTGCATAGGTTGGACGGCAACCATGAATTTCCTGTGCGGATCCATTAAAGTAGAGTTTTCCATATCTATTGCTCCCGATACTAATTCGGAAACCCACTAAAAATTATTGGGTACTTACAAATGTCTAAAAATGATCATTTAAGTGTTCTAACACTCATAATTAATTTCCAAATTTTGGTTTAAAAACCGACACATCGATAAACCAAAAAAAAGTCTAAAACATTCATATTTTATCCTGATAACAAAAACACTGGAAAATACAATTTACCCACCTTAAAAAATTCTCATCCCTAAGAAGCCATCTGGAACCACTACTAGAACAACTGACATACCAAAGTCATTTAATCTCCTTAGACCGAACGTGTTGCATTCCCAACACAAAACACTCCTTTAACCCTTCCAAAGCCTAATGGTTAAGCCTCTAAAACAAGAGTCAAAGCTCACTTTATAGCTTAAACATCCAAAAGAAACTTATATATGAGGCCATTATGAGGACCTTGTCAATGAAAATGGTTTAATATTGACAAACCAATAGAACATGTTGTGCAAGAATCCCTCAAAAAAAATCATTGTCCCATCACCAACATTCTACCTTTACATAATGACATTCCTTTAAAACTATTCCAAAACCATTCGTATGATAAACAAAGACCTTACCTGACCTCTGGTGAAATTTCCAAGTCAATCCATTATAAGGACATTTTTTTTAAAAACAGTTGTGCCTCAACACGAATAAAAGAGCAGCCCAAAGAAACCATGAATCCAACATACTCCCCAGATAACAACCACTCATCAAGACCAACAACATTTAAACTGTAGAATGGTGTATGACCAACACCGTCTTAGTTCCTCCATGAAGATGTCAAGAGAGGGGACATGTTCATCGTAATCAGAAGCATGCACTAAGAGATGACCAATTTCATTAAGAAGATCAGTCGAACTACTATCAGAAAACTCGATTCTAAAAGCTCAGAATCTCTTACTAACACGTTTATAGAAAATGATGCCACATTTCCCAGCTTATGATTTTTTATAATGTTGAAATAAGAGATCAAATGAAAAAAATGGTGTGCTATTTCAGAAAACATAACACATGCGTGTGAAGTACCATGAACCAAAATTACTACGTCAAAAATTGATCATAAAACCCGTATCATAATCCTTTCAGCGTGCAATAACACCTGAGTACCAAGAAGGCCTCATGATCAGTGGGACGAACTTACTAAAACGACTTAGAACATTCCAAGGGTATTGTCTACCACGGGTTATCCCCATGAGAAACATAAACTTCGACCCTCTATCTTGGTCGTGAAAAAATAATATCACCAATAAAAAAATGTCCTTTTTCTTTAAGTGATTTTAATTAATTCATTATAATCTTTTAACATGAGAATAAATTTCCATAGACACACAAGAACGTTTTCACAATAACACACATGTTTTTTAAAACAACTCCCTATGGTAAATTAGGCTTGCTATCACAAACATACTATTTAAATATTTCACATATATTGTTATCCAAATATAAATAGGCAACTTATAATCTAAATTCATTTAATAGAAAAGTCTCCCTCTGATGGTCCCATTTATTCAATCTAGGTTCTTCGAAAAGCAACCCAACAATAGTTCATATCAATCAAAACTCACCAGTTTTACATTTATAACCATTTTCAAACACACTATGGTTATATACAGTTCAAACACATGGGTGACCATCAACCAATCGATAAGGAACCCATACACCTTACCGCTAGAATTTGGCTCTCATTTATCACAATGAACATTCATTTCTCATTTTATTTTTAGTATCCCTTTAACACATTAAAACATCTCTAGATTGTTATGACAAGAAGTAACACAACAACATGCAATTACAAAGAAGAATGAAACAACAACAAAACAACATAAAAACTGAGGCAATAAGTCATATAATAACTCATGGATATTAAATATATCATGAAAAAATTCTATTGACAGAGGCATACTAATGCAGATGAAAACATGGCATTGCAACCAAGGGACTCAATCAAAATTAGTAGGAATCCATGTAGTGAAACTAAATGGATTGTGAATATTTACGTGTGTAAGATGATTCATGTATGGAACTTACTTTACCTAGGAGGAAAAGATATTTTTTTATCAAAATTATCAAAATCAATAAGAATTGGAAAATATAGCAGTCACTCAAGGTGAAATTAGATCAATCGTAACCTTACAAACTACCAACATCAATTCACATCTCTAGCCACATGGTCATTTCCCGTACATGGGGTGATCTGTCCCAACAATGACTACTAACCCTTGTGCCGACACATTACTAGTGTCATATTTACCAACACAAAATAGAAATTCCAAAGGAAAATAACCCTATAATATAACTTTGTAACTTCCAGACCTGGCTCTCCACTACACTGGTGGCCAGACCGGTCACCACATGACCTCAAGCGTGTCTCCCCATACACCAAAGGTTGCTGACTAGCAGCGAGGGTATATGAAAAGTCAGTCGGGACACTATACCCTCAAATCATAGTCGAATAATAGAAAATGGCAATAAATAGTAGAAGAAATATAATAATTGATAAAGAATCTTAAGACAGATTTTATAAATCTTATACAAAATAAATGGCCAATGCTAATTATATAGTAGACACAAAATGAAAACCTAATGATAAAAATGGAAAACAATGAAGAAAATAGCATGCTTTACATTCTAATGAAGAAATATGTAAACAATGACTCAAAGTGCTGAGGGAGGTCTCCTCCAGAATATCGAGATTCAGCATTGTCCTCTGCTCCTATATCCTAAGAAAATGCAAAAAGAACAATCTGACAACCAAATAGAATCTACTCTGGTACCCCAATGTAGTAGCGGCCCAAGTAGGGTGTCAGATATAAAACTCAGTAGGCTGGTACCACTGGTGTCTAACCCAGATCCAAACATTTAATAAATTATTTAAACAATCTGAAAACATGAATAAAAAAAGTAAGCGGTACAGTGTAACTATATACCCATGTACCTGCTTCAACCTTCACCTGGTGTCTGAAGCTGCATTATATATTTTTTCATACATACTCTACTATCATTACATAATCATTTTAATTTATCAATTATTCAACACTCATTGAATTATTAATATCTTGAGATTCTTCCTACACCCGATATCCCTCGTAAAAGTCACTCACCACATATGTCTCTAGAGAACATCTACGTAATAAATGTAAATACCAAATCCAAGATCGTTCTTTTGATTGGATAATGTGTCATAAGATATTCAATTTAATATTTCATATAATATTTCTGAGCCCGTCCACTAAAATTTTGATTTTCGTCTAGGTCTGTCCACTGACAGTGATTCAACCAAGTCATTAATAAGTCTGAACCCTTTCTCTTATTCAATTCACAAATCAATATCTAACAATAGTTTTCATTAACCATAAATTATTATCATGTAAGACCAATTGGACTAAGTTAAAATGTAAATTAATTGGTGTAGAACATCATGACTAGCTCCCTTGGGAGTATTTATAGAATCATTCCTTGTCTCACAACCCGTGGGTATTTGGAGAATTTGTCTCTATCCCATTAGTGAACATTTTCAAACAAGCTGTTATAGAACTCCATGTCTAGAACCCTGTGAGTATTTGGAGCAGTAGTCCATATATAATGACCAGTTTATCAATAATACATATATATTTATCATTGGTGTAGAAGGACATGTCTAATACCCCAAAACCATTAATTAATTAATACATAAATTAATTAATCCAAATCCGTTAATTAATTAAAAAACTAATTGACAACATAAATCTCCCATCAAAAAAATTATATAATCAATTAACCATTCCACATCTCAATAGTTAACAATTAATTATCAATTCATTATTCTTAATTATCTATCCCAAATATTGAACAAGAATGAAACCGTCCACTGAAATAGTGTTTCGTCCAGGGAATTAACAATTATCCTGCATGTCATAAACATCTCAAGTCAAACATGCTGAACAAGGCCCACATATTTAGAAAACATCTCACATAGCATATAATATTTTTAAACAAGTCTATTGTAACGCCCCGACCCCAGTTACCCAGAGTCGGTGCATTATTACTTAACATTGGCATGATCACAAGAAAGATTAAATCTTGAAAGACCGATTAGTTTAGTATCCTTGGAAACACTAGATATATTCATAAAGTTTTACATTACATCCTAAAAATGAAAACTACAACAACATAGTCTCCATAGTCCACACTCTTATCCCCTCATACTATCCCTACAGGTCATTCATAATTTACTTCATCACATCCTGGGAAAAATAAAACATAGAAAAGGGGTGAGCTCAAATTCCCAGTAAGAATAACAATATAGCGGAAACTTTCATAAATAAGAATAAACATTTAAGGCAATGTATAACTAAAACAAAAGCCTTTTAAACTTGAACTTCAACATAGTATGGAAAAAATAAAATGAAATAATTCCATTTACTTATTCACATGGATATTCTACTAATCGAATAATCACATAACCAATTTCATAATGATGGAATTCATAATTCCAGACTATCATAACCACATAGCCAATGCCTCGTGCCAAGACTACAAATAAGATTTTTCTAAGGCCTTGTTCCAAGACACAAGTTTGTCTCATAAGACCTACCGATGCATCGAGGAGCTATAGCGGGCTCCACTCGTCACATATTAAGTCCAACGCATTCCTCATATGAACAGGTTTAAACATAACATAAACATTCGTATTAAAAATAGCATACAAAATGTCAATAATTTCTCCATAAACGATAAATGGTATAAAAATAACACATCCACAGTAAAAAAAATCACAAAACCTTCAATACAATATGGAAGTTTTGTATCATAATAAATCAACTTCAAATAAGCTTAAAATCCATCAAAGGATGTTGACATAGATGAAATCAAAACTATTTGAGAGAAATATTCCTTTTCTTGAAATCAATTAAAAGCCACATAATTATAAAATAAAACATTTACTTTGAAAATTTTCTTATAATCTTGTAAGGGAAGCTTTGATGATTTTATAACGGCGGAAAATAGCCGCACCCGCCGTATAAGTTAAAAAACATTCTTACCTTAATTCTGTCGAAAAGGATAAAATGGACCTTGTTTGGAAAAGAACAGAAAGAATCCTTTATAAACCACTTATAAAGGTCAAAAAGGGTATAAATGACTTTAACCCATAATCTAGTAAATAATAAAAATGTTTTGAAATACATTTTTAGGAAACATGGATGTGGATGATAAAGAAGTCCCAGTAGATTATTAAGTATAAACAACCTCAGATAATGAAGAGATTGCAAAATAAACCCTTACCTTGTACTTTTCCTTGGTTGGGGTAGGTTAACCTCCTGTATAATGGTGAAATAATTGTTATTAAATTATACAAGAATCATATATATTAATATGATATCATATATGATCCTTTAACATTGCTTTGTTAATAATATTTTAGAATTATCGTCGTTTCGGGTGTTAACATACCCATTTTCTTTTATATGTTATGTAAGCCATGTTTGTTATGGATAGGTTTTATCTTATTCATATCCAGAATGATATTAAGTCCTTAAAAATTATTATTAATCTTCAAATGAGAAATAGACTTGAATGGATACGATGGAGAATGAATCTCATCGCGTTCGTGGAGACGGTAGTCCGTACGTACGGCCGAGCGACAATATCATTTTTTTGATATTAAAATAATATATAATTGTATGGTATATCATATATAAAGAATAATTATCATTTTATATTTATTATCTACATTAATTACACTTCATTATTATACCCATCCAAATAATAATTTATTGAATAACAATTACACCACGACGTGGAGACGGTAAGCCGTACGTACGCACGTATGGTGACATGTTATTCAAATGATGGATAGAATACTGAATATGGTTGTAACATATTTATAATAACATCACAATATATATAAAATACTGGAGTTATTATTTTAGAATGTTAATAACAAATAAAGAAGAATTGGAAGAAGAAAGGAACTTGAAAAAGTGTGGTGAAATCCTTACCTCTTCTTCGGGTTCTTCCTTTTGATTTGATCAAAAGGGCTCCTTAGGGTGGATTTATGACTAAAGGAATGCCTCTAGGATGAATTCAGGGAAGTTGAGAGAGTGTTTGGGCAGAGTTTGGCCGAGACAAATGGCTTTGAAGGTGTGAATTAATGAGAAGGGTGAGTTCCCTTTTATAAGAGGGGTGAGGGGCACCTTTGGAAAAGCTAGAAATATTATTTTATAATAAATTCATATTCAGTTCCTAATGGCTCAGAAGTGGATTATTTAAAGGTTAAGGTGGGGATGGGTCGAAAACCACTCAACCAATAGAATTTATATAGGTTTAGGTCATTATATTAATATTATATTTTAGTTTTAACTCTTAGTTAATCAGTTTGACACTTACCATGTCACTTTGTATTTTTATATTATATAGTTAATAAACTTACTATATACCTCTAAAAGTCCCCCAAGTGGTCCATTAATGATATAAATATCATGATATAAGTCTCTTGGCAGAACCTTAGATTTTTAGGAACTGTATATCAGTTAATAATATAATATTTGTTTTAAAAACTCTTTTATGTCAATTTTGACACTATTTGGAAAATTGATTTTTGTGAAAATCATATCAGAATTATTAATTCGATAAAAGTTAATTAAATCATTCCTAATATGTCATATTAACCTATAAAATTATTTCAATTCATAAAAAGTCTCAAATTATATTTATTTGGGTATTTATAATATCCATTATTTAAATTTTTCACTATTATGTTAATTACTGCATCCTCATTGTGTCACAAATAAATTAAATTATTTAATGTATAAAAATTTTAAATAAAATATAATTATGTAGGAAATATTTTTAGATTTCTAATTAATATTTATAATCGAATTTTTCTTATGTGTAACCCTATATTAAAAGTTTTTTTTGTAAATAAACTTTGATTTTTACTCTTTTAACTCTTCTTTGAATTAAATAATAATAAATGCCGTAATCTAATACATGTAGACCTAAATGATAATATTTTATTCCTAAGGTTATTTGTGGCAGAATTAAGATTATCCAATAGAATTAGGACATGTGTTAGGGTGATATTAATATCATTTTGACCCTTAATTACCCTATTTACTTTTAACCGTGGTAAATAAAAGTAAAATGTTACTATTCACAAAAAATTATTTTCTTCTCAATGAACCACATTTTAGTCCTTGATATTAACCATGTCTCTCGAATTTTCGAAATTCCACTCACAGATGCAGTAAAATTATGTTTTATGAAAAATTCAGTTTTTAACTACCACTTAGTGGTTTCACTATTCATCAAAAAATTATGTTTTTCAGAAAAAAACCAAAATTTCACCCTAGGCTAATTTCGATCCGAATCCAAAAATGAATTCCATTTTGAAAAATAAAATTTATAAATTTCAAAAATTGGGAATTACTATTCATAACGGCTAGTTTGATTGGTTGTGGTGTGTTAGAACTCGATGTTGCGTACAACACACACTATTGCATTATTCAAAGAGAAGTGTACCGTAGAAGCTTGGGGTGTTACATTCTCCCCTCCTTCAAATAATTTCTTCCTCGAAATTTCTAGAATACTACCGCATGAAAGGACTCAGGTGTTTTTTCATCATAAGTTCCTCGGGTTCCCACGTTGCCTCTTCAATCTTATGGTTTCTCCACAAGACTTTTACCAGACGAGTCGCCTGGTTTGTCAGTACTTGTTCCATCGTATCAAGAATCTTGATGGGATCTTGGAAATAAGACAGATCAGGTTCCAGTTCTAATTCCTCATAGGTGAGTACATGTGTTGGGTCAGGCATGTATTTCCTCAATAGTGATATGTGGAACACATCGTGAACTTTGGAGAGACTTGGCGGCATTGCCAATCGGTAAGCTACAACCCCAATTCATTCTAGAATTTCAAAAGGTCCGATGTAACTGGTACTCAATTTACCTTTCTTACCGAAACGTATGACTCCCTTCCATGGAGATACCTTCAAGAAAAAATGATCACTGACTTGAAATTACAAATCCTTCCTTTGATTATCAGTATAGCTCTTCTGCCTACTTTGAGATGCTTTGATATGGTTTTGGATTACCTTCACCTTTTCCATCATTTCCTCCACTAGTTCTGGGCCTACAAGTTTTCTTTCACCAACTTCATGCCAACAAGTTGGTGTGCGACATCTCTTTCCATATAACGCTTCATATGGTGCCATAGGAGTCTTTGGTAGCCCCATGACAAAGCCCATCGTAATATTGTCTCATTTCCACTCTGGTATGGGAAGAGGTTGCATGACTCCTCCAGGCTGTTGCCTTCAATCTTTCACTTGTTGAAAAACCATACATCTTGACACAAAATCAGCAATCTCCCTCTTCATGTTGTCACACCAAAAATGTTCCTTCAAATCTCTATACATTTTGGTGCTCCCATGGTGTATAGAGAAATTGGAACTATGAGCGTCATCCAGCAATTCCCTTTTTAGATCAGGTATATCGGGAACACAAAGTCTCTTCCCAAATTTCAAAATTCCATCTTCATACACAAAGTCTCTCAATCTCCCATCATTCACAGCTTTAATATTCTTTTGAAATTCTTCATCATCGGTCTGATAACTCTTAATCCTTTCTAGTAAAGATGGTTTGTCAAACATTTGAAAAAGCATTGATGTTTCACCTTCCTCGGTTATTCCCATGTCCATCTTCACTAGATCCATGAAAATTGGATCCCTTTTAATTCTCATATTGTTCAAAACTCCATGGTATTTTCTCTTCAAATCATCTACCACCTTGTTTGCTTTCCCCGGGTGGTAGTGTATCGTGGAATCATAATACTTGAGTAATTCAAGCCATCTCCTTTGCCTCATGTTGAGTTCTTTTTGTTAGAAAATATACTTCAAACTCTTGTGATCAGTATAAATCTCACATTTTTCACCATAGAGGTAGTTCCTCCTTATCTTCAAATCAAAGATCACCGCTGCCAACTCGAGATCATGAGTAGGATAGTTTTTTTCATGAATTTTCAACTGTCGTGATACATAAGCAATAACCCTATCATTCTTCATAAAAACACAACCAAGTCCTTTCTTCAATGCAGCACTATAAATAACGAACCCATCATTCTCCTATGGTATAGTCAATATAGGATCATTGACTAATCTTCTCTTCAGTTCTTAGAAACATTCTTCACACTCTTTTTTCCAAACAAATTTAACCCCTTTACGTGTGAGATTCATTAATGGGTTAGCCAGTTGGGCAAAATTCTGGACGAAACGTTGATAATAACCCGCCAAACCAATAAAATTGTGTACCTCAATTATACTCGTAGGTGCTGGCCATTCATGGATTGCCTTGGTCTTAGAAGGATCAATAGAGATTCCATCTCTAGAGACAGTATGGCCAAGAAAAGAAATCTATTGAAGCCAGAATTCACTCTTGCTAAAATTCCCATATAATTCATGTCTTCTCAGAGTCTTTAGGATAATGCGAAAGTGATTTTAATGATCTTCGTAGCTTTTGGAGAATACCAAGATATCATCAATAAATACCACCACAAATTCATTGAGATATTCCTTGAAAACTCTATTCATCAGATCCCTGAATATAGAGGGTGCATTAGTCAATCCAAAAGGAATTACTGTAAACTCGTAATTCTCATACCTGGTTCGAAATGCTGTCTTCAGAATGTCTTCCTTCTTAACACACAAATAATGGTATCCAAATAAAAGGTCAATCTTTGAAAAGTATTGAGCTCCATGTAGTTGGTCAAATAAATCATCAATGCGAGGTAGGGGATACATGTTCTTTATTGTTATAACATTAATCTCCCTGTAGTCGATACATAACCTCATAGATCCATATTTCTTTTTAACAAAAATAACAGGGGATCCCCATGGAGAAACACTAGGGCGAATAAATCTATTATTACTCAATTCCTCTAGTTTTTTCTTTAGTTCAACTAATTCTATAGTGGCCATTCTATAGGGGTCTTCGATATAGGCCTTGATCCAGGAATTAAATCAATGGAAAACTAAACTTCTCGTTCTAGAGGATTTCCAGGTAAATCATCCATAAACACATCTAAATATTCTTTCACAATAGGTACATCCTTTATTTGAACATTCCTTTCCTCACCCATAGTCATTTCATTCTCTTCCTCCCTAATAATTGAATTTAGTTGAGATACTGGGGGTTGATCTAGATAAGATTTAGGTGGTGACGATTCTTCTCTAAATATAAGGTGTTCCTTATCATCATCATAAAAAATCGTAACCTCCTCTTTCTTACATTAAATCATCGCATCATGGTCCGAATTCTAGTTCATACCGAGGATTATATTAAACTCAATCATAGGTATGATGATGAGATCAGTGGATAAAGAACATTTGTGTGCTCTAATGGGGACTGATTCACAAAACATTGTTGAAATGATACTTCCCTTATGAGTTTTAACTAACAACTCTCGTGTTAAATCAAATTGGAAATATCTAATTTTCTTAGAAAACAGGGAAGATATGAAACAATGCGATGATCCAGAATCAAATAATGCATTTTCTAAACATAAGGAAACAATTATATTACCCGTCACCACATCTTTTGGAGCTTCTACCTCAGTAGTAGTTATAGCATAAGCTTGGCCTTGATCCCTTGGAAATTTCTGAGGTAAGTTCCTCTGATGCTTAAGACATTCATTTGCATAATGTCCCATCTTCCTGCAATTGTATCACTGAACATCGATAGCTTCCTTCTTCCCCTTGCAATCACGAGCTTGGGGGACTTTTTCACTACACTTGTAACAAACTCCCATTCCTTTTAAGAAAGTACCGGGGTGTTTCTTCCCACATTTACTGCAGGATGGATATTCAAATTTTCCCTCCTTCCCTTTATTTCCATTCCCAGATTGATCAGCAGATCTCTTCTTCTCTTGCTTTGATTTAAAGTCATAAGTATTTGAGAATTATTTCTCTGTCTTGATAGCACAAGAGACAATGTCTTCATACGATGGGAAGGATTGTGAGACTAATTCTCGATGGAGAAATGGTTTTAACCCAAAAAAGAAATGATCAATCTTACTTCTTGGTTTACATATATAATCTCTAGCACACCTTGTCTAACCTTATAAAGTTAGCCTCATACATTGCGACATTCTCATCCTCCTTTTGTCTCAGACTCTGAAATTGTCATTCCATATCTGCTCGATGGTCCCGAGGAAAGTATTTTTCTAAAAATAAATCTTTGAGCTCCCTCCATTCCATATTTGATACTTCATCATCTTCCTTCATGTTTTTAATCAATAACCACCATTGATTGGCATCTCCAGTGAGGCGGTAAACTTCAATGATAACTTTTTCCATTTCACTACTCCCCAAAGCCGGAAATATTTTCTCTAGGGAATTTATCCATTGCTCAGTTACTAAGGGATTTGTACTCCCATTGAACGTTGGTGGTTGTTGCCTCACAAAGAGATCTAACATTAATCCTCCACGCTGTGGATCAGGGTGCTCCATACGGGTAAGGTTATTATTCATAACCTGAGTGAGTTGTCCCAGTATGGTGATTAGATGATCGACACCAGTTGCATCACCAGCTCCACTATAATTATCTTGAGCAGGAGGGAAATCCCTATATGGAGTGCGTGCATTGATACAGTTTCCATTTCTTCCACTAGGCGCCATTTCTAAACAATGGCATAAACTAGTTCATTTTATGGATCAAAATACATAATTTCATACTTATAAAACACTTAATATAAATTGATATTTTTATGGATATAATCCATAATCATAAAAAAAATTCATTGAGGGAGTATATACTCGTAAACCCTTTATAATGATTTGTAAATAAAATGAGAGTTATCCTAAGCATATCCCCTAGGAGTTTTATAACCATGAGTGCAGCAAGGCCCGTTATCGTGCACCAGTTCCCGTTTAAGTCAAGCTAATAGCGGTGTTTTCAGGTTTTACCCCTAGGTACATCTGTGCCAGAGCCGCCTCTACCTGCTCGTATCCAGACGGGGATGTATTTCTCATAAAACTCACAAAATCTCTAAAATACCAAAATTCTAGGAAGTTCTTCTATAATAATCCTCAAAGTCCATCTTAAATATATGTGCTCTAATCAGAGTTTATCTAAATATAGATTCCATGGTTTGTACTAAACATCCTCTGATACCAACTGTAACTCCCCGACCCCAGTTACCTAGAGTCGGTGCATTAATACATAACATTGGCATGATCACAAGAAAGATCAAGTCTCGAAAGACCGATTAGTTTAGTAGCCTTGGAAACACTAGATATATTCATAAAGGTTTACATTACATCCTAAAAACGAAAACAACAACAACATAGTCTCCATAGTCCACACTCTTATCCCCTCATACTATCCTTGCAGGTCATTCATAATTTACTTCTATCACATCCTGGGAAAAATAAAACATAGAAAAGGGGTGAGCTCAAATGCCCAGTAAGGATAACAATATAGCGGAAACTTTCATAAATAAGAATAAACATTTAAGGCAATGTATAACTAAAACAAAAGCCTTTTAAACTTGAACTTCAACATAGTATGGAAAAAATAAAATGAAATAATTCCATTTACTTATTCACATTGATATTCTACTAATTGAATAATCACATGAAATATCAATAACCAATTTCATAATGATGGAATGCATAATTCCAGACTATCATAACCACATAGCCAATGCCTCGTGCCAAGACAACAAATAAGATTTTTCTGAGGCCTTTTTCCAAGACACAAGTTTGTCTCATGAGACCTACCGATGCATCGAGGAGCTATAGTGTGATCCACCCGTCACATATTAAGTCCAACACATTCCTCATATGAACAGGTTTAAACATAACATAAACATTCGTATAAAAACTAGCATACGAAATGTCAATAATTTCTCCATTAACCATGAATGGTATAAAAATAACACATCCAGAGTCAAATAAATCACAAAACCTTCAATACAATATGGAAGTTTTGTATCATAATAAATCAACTTCAAATAAGCTTAAAATCTATCAAAGGATGTTGACATAGATGAAATCAAAAGTATTTGAGAGAAATATCCCTTTTTTGAAAACATTTAAAATCCAAATAATTATAAAATAAAACATTTACTTTGAAAATTTTCTTATAATCTTGTAGGGAAGTTTCGAAGATTTTATAACGGCAGAAAATAGCCACCCATGCTGTATAAGTTAAAATAAATATTCTTACCTTAATTCTGTCGAAAAGGTTAAAAGGACCTTGTTTGGAAAACGACGGAAAGATTCCTTTATAAACCACTTATAAAAGTCAACAAGGGTAAAAATGACTTTAACCCATATTCTAGTAAATAGTAAAAATGTTTTGAAATACATTTTTATGAAACATGGATGTGGATGATAAAGAGGTCCCAGTAGATTATTACGTATAAACAACCTCGGATAATGAAGAGATTGAAAAATCAACACTTACCATGTACTTTTCCTTGTTTAGGGTTGGTTAACCTCCTATATAATGGTGATATAATTGTTATTAAATTATACAAGAATCATACATATTAATATTATATAAAATATGATCTTTTAACATTTCATTGTTAATAATATTTTAGAATTATCGTCGTTTCGGGAGTTAAGTTACTCATTTTCTTTTATATGTTATGTAAGCCATGTTTTTTATGGATATGTTGTATCTTATTCATATCCAGAATGATATTAAGTCCTTAAACATTATTATTAATCTTCAAATGAGAATTATACTTGAATGGATACGATGGAGAATGAATCTCATCGCGTTCGTGGAGATGGTATTCCGTATGTACACACGAGCGACAATATCATTCTTTTGATTTTAAAATAATATATAATTGTATGGTATATCATATATACAGAATCATTATCATGTTATATTTATTATTTACATGAATTACACATCATTATTATACCCATCCAAATAATAATTTATTGAATAACAATTACACCACGACGTGGAGAGGGTAAGCCATACGTAAGCACGTATGGTGACATGTTATTTAAAGGATGGATAGAATACTGAATATCATTGTACCATATTTATAATAACATCACAATATATATAAGATACTGGATTTATTATTTTATAATGGTAATATCAAAGAAAGAAGAAGTGGAAGAAGAAAGGAACTTGAAAAAGGGTGGTGAAATCATTATCTCTTCTTCGGGTTCTTCCTTTTGATTTGATCAAAAGGGATCCTTAGGATGGATTTATGACTAAAGGAATGACTCTATGATGAATTTAGGGAAGTTGATAGAGTATTTGGGTAGATTTTGGCTGAGCCAAATGGCTTTGAAGGTGTGAATTAATGAGAAGGGGGAGTTCCCTTTTATAAGAGGGGTTAGGGGCACCTTTGGAAAAGCTAGAAATATTATTTTATAATAAATTTATATTTGGTTACTAATGGATCAAAATTGGATTATTTAAACGTTAAGGTGGGTATGGGTCGAAAAACACTCAACCAATAGAATTTAGATAGGTTTGGGTCATTATATTAACCTTATTTTTTAGTTTTAACTCTTAGTTAATTAGTTTGACACTTACCATGTCACTTTGTATTTTTTTATTATATAGTTAATAAACATAATATATACCTCCAAGATACCACCTAGTGGTCCATTAATGATACACCTATCATGATATATGTCTCTTGGACGATCCTTAGATTTTTAGGAATTGAATATCAATTAATAATATAATATTTGTTTTACAAACTCTTTTATGTCAATTTTGACACCATTTGGAAAATTGATTTTTGTAAAAATAATAACAGAATTATTACTTCTAAAAAAGTTAATTAAATCATTCCTAACATGTCATATTAACCTAGAAAATTATTTTAATTCATAAAAAGTCTCAAATTATATTTATATGGTTATTTATAATATCAATTAGTTTAATTTTTCACTATTATGGTAATTACTACATCATCATTGTGTCATAAATAAATTAAATTATTTAATGTCTAAAAATTTAAAATAATACATAATTATGTAGGAAATATTTTTGGCTTTATAATGAATATTTATAATAGAATTTATCTTATGTGTAACCCTATATTAAAAATGTTTTAGTAAATAAATGTTGATTTTAACTCTTTTAACTCTTCTTTGAATTAAATAATAATAAATGTTCTAATCTAATCCAAGTGGACTTAAATGATAATATTTTATTCCTAAGGTTGTTTTTGGTCGAATTAATCTTATCCAATAGAATTAGGACATGTGTTAGGGTAATATTAATATTATTTTTACCCTTAATTACGCTATTTATTTTTAACAGTGGTAAATAAAAGTAAAAAGTTATTATTCACCAAAAATTATTTTCATCTCAATGAACCACATTTTATTACTTGATATTAATCGTGTATCTCAGATTTTCGAAATTCCACTCACAGAAGTGGTAAAAATATGTTTTATGAAAAATTCAGTTTTTTAACTACCACTCAGTGGTTTCATTATTCATAAAAAATGAATTTTTTCAGAAAAATACCAAAATTTCACCCTAGGCTAATTTAGATATTCCGAATCCAAAAATGAAGTCCATTTTGAAAAATAAAATTTATAAAATTTAAAAAGTGGGTATTACTATTCATAACGGATAATTTGATTGGTTGTTGTGTGTTAGAACTCGATGTTGCGTACAACACACGCTATTGCATTATTCAAAGAGAAGCGTAATGTAGAAGCTTGGGGTGTTACATCTATCCTAAAAAACTTATGTAATGGAAAATAAAAACACATCCAAAGGTATTATTGGCTAATAGTCATAACAATCAATCAATTTACAATCTTTAAATAATCCATGAAAATTAATTAATTCCAAAATTAATTAATTGAATAATCTCTCTTTAACAAATTCATAAATTAATTAACCATTAAACATTTATCATGTAATAATTAGTCCATCCATTAATTATTACCAGTTTCTAATTAATATTCAGAACATCTCAAAATATTCAATATTCTCAATATTCAGAAAATGTCATAATTTCATCCAACACATGACTTCACAATTAATTCTTCAATTAATTACACTATTACCCATCCTTCCCCATTAAAATAATTAAATTATTTAATCATATCACTTTAACCAAATTATAAATATAGGCTTAAAACCAACAAATGATCATGTCATCATTTATATCACTTGGGTGTAATCATTAAATAACATTAATCGTGTCACGAAACGACATATCAAATATCAGAACAAGCAAGAATACATATGATAAGCTAAACCATAGAAATCGTGACATGACATTACCATTAACAAATAGTTTATGAATAATCAACATTTCCTTAAAAAAATCTGTTCCATAACAATGGAAACTCAAATTCTCAATTTATTTAAAAAATCAAATAAGCATTCTTAAATAAAGAGAAAAATATCTAGAACACCACCTTGGGGTGGAACCGAAAAGGCCATACTTAGTCACACGTCTATAAAAAATTACCCTCAGTCTACAGTCACACACTAAATAACAATATATATATATCTACACATATATATATCTAAACATATATTTAAACTTGCACTTGCCCGAAAAAAAATCAACAAATCACAAAAACAACATCGGATGACAAAAACCAATGCAGCATATTCTGCACCTTCCTCTAGATACCAGGGACTCTCATAAAATATTAGACTCTCATCTAGGAGGTGAAAAAACAAATAACTATGTAGAAACCTTACATGATCCAAAGGCGGTGAAGAAAAATGAGTTCATCCACTTCTCCCTATGAAAAAAATGTTGGAGTAATTGAAATGGACTAAAAAACACCATTTTTACTCCCTAATGATGTAAGAACATCAAAATAATGTATTTCCATCAAACCCTAAAATCAACCAAAAGAAATAGGGTACCAAAAACACACAGATTCACCAAATAAAAGAAGAAGAAATTCAAATAATATCATAACATGAATAATAGTACTAAACCCATGGAATAATCAGAAGAAAACAACATGAAAGGAGGACTTGGGAAGGGGGAGACCGTGCGCTACATCGGTTCTATATAAGGTCGAAACACAATGTTGCATAGAGTCTTCTGGGGGGTCACACGCTGCTGCGAACCGTGACCGAGATGATGAGGTCTCACCATAGGTGGTGGAGAATGCTTAGCTGGGGGATGTTTTTCCATGGATAAGAGTCGCACGCCTAGGGTTTCTGCGTGCCGAATAACGTGTTGCGCTGCCTGGAGGATCACCTAGGGGTGGGTCGCACAATGTCGAGTCACACCGTATGGAGGACATCGCCCTATAGGGGGAAGCTCTGACCATGGAGGATGGCAGAAGTGTATATCCCCTACCCTAGTTACCTAGAGTTGGTGCATTATTACATAACATTGGCATGATCACAATGCAATCATGTCTCGAAATACCAATCTGTTTAGTATTATTGGAAACAAGATTCATACATAAGATCAACTTTACAACTTGAAAAGAAATACAACACTAATTTATTCCATTAGAAACATCCATGGCTCCTTGATTATGTCTGCATGTCACTCATAACTAACTCTTTTATATCCTGGGAAAATGAAACATAAGAAAGGTGTGAGCTCAAACGCTCAGTAAAGGTAAGAAATACAGTGGAAGATAACATAAATATTAAGCATGGTGAAAAATTGAAAACACATGCCTTTACAAATAATAAACATGAACACTTTTATGGAAGGAATATGAGCTGAGTAAATAATGCCATAAGAAATATAATCATGGGTATTGTACTAGTCGAATGACCACATGGACCATCAATATTATTTTCATAATGAGGGAATGTATAATTCTGGACATTTTGAAACATTTTGTCAAGGCCCCATCCAAGACATATAAAATTTATATATGCCTCGGCCAAAACCATAATCAAATTGGGAAAAGCCTCATCCAATTCCACATCTAGTTGTCTCATGATACCCACCAATGCACCTAGGAGATATAGTGGGCTCCACATGTCACTTACTAATTCAAGTACATTCCTCATATGAAAGGGTTGAAATATAACATAAAAATTTGTATTAAAACTGGCATATGAAATGACAATACATTAACCATAAACCATGAATGGTATAAAAATAACACATTCGTAGTCAAACATATACAAAACATTCAATACAATATGCAAGATTTGTATTATAATAGATCATATTCAAACTAGTTTAAAATCTATCAAATGATGTTGATATAGATGGAAGGAAATTTATTTAATAGAAATGTAGCATTCTATTTTGAAATCCTTTAAATGTCTTGTTGTTATAAGAAAACATTTATTTTGAAAATATTCCTATATGATTGTAAGAGAATCATTGATGATGTTATAACAGTAGAGAATAACAACACCTGTCGTATAATTTAAAAAAAATTCTTACCTTAATTTTGTCAAAAGGTCGTAAAGTGCCTTGTTTGTAAAACGACGGAATGATTCCTTTAGAAACATATAAGGTCAAATAAGGGTATAAATGGCTTTAACCCATAGTCTAGTAAATAGTAAAAATATTTTTAAAAGTGCTTTTTTTATGAAAGCACAGATGTGGATGATAAAGAGGCCCCAATAGATATTTATGTAAAGGCTACCTTGGATAATAAAGATATTGTAAAATTAACCCTTACCTTGTACTTTTCCTTGTTCAAGGGTAGGTTAAACTCATGTATATTGGTGAAATCGTTATTATTAAATTATATATGAACCATATACATTAATATGATATCATAGATGATCTTCTAGTATTTATTTTTTAATGATATTTCCTTAGTATCATCATTTTTTGTGATAACTTATTCATTTTCCATTATATGCTTTGTTAAGTAAGTAATGTTTATTATGGATAGGATGTATTTGATTCATATACAGAATTATATTATGGTCATAAAAAATATATTTAATCATAATATTAAAATTATTCCTGAATGAATACGATTGGGAATGAATCTCATCACGTTATTATATCACATATTTTTAGGAATATTTTATCAATTAATAAAATAATATTTTTTTTAAAACTCGTTTATGTCAGTTTTGACACTATTTGGTATTTTGTATTTTATTAATTCATAATATCATTATTACTTCGAAAAAAATTCATTTAATCAACCCTAACATGTCATATTAACCTATAAATTTTTTGGAATTCATAAAAAGTCTAAAATTACATTTATTTGGGTATTTATAATATCAATTATTTTAATATTTCATTAATAAGGTAATTACTACCTCATCATTGTGTCATAAATAAAATAAATTATTTAATTTCTAAAAATTCTAAATAAAATACCAATATATAGGAAATATTTTTATATTTATAAAGAATATTTATTTTCGAATTTGTCTTATGTGTAACTCTATATTAAAAATGGTTTTGTTATTAAACTTTGAATTTAACACTTCTAACTCTTCATTGAATTAAATAACAATAAATGTCATAATCTAATACAAGTGGACCTAAAGGATCATATTTTATTCTTAAGGTTGTTTTTGGTCGAATTACACTTATCCAATTGAATTAGGACATGTGTTAGGGTAATAATAAAATCATATTTACCTTTAATTACCCTATTTACTTTTAACCCTGGTAAATAAAAGTCAAAAGATACTATTCACTAAAAATTATTTTTATCTTATTGAGAGAAATTTTACTTACTGATATCAATCCTGTATCTCATATTTTGGAAATTAAATTCACATAACTGGTTAAATTGTGTATTTTTCAAATTTGCAAATGCTCATAGGAGGTGGGTAAAAGATGGTAAAAAGTTCAATATAATTTATATTTATATAAACATATTATAAAAAGACTCAAATGAATTTCATTTTACATATATATGTATTATTTATAAGTTTGGACCTAGAATAAATTTTTAAAAAATAAATAATTATTTATATAAAAAGTTGATTTTAAACAATAACTCAGTGTTTTTCACTATTCATAAAAAAATTGAAAGTTTTTAGAAATATACCAAAAATTTACCCTAAGATAATTTCGATATTTTGAATCCAGAAATGAAGTCCATTTTTAAATATAAGATTTATAAAATTTTAAAAATTGGGTATTACTATTTATAATGACTAGTTTGATTGGTTGTGGTGTGTTTAAACTCGAAGTTGCGTACAACACAAGCTACTGTATTATTCAAAGGGAAACATACCGTGGAAGCATGGGGTGTTACATTCTCCCCTACTTTAATAAACATAATTCTCAAAATTTCTATAATATTACTGCATAATGAGATTCAGGTGGTTCTTCATCATATGTTCCTCGGGTTCCCACATTGCGTCTTCCATCTTATGGTTTCTCTATAGAACTTTTACCAAACGAATCATCCAGTTTGTCAACACTTCTTCTCTTGTATATCTGATATAATATCCAATTATATATGATATACTATCCAATTATATATGATTTTAATGATGAAAGAATGATATTTTCGATTGTGTGAACATACAGATTATCGTGTCCACGAACGTGATGACATTCATTCCCCATCATATTCATTCAAGAGTAATTTTCATTTTATGATTAAAAATAATGATTATGAAAATAATATAATTCTGTATATGAATCAAGTAAATCTGATCCAAAAAAAACATTTCTTACATAATAATGAGTATAAAGGATAACGAATTAGTTAACACCTGAAATGATGATACTACTGAAATATCCATAAAAAGAAATATTAGAAGATCATATATGATATCACATTAATGTATATGGTTCTTTTATAATTTAATAATAATGATTTCACAATTATAAAGGATTTTATCCTACCCTCGACCAAGGAAAAGTACAAGGTAACAGTTAATTTCACAATCTCTTTATTATATGAGATTCTCTTTATGTAAGTATCTACTGGGACCTATTTATCATTAACATCTGTGTTTTTGTAAAAATTTATTTTTTAAAAAAATTTACTATTTACTAGACAATGGGTTAAACTCATTTATACCCTTATTTCAGCTTATAGTTTTAATGGAATATTTCCGTCAAACAAGGTACTTTACGAAATTTAACAAAATTAAAGTAAGAATGTTTTTTTAAACATATACGGCAGGTGCAGTTATTCTCCGCCATTATAACAGCGTCGAAGCTTCCATTACAAGCTTATAAGAATATTTTAAAAATAAATGTTTTCTTCTATAAGTACATTAATTTTAAATGATTTCAAAATAGAAAGAAATATTCATACTAGATAATATTATTTTCATCTATGTAAACATCCTTTAATGGATTTTAAACTAGTTTGAAGTTGATCTATTATGATACAAATCTCCAGTATTGTATTGAGGTGTTTGTGATATGTTTGACTATGAATGTGTTATTTTTATACCATTCATGGATTATGGTTAATGTATTGACATTTCGTATGCTAGTTTGAATACAAATGTTTATGTTATATTTTAATATGAGGAATGTATTGGTCTTACTAAGTGATCGGTGGAGCCCTCTATTACACATCGGTGCATCGATAGGTCCCACGAGACAACTAGATGTGAAATTGGATGAGGCCTTTCCCAATTTGATATACCGTTTCGGTCAAGGCCTAAATTATTTTTAGACGTCTTGGACGAGGCCTTGAACAAATATTTCAGAATGCCTTGCATTATACATTCACTCATTATGAAAATAATATTGATGGTTCATGTGGTCATTCGACTTATAGAATTCCCATGATTATGTTTTATTATGGTCTTATTTACTCAGCTCATATTCCTACCATAAAATTGTTCATGTTTATTATTTGTATAGGAATGTGTTTTCAATTATACACCATGCTTAATATTTATTTTATCTTCCACTGTATTGCTTACCCTTACTAAGCATTTGAGATCACCCCTTTCTTATGTTTCATTTTCCCAGGATATGAAGGAGTTAGTTATGAATGACTTGCATACATAATCTTGGAGTTTTGGATGTTTCTAATGGAATAAATTGGTGTTGTATTTATTTTCAATTTTAAAAGTTGAACTTATGTATGAATATTGTTTTCAATAATTATGAACTGATTAGTCTTTCGGGATATGATTTCCTTGTGATCATTCCAATGTTATGTAATAATGCACCGACTCCGGGTAACTGGGGTCGAGGCGTTACAATTGGTATTAGTTGGAGGATAGTACAAACACTGGAAACTAGATTTAGATTAATGTTGATTAGAGAACATTAGCATAAGATAGACTCTGAGGATTTGTATAGAGGAACATCCTAGAATTTTGGTAATGTAGAGATTTTGAGAGTTTTCCAAGAAAAACATCCTTGTATGGATAAGATCAGGTAGAGACGACTCTAGAACAGATGTATCTAGGGGTAAAACCTGAAAACACCACTTTTAGCTAGAATCGAATGAGAACTGGTGCATGACAACAGGACTTGCTACACTCTTGGTTATGACACTCACATGGGATATGCTTAGGATAATTCAAATTTTTTTACAAACCATTATTAAGGGATTATAAGTATATACATGCTCAAATAAAACATTTTTATGATTATGGATTATATCCATAAACTGTTCAATTCATGTTAATTATTTTACCAGTAGGGAACTATGTATTACGATTTGAAAACTAATCTAGTGTATTACATGGTTTATAAATTGTGCCTAGAGGAAGGAATGAAAGTTGTATCAACACATGTAATCCATGTAAGGATTTCCCTGCTAATCAATATAATTATAGTAGATCTAGGTATGAAACTAGTGCTAATCATATTATCACCATACTGGGACAACTCACATAGGTTATGAATTATAACCATATCGGTATAGAGCACCCTAATCCAAAATGTGTATGATCAATGTTAGACTGCTTCAGGAGGAAACAACCACCATCATTAAATGAGACTACATATCCATTTTTTGACGAGCAATGGATATGTTCCATAGAGAAAATATTTCACGCTTTAGGGAGTAGGGAAAGGGAAAAAGTTGTCATAGCACTTTATTTCCTCACAAAGATGCTAATAAATTGTGGTCATTGATTCAAAACACAATGGAATATGATTAATTATAAAACATTTAATGGAGGTATTTTTCTGTCAAAACTCCTGTGGGAAGTATCATTGGAACAATGTTTTATGAATCTTTCCCCATTCGGGAATATAAATGTTCTTTATTTGCTGATCTCATTGGCATACCCATGATTGACTTTGATATATTACTTAGTATGGATTGGATTTTAGACCATGATGCAAAAATATATTATAAGAAGGATGTTACAATTCTCTATGATGATAAGGAGTATATTATCGTAAGATCAATAACGTTACCACCTGATTCTTATCTAGATCCACCCCTAGTAGCTCAACTAAATTCAATTATTGGGGAGGAATAGAATGAAATAATTGTGGGTGAGTAAAATAATGTTCAAATAGAGGATATACCTATTGTCAAAGAATATGTTGATGTGTTTCCGGAATAATTACTTGGACATCCTCCAGAATGAGAAATTTAGTTTTCCATTGATTTAATTCCTGGTTCAAGGCCCATATCGAACACCCCTTATTGAATGGAAACTAATGAATTAGTGGAACTAAAGAAAAAAATAGAGTAATTGAATAATAAGGGATTTATTTTCACTATTATTTCTCCAATAGGAGCCCATGTCCTTTTTATTAAGAAGAAATATAGATCTATGAGGTTGGTCATTGACTATAGGGATATCAATTCTATAACAATAAAGAACAAGTATCCCCTACCTTGGAGAGATGATTTATTCGACCAAGTACTTGGTTCTCAATATTATTCAAAGATCGACCTTTGATTTGGATATCATCAGTTGTGTGTAATGAATGAAGACATTCCAAAAATAGAATTTTGAACTAGGTATGGGAATTATGAGTTTACAGTAATTCCTTTTGGGATGACTAATGCACCCTCTGTTTTCATGGATCCAATGAATAGAGTTTTCAAGGAATATCTTGATGACTATGTATTGGTATTTATTGATTATAACCTCATATAATCTAAAAGAAATGAAGATCATGAAAATAACATTCACACCATTCTGAAAACCCACAGAAAAAATGAATTATATGGGAAGTTTAGCAAGTGTGAATTCTGGATTCAAGAAATTTTTTTCATGGGAAGATTTTCTCTAAGGCTGGAATCTTTGTTGATCCTTCAACGACATGAGAAATCCAAGAATGGCCAGCACCGACGAGTATAACTAAGGTACACAGTTTTATTGGATTAGTAGGTTATTATCGATGTTTTGTCCTAAATTTTTCCCGAATGGATATCCCATTAACCAAGCTCACAAGTAAAGGGGTTAAATTTGATTGGAAAAAAGAGTATGGGGAATTTTTTGAATAATTAAAGAGAATATTATTCAATGCTCTTATCTTGAATATACCATCGGGGAATGTTAGATTTGTTATTTATAGTGATTCATCAATGAAAGGACTTGGTTGTGTCCTTATGAAAAATGATAGGGTTATTGCCTATGAATCATGAAATCTAAACATTCATTAGAAAAACTATCATACTCATGATCATGAGTTAGCGTCTATAATCATTGATTTTATGATTTGGAGACATTATCTCTTTGGTGAAAAATATGAGATATATACTGATCATAAGTGTTTGAAGTATATTTTATCACAAAAAGAACTCAATATGAGGAAAAGGAGAGGGATAGAACAAATCAATGATTAATATTTCACTACAAAATACCACCTGGAAAAGGAAAACAAGGTGGAATATACTTTGAGAAGAAAGGATCATGGAGTTTTGAATAAGATGAGAGTTGAAAGGGATCATATTTTCATTTATCTAGAGAAAATAGATATTGGAATAATCATGAAAGGTGAAACATCAATAATTTTTCAAATGGTTACAAAAAATATATTTACTAGAAAGGCTAAAAAGTTCTCAGGCTAATGATGATATGTTTCAAAAGAAAATTAAAGTCAAGAGTGATGGGAGATTGATCGACTTCATAAATGAAGATGAGATTTTGAAATTTGGAAGAGACTTTGTGTTCCCGATATACCAGATCTGAAAAGGGAATTTTTAGATGATGCTCGTATATTACATTTCTCTATACACCTTGGTAGCACTAAGAAGTATAGCGATTTGATGGAACATTTTTGGTGGGATAATATGAAGAGGGATATTGCAGATTTTGATTCAAGATGTATGGTTTTTCAACAAGTGGAATCTAAAAGGAAACAGCCTTGAGGAGTCATGCAACCTATTCCCATACCTGAGTGGAAATGGGATAATATTACAATGTACTTTGTCATGGGACTACCAAGGACTCCTAGAATGAATGATGCAATATGGGTAGTTGTTGAACATCTTACCAAGTCAGTACATTTTCTTGCTAAAGGAGAAGATTATCCACTTTAACATTCAACAAGACTTTATGTTAATGAAGTTTTAAGACATCATGGAGTACCAATATTGATTGTTTCTAATCATGATCCTCGTTTTACATCTTGAATCTATAAAATTCACCACAAATCCTTGGATACTGAACTTCGTTTGAGCACTGTCTTCCAACCTCAAATTGATGGACAACCATAACAGAGTATTCAAACAATAAAAGACATGTTGAGATCTTTTTAACATGACTTTCAAAGAATGTGTGATAAATATTTACCTATGGTATGATTTTCATATAACAATAGCTTCCATTCAACTATTTAGATGGCGCTATATGAAGCGTTATATGGAAAGAGATGTCACACACCAACCTGTTGGGATGATGTTGGTGAAAGAAAACTCATAGTCCCATAACATGTTGAGGAAATGATGATAAAGGTTATGGTAAGCCAAACCCACATCAAAGTAGCTCAATGAAGGCAGAAGAGGTATACTGATAACCGAAGGAAGGATTTAGAATTTCAGGTAGGAGATCATGTTTTCTTGAAGGTATCTCGATGGAAGGTAATTATATTATTTGGTAAGAAGGTAAATTGAGTCCCAGGTACATCAGATCTTTCATAATTCTTGAATTAATTGAGGATGTAGCTTACCATTTAGCCATTCCGCAAAGTCTCTCCAAAGTTCATGATGTGTTCCACATATTAATGTTGAGAAAATACATGCCCGACCAAATGCATGTACTCACCATGAGGATTTAGAACTGGAAACCGATTTTTCTTATTGCGAAGGGCATGCCAAGATTCTTGATACAAGAGAGAAAGTGTTGACAAACCGGGCGATTCGATTGGTAAATGTTCTATAGAGAAACAATAATATGGAAGGGGCAATGTGGTAACCTGGGGAACATACGATGAAGAACCACCTGAATCTCTTTAGGCATTAATATTCTAGAAATTTTGAGAATGAAATTTATTAAAGGAGGGGATAATGTAGCATCCCATGATTCCACGGTATTTTTCCCTTTGAATAATACAGTATCTTGTGTTGTATGCAACTTCAAGTTCAAACACACCATAACCAATCAAACTAGTCATTATGAATAGTAATACCCACTTTTTAAAATTTTATAAATCTTATCTTTCAAAATGGACTTCATTTTTGGATTCGTAATATCGAAATTAGTTTAGGGTGAATTTTTTGTATCGTTTTTGAAAACGTTCAATTTTTTGATGAATAGTGAAAAACAATGAGTTATTGTTTAAAATAAACATTCTATTTAAAAAATTCTTTATTTTTTTAAAATTTATTTTAGGTCAAAACTTATACATAATAGATATATATGTTAAATGAAATTCATTGGAGTCTTTTTATAATATGTTTAGATATATAAATATTTTTATTGAACTTTTTACCATCTTTTACCCACCTCCTAAGAGCATTTTCAAATTTCCAAAATACATAAATTTACCACTTATGTGAATTGAAGTTCCAAAATATGAGAGACACAGTTGATATCAGTAAGTAAAATTTCTCTCAATAAGATACAAATAATTTTTGGGGAATAGTATCTTTTCACTTTTATTTACCACGTTTAAAAGTAAATAGGTTAATTAGAGGTAAATATGATTTCATTATTTCCCTAACACATGTACAAATTCAATTAGATAAGTATAATTCATCCAAAAACATCCTTAAGAATAAAATATGATCTTTTAGGTCCACATTTATTAGATTATGACATTTATTGTTATTTAATTCAATGAAGAGTTAGAAGTGTTAAATTCAAAGTTTAATAACTAAACCATTTTTAATATAGAGTTACACATAAGACAAATTCCACAATAAATATTCATTATAAATAAACAAATATTTCCTATATAATGGTCTTTTATTTATAATTTTTAGATATTAAATAATTTATTTGATTTATGACACAATGATGATGCAGTAATTACCTTATTAATGAAATATTTAAATAATTGATATTATAAATACCCAAATAAATTTAATTTTAGACTTTTTATGAATTACAGTAATTTTATCGGTTAATATGACATGTTAGGGTTGATTAAATGAATTTTTTTCGATGTAATAATGCTATTATGAATTAAGAAAATACAAAATACAAAATAGTGTCAAAACTGACATAAAAGAGTTTTTTTAAATATTATATTATTAATTGACATAATATTCCTAAAAATCTATGGTTATGCCAAAATACCAAATAATGTCTGTTATGTATTTGATTCATATACGATGGGGAATGAATCTCATCATCGAAAATTGTAACATCCTTCTTCTTACAATATATTTTTGCATCATTGTCTAAAATTCAATCCATACTGAGTACTATATCAAATTCAATCATGGGTATGCCGATGAGATCAACAGATAAAGAACATTTATATTCCCGAATGGGGAAAGATTCATAAATCATTGTTCCAATGATACTTCACATAGTATTTTTGACAGACAACTCCCTCCATTCAATGTTTGATAATTCATCATATTACTTTGTGTTTTGAATCCATGACCACAATTGATCAGCATATTTAGTGAGGCAATACAGTGCCATGACAACTTTTTCCATCTCGCTACTCCCCAAAGCATGAAATATTTTATCTATGGAACTTATCCATTGCTCGTCTAAAAATAGATATGTAGTCTCGTTGAATGATGTTGGTTGTTTCTTCCTGAAGCTGTCTAACATTGATCCTACACATTGTGGATTAGGGTGCTCCATACAGATAAGGATATAATTCATAACCTATTTGAGTTGTCCCAGTATGGTGATAATCTGATTAGAACTAGTTTCATCCCCAGCTCTACTATAATTATATTGAGTAGCATGGAAATCCTTACAAGGATTGGATGTGTTGATACAGTTTCCATTCCTTCCACTATGTGCAATTTATAAACCATGGAATACACATAATAATTTACGAATTGTAATACATATTTCCCAACAAGTAAAACACTTAAAATAAATTGAACATTTTATGTATATAATCCATAATCATAAAAAAATTTCTTTGAGGAAGTATATACTAATAAAACCTTTATAATGGTTTGTAAAAAATGTTAATTATCTTAAGAATATCCCCTGGGAGTGTTGTATCCAAGAGTGTAGCAAGTCCCGTTGTCATGCACCAGTTCTCGTTCTAGTCTAGATCAAAGCGGTGTTTTCATGTTTTACCCCTAGATACATCTGTTCCAGATTCTTCTCTACCTGATCTTATCCATACAATGACGTTTTTCTTAGAAAACTCTCAAAATCTATACATTACCAAAATTCTAGGATGTTCCTCTATACTAATACTCAAATTCTATCTTATGAGGATGTGATCTAATCAACATTTATCTAAATCTAGTTTCCAGTGTTTGTACTATACTCCAACTTATACCAACTGTAACGCCTCGACCCCAGTTACCTAAAGTCGGTGCATTATTACATAACATTGGCATGATCACAAAGAAATCATATCCCGAAAGACTGGTCAGTTTAGAATTATTTAAAACAAGATTCATACGTAAGTTCACCTTTACAACTTGAAAATAAATACAACACCAATTTATTCCATTAGAAACATCCAAACCTCCTAGATTATGTCTACAAGTCATTCAAAACTAACTCCTTCATATCCTGGGAAAATGAAATATAAGAAAGGGGTGATCTCAAATGCTTAGTAAGGGTAAGCAATACAACGTAAGATAAAATAAATATTAAGCATGGTGAATAATTAAAAACACATTCCTATACAATTAATAAACATGAACAATTTTATGGCAGGAATATGAGCTAAGTAAATAACACCATAATAAAACATAATCATGGGAATTATTATAGTCGAATGACCACATGAACCATCAATATTACTTTCATAATGAGGGAATGTATAATGCCAGACATTCTGAAATATTTTTTCAAGGCCTCGTCCAAGACGTCTAAAAATAATTCAGGCCTCGACCGAAATGATATATCAATTTGTGAAAGGCCACGAAAAATTTGACATCTAGTTGTTTCATGAGACCTACCGATGCATCGATGTGCTGTAGCGGGCTCCACCGATCACTTACTAAGACCAATACATTTATCATATAAAAATATAACATAAAAATTCATATTAAAACTAGTATACGAAATGTCAATACATTAACCATAATCCATGAATGGTATAAAAATAACACATTCATAGTCAAACATATCACAAAAACATCAATACAATATTAGAGATTTGTATCATAATATATCAACTTCAAACTAGTTTAAAATCCATCAAAGGATGTTTACATTGATGAAAATAATATTATTTAATAGGAATATGTCTTTCTATTTTGAAATAATTTAAAATTGATGTAATTATAGTAGAAAAAATTTATTTTTAAAATATTCTTATATGATTGTAATGGATGCTTTGACACTGTTATAATGTCGGAGAATAACTGCACCTGCCATATATATTTAAAAAAACATTTTTACCTTAATTTTTTCAAATTTCGTAAAGTACCTTATTTGATGGAAATATTCCTTTAAAAAATATAATCTCAAATAAGGGTATAAAGGAGTTTAACCCATTCTCTAGTAAATAGTAATTTTTTTTAAAAAAAATAAATTTTTACGAAAACATGGATGTTGATGATAAATAGGCCCTAGTATATACTTACGTAAAGAGAAGCTCATATTATAAAGAGACTATGAAATTAACTGTTACCTTGTACTTTTTCTTGGCCGAGGGTAGGTTAACATCCTGTATAATGGTGAAATCATCATTATTAAATTATAAAAGAACCATATACATTAATATGATATCATATATGATCTTCTAATATTGCCTTTTAAGGATATTTCAGTAGTATCATCATTTCAGGTGTTAACTGATTCATTATCCTTTATAATCATTTTTATGTAAGTAATGTTTGTTATGGATAAGATTTATTTGATTAATATACAGAATTATATTATTTTCATAATTGTTATATTTAATCATAAAATTAAAATTATTCTTGAATGAATACTATGGGGAATGAATGTCATCGCGTTTGTGGACACGGTAATCTATTTGTTCACACGGGTGACAATATCATTCTTTTATCATTAAAACCATATATAATTGGATAGTATATCATATATAAAGAATAATTATCATTTAATATTTATTATTTATATCATTTATACTCATTATTATATTCATACAAATGATGAAGTGTTTGAATAACAAACTACACCACGACCTGGAAATGGTAATCCGTACGTATGCATGTTTGGTGACTTTGTCAATAATAGGATGGATAGAATAATGAATAGGGTTGTAACATTTTTAAAATAAAATCATAGTATATAGAAGATACCAGAGTTATTATTTAAGAATAGAAACAACTTAGAAAGATGAAGTGGAAGAAGAAAAGAATTTGAAACAGGTGATGAAATATTTACCTCTTCTTCAGGTTCTTCCCATTGATTTGATAAAAAAGGATCCATAGGTTGGCTTTCTGACTAAAGGAAGGCCTATAGGATGAAAGGAAAATATTTTATAAGATATTTCGGTAGGGTTTGGCCAAGACAAATGGCTTTGAAGGTTTAAATTTTATAGAAGGATAAGTGCCCTTTTATAAGAGGAGTGAGGGGCACCTTACGAAAATATTGAAATATTATTTTATAATAAAACAAATTTCGGTTTCTAATAGCTCCAAAATAATTTATTTCGATGGTGGTTATGGGTCGAAAACCACTCAACTGATAGGTTTTAGACAGGTTTGGGTCACTATATTAACCTTATATTTTAGATTTAACTATTAGTTAATTAGTTTTTCATTTACAATGTCTCTTTGTATATTTATTTTATATGGTTAATAAACATACTATAACAAGACAAGGGAACCCAAATTGGTTCATTTCTAATATATATAACCATATCAGAATCATTTTTCTAAACCTTATATTTTTAGAAATATTATATAAATTAATAATATAATACTGTTTCTAAAAACTCTTTTATGTCAATTTTGACACTGTTGGGTATTTTGTTTTTTTCTAAATTTATAACAGCATTATTAAATTGAAGAAAATTCATTTAATCGACCCTAACATGTCATATTAACCTAGAAAATTATTGAAATTCATCAAAAGTCTAAAATTTAATTTATTTGGTTATTTATAATATAAATTATTTTAAAATTTCATTAATAAGGTAATTACTGCATCATCATTGTGTCATAAATAAATTAAATTATTTAATGTCTAAAAATTATAAATAAAGTTCCACTATTTAGGAAGTATCTTTTTCTTTCTAATTGATATTTGGAGATGATTTTATCATCCGTATAACCCTATATTAAAAATGGATTAGTTATTAAACATTCAATTTAACACTTTTAACTCTTCTTTGAATTAAATAATAATAAATGTCCTAATCTAATTCAAATGGATATAAAAGATCATATCTTATTCATAAGGTTGTTTTTGGTCGAATTACACTTAGCCAATAGAATTAGTACATGTGTTAGGGTAATAATAATATCATTTTTACTTTTAATTACCCAATTATTTTTAACCGTGGTAAATAAAAGTGAGAAGTTACTATTCAACAAAAAATATTTTTATCTTATTGAACCACATTTTACTTAATGATATCAACTGTGTCTCTTGGATTTTTTAAATTCAATTCATAGAAGTTGTAAAATTATGTTTTATGAAAATTTTCAAATTCTCATTGGAGGTGGGTAAAAGATGGTAAAAAGTTCAATAAAATTTTTATATATCTAAAATTATTATAAAATGGCTCCAATGAATTACATTGAACTTATATAAGTATTATGTATCTATTTTGACATAATTTTTTTTAATAAAATAAATAATTATTTAAATAAAAAGTTGGGTTTAAACAATAACTTAGTGTTTTTCACTATTCATCAAAAATTGAATGTTTACTGAAAAATACCAAAAATTAACCCTAATCTAATTTAGATAGTCCAAATCCAAAAAATAAGTCCATTTTGAATGATAAAATTTTTAAAATTTCAAAAAGTGGGAATTACTATTCATAACGGCTCGTTTAATTGGTGGTGTTTTGTTTGAACTCGAAGTTGAAAACAACAAAAGCTACTATATTATTTAAAGGGAAACGTATCGTGGAAGCTTGGGGTGTTACACGCAGCTTGCTGGTTCATGCATCGTGGAGGTTGTACAAGGGGGTCCCTCATCCATGTGCGTGGGGAGGAAGGAAGAGGGTCATCCCCTCATTTTTATTTTCACTAAAAAAACTAAATAAGACTCCCTTAATTAAATTGAATTTATTCAATAATCATTTATGATAATAATAAAAGATACTTTTATTTCCACCCCATTCAACAGTTATTCTTTAAATACAAAAACACCAAAAATAAATTATTATTATCATTATTAATTATAAATCCACCATAATAAGTTTATAATAATAATAAATATAACCATAATAATATGCATAATAATAATAATCCTAATATCATTATTATTATTTCCATTAAGCTTCATTTATTGAGACCATAAGTCCCAATTTATTGTAACATCATTAATGACAAAAACTCCAACTCATATCCTCTATTTAAAAAAAATTATGTTTCATCATTAGCATTGAGACCCCTCATTTAATTATTCATTTCTTTGAGAATCAGAAAAGACACATTAAATTATTTTAAGATTTATTTTATTAAATAAACACAATAATAATAATAATAACATCATAATTATTATTATTATAACATTGATTTAATTGAAACCAAAAAAACCCCAATTTATGAAAACATCATCAATATGATATAAATGATAAAAACAACTTCCCATTACCACTATTTAATTATAAGTGGTCATTTATTTATTCTAAAAAACATCATTTAATTAAAATAGTCCATTGATAAACCCAAAGACCAAATTAATTTCATCAACTGTCATTTAATTAATTCATTATCTGTCATTTATTTAAACAACCACGATCATAATATTAATAAATTTATTATTTTTATTATTAAATAATTATTTTAATTAAACACTATATCTCATATAATAATATTTAATTAAATCAAATAATTTATTGAACAAGGTAAACTATATATGTCGGACCACAACAGTGTGCTACCCATGCAGATCCACTATAGTGGAGTTTTTTGGATCTGGTGCTCCTGAGACACATCGGGACACCCGCTAAAAATTATTGGTTAATTACTCAAGTACATAATATGACACCTTTAGGTGTTCCAAATCTCGAAATAAAATTCTGGATCATAGTTTAAAAACTAAACTGTTGAGAAACTGTAAAAAAATGAAAACCATCATATTTTATCCCAGTTCAAAAACAGATGACTTTACAGCATGCAATTTTGAGGCCCAGTTATCCCGAAACAATTCGTTGAAAAATGTTCAGTTTTTTATATTATGCTCTCACGACATTCGTTGAAAAGTGGAATATCATCTAAATGTTTATCTAGATAAAAACAATATGTGGGGACTGTAGATCTTATACTGGTTCCTTCACTCTAGGCACCGAATGACTTTGGTCTGCCTGAGGCATATGATGAAAAAATGACCCAAGATGTAACCGAAAATAAAATAACTAAATGCAATTATTTTATTTCAAACTCCTAATAACTCAAAAATGGTGACTCTAATTGAAATTTTGAGACCACCATTGATATCATAATGTGGTGTTTTCCCGTATGTGTGACCTATCTTTAGTTGGTATAGGACTTTTTTCGAACACCCCGAAAAAGATGTAATCATCATTAAAGAATTGATTGATAAATTATTTTATTGAAGCACCAAATTTTTCTCCATTAATTGCATGGTTATATAATTTACATATGGTTGGTCACTCAAATTGTAGAGATTCAGACAACCTTTGGAGACCTTTTTCAGTGAGCGACGATGGATTGATGTTCAGATCATGGATCATCACACCAACAGAGTTAGAAGATCTCATCAATGATGGCAACACAACAGTTATTTATCAGCGATTGATCCAAACTCCATATTGGGCATGATCTCTTTAGTTATTTTCAACATTCATAAATTCTATGATTAATTTTGACAAATCCCTGAACGTATTAGACCATTGTTCTACAGTTTCATGATTTATTATATTTATGGGATTATTTTTGCGAGTTTCCTTTAGTTTCATCTTCGTTTATCATTATATGAATAGAGGATTAATGCTGAAATGAAAATGGTCATGGTTCATTACTTAATCATTCTGTTTCTTTTCATCCTTGATTTAATTCACTCTTCTAATGTTCCACATCTCCACCCATTTCTTTGAAAATCATATTTGAATGATCGATCGTTAGATCCTAGATTCTGGAAAAATTGATCCAAACTCATGGATCAGAGTTTGGAACGATTTAATGGGGGTGAGAAAGTGATGGTGCAATGAATTTTGGCCAAGATGGTGTCACACGATGACATAAGTAATAGTGCTCGGTTGCAGCTCCAGTAAGTCCAAGAGAGTGACACCATGGGTCCAAGGGGTTGGTCCAGGCAGATAGCGAGGTAGACAGAGAGGCCGACGACAAAGGTGAAAGACAGCAGGCCTCTACATGGGAGCCAAAGGGGCCGGTGGGTGCATACCATGTCAGGTGGCTGGGTGACATGGTCGTGGGATGTAGCAGGGTTGGGGATGTTGAGGTGCTATGATGTGGAGGGCTATAGGGACTGGCTGCAATGGAGTAGTCCCTGTCAGAGTAGGCTGGACCATGGGAGCTGGTGGGGCCAGACCATGCTAGACCAGGTGGGTCTAGGAGGTGGCGGTCTGTGCCAAGTGGAGTGAGGTTGGGCTGGGTTTGGCCAAGCAGGCCTAGGTGGACACCGAGGCTACTCTCATGGATTCGTGTAATGGTCGACAAAGACGGTCGGTGGTGAGATGTTGTAGATCTAGATTTTCATGTGGCCATATAAACTAAGGGGTCGACCATATTAGTCCACTGTGGAAGCCCAGGGTGGTCGACCTCTACATCAGACTATGGATGTATGGGGTGTCCAACTGCCATATTTTACCGTGATTTGGTCCACAGGCCCAATGACCCATTCTAAAACTTCAAACCGTCATAAATTTCAAATGGTACATTTCTTTAACATGTCTTCAATGAATTTGGGACCCTATCAATGAGAAGTTCCATTTTGAGATGATGGGGTGAGTTTTTTTGGACCGATAGATGTTGAGACCATTTCTTTTTGTCCTTTCTTTTAGTGTTCATTATGGTATTATGTCTACATCACTACACTGTAATCTGCTCTAGAGGGCGAGTCCTAGAAATAGTTAGGAATCCCTCTATGGGAATAGAGTGTGATCCTTTATAACCCCTATTTGAGTCTCTAGAATCACATAACCTCAGTGAGAAGGTTGTGGATCCTCCACCTATCAGGCCATATCGATAGAGTATGTGGTATCCCCTAGAGTATTTGTGAATTATCTATTGTATCCCCTATGGTGTTCAGACATGATTACCTAAACATTGAATTTATCCCAATTGGGTATGTGGTATCCCCCAGTATATATGGGCATGATTATGGTATCCTCGAGTTTATCTAGGTGTGATCCCTTCTATATGGTATCATAATATTCCGGGTCCAGTACGTTCTCATTTGAGAATGGACCAAAATGAACTAGACCTCTTTGTCAGTGTCTGTGATGAAATCACGGATCAATGATTGAGTTCTCCTAGAATGTGTATGCTTTGAGTGGAATCATGTGGATTATAGTTGGTTAAGACCGCTCGATGGCATGGTGTTTCTCATGAGTATATATGGATAATTTTTGGTATATGTGCTGTTGACATATAACTATGTGGAGATTAGGAAATTTGATTTTTTAATTTTCCTATGTGGTATACCTTTGTAGTTTTAATGTGTCTTGCTATGCATTTTTTTACTAACCCCTGCATGGGATTTTCCCGAACATGTCATTTCTTATGCAGACGATTGACCCTTTGATGGAGTCCTAGGTGGACCAGGACAAGGTAATGATTAGCTAGTACAAATAGAAAATGTGTTCTCCAATATTTTTTATAGAAGACCTAGTAACATTTCCCCCATCTTGAATCAGGTAGGTTTTCTAGGGATGAGTTTCAAGAACCAGTTCATTATCACTACTTGAATGGGATAATTTCTTAAACTCTTCACCATGTTTCGTTGGTCTAGTTTTCATTCTCTTTTTTGTGGGATTGTATTCTGGACTTGTTTACATTCCATTAATTTCTCTTTTTTACATTTATTTAGGGATATAGGGGTTTGAATACATTATTTAGATAGTGTTTTTACATTTCAATATTTGTATCTTGGATATGTGTGTGTGTGTGTGTATAGGTACATTATTCTAATGCCTTATATTTGTGTGATATTCCTACTCAGTTCAAGTCACTAGCCCTGGCCTATTTAATGTGATCTTGTGGTAGTCATGGTGTGGGCCCTTATATGATGTGTCTTGATTATTTTGATGAATAATGAAGCTACTTTTATATTAACCAATATTTACATTACCAATGACAATTTATGGTTTTTAATATATAATGATACATCAATGAAATGAATCAGAAGTTTCCACAAATAGAATAATATAGTGGTTTATTATACATCAAGGTATTTAAATATCCATTAATATAATTATCATTAAAAATATCTTCAGTTGGTGGAAATATTATTTTCCTTGAAAAGTTAGACGCACTATCTCAATTTTTAATGTTGGGAGATACATACAGATCAAAATAGTTTAAATTACATAATTTCCCTATAAGTAATTAACATGAGATAAATTATATGCCTGGAGATACTAATGAATGATGATAACTTAATATAATATCACCATGGGAGGTGGAAATATAGTTTTTTATTCATTAACTATGAAATAAGATGGATTTATGACTAAAATTATAATATAAAAATATCTTATATTCAAGGATTGAGTAAAATTTGATATGGGGGTCATTATGGAAGATAATATTCACTCATTTATAAAATTATTTACATGAAATTATTATTGAGGAATGCAAAAAAATTTACAACATTATTGAAATAGTTTACAAAACACTAATAATTTTTTTCAATGATGGGAATCTTGAAACCATTTTTTATGATGTTAGTATAATGAAATTTGGAAAATGGTTCTATATTAGATAAATTCATGACATGAATATGGAATTACCTAATTAATACTATATAGAAACATTCTATACACAACTTAGTAACACCACGATGTATGTGGATTTTAGAAAAAAACTATTTAAATAATATATTGTAGTAATGTACTAACCATAGATAAAGGATATTTTTTTCTATAGGTGGAATATAAGAGAATCTGTTCATGAAACCTCTCCTTATTCATTGGTGGAACATGGATAACATTACAATATAATTTATCACTATACTTCCAATGACTACTAATATAAATGATTTAATAGGAATTATTATTAATCATAACCATACCATTTGATGACATAATTTGACTATAAGAGATTATTTACAACATAATTACCATGCTGGGATCAATATGAATAGATTTGTGAGATTTAATTATTCACATATGTTTAATCTATCATATCGTGACCCATATTTTATGTCAAAATTTAAAAATATTTTCAAAAGGATATTAACACCGAGAAAAAAATTAATCACTCCAAATAATTATTTAACTGATGGATTGTCAAAAAGGGATATTCAATCCAAATAAGACATGTTAAATTATTTCCAACTAATATATAAAGGTTATTGGTATTAATATTTACCATCATGGGAATTTGATTAGAAAAATATCTTCCATTTGAACATTTAAATGGAACCATATAAATCATTTTACCAGAAACTATATCATACACATTAATGTTGGCCCGATGCTGTTGAAATGAAAAATTTTAGGTCTAAATTTCTTTTGGAGGTAATGGTGAATGTAATAACTATTCAAAGTCAAATCATAGAATCTCAATGCAAGAAGGTGTGCTATATCGATAAACAAATGAAGTATTTATAATCAGAATTATGGGATCATGTTTTGTTAATGTTTTATATATGGATGTTAGTAATATATTTTAGATAGAAATGTAATGTTTGTGATCATAGAATAAAGACATATTGTGTTTTATTAATATTTTAAATGTAAGATTTCGATTTTAATATTTTAGGAAAACTCACTAAATTGAAAGATTTGTTCCATATATTATTTATAGGAAGTATATTCCTTACCCAATCCATGAACTATCTCCTAAATAAATTTATTTTTTCTCCGATATATCTTATTGTGAATATCTGATTTAGATTCAAAACACTATATAACAAGTGTTGAAAAATTGTATGACTCAGCTAGTAAAGGTACATTGAGGAAATAATATGTTAAAAGATGATACATTGTAACATAAATAAGTTACGATAAATAAATACCCACATAATTTAATTAGGTTACATTATGATAAATTTAAGGATTAAAATTTTTATAGGTGGATAAATGTAACACCTGAGATTCAATTATAACAAGTAATATTTTGTTTCATAAGTAAATATAGCATAATACATATATAATTATTCAAGAATGTGACTAATATCTAATTAACTATATTTGATAATTCTACTTTTATGAGTTAACAATTATTTAAAATTTATCATATAATGTTTTTTTAAATTTTTAGTTTTTACACATTTATAGACATTGTTGATTTTATAGTGAATAGTAAAAAACAGATTTTACAAAAAAAACATCATTTAGGGAATTATAATGACTTGTTTTTTTATGACATTTATATTGACCAAATTTATATATATAGTGTAATAAAATTAATTTAAAATCTAATTTTGAAAAATAAATATTTTATTACATTTTGGAAATCTATTTAATATTTTTATTCAAATAATACTATTTTGATACTACCTTTTTTATAAACCCTTAAAAAAATTCATTTTTGTTTTGATTTGAGTCTGAAATTCAAATTGGGATCCACTAATATATTATAACCAAATTTAGTCCCATGGGAATCAACATTATGCAAGATTGTGTGGAAAAATCACTTTTTCTGAAAATGTATATTTTCCTAATATCATTTTTCATTTTGCTTTGGGAACATATATTAATCATAATTTTTAACACTTAAAACATTTAATTTTTAAAGTGGATTAAATATTTTGAATTATAATAATTAATATTATGCAATATTATAATAAAATATTTTCATCAAAATTAATAGTTAAAGTTGTAATTATTTATCACCTCAGATAAGGGTAAAATGAGTTAAAGGGATAAAATAATGGGATTACACTTGAAGATGGAACAATGAAAAGCATTCTTAAATCACATTGGATGGTTTTATTTTCCTCTTTCATTTAATATATTCAGATATTTTTTAATATGGATCCATTTGACATTAGTAATATATATATATATATATATATATTATAAAAACAATACATGTATTTACATGTTTTTCACCAACATCACTTATTAAAGAGAACCTCCTCTCCCCTTGTATACTCACTTATTAAGAAAAAGAAAAAGAAAAATTACCAATAAATTACATCCCAAATTTCACCTTCTCTGCCTATAGGTACAATTATAACCACAATACAACTTCAAGAAGGCTTAATGTTCTAGCCTAAGGGGATTACGAAAGGATGATGTATATATCCTTAACGATTATTTTCAAGTTCCATTCTTTTTAAAACTCATCAAAATCCTAAATAACCACATTAACATAATTAAATAAATATATTTACCATTTTTAGATGTTTAATATTTTTTTGAAAAATCAATTTTCTACATCCTTTCCATCTTATTGGAAATTAAAACATCCCTCGTTGATATATCTAGACTACCACATCCGTGATGTGATGTGTATCATTTTTCATCATAATACCTCATGGATTGAATTAATGATGTAATTAATGAATTTATATAATATTTATCAAATAATTATGATTATATAAATATAAAATTTAGTCTACCTTATTACCATACCATCCTTCGGAAAATGATATCGTCAGTCTTGTGTAGAAGTGTAACACCACCTCTAAAAATTGATGAGATTAATTTTATATGTTACCAATTTTCATGGATAATTATAAATTACGAAACATGAATAAAAAATATATTAATGACTCTACTGAAATAACATGTATAAACTAAACATTTTATTAATCCTTTAATCATGGGTAATATTCAGATATAATTTTGGAGAAATTAACCAAACATCCTTTTAAGGTCAACATAAGAAAATATGTTACAATGAATGGATATCAATTAATTATTAAAGGAACATGAAAATTTTAATATATTTTATAATTTTTTATTAATCATGTATTTATAAATTTTAAATCTATTATTCATGAGGATATGACTAGTAAAACAACGAAGGAATCAAATGTATGGTTTTTCCTCTAAGTTCCACTTCATTAAGATATGTTTTATATTATGCACCTAATTTATTTTATATTCATTATATACTACCCCAATGACATATTATATCATGTATTTTTCATTATTCTATATTTTTTATGTTTCAATTTAGTTCTTGTATTTTACGGGTGTTTGATTCAAATTTTATTATATGTTTAGTGGTTTTTTATAATCTCATTATTGATAATGATTATTTATGTTTAAATTTACATTTGTTCATTATATACACATTCTCCCTTCAAACCCCACATATATTCTAATAAATTTTATATTTATGGTTTCTACATGTTTTTCATAAAAAAAACTATCACTTTCATTCTCAAATAACGAATGTATGTTTTTGGGAAAGCCCTACATTATTTGTAATTTTTTACAAAGAATAATTTTATCCCATTCTCGTATTTTCATAATTAATTTGTATAAGTTTTCAATTGAATTTAAATTATTTTTAAAAGTATTTTATTAATACCATTTAATTTATTATATATGGTTTAAAATGAATCTTTTTAATGTTCTTTGAACCATTAGTTTTTAAATTTTTAAAATAGTGTGTAAGTAATGTTATTTTGAACATATATTAAATAAATAATTATCCCGATGAAAAATATTCATTATTTAAAATCTTGTATTAAATTCCATGGTGTTTAGAGAAATATAATTTTCATTTATTATACGAATCATTACAATTTATATTGAAATAAAAATAAATATTATTTTAACAGATTAAATTAATTTTTGAAAATGATTTATAACAATGTGTTTAAAATTGTTACAAAACATTTTTCGGAAACTTATATTTTCTTTTATGAATCAATTTTCTAATATAATACTGAATTAATTTCATTTATTAAAAAACATGGTTTCATATGAATTAAAAGTCTTCTATCAACTTTTACTTATTTATGGATTATACCTAATTTTTAGATCAATTACTTTCTTGTGATCATGTTCTCTGTCATCCCATATTATTAATAGGATCATAATTTTTCTACATAAAATCCATATTTTTAATATAATAGATATATTCAATATCATTTCCATGACATTTAAATTATCTAAACCTATAGAATTTTATTGTGCAATGTTAGTAGAAGGAAGAATATTAAGAAAGTAATTTTGTTTACTAAAGAAATATAGATCATCGATATTGTTGATTGAATACATATATTTATTGATTGATAAAAAATATTTATTTTCAATTATATTATTTATTCAATATATTAGTAATTAATTATAAATATATAATTTGTAGGTGGGTCCGGATTATTGATAGTAAATCGAAGCATCAACATGTATCATGATAAAAATATTTGGCCTAATTAATTTGTTATGCGGTGTATACCTACCTATTTAATGAAATAACTCAACATAATTTCATGATGGTATGATTCATGATGTTTTTAAAGAAAGAAATTTTAGTTTTATCATGGAATCATAAATTACAGATTTCATTGATTAAATTATCATTTAGTGTTATTAATGTGATTTTAATGTTGATATTTTCCAAGGATTCTTTTTTAATATCAAATTTTTGAATATATTAAATGTTTATTTATTATCAACTTCTATTTTATTAAAGCATTCTCTCATAATTATTTTTTTTATTCCTTCTCTTATTGGAAATTTTATGTCACCCTTTATTTTTTCCCTTTCCTCGATATATTGTGAAGGAATCATTGAATGTTATTATTGATATAATAGAAAGAATATTATAATATTTTTCCAATTAAATATAGAAATTATTTTTATATCGCATCTCCAAATAATTTTTTAAAATTCTCTCCAAAAAGGGTGATATCCCTTTTATCTTATTTTAACGTAAAAAAGGAGACAACGACATCCAGTTAATGAAGTCTAGTTGATTGTATTTTATAAACCATTGGATATTCATATCTGTCAGTGTATGTATTGTTTCATTGACTTATTTTTTTTTAATAATTTATATTGTGAATTATTTATATTTTTTTATTGAAGAAAATTGTGACAATATTTTCTTATGAAAAGGTATAATAATTTGGGTGATTTATAAGTGATATGGTATTTTTTGAATATATAAGAAATGATTTTTCTCTTCCATGTTAATGGAAGAAGGTATCTCTATCCCATTATTTTAAATGAAAAATTCATATTAAATTTATCAAAATAATAGTAAATTAACGATTTTAATTTAAATACTCAAGGAATGTTAAATAAATCCTTTAGGTTAATAAAACAAGTATGCATAACACATGGTTATTTATTGACAAACAAAGTGATTTTATTGAAAAAATCATTAATAGGATGGTTTCTTCATTATGGAATTAACTTCTTTTTCAATATATTTATTTACATTCTGATAAATTTTTATCTTGTAATTTTGGAATTCTATTTAAATCCATTGAGAAATAGGCATAGAGAGTCACACACTATTTGTATATAAAATATCAATTAATTTGGATTAATTTTTGGTATGAATAATATATATTATTCTCAAATTAGAAACTAATTATTATTTGATAAATGATAAAAAAATATTTAGTCACAAAAATATTTGAGATTAGAATATGGTCATTCAATTGTATATTTCATTTATTATTCATAAGGTAATAAAGAAATATTTATTTTTTCACTACTTAATATAATATATATATATATAAATAGTTTTTTAGTTGCAGGAATTGGAAAATGATTTTTTAATCCAAATCATTAGAAATATAGTATAATTTTATCTATTGATCCAGAAATATTTATTTTAATAAAAATATTATATCTTATTGTTTGATAAATTTCATGTCTAGATTAATGGGATATGTTAATGTAAAAATAGAAACAAAATATTTTTAATTTATTATAATGAAAATAAATATTAATATACTTGTTATTTATTTATATTTATATAATCACATATCATAAGATATAATACTAATGTTTTTTTATTTTTAAATTAGGAATTATTTAATTAAATTGATATGACACAAATTTTAATTTTCCTTATTTTTTCCAAATTATATGAAGAAAAATATATCAATTTTCTAGATTTGATATTTTTTCTAAAAAAAAGACATATCTAGAATACTCTCTGTCATAAAGAGAAATCCCCCTATCCTCACTCTCAATATAATTGGTAGATCATGAGAACGTTATTTAAATTTATAAATAATTGTGTAAAGCTCATGAGCGTACAACATTATCACATAGAGATTCAAAAAAGTCTTTCACATATTCATGGATCATGTGTGGAAACACATTGTGTAGTCCTTCCAAGGATTCTAAATTACAATTAAAAAAAATGATTCCGATCAACAAAATTCCTTGGTTTTGGTATACATATTTTGAAATTAATTAAAAAATATATTTGAAAGATCATATCTTTGAGTTTTTATAGTTTCCTTCATCATGTTAATTTGATAGTATTTATCTAAACAAATAAAAACTGAATGTTAGGAACTCACTAAATGATTCCACTATTCTCCTGAACTAAAAGTTGTATTATAGCAGTTATATTCTAATTTATAATTATTTATAATTTATTTTATCAATTTATTGTGTTAGATTTCATGTATTCCATAAGAAAATGTTTTCTTAAAAAAACTAAAAAATACATTCAACCAAGTTCAATTGTCTATGAAAAAATTCAGCACTCCTGAATAATTCTCATAGTTTCCATACAAAGGTTCCATGTAAATATAATTCATGAAACAAATAAAAAGAGTTAACATTAAATTACACACTATGTACCCATGGTCAACCACACAAGGTGTGGGTCACATAATTCTAAACATGTGATGTGGGTTGGTACATAGATTAATTCCATATTTCATATATAAATTCATTGTTTCATATAGTTTGAATTGGATAACATTGTTCCTAGATGGATTATATTACATGTTACATCACATGGTTTTTAAAGTGTGCACTTTTTTCTGATCCATGTGATCAATATATGGCTTAATTTCACAATAAATTATGATAAATAGGCATGAAAAAATATATTACATAGGTATATACTATATATATATCCAATACAAATATTTTAATCTATTATAACCCATTTATTTGACCCATCGTGGTTTAATGCATGTCATGTCGGTAAAAACATTGAGTAATTAATAGATACACATGACAACATAATGTGTTACTGGTTTCCCACACAATGCATTATGAATTTCCCACACTAGGTACTAAGTGACTTTTTTTCAATATGCCTTGTGAAATAGACAGTTAAAATAATATTCCAATTAAAATATTCCACTACACAAAATGTAATTTTTTTTCATACATAGTTTGTACCTCACAATAATTACATGATGTATATGAAAAGCATAATATGACATGTTGTGTGCTCGTACACACCATATAGACTTTGTATATTAACCCATAGAACTACATGTCATGTATATCAGGAAATTTCTTGTAAATTACATATCATGTAAGTAAAATTTTCATGAGATAAACAATGAAAAATATGTACCACATTCCATGTATTGTGAAATTATAAATTGTATTGGAATTAAATTTCTACAAAAATATTTAGTGTGACCAAGAAGATATATACCATATGGCCTCCATTATAGAGAACATATTGGAAATTATTTTAGAAATAAAACAATTTAATTTAATTTTTGAATAATAACACATGATATTATTTATATTTTGTCTCAACGAATGTTAGAAATTAATATTAATATAAATAACTAATTAATTAATTACATGATATATTTATTAATTCTAGTAAATTTTCCATAGTGTGAATGTGTTGAAATTAAATATATATATCCTAAATTCATAGATATTTCATGATGTAATCATTCATGTTAGATTGATATATTTAATTTAATGATTTATTAAATTTTTTATTTTAGAAATAATTATTAAATAAATTGTGATGATATGTGATTCATCTTCCCTACATTATTATGGACGGGTTTACATGTCCATATTTTATTTTTTGGACCCTAACACTATAGTACCCCTCATAGATGAGTAAATAAGAATTGGTAATGGATTGAGCTTTTAGTGAGACGAGGAAGGTAAGGACCTCATCTAAGATCAATTCAACAATGGAAAAACAGAAGATATAAGAGACATTTTATAACTCAAGAAATGAATGGGCTCATCTAGTTATTTTCTCAAGAATTAATGATATTTTATTAATACATATAAAACTAACCAATAAATTAAATCTCCTAATTATATCATATATTTTATTTTATTTATTATATTCATGGTTATTTAATACTTATTTAATTATTAATTTTTTATTTGATTGATTAAACATTATCCAATAAGATAAATATATTAACAATATTTTTTTGAAAAATATGAAATAAAATTATTATGTATAAATCATGGTTCTATAATTCTTTATAATATATATAATATTAATTATTTCTTGAAGATTAAAATAAATGATATTTACCAATAAGATTAAAAAGTCTCTAAATTATAATATTATGTAATATAACACCTTCTATCTTTTTAATTTTGTATGAAAATATACATAAAGTGTCAGTTTAGCCATAGTAAAGGGAACATTCAATTATTAGGGAGTCCCATAAAATATATTAGGCCATGCTGACAAAATTGGTATTAAGGATATAAATCATTGTATACTTTATACAATTTGGATTCAATTATTTTGAATGACTAATTATAGAATTTATTGAATGGGGAGTCCACTCAATAGATCATATATTTTTGAGTGAATGTTGTTATAACATAAATCTTATATAAATACCATTGAGTAACTTAAAGGGTTATATATATGGTTATTAGATGTTAACAATGGATCATTTCCACTACAATATCCAAATAATTGTATTTTATTAATCCAATATTGATTTCAATTGGGATTTGATAAAATTGACATAGTCCAATTAATTCATTAATTAATTATTTCATAATTTTTAATTATGATTAATTAATATTAAAATAAATTTTCTTAAAATAAAAAATTAAAATATTAACCAAAGTAATATTGTGATTTATACTAGATAAATAAAATTTATTCCCTATAACCAACATCACTGAGTTGTAGAGGTTTATATACATTACACTATTATACGGGAAACAATTATGTGTAAGAATCTACTATTACTGATTAAAAACCTCATTATGGGAGTGAGGGAGAGAAGGATTACTATAAGGGGAATATATAAGATTTTTAATATTAACACTACATCATGCCATTTTCTATATCAAGAGATCATAATATAAAAAAAATACATGGATGCATACATAATGAAAAATCATATCCTCAACCATGAAATTGTGAATGAGACGCTAAATATAAAGAAGGTAAAAACTACACTATATAAGTGTAAAGTGAATTATAGTTACCAATATTGTTATCATGATCTCAATATTTTAAAAAATATTAATTAGTTTCCAATTTTTGACTTTGATGTGCATAATAAATTATCCATTAATAATATATCATCAACTTAAACAACAATTTTTTTATTTATTCAATAATAAATATTATGTGAACGGTTTAGAGAATGAAATCAAGATTCAATTTAATATGATTTTCGTATTTTATAGGGACTGATTGAAATAATTTTTTATTCACATAAAGTTAAAATTTAAGGGAATTATTGAAAATAATATAATAGAAGAGGCCACTTTGGGTATGAGTTTTATGTATTATCAATTATCAAAATTTGTTGTCAATGTTAGAAAATTAAAGATTAATCTATTTCATTGATTCCAATATGATGAAGAAGATCTAAAGATTATGGGTCCTATAGGAATTTATATACTTTTATAATTTTATAAAACTTATAAATTTTTTGAAGAAATTTAATTTCATAGCTGATTCTTATAGAATTGGTATGGATTCATTAAATGACATTGGAAGTCATTTTTGACTAAATATACATGTATCTTTTATGATTCTGGATCTGATATTATGTTTCAAAAATAGTTTATAATGGTGAGACATTTTTTACAAAAACGTACAAGATGTGAAAAATGATTATTTTATTTTGAAAAGTTCTTTGCAGTAGATATTTAAAAAAAATAAAGGAATGGGAATTAGAGAAATATCATGAAATATTTATTTATTTCATGGGGTAAAAATTTTAATAGAATAAAAATGTTTATATTATTGTCTAGTAGTTTTAACAATATGTAAAATAATTATTTTTATAACATTAGTCTATGTAAATATCATTGTTCATGTTGGAAGATGGTTTTCCATTTTCGTGGTGAAGATTATGGCATGGAAGTTATTAAAGAGATAACATTGTTTTGGATTTACTCAAATATTTTCCCAACATTCCTAGGATAGATAAGAGAGTTGTGTAGCACTACTAAGGTGGGAATGTAACTCAACTATAACTAGACCAAAAACAAAAGAAGATATAGGTTCATGTTACATATCAATATGATACAGGTGGGCCCATGTAGTAGGACCGTAGCTTTTATACCTAGAGGCCTTCATGGGTTGGGAAAGAAGACAACAAGGAAGCTTGTGAACTGTCTATAGAGAAACCATGTGGGAAAGGTGTATGATATGTATCCAAGTGCCAAAATCAGTTCTAAATCAAGTTTCTAGGGATTTTTAGATATAAACGGATAAACTTGAAGGACGGTGAATTTGATTTGGGATGATGAGACATGATACTATTCGACTACCATTTAAAATGATCATAGTTTTTAAGCCACTTGATCTCTTATCTGCTAGCCGCTAGATTTCTTTAAAATTTCATATTCTTCCTTGACCCTCGATATAGCTTCTCTAGTTTTTTGTATTGCTGTCTGAACCACCATCGATCAGCAGAAGAAACCATTCAAAATCCATGTCCACATTTTTATGAGATGATTCCAAGAATCCTAATTCACAAATGAAATGATTTTTAAGGAATGTTTCTTTTGAATAAGATCACACTTATGATATTGAAACATTAGATACATTCAAGATTTCACTTTCATGAAGATTTTCATAACATTATTATAATGAGGATTCCCATTAAAAGAATAAGATGAGGTCAAAAGGGAAAAATTATCATCACATAAGAGTATATGACATGAATTGTGGTGTGACATAACCTAGGATTGATTAATTTAATTCCATGGTGTTTTGAATATAATGATCCACTTTACACTGAAAGACATTTAGAATTATAATTACTTTAATGAATGATGATATGAGGTGATACACTCCTAAAAAATTAGAGCGACCAATCTAAGGATAAGTGAAATCACTTGTATTATATTCGATGCACTGTCATTTTTCATAAAAATAGGGCATATCCGGGGTATTATTTCACAAAATAGGACTAGAAATTTCATGATCCTATTAGGATATATAAAGAGGGGTTATGATGTATATTTTAACATGAATAAGAACTTAAAAATATAAAAATAAGTACTACGAACTCCTGATTAGTACTAACACACCCTCACAATGGTATTCAAAGATAAACATATCCATAAACTAGGGTTTTAATTATTCACCCACACTATGTTACATGAAGATAATACCATTTTTGTACTATTTGGATACATTATGGACCATAAGGATCTGACACATATTTTTTTTAAGGAGGTTTCTTGATATCTAAGCATAGATGAATGACTTATGTGGTGAAAACATGAGATATCATTCTCCTATTTTCGTGGTCAATAACCACACTATATTTAGTTTCCACAAATGATAATAGCACACAATTTAAGGTGTTAGTGTATGTAATAATGATGAAAATTCACTCATATGAATGATTTAAAATACTAAAATTTATTTTGTGAAAAGGTAGGATGACTGCACAAAGTAGTTTCAAGTAGAATTGGACAGTGTTAAATTTGGTTAGGTTAAGGTACTATGAATAAGTATAATTCATTCATATATTTGTAAATTTATTTGTATAAAAAATTATATAAATTAAAAATTAAAAAAATCATATATATTCCATCTTTTATAAATTTTTTATGACCCATGCAATATGTTACATGTACATAATAATTAAAAAATGTGCATGTGATTTTAATTGCATGAGTAGTGTGCAATTATCATAAGAATAAATGTAGGATTCATATAAGAATACATCATATTAATTTTATTAGTGTATTTATTTTGTGAAATATCCTTCTATTGTGAAAAAATACAGAAAGAGTGTTACAATTTAGTTGATTAAATATTTGTTTTCACCAAAAATAATAATTCTGAAATGCTAATGCACTCTTTATTAACAATATATCATAGATACATAATTGTGACCATTAAAAGTTGGGATGAGATTTATTTTTTTAAAAATTAAAAATGAGGTTTGTAATTATTTATATTAATAAGAAGATTGAGTTCGGGTTTTTTACACTAAAAAAGAAAGAGATCAACACATGTATACACTATTGCATATAATTAGTTGCCAAATATTAGAGACAAATTATGAAGTGGCTAGACAATGTATATTTCACTAATTTTCATTTGTGATGGTAAAATTGTTTTTTATCAGACCACAACTTATTCAGATCACTTTGAAAAATAGACTAAAAATAAATTTTAGCTTCTTGTTTATTAATGGTAAGAATAAGATGGGCTTCTTTCCTTTGTTGAGAATTTATATTGTATGTAAGTTTGTTGACTAATATTAATCATATCATCCTATATTGGCCCCATTAGGTGGAATACATTATTGGTGTTATAATGAATCATTAATTAAGAGAGTGTTACAACAATACATAGTATAAATATCTATCTAGGATTTGTAAAACATGCCCTGTAAATTGATTATAGTGTATTGCAAGTAAAATGATATTCCTAGGATAATATAACATAAGTCAAAGTAATATCATATATTTGATGTGTGGTTTGATTATTTCTATAAAATTTTAAGGAATATATATTCTCATTTTGTATTTAACCATGTAACAAAATCGACTTCTATGTTTTACTGTATTCATATACTTTGATGAGACCATAAAAAGTGAATTAAAGAATCAATATCCTAACTGGTTTAAGAGGTAAATGGGATACATGTTGTTAAATGTTAATAATTCCAAACCACCGGTTTACCCCTCTCTCAATTTTATAAATATCACAAATTTTTCCATTCAGTTGGAAACATGGCATTTGTTCACCTTTACTAGATACTATAGCTTGTAGTTTTTCTCTTTTGATGATATTAGGTTATTTTCGTATGTTTACAATAAAGAGTAATTTTTTGAGGATTTAGTTATCTCTAAAATGGATTTTATTCCTACCAATAACATGATGATTGGTATAATGAAAAGGAAAATAAATCTATAGAATAGATCCCTCTTACACTATTAAGTGTAAGTATTGTAACATAATTACCGTGGAAGCACTGCAGATATATCCATCTTAGAATGAAAATTCATTGTGGATCATGTTTACACCGAGCTAAAAAATTTCTCTAACTCAACTTTTCATTAGGTATGTCTATGTTCCATTCGAATCTATCCCAAAAAAGATCCTTGAAAAAGTGGTCGTGATGATAAATATTTAAATTATAATGATTTATTAGTTGATTGAATAAGAGATATCATGCCATGTGTTCCCACAGAAACAACCCTTCCTGTTTGGGTATTCCTTCAATGTATGTAGGAAGAGATCACCCAGATGTAAGGAGAAGGTGATATTGTGGAGAAGGGAATCTAATAAAAAATGACATAATTTTTAAAGAACTCTAGATTGGTTGAATCCCCAGAAATTTAAAAATGGAAAATAAACTAAATTCCTCAAAATGGATAAATGATGATATTGAGAAAGTGTCTCTATATCAAAATATCCATTCATATGAAGGGAAATTGATGAATGGAATCCATGTCAAGGGATTTCAAATGGAATAAATGTCCATGATGATCATGGAACATGACTATTTGATTATAAAATAATTAAGATAGATAAAAATTAAGTCGAAAGAATGAAGAATGATGGCGAATAGAATATGATTATGAATTAAGATCATAAAATAATCCTCCATGTGAAATGTCTATATTTGAAAGTTTAGTTTTACATTCGTGAGAAGACAAAATATAAGACTTAAAAAATAAAGGAAAATTTTTATGTTTATACACAATCTTCAAATTAGGATTATAATGCTAAAATATATTTAACATATATAAGAAGATCACGAAATATTTTGATGAACTATCTCAAGTAGTAGTGAGGAAATATGTAACATTTATACCAACTTGTATTAATGTTTCTAAATATGTTTTCATGAACAGAGTGTGTTGGAAAAAATATGAACATGTATGCATGAATAAAGGTGATGATAATCCTACAAACATTACTATGGTGTAAAGTATAATGTTTGTGAATTGAATTTCCAAATGAAGATCCCAAATATATATGATTAAATCCCCAAAAAATTATACAAATGAAATAAAAATATCACTGTTTTCATTCAAAGTTGGTGTTAAAATTGAATCATGATTATTTTAAAATATTTTTTGTATAATCCTCTAAATTCTAAATCATAAATAAATATCATTGTTCAGGGAGTAATGAAAATATAAAAACATAAAATATAATAGTTAAGAAAAATATATATACTCCCAACATATTTTTAATGCTTAAAACATTAATTATTTATTCATTGGTGGTGTTCATAAGGTTGGTACATGATAACATCATTATATATCCAATTTTTTTTATGAAAATAGGGATATAGAAGATGTCTAATGATGTAGAGGCTACCATGGGAACAAATTAGAAAAAAAATTTGAACACAAATTATCCTAAGAAGATTTCAGGTATGGAAGCAAAGAAGAGAATAGATTCCAAATAAAATATGTAAAAGTTCCCAATGAAAAAATAAAAAGGATTGAACTCAAAAAAACTCATTCAATAGATCTAAACATATATCCAATGTTCCTAATGACAATTCATTTATTTGGATAGAATATTTTGAACGAATACATAAAATTAAATATTCACAAGTTATGTTTAGTTAAAAATTAAATCAAAATATCCCACATTATGAAGATATGGTGTGTGAGGGTTTTTTTGAAAAACTGAAACTTTTTTGCTAAAGAAGTTTAGTGTGAGAAATGTAATTAATATGGTCATATTGAAAAACATTGTTTAACTATTCTTCCAAAATAAGAATAAATACATAATAGGATTAATAATTCATCACCCATGAGGGCGTTTAAGAATAAACATTCTACACCCAAATAAAAAAAATATGACATCAATTATGTCCCACTATAAATTAGAATAGTGGTTCAATGTGAAATCACGAATACTAGGGGAAATGGGAAAATATATTGTAGAATATTATCCCAAACATATCATTAAAATTATTAATTATGGTTGAATGCACCATATTATATTAATATTTGTGTATTTTATTCATTCTTATATTTTAGGAAACTGAATGTGAATCATGTTCTCATGGGGAGTTATTGAGAAGAAATTGTGTACTATCAAGTATTGATAGAAATGATAAATAAGTATCCATCCATGAATGGTTTATAAAATGGTATTCATAAAAAAATATGGTATATCATCATAACTAAGTAATTTGATGATTTTTTATTAAATCTATAATATCTAATAATGAAAAATATAATCCCGATGAAGTTGTGGATGTTACATTATCATGGTAGTCTAATTTGAAGTTATATTATGGTGTATTATCTAATTGGAATATCATGAAATTCATTATTCATGATATCCAACATTATAAATATGCTGAGAAGTGTTTTCCATGAGGGGAAAAAATTACATAGAACATGTTTCTACTATAATCACTAGTTCAATGGGTATCAAATATAATAATTCTAGAATGTTCATGAAGATCGTGTCATTGAAAAATGTATGTTTTTATTAACATCTCATCCTTTTTTATAAAAAATAATAAATTGTATAATAAATTTGGATGTGCTCCCAGGATACTTATCATATTTTTACTTGATTTGTTTGATCCAATTGTTGAAAATATATGTAGGAGTTTCAAGTTTATCTTTCCTAAAAATGATTCAAATCTAATTTAAGTGTCTTTATACTATAAGGGAAGTAAATAACCATTGAAGAAATTTATATGGGTTCTAATATCAAGAGGTATGAATATAAATTTGTAATATATATCCTTGTTTTCTATATCAAATCCTTTTATTTTCTCCATTGAGAATCTATCAACAAGAATTATCATGATATTATGAGTGACATGTTTCTTAAGAATGGACTGATACCCTTTTTCCATGTTCATTTTTATTTATTTTTAATAATGGGGATAAATTTAAATGATTTTTTTTAAATTAAAGAGGATATAGAATATAATGATTCACATATGGAAATAACTATTTTGAAACCAAATTGACGGGATTTCAAACAAATAAATAGGGGTATACTGAAGATCCCACTTTATTTATGAGTTTTATTTTGTTTCAAAGATCATCATTTTTTGTTAAAGGCAATCAATAAAATATTAATCTATATCATTAATTACTATGTGATAAAGAAGTTCAAAAGTTTTAGTATCATGGATGAAGTACTCATCTCTTATAATTTAAATAAACATATAAATGGTTTGAAGTCTTTGAGTTTCAATGGTGATTCCTAGATAACTGATATGGATTCTTAAAATAACATTAGATGTTATTATTGAATAATTATCATTTTGACTCTGATTATTTTTGAAATAATATTAAGATCAATATATATGTATCAATGGTGAAATATTTTTTATAAAAAATTATAATATTTTTTAAGGATGATTTGACATTTAATAGTTCTTTGGAATTGATATTCTAAAATGATAATAATAGTAATTGTAGAAGGATCATTCATAATTTATTTATTACAAGGGGAGAATATTTTAAGAGCATAAAAATATTTATTTTCACGTGGATGAGTTTAATAAATATGAAAAATAATAATTTTCATAATATAATGCAACATAAATTTCTTTTTTCTTGAGGGAAGAGGGTTTGTAATTTTTTGGTGAGGTTTATGGAATGGAAGTGATTAAGGAGATAACCCTTTTGTTTGATTTACTCAAACATTTAGTTGACTTAAATAGGCTATCCAAAGGAGTGGTTAACCATGCTTAGGTTGGTAAATGGAAACATCATAGCCATACTATAGATGGAAAAGCATTTAAGAATATTCATAGTGTCAACTTGATGTTGGACGACCCATGTATAAGGCCCACAGATAGAATGCATGAAGGTGTGAATTGATTGGGCTACAAACCCACATGGAAGCCCGTGGTCATTGTGTGGAATAGACTATATGGGAAAGGTGTGTGTTATATCTTTAGGTTCTTTATTTAGTGATGGATTAAGGCAATACTAACACACATATATATAAAAGGTTGTACTTGATGGAGGGTAGTTTCAATATGGGATGTTATGACTTGGATATTTTTCCTCTATAATATAAAATGAAATACATTTTGTAAGCCCCTTGATCTCATATATCCCAACTGTTTCATCACATGGTCCTTTTTTATTCTTCCATAAAATGGGGATATCCAATATGTCAGATCCCTGGATGAACTACCATCTCTTATCTTATGAAATTATTATAAATTTGAGGCCGATTTATTGAGGATATAAGTACACTGATCTTCATGTACACTTGAAACGACACGCATGAACATATTCATTTTTAGAAGATACCACTATAGATGTGAAACCATTACATATATCGTCACTTTCACATGAAAGGATCTTTCATTTATTGAACAATAATTTTGTTTTTACCAAAATAAATTGGTGATCTCACAATGGAAAAAATCTCATCTTTTAGAAAGAGGTAATGTGAATTGTCACAAAACCTAACAGTGATTGAATAATTTGAAGATTTATTTTTTAGGAATTAAAAGATATAATTTATAGATAGAATAATATGTTGAATTATAAGGTGGTTAATGAACAATGAGAGATGATTTTCCTCTCCAATAAAATGAGAGGGATAGAGATGAGGAGATTTTTTTAAAAAAATTGATCACTTGTATAATTTTATTTTCTAAAAAAAGGGAATCTATTTTGAGATGCTTCTAGGATACATGAAAAGTGTTATTACACATACTAGATATAATGAAGAATAAATAAACACTATTTTAACAAGTACCTTGGACATGTTGCTTGTGATGACACAACCTTATTGTTCTTCACATATTTAAAAGAGACGGGAATATGTGTATGAGTTTTTCACTGACACTGTGTCACTCGAAGTTAATATTTTGTGTCTACTCTATTGATACATCATATCAACTAAGAAGTTATCACAAAATTATTTTGGGGATGAAGGGGAAATCATGTACATAAAATTAATTTAATGTCTTCAATGAATAACATAGGAGATCTCATGATCATGTTTTCACAATGTATAACCATACTCAATATGGTTTATGTGATGAAGAAGAGAAGAAAAAGGAATGGGTGGTTCATTTATGCATGAATTGCATGAACTAATATACATACTTTTTAATATATCAATCATTTTTATTCAAAGGAACCATGATTATGTGATGGTGTGGGAATTAGAAGTTGAGAGTGTAAAATCAGGTTATATGATTGGAGTTTTTAGAAGAGTAATACATTCATGTATATGTAAATATAAATTCATATATAAAGAACATAAATTATTCTGAAAAAAAATATTATATGTGATATGATGTATTTCTTGGTGATGACCCATGAATTGCACTACTCATGCAAGATTATAAGTAAATATTCATGTGATATTCATTAATTGAGTACTGTGCAGAGAACATGAGACTGAAGATGAACCATATATAAGAATAATTCATATCCAATTCATCAATGTATTCTATTTTTGATATATAATTCTTGCATGAATTAATAAAGTATGTATAGTTCAATTCAATTGAGTAAATATTTTCCCCTCAAATAATATCATTTTTGAATTAAAATTGTGTTCACTGTTGATATTGTATCAAATAGAAAAAATTCTATGATTATAAGATGTTTTGGGATTTTAGTTTTGGGACAATCACAAAGGAGGTTTCAGATTCTAGCTTTGAAGAAGAATATTTCTTGTAGGTTTTCTTAAACTTATGAAAAAAGAGTACAATACACTACTACACTATTTAATATAATTGTGTTTCAAATATGAGAGATAGAAAAAGAAGTGACTAGAAAATATATATTTAGATTATTGTCATTTGGGTTGGAGATAATTATTTTAATTAGTCTGCAACCTATTAATATCTTTATGACAAGTTAAATAAGAACAATGTTTATCTTATAGTTTTCAAATGGGAAATATAAGAAGGGTTTCTTATGTACTTTTTATAAAGTAACATGTTATGATGTTAAAGAAATATGATAAAATTTGTCATCCAATATTATTCTCAATAGGTGAAATAATTTATCAGTGATAAAAACAATCTTTAAAATGGTGTAGATTGTCTTCAAATGTAGTATATATATCCATCCAAGAGCTGTTAAACATACACATTCAATTTACTGTAGTGAATTTCATTTAAAATGATATTCCTTACTTTCTGTAACCATATTTAAATGACTATATTCCAGAGGATATGTGGTTATATTATTTCTATACCAATCAAAGGACATGTTACAATCAATGAGTTGTGAATCTTGTAAAAATATTTTTGTTGTAACACCCTGAGATTTTATGAGATGTATTCTTTTTAATTTCTTTGATGTCTTCTATTGAAAACTAAACCAAGATTATCTTGTACTATATGCAACACCGTATTATGTTGCAGTATGCGCAACACTATTCTTGGCTCGTGTTAACCCAATTTCAAGTTCATTTTGTAGAAATTATTCTACGCAACATTAAGTATTGATTTTGTTTAATGTATAAATGAAATAAGATTTAATTATGTTATACAAAACACCAAAGGGATCATGCACTAATTGCAGCCCTGACTTGTCTTTCATTACATGGAATCACAACCTTCCTCGATAGCATGTGTAGTAAGCAATACTGGGTTTCACTAAATAATGATATATTGTAATAATATTATTATGAACTATCCATTATGAATAGTATTAACTAAATTTTTAATTTTATAACATTATTATTCATCTTACACATTTTCTAGGACATGGTATGAGAACAAAATAAATTTTTCAGGTAAAATAAGTACTTTTAAAAAATGCAGTTTTGCCACGTTTTGATGGCGCACCCACATTAAATCTAGTTTTTGACATGTTTATTAGTTAAATTTGACAAAATTAAATTTATATTGGGAATAATGACATAAAAATATACTTTGGATAAAATTTTCATATTATTCTGATAACTTTCATATTTTAATAAATAGTAAAAACATGTTATATTTTAATTAAAAACAACTTTTTTCATCATAATACATTATATGGTTAAATTATAATATTGAATGGTTTTAAAGTATAAATAGAATATATTTTTCTATTTAATATAAATTATGAAATTAGCATTTATTTTACATTGAAAGCATAGGTAAAATCATTTCAATATTTTGCAATGTTTTAACTTTTAAAAACTCATTTTCTTAACAACGCGATTAATTTTAAATTAATTTCTACAACATCTATGATTTGAATTTGAAAAAATAGATTCTGTATTTGGAATCAGTAGGTCCAAATTATTTTAATGGGCTACTTTTTATTTTTATGCACAATGAATAGTAACTACGGTAAATTTTATTTACCATAGTTAAAGGTAAATCATGTAATTAAGGGTAAATATAATATTATAAAATTACCTTAACACTTTTCTTAATATAATTGGATGATTATATTTCATCCTATGGCATATTTTGGTCAAAATTGAATCCATTTGATCCCAGTTGGATGTGATTAAGACCTTTAATTAATTTTATTTTAAAGAAAGTGAAACATGTCTCACTCAAACATTAATAATTAATGTAATTTTATTATATGGTCATAAAGAATATAAATTCGATTATAAATAATTATTTGAAATATAAATTTATTTTATTTTTTATGGTAATTTATTTGTAGTTTTTAAGAGATATTTAATTACCATAATAGCTTATACATTAATGATGCAGAAATTATTTATTTAGTGAAAAATCAGTTATATAGTTCTTATTAAAAAACTAATACCCATTAAAAGGCCCCAAAACATGACCAAAACTTATTGGTCATATATATCTATACCATAACCATCCAATGGCAGAATATGTGACCATTTTGAGCTTTATAAAAACGATTATGACACTTATATTAATTTATTTTAAATGATATCAAATTTGACACCTTCATTATTTAATAAATATAACAATTTACATGTTATTATTTTTAGAAGATAAATTCGAGTAAAAGTTTTATTTTGAAATATATTAGGTCTATCATAATCATATTATTCTATTTTTAATTCTTATGCGACTAATAAGTATATTAAATTATTATACAAAAATAATGTAGTAATTGTTTTATTAAGAGAAATATCAAATAAATGGTTTTATAAATATCATAATAAATTTTATATGAACTAATTAATGTTCTCACCAAATTTTAGAGATTAATATGACATGTTAGGAGTATATTAAATATTTTTTTATAGTATATCCTATGTGTGGATTTTATTTAAATTCAAATAAATGAATAGTGTCAAAATGGACACTATTGTTATTTTATAAGAATAACACATTATAAAATTGTTTACAAATCACAAAAATATATAAAAATTATAAATTGAAATTTATATGGCCTAAAATTTCATAAAGTATCAAATTATATATAATTAACAACATATAAGTAATTATTTGTGACAATTTAAAATTTGGAATATTATTACCACAAATAAAATTAAATAGATTAAATAATGATAAATCAAGTTGATAAGGTTTAAAATAAATTACCACCATTTATAAATATTATTGTTTGCTACGATTACAACACTATATCATCTAATATTATCATTTGAGTCATTTATGGAGGTTTTTATGTGGGGTTTGAGTTTATTATAATTTAATATTTTAGAGGTTTCCAAAACTGCCCCTCTCCTCTCTTATAAAAGGGCACCTCCTACCTCTCCTCCTAACACCACATTGAGAATTAAAGCTCAGCCCAACCATGATAATTTCTATTCTACACTTTCTTATAAACATACTAGAGGTCTTGGTTTTCTTCCAAGACTGACTTTTGTGCCCTAAGAGGAGGTTTAGAAGAGGCACGTCGAAGAAGAGGTAATATCCTTTACCGATTCTTTTAAGTTCATTTCTTCTTTTACATCCTCTTATTTATTTTTTTCATTATAAAATAATAACATAAGTATCAATAATATACTTTAATGTTATTATAAATTTTAAACAACCATATTTTACCTTCTATCCATCCTACGGAAAACGAATTCACTGCTCGTGTGTACGTACGTAATACCATCTCCACACCGTGGTGTAACCTGTTTTCCACCACCAGCTTACTTGGATGGGTATAATGGTAGAAATAATTACTATATATGATTATTAAAACATAATACTGATTCTGATAAATTATATCATCCACTCCAATTCCATTAAATAATTATGGGAATGATATCATCGCTCGTGCGTACGTACAGATTACTGTTTCCTCAACGCGATGAGATTCATTCTCCATGATTAACCATTGAAGTATGATTTTAAAGTATATATAATAAATAATCATGAAAGATATGAAATAATAATGATAATGGATTTATTTACATATATTTTTTCATTTACTTAATTCCATTCAATTCAATAATGAAACGAAAACAACGTTCACGTGTACGTACGACCTACTGTCTCCATGAATGGTGTATTTATTTCCATTTATCGGTCTATTATATATATGTGTATTATAAATAAATATTATATATAAATCATGTTTTACATTCTGGATGTAATTAATCATGATCTAAGTAATCACATGAATAATTACAAGTCAAATCACGAATGATAAAGGAAACGATTTTACCCAAAACACTGCTTTAACATGGAATTGTCAAATGAACGACTTATATAATGTCTTAACTGAATCATATATGATATAATAAATATTATTATGGTTCTTTTACAAGTTATTAATATTTTTAAACCCACTATTCTGGATTATCAGACACATACATAATAAATTGGACATAAGGTAAGGGATAATTTTGCAATCTCATTTTTATCCAAGATTGATTATACATAAGTATTTACTGGGGTTATATTTTTCATACATGTCGATAAAATGTTTTTCATAAAGTTTTTAATATTCTTCAATGTATTTTTAAGGTCATTCTTACCCCTATTTATCTTTTACTTTGTCTTATGGAAGGAATCTTTTTTTTGTTTACCATACACGGTACTTTTTGACTTTTCCATTAAAAGAATGAGGAGAATGTTTTTTTAACTTATACGACATGAATTGATTTTTATAATTTCATAAAGCCTTATTTCTATGAAGCATCCTCTATAATATCTCTTTATTATTTTCAACAAAATTATTCTATTTTAAAATTTCATGGCATTTTGGGAAAAGAAAATGATTTTCAAGAAGGAAAGATATTTTCCTCAAGAATTCATTTCAAGTGTTTTATCAAAACTATTATCTATCTATGATGACATTATTTAGTATGTTTATGTTTCAAGTATAATTTCTCTGTAATTTACATGGTTTGATTATTCTTATTATTAAATTATATATATTTGTTTCATATGGATTATGTTATGATTGGAAAATGTTTCTGAAACCAATTTTATTATTTAGGTTATGAGGAATGATTTCTGTTTATTTTGTGTCACATGTAAGAATTAATTAATTATGAGATGGGTTGGACCTATAACTCCCTCTTATTCATTGGTTTAATATTTATATCTCATGAGATAGACATGGCTTAAACAACAAGTAAATATAGTTCAGTAATACAAGGCTGGAACGGCTGGTAAACCCAGTTTAGTAATGGACTTTGTCCACTATGATGGTATTGGAAAAAATGCCTTGGCTACTATGGAAATCATATCATGTGATTAATGGTTTTACAAAATTACATGTTTTATTCCCATTCTTTTATATCATGAATAATGTTCCTTTATGATCTATGCCATACGTATTGCCAATATTTATTTCACCACTCAAGATTTTGATGTTTAAACATTATGTTCTTGTTTTTAAGTTCAAATGTATATGGTTTGTTTTATTTTCTCCATAAATACCCTTACTAAGCATTTGAGCTCACAGTTTTTATGTTTTCATTTCCACTGGATATAAAGAATGGTTTTAGGTAAGAAAAAATGGGAAAGATATTTATAGGAGATGTTGAAGATCGTTCACCCTGATTAGAAGATTGTGTTCCAGGTTTCCAAAGACACTAAACTATTACGGTCCATGAGTGTCTGTTTTTGTTAGGTATAAAAAATTCTTCAAATGTAATGTAATTTCCATGTACGTCAATCTTGGGTCACTATAGTTGGAATTAGAGGAACAGTTTAGTTAAAATTTTGAAACTAGGATGCGAAAACATTAGTGAAATCCCTAGAGATATTTATAAGGTATGTTTAGGGATGTCCCTAAGGTTAAGTATAAGTATATGTTATAGTCCTAGAATTACGGTAATGATAATATAATTAGACCTAAGATGTTAGAAATTGAAATTAATCTCCCTTTATTATGTTTTATTACTATCATGATTTTTTCCTCTTATACTATTATTTTTGGGTTTTAGACGATGGATGAAACCCGAAAGAACCATGTTGATCAATGTAATGGGCAATTCAATGATTGTCTTCATGAAAAAACCAATGTTATGGGATATGGAGTGAAAACTATTATTGTTATACATACACAAGCAATGAATCATTCTAGACTTATGAATGAGCAGCGTAGGGAACAATATTCTATTGAGTCCTTTATGAGGAAATGTACACCTTCTATTAGATGGTCTTCTAATCCACTTGTTGCTAAAAAATGGATCAGTACCATTGAAAAGATATTTTCCATACTTCGGTGTTCAGAACATGAAAAAGTCATTTTGGATGTTTACCATTTAGAATGTGAATTAGACCAGCGGTGGACTCTAATTAAGAATACAAGTCCTCAAGGTAAAATTGAATCCATGGAATGGGACGAGTTCAGGAACATGTTTTTTAGTAAGTACATCCCTCGTATTCTTCAAAAAAAGATGTAACATGAGTTCCTTGAGTCTAAGAAAAATGAGGATGAATCTGTGGGTATATACGAGGAAACCTTTACAAGGATTAAAAGGTATGCATTCAGATTTATCATCCATCCTGAAAGCAATGTTTATCGATTTTTCAGTGGCTTATAACCAAGTCTTCGAAGGGAATTAGCTATAAGGGACTTCTGTAGCTATGAAGAAATTTTTCGTTGTGCTATCATGGAATATCTAGAAGTTGGTTTTACATATCCATCTCATGTGTTTGACAATAAATGAAAGATGGAGTTCAAGGAAAAATCTAAAAAAAATGGTGAAACGAAGGTGAATATTTCTTTATGCTCAAAGTGTGGAATGAAGCACGGTGGTGATTGTCCTAAAGGGACTAGAAATTTTTTTAAGTGTAGAAAATAAGGTCATAAAGAAACTGAGAACCTAATTAAAGGAAAAGGGTAGCTACTATCGTTAATAGAGAAATGAATATAGAGAATGCACCACCAACACTTCAATGCTACAAGTGCATGGAAATGGGGAATTTTTCTAATCAATTCCCCAATCCAAGGGATAATAATGATCGACATAAACAACATCTTAGGGAAAAGGACAAAGGGAAGTCACACACGATCACTATTTGGAGATTTTGAATATGAAAACGATGTTGTGGAATGATTAAGTCTTTATATAATGGGATTCCAAAATAATGTTGTATATAGTATCATGGAATATTGGAATATTTATGTTTTGTTCTATTGTGGTTTTCAATAATTTTATGGTACCGGTAACCATCAAAATTGATTGAAATATTTTTAGAAAGCAGATGATATGCACATAATGAAGAGATAAGGAGAAAATGAGATGTTTGATAGTATTCATGATCTCATGACTGATATAAGGACAAAGTGATATCGTGGTTTGAGTATATAGAAATTTTGGGATTTTGGTATGTTAAAAGAGTTAACTTTTGACAGCATTCATGTTTTCACTAAGGTTATATGGAAATTCATGTTTCACGAGAATACATGATTAATGCATTCACATGTTTTTAATGTGACCAACAAGATATATCCTATGATATATGGTGGATAAATGATGGTATTCATGTGCTTGTTATGTGACCATTCAAGTAATCTTTTTCTTTATACTGTGAGATTGGACAGATGTATTTTGGATAATCCTAAAGATTGGAATGGATTATGTTGGACATCAGATAGTATTGTTTAAGGATAGAACTTTTTTCGATATTATTTCGGGAATGTTATAATAGTGTAGTTTTATAAAAAGGAAAACCTACAGGACGGATGACAACCTGTCGTGCAGGACAAGGACGTAGGAATCAAACCCACAACCGAAGTGTGACAGGCCTTTATCACCTACCACTGGCCTACAAGAAGTCCCTAGTTAGTAGAAACCAGTTTTAATTTATTAAGTAGGATGATAGATCAATTATAAGGCCATTTTTTCAACCATATACGATTAATCTCACCATAGATGGACTTATGTATACAAATATTTCTAACCTTATGTTTGAGACAAGTGGAATGACCTATCATTCTATCGCATCATCTTCTAACACTTTGCAAAAGACAAGTTAATCCTCATTTTTTTAAGAGATGAAGTGGAAATTGTTCGAGGCACGGGAAATGGTAAGATTGTACCAAAATCAAGTGAGTATTTATTTTAATTCAAAAATTCATCAACATTTGGGAAATGATACTGAAAACCAAAAATTTTGTTCTAGTGGCCTCATATCTGATGAATCAGATGGTACCTTAGATCATCACAAATTTATGGCTTTGTGATTATTGGATTTTTCCTAATCATGTCCTCTATCACTCTACATCAGAAGTTGATGGTTATATTTCTCTTCCATATCTATATTTTCACCAGTGTTCTCTTTTGTGGAAACCCAGTGATGAGTTAATTTGGGCAACCGTTACGTTTCTTAATTCACTTTTTAAAATTATTTTTCAGTATTCCTTTTTACAATGAGGGTTATTATGAAAGAAACATTCTTGTAGTAAACGTTTTATAAACCCAACAAATTTCGAGGGCAAAATTCATTTTAAGGGGGGTAGAACGTAACAGCCTGAGATTTTAGGAGGTATATTATTTTTAATTTATTTGATATCTTCTATTATACACTACACCAAGAGTAGCTAGTACTATACTCCACACCTTATTAACTTTTAGTATACGCAACACTATTCTTGGCTCTTGTTACACCCAATTTCAAGTTCGTTTTGTAGAAATTATTCTACACAACATTAAGTATAGATTTTGTTTAATGTATAAATGAAATATGTTTTTATTATGTTATATGTGACACCAAAGGGAGTTTCCACTACACTAAGCCCTGACTTGGCTTGCATTATACGCAATCGCGGCCTTCCTCGATAGTGTGTGTAGTACGCAACACCAGGTTTCACTAAACAATGATATATTTTTATAATATTATTATGAACTAGATGTTTTCAATAATATTAACTAAATTTTGAATTTTATATCATTATTATTCATTTTACACATTTTCTAGAACATGTTATGAGAACAAAATAAATTTTTTAGGTAAAATAAGTATTTTTAAAAAAATGTAGTTTTGCCACCTTTTGATTGATCACCCACATTAAATCTAGTTTTTGAAATCTTTATAAGTTCAATTTTAAATAATAAAATTGTTCTTGGGAATCAGGATATAAAAATTTACTTCGGTTAAAATTTTCATATTATTCTAATAACTTTCTTATTTTAATGAATAGTAAAAACACACTTTATTTTAAATAAAAACAACATTTTTCATCGTAATAATTTATATGGTTAAATTATAATATTTAATGGTTTTAAAGTATAAATATAATATATTTTTACCATTTAATATAATTTATGTAATTAGCATTTATTTTACATAGAATTCATAGGTAAAATCTTTTCAATCTTTTGCAATGTTTTAACTTTTAAAAACGCGTTTTCTTAACAACGTGATTAATTTTCAATTAATTTCTGCAACTTCTATGATTTGAATTTGAAAAAATAGATTCCATATTTGGAATGAGTAGGTCCAAATTATGTTTATAGGCTACTTTTTATTTTTGGGAACTATGAATAGTAACTACGGTAAATTTTATTTACCATAGTTAAAGGTAAATCAACTAATTAAGGGTAAATATAATATTATAAAATTACCATATCAATTGTATTAATATAATTGGATGATTATATTTAGTCCTAAGGAATATTTGGGTCCAAATGGAATACATTGGAACCCACTTGGATGTGACTCAGACCTTTAATTTATTTTATTTGAAAGAAAGTGAAATATGTCTCACTCAAACTTTAATAATTACAGTATTTTTAATATAATGTTATACAGAATATAAATTCAATTATAAATACTCATTTGAAAGATCAAATGTTTTTATTTGTTAAGGTAATCTATTTTTATTTTTTAAGAGATATTTAATGACCTTAATAGCTTATACATTAATGATGCAGAAATTAATTATTTAGTGACAAATCAGTAATAAAGTTTTTATTAAAAAAATAATACCCATTAAAAGGCCCAAAACCTGACCAGAACATATTGGTCGTATATATCTAAACTATAACAATACTGTGGTCTAATTTTATACTATTTGGAGCTTCATAAAAACGAATATGACACTTATTTTATTTTATTTTAAATGATGTCAAAGTTGTCAAATTTATAATTTAATAAATATAACAATTTACATGTTGTTATTTTAAGATGATAAATTCGAGTAAAAGTAATTTTTTGAAAGATATTAGGTATATAATCATCATAGTATTTTGTTTGTAAATTTTATACAAATAATAATTATATAAAATGATCATACAAAAATGATGTAGTAAATGTTTTATTCAGAGAAATATCAAATAAATGGTTTATAAATATTAAAATAAATATTATATAAACTAATTAATGTTCTCCTTAAATTTTATAGATTCATATGAAATGTTATGATTCTATTAAATATTTTTTTTAGAATATATCCTATGTATGGATTTTATTTAAATTCATATAAATGATTAGTGTCAAAATTGACACTATTGTTATTTTATAAAAATAACATGTTATAAAATTGTTTAAAAATCACAAAAATATTTGAAAATTATAAATTAAAATTTATATGGTCTAAAATTTTATAATGTATCCAATTATGTACAATTAAAAACACTAAAGTATTTATTTATAATAATTAAAAATTTAGAATATTATTACCACAAATAAAATTAAATAGATTAAATAAGGATAAATCAAGTTGATATGGTTTAAAATAAATTACAAAAATTTATAAATATTATTGTTTTATGAGATTAAATCCCTATTTCATCTAATCTTCTTATTTTAGTCATTTTTTGTGGTTTTTATGTGGGTTATGAGTTTATTATAAATTAATATTTTACAGGTTTCCAAAAGTGCCCCTCTCCTCTCTTATAAAAGGCCACCTCCTCCCTCAACTCCTCACACCACATTGAGCCTTAAATATCAGCCATGCCCTGCCCATTTCTCTTATCCACTTTCCTAGAAATGTAATAGAGGTACTGGTCTTCTTCAAAGACCGAAATTAGTGCCCTAATAGGAGGTTTAGAAGAGGCGCGTCGAAGAAGAGGTAATATCCTTTACCGATTCATTCAAGTTAATTTCTTCTTCTACTTCCTCTTCTTAATTTGTTTCATTATGAAGTAATAACATCAGTATCACTAATATACTTATATTTTATTATAAATATGAAATAATCCTATTTCTCCTTCTATCCATTCTACGGAAAATGAAATCACCGCGCGTGCGTACGTATGGAATACCGTCTCTACGCCGTGGTGTAATCTGTTTTCCACCACCACCGTACGTGGTTGAGTATTATGGTAGAAATAATAACTATATATGATTATTAAAACATCACACTGATTATGAGAAATTATATCATCCACTCCAATTCCATACAATAATTATGGGAATAATATCATCGCTCGTGCGTACGTACTGATTACTATCTCCACGACGCGATGAGATTCATTCTACATGATTAACCATTAATGTATGATTATAAAGTGTATATAATAAATAATAATGAAATATATTACATAATAATTATACTATATTTATTTATATATTTTTTTCATTTACTTAATTTCATTCAATTCAATAAGGAAATGAAAACGACGTTCATGCGTACTTTCGCCCTACCGTCTCCATGAACATTGTATTTCCTTCCATTTATTGATCTATTATGTATATGTATATTATAAATATATGATATATATAAATCATGTTTTAAATTCCAGAAGTATGTAGTCATGATCTATGTAATAATGTGAATGATTACAAGTCAAAACACGGACGATAAATGAATCGATTTTACCCAGAACGATTCTTTAACATGTAATCGACAAACGAACGGGTAATATAAATTCTTAAGTGAATCATATATGATATAATAAATATTATTATAGTTCTATTACAAGTTAATAATATTTTTAAACCCACTATATAGGAGTCTTGGACACATACAGAAGAAATTGGACATAAGGTAAGGTATAATTTTTCAATCTCGTTTTTATCAGAGATTTCTTATATGTAAGTAATTAATGGGGTTATATTATTAATAAATGTCCATAAAATGTTTTTATAAAGTGTTTCATATTCTTCCAAGTATGTTTAAAGTCATGTTTACCCCTATTTGAATTTTACTTTGTGTTATGGAAGGAATCTTTCTTTTTTTTACCAAACGCGGTACTTTTTGACTTTTCTGTTAAATGTACGAAGAGATTGTTTTTTAACTGATATGACATGAATAGATTTTTACAGTTTCATAAAACATTATTTCTATGAATATTCCTCTAAAATATTTCTTGATTATTTTCAATGAAATTATTTTCTTTTAAAATTTCATGGCATTTTGTGAAAAGAAACAGATTTTGAAGAAGGAAGGATATTTTCCTCCAGAATTCATTTCAAGTGTTTTATCAAAACTATTTTCTATCTAAGATTAAATTATTTAGTATGTTTATGTTTCATGTATAATTCCCCTATAATATTCATGGTTTGATTCTTTTATGATTAAATTATATCCATTTGTTTTATATGGATTATGTTATGATGGAAATATGTTTATGAAACCCATTTTATTCTTTGGGTTATGAGGAATGATTTGTGTTTATTTTGTGGAACACGTAAGAATGATTTCATTATGATATGGGTGGGACCAATATCTCCATCCAATGCATTGGGTAAAGATTTATATCTCATGATATAGACATGGCTGGAACGACATGTAAATCTGGTTCAGTAATATAGGGATGGAATGGCTGGTAAACCCGGTTCAGTAATGGAATTTGTCCACTATAATGGTCTTGGATGAAATGCCTTGGATACTATATAAATCATATTAGGTTCATAATTGTTCACAACAATTACATGTTTTATTCCCATACTATTTTATCATGATTAATGTTCCTTTATGATCTATGTCTTTCGTACTGCCAAGATTTATTTTTCCACTCAAGATTTTGAGGTTTCAAAATTATGTTCATGTTTTTATGTTAAAATGTAGATGGTTTGTTTTATTTTCTCCATACATACCCTTATTGAGCATTTTATCTCACCCTTTTTATGTTTTCCTTTCCACAGGATATAAAGAATTGTTTTTGGTATGAAAAAAATGGGAAATATCTTTATGGGAGATGTTGAAGATCGTTCACCATGATTAGAAGATTGTGTTCCAAGTTTCCAAAGTCACTAAACTATTACGGTCAATGAGGGTCTATTTTTTTATGTATTATGTATTTCAAAAAAGTAATGCAATGTCCATGTGAGTCAATCTTGGGTCTCTACATTTGTTCTCTCTTTTACCTCTTTAATATAATTGAATGTGACAGGATAAGGAGAACATGAGAATCAATATCATAATAGGTCTAATGGTAAACTAGAAAGATGTCATAAATGGTTAAAAAGTCCCCAACAATTATTCACCCCCACTCATATTGTTTGGAATATCCCAAAATAGACCTTTCAATAAAAATCTTATTCAATGATGTTTTTGCAACAACCATTGATAAAAACATAATTGAGTTAGAGAATAATGATTTATAGTCTATCTTGTTAAAATGTGGAAAAAATATTCAAAAGATGATAAATTTAAACAAATTTAAGAATGAGAAAAAAATATACCACATATATATTGATTATTTCATCAAATAATTATAATAATTTTCATGTGTATGAAATACAATTTTTATATTATATAATTTTATCCAAATATATAAACATATAATGATCAGGTACTGTACATTTTGTATGGTGAATCCTAAATTAATTGATGAGGGTTGATTCATTCATTATTTAAATAAGATTGTATAATTAAGAATCACATGTGTACCAAATTAATGAACACTATTGTTTGGTATTTAGTGTTATATAAAAATTTAATTCAATGTACAGTTTGAGAAATAATTAGAAAATATTTCATATTTCAAATGAATTTCATTATGGATGGCAATACATAATTAATATTTTATTAATATTTGAATCCCATATGTCAAATAATATTAATTAATTATGAATATAACATGTAATTATCAAAAAAATAAACATTTATAGAATGATATTTCTTGGCCCCATATACCTAAATGTAAATTTCAATGATATAATATGAAGTGTTTTTTGTCTTTTTGGAGGTATATAAATTTCATATTTTAAAATGATAACTTGTAATTAATTAAGACAATGAATCCCCTAGAAATTAAATATCAAAAATCTTCTAGATCTATATTTTTAAGATATGTGTGAACTTCTTTAAGTATAATCTTGATGTAAATTCATATGCTTCATGAAATTCCTTAAATTGATTTTTGAATCCAATGTGAAGTAGTGAATATACTTTATAAATGATAGAATATACTCTAGAAATGTTATTATAAGAATATTATAAATAATAAATTATAAATCATCAAAAATAATGTGAACTTATTCATAAAATCGCATTTCCCTATACGAATCATAGTGGTGATTATAGTAAAATTATAATTACTGATGACTTTTATATGTAGTTCATGTCATCACTTACTTATTTTTAGACACTCTTCCCAAAAAATGGTGTTATCAATCAAATTATTTGACATTTATTTTGGCTAATGGGTATCATATGAGTTTTAATATTAAGTAATCCAATTATGTCATAGATTCCAGTGTATAGATGTGAACTATTCATTCAGAATAATTTTAGTAAAAATATTACATTATTAAAACACAATGTGAATAACTATTATTTATAATTTTAAACTATTTATATAATTATTCATGTTATATAAGATTATTATCCATGTGAATGAATACATTATATATGATGGAGGCTCTTCTATTTTGATATAGTAGTATAATTCTATAATTCAATGATATGGAGGATCTAAATACACATGAGTTGTCATATGAACAAGATATATACTTTACACAGTTAAAGGATTCATTCTATAGACACATAATGCATCAGAAGGTAAAAAAACAAATATAAATGGTTTTTTATTCAACCAGATATTTGATATATAATTCAGTATGAATTTTGAATCCTGTGAGGATGATTTAAAAATAAATTTGATTAAATTTTCATATTAATATGAACTCAGAAATATATTCAATTTTAAAAAAAATCAAGAATATTATTTTATGTGTTTCTACATTTGATGTAATTATATTAGAGAGTATTTAGTAAGAAACCTGAAATTTATTTTAATGACATTTACTTTAATTAATATTTGGAAAGTAATGGTTTCAAGAGTCGTTAAGTAATAATCTATGATGACACAATTTCAGAAGTCATCATTCAAAAATTATTTAATATTCTACATACAACAGAAACATTATATGATCATTAAATGTTTCAATTGGATTCCATGAACACCTTCATTAATGGAATACTTGTTGAATATTTCTTTATAACAAATCATTAATAGTTTTGGTCGCCCAATATTACTAATAAAATACAATGGATACAAGTATACATTTATGGGTAGAAGTTACAATCAAGATCATGTAATACTCAATTTGATGAAGCTAATAAAGAGTTTGGTTTTATTAATATTTAATGTGATAACCATGTGTATAAGAAGATAATGGGAGTTACATTTTGGCATCCCACCTTATTTATTACATAACTTTGCATTTCATTTTACAAAACAATGATCTTTAATGATTAGTGTCTTGGAAATCTGGAACAATAAAACATGAAAACATAAAACCCACATTTAAATCCCCTTGAAAAGATTCATGAAAAGTTCATCATATATAAAATTACTGCATCTCTTATACTAGAGAAATACATCAAAGGAAAGGGTGAGATGAAGGCCTTTTAAAGAAAGCAAGTGATTCAGTTTACTTGTGGTATCAATAAGAACATGATGAAAACCATAAGACATGAGAAATGGAAAAATTGGAATATAATAATAAAAAATCCTGAACCATAACATGAATATGTTGTCACGACCCATCCTCGGGGCCCGTTTCATGACTACCCCAAGCCTTTCTTCCATAGGCCAGGGGCTGGTGACTAGCACCAAAGGCATAAATAACAATAACTGGGAAGGCATTGCCTTTATAAAAGTGACCAAACACCACAGAGTACAAGCGGAAGTAAAACACTAAGTACAAAGAAAGTTCTGAAAATTAAATGGGCCAGAATACAAACCCAACTGGAAAAACAGCTAGAACTGAACAAAAGTACAACAGAAAAGGACAAACAACTGGAAGAAAGGAAGCAGCTTCTGGGTCATCCTCCTCGGATCCTACCTGAAGGGTAGGTACAGATAGCGCAGCTCCTGGATCATCAACCACGGATCCTACCTGAAAGGTAGGTACAGATAGCGTAGATCCTCAATGCTCTTGCCCTTCAACCCCCTCCGAGTGTCGTCTCGACGTGAAGTCCACCTCCGAATACTGACTCGTCGGGTGGTCCACCTCTGGGTACCGTCCAGTCCTCGAACACTTGGCCTCCGCCAGCACTGCCCATCATCTGCAACCAACACAACCAGGTGCGGGCATAGCCCATGCATGGGTGAGTATAACGATACTCAGTAGGGACCCTGAGACCCTCAAGGTCTCACTAAAACTAACAAGGATAACCACAAAGAAGATATCAACAGATAACCTCTACTTTGTTATATGCCCATACATATACCTATGTTATCAAGTAACCCATCTCAATCATGAGGAAACACAAGATTATGAAAATCAACAGATAACCACTACCCAGGTATATGACCATACATATACCTAAGTTATCAAGTAACCCATCTCAACTAAGAGGTAAACACAAAGGTCATAGACTCAGCTCAAACTAGGATTTTCATTATCGAAACCGTAACTGCTGAAGAGCCCCGTCTCTGGAGTGTACAGTGGTCCTATCATAAGTTCGAGCTACTGCTCACTAACCTAAGACTATTGAGGTACTCTTCCTGTCGAGTACTGTGGGATTTCTGCTACAACCAAGTACTTCTCACCATGGGTCTTCCGCTACAACCAAGCGCTCCCCCTCATAGCCTCCAGAGGTACTCCTTCAGTTGAGTACCGCGGGTCTGACGCTACAACCAAGGGCTCCTCCACCGTGGGTATGCCGCTACAACCAAGCGCTCCACCTCATAGCCTCCAGAGCTACTCCTTCTATTGAGTACTTCGGGTCTGCCGCTACAACCAAGTGCTCCTCCGTCGTGGGTCTACCGCTACAACCAAGCGCTCCCCACTGGGCTATCTGAAACACACCGAGTCAATCTGTCAAGCAGTCGTCAGGTCTCAGCCAGATACACGGTCTCCGTACTCTGCACGCTCGTCTCCGGGAGGGTCCGCTCCACGAGCTACTGGTTGTTCCTACAAGTATCACAAAGTTCCATGAAGAAGTATCTCGAAGGACTGCCTCGTCACAGGGGTCTCGATGCAACAGACGGCGTGTCAATCGGACGCCCGATCTGTGAGTTACTAGCCTTTTCGTCCCCAGGGCCCAGTTGGTTTCGTGTGCAAACCAACCCAGCTACATCTCAACTGTACCCCGAACTCTCATAGGGTATACTCATAGGGACTGTTTCTCCATGTGATCACCAACGCTGCTGACGGTTCGTCAAACAGACGTCCAGTCTGAAAGTTATCAGCTTTTCCGTTTCAGGGGCCGGGTTGGATTTCGGGTACAATCTAACCTAGCCACTATCCAACTACATCCAAATCTCTGGTGAATAATTCCAAAAGTTCTGTCTCGTCAAGAGTAATTCAACGAGACAGACGGCGCGTCAATCGGACGCCCGACCTGTGAGTTATTGGCTTTATCATTCCAGGGGCCCGGTTGGTTTCGTGAGCAAACCAACCTGACCGCACTCTGACGGCGTCCAAACCTTGAGCAGAGTAAGGAAAAAGTTCTGTCTCATCAAGAGGAATTCAACGAGTCAGACGGCGCTTCAATCAGGCGTCCGAAGCTCAAGTTATAATCGTTTCCGCTCCGAGGGCCCGGTTGGTTTCGTGTACGAACCAACCCGGCCAAACCCAAAGTATTCTGAAACCTTGAGTGCAATATACCGAAACGACCGTATCGATCCAAGTATCACATTGCATCTGATGGTGCATCGATCGGAGGCCCGTATCTCAAGTTATGGTCAATAGACCAAATAAGGTTTGGTAATAGGGGGTTCGGGCCCAGTCCGACCTGCCCTGATACCCCCAGGGTCGGCCCGAACCAGGTCGACCCATCCCGGTTCTGGGTTCGGCCCGATTGGGCGCGGCCCGGCCCGCTCGGCGCGGCGTGGGCCGGCCGGCGCAGCCCGGCCAGGCAGCTGGCCCGGCGTGCGGCGCGTGAGGCGCGCCGGCCAGGGCTTCGGCTGAACGGACGAACCGTTCGGGGCGGGGGCGATGCCCCCACATGAAGTAAACCACGACCCCTTAATGGGGCCGCTTCGTCCAGCCAGCTGGGGGTTTCGAACCCCCGGTTCCTCCATGGTCCGGCGGGCCCGCTCCGGCCGGCCGGCTTCTGCCGCCACGGGACCGGCATGGTCGGTCCCCTTGCTCCGATGCCGGTGGCCTGGTACCGGCCACCAGTTCCGCTATTCTGCCGCAGCCCGGAACCGGCCGCGACCCCGCTCCGGCCGTGGTACATTAGTGGTTCTCCAGTGAGGCACGATGACGCCGCGTCTTTGTTCGTCTTCAACGGCGCGGCGGAACGACGCCGCCCTCCTCCCCCTTTCCTTATCAAAATTCCACGCGGTGCTTTGACACCGCGTTGCCTTGATCTCCGCAACAAAACCAACAACCAAAAAAGGGGAGGAGTGTCGGCCGTGTTCGTGCGGTCCATCCTCCTCCCATCATCACGATAACATACGGTTCAAAGAAAAGGAGAAGCGACGGAATATTTCACGAACTAACGAATAAAATAAATCCCTACCTCAACACTGTCATCGAATGAGCGTTCGTCGTGGAATTAACCGTCGTGGAAGAAGAGGTCCTCCGTTGAGGAAGAAGATTTCCATAAAAGAAGTGAATTGCTGTTGGCGTTATGTGATCTCCGAGGAAGGCATATCTTGCCATCGTCCGCCGTCGGAGGTTGACGTTCTTCGTTGGTGGTGGCACGTTCTTCGCGTTCTTCGTTGAAGAACGAATAATCCTCTCTTTTTCTCCCAAGGCTTTAACACAACACAAATCCCCCAACCATAATAAAAAGTCATCCTCTTATTTTATTATCAACTTAAGAATTTGAAATTCAAAAGTTAAGAAATGAACAATTAATTCAATGAATTAATTGTAACGATTTAACTGCCCAATTTAATGGGGCATTTCTTAACCAGAAAAACGTAAGGTTTTACTTTCATTAAAAGGGGGGGTTAAGGGTGCGTTACTTAGGAGGGAAGAAACAGTGGGGCTTGTGCGGGCCCCACCTCACAAATATCCTACCAAGTGGGTAGGATATCGTGGGTCCCACCTTATCCGCTTAACTTTGCTTAAGTGGCTTTAAGTGAAATAAAATAAAGTGTCGCACCACTTTTATTTTATTTCTTAACTTAATCCTAAAAACTAAAAACCACACCTGAGCAAACGCAACTCCGGAAAAAGTGTTTCTAATAAAATATCTTCTCTACGATTCTATCGGTGCCCTCAGAATTTGATTCCGAGCACCGGTTCAAAAGTTAGAAAAACTCGCTCGTTCGTTCACTGAACTTACCCGAGCTAAACTTTGGAAAATGATTCCGGGCACACCGGGCCTCGGTATCAGGTGCCTTCAGAAACTGCGCTCTTGTAAAATTCCAATGAAAATTAAGGAAAAAAATTTCCTTGAATTTTACCGATCTTTACATCACTTCCACCTCAGGGCTTTACGTCCCTGTAAAGATACATCATAAACTAGGGAAACAAAAGTGGGTACTGAGCATGCATTTGAGCCTTCCGCTCCCATGTGCTAATCTGGAGGTTCCCGTACTGCCACTAAAAGAGTACCCGAGGAATCGACCTATCCTCGTAGGACCTTCTCCTGTCGTTCCACGATCCCCACTAGAACCTCCGTGAGGGTCACCCCATCGCCCAAGTCCAGCTCCTCATGGTCGATGAAAAGCAAAGGTTTGATGTATCTCCTCAACTGAGATACCTGCAAGTCGTCGTGCACCTGGTGCAAGTGAGGTGGGTGGGTCAAGCGGTAAACCACCTCGCCTACCCTGTTGAGGACCTAGAAAGGTCTGTTGAACCTCATAGATAACTTGTCGCCTCGGCCACATCTCCGTAACTCACTTCGAGGTGATACCCGTAGGGAAACGTGGTCACCAACCTCGAACTCTTGTGGTCTCCGCTCCCTGTCAGCACAAGACTTTTGTCGGCTCTGAGATGTCCTCATCCGCTCTTGGATGACTTGGACCTTTCTGGTCCTACAAGAGATGCTGTGATTTCTTCTTTGCTGATAAGAGAAATCTAGTCTCATACCCTGGATAAACCACGTTCTTCACCTAATACAGTCAATCCTGACATGGATGATACTAATCCATACCAAGGATGATGTCGTAAGGCCTCGACGCTACTACCAAGAGATCCAACCATTACTCTTGCCTCCAAGGGTTGAGTCACACTGTCGGAATCAGTGTGTGGTCACTGGGTCTCCCCCAATAGTTTTCTCAAATTGAGGGTCAAGTCAACGGTTTTTAAACCGGAACCTCTTAGTAACAACTAAAAGATAGGACAGGAAGGTAAATGCCACAAGAAAGGTGTCTTTTTATTTCTGCAACTCAAAGTACAAAGACACAAAGCAACAATAAACTAGCATCAACAGCGCTAGAAGAAACATAAACAAAAGTCTCCAGGTCTGGATCTAGTCCCACTCCTGTCCATCTGCTCCCGGAGCTCCATGATCGTAGGCCTCAGCTGCCTGCAGCTGAGCTCTCCCACATCCACCTATTCCCTGAGGTCGGGGTGGACCTCCTGGTGGTGGTGGTGGCAACACCTTGAAGCGTCGTCCACCTCCAGCTGCAGGGCCAGCTCCCCTGCCACGGTCTCCTGCTCCATGTGGTCTACCTCGATCGAACCTCCTCCTCTGCCTAGGAGGTCCTTCGTTCATCTGTTGGTCATCTGTATGGCGGGTCGGACAGTCACGAGCCATGTGACCAACCCCACCACAGGAGTAACACTGCCCTCACATGGTAAGTCCTTCTCCACCCCGGGTGCCTCGCACAAACGATCATGTGTCATGCGGTCGACCACCTGTAGGTCTAGTCCTCTTGGACCTCTGCGTCATCTGTCTACTGCCTGCTGTAGAAGACTCTGCCGCATGCCGGCTAGTGGTGGGTCCTGCTACTGGAGACTGCTCAGCAAGGAAACTCTCCACTAAAAGGGCTCGCTCCAACACCACTATCTCTATCGGAACGCTGTGAGAAACAACTGAAGCTATGATCTCTCGCCTGAGCCCCTACTCGAAGGTTCGGGCCCTGAAGAATGGGTCTCGTACCATGTCCGTGGAATAACGCGAGAGATCGGTAAACCTCGCCGCATACTGGGCTACTGTCATACTTCCCTACAGCAGTTGTAGCAGCTCCTAGATGCGCACCGCTCGGAGGGTGGCTGGGATGAACTCTGAGAGAAAAAGGATTTCAAAGTCCGTCCAAAGGAGAGATGCCTTGCCATGCACCTGGAGCATCAACCTCCACCATCTTCCTGATGCCGCAATCAGGAGACTCGTTGTAAGGACCACCATAACGTCAGCTGGTGTCCCTACCAAACGAAAAACTCGTACAACTACCTCCAGCCAATCCTCAGCTGCCTGAGGGTCCGTCTCCCCACGGAACCTGGGCGGTCGCTGAGGCTGAAACTCATGCAGTGCACTATGGTGACGTGCACCGTTAGCGGCTGGGGCTGGTAGCATCGGTGGCTCGGCGGGTAGAGGTACCGCCGGTGCCTCTACTGTCAAAGGGCACTGTACCGAGGCATCTCGCTCGGTGGGCTGTCATCACGCACAACTCTCGGAACCCTAGATGGATGCTGTCGTGGGGCCATCCTAAAAAGAGATAGGTGTGCCATGGTCAGAAAAATATACTTGGTGAGCTGACACAAGTAATCACAAAGAAAACTTGAAACACACATGGAATCAATGTTTTCGTGTATTAAGTCGGAAATCAGAAGTCAGGGTCCTGGTGTACGGATACATCGGCCGCCGCACCAACACTGGACTCCCTGGACAGATAACCGCACTCAATACTCTCAACACTATTGCTTCACATATAAAAATATCAGAGTCCTAAGTTCTGTGGTAGAACTGAATGCCTCTGATACCAATTTGTCACGACCCGTCCTCGGGGCCCGTTCCATGACTACCCCAAGCCCGCCTTCCATAGGCCAGGGGATGGCGACTAGTACCAAAGGCATAAATCCCGATAACTGGGAAGGCATTGCCATTATAAAAGTGACCAAACACCACAGATTACAAGCAGAAGTAAAACACTAAGTACAAAGAAAGTGCTGAAAAGTAAATGGGTAAGCATACAAACCCAACTGGAAAAATAGCTACAAATGAACAAAAGTACAACAGAAAAAAAAGACAAATAGCTGGAAGAAAGGAAGAAGCTCATGGGTCATCCTCCTCGGATCCTACCTGAAGGGTAGGTACAGATAGCGCAGCTCCTGGATCGTCCACCACGGATCCTACCTGAAGGGTAGGTACAGATAGTGCAGCTCCTCAATGCTATCGCACGTCAACCCCCTCCGAGTGTCGTCTCGACGTGAAGTCCACCTTCGGATACTGACTCGTCGGGTGGTCCACCTCTGGGTATCGTCCAGTCCCCGAACACTCGGCCTCTATTAGCACAGCTCGTCATCTGCAACCAACACAACGAAATGTGGGCATAGCCCGTGCAGGGGTGAGCATAACGATACATAGTAGGGACCCCGAGACCCTCAAGGTTTCACTAAAACCAACAAGTATAACCACAAAGAAGATCTCAACAGATAACCTCTACTTAGGTATATGCCCATACATATACCTAAGTTATCAAGTAACCCATCTCAATCATGAGGAAACACAAGATTATGGAAATCAACGGATAACCACTACCCAGGTATATGCCCATACATATACTTAAGTTATCAAGTAACCCATCTCAATCAAGAGGTAAACACAAAGGCCATAGACTCATCTCAAACCATGATTTTCATTATCGAAACTGTAACTACTGAAGATCCCTGTCTCTGGATTGTACATTGGTCCTGTCATGACTCCGAGGTACTGCTCACTAACCTAAGACTACCGAGCTACACCTCCTATCAAGTACTTTGGGCCTACTGCTACAACCATGTGCTTCCCACCATGGGTCTGCTGCTACAACAAATCGATCCCCCTGATAGCCTCCAGAGGTACTCCTTTTGTAGAGTATCGTGGGTCTGCTGCTACAACCAAGCGCTCCTCTGTCGTGGGTCTTCCACTACAACCAAGTGCTCCCCCTCATAGCCTCCAGAGTTACTTCTTCTGTTGAGTACCGTGGGTATGACGCTACAACCAAGCGCTCCTCCTCCGTGGGTCTACCTCTATAACCAAGCGCTCCCCACTGGGATATCTGAAACACACCGAGTCGATCGGTCAAGCAGTCGTCAGGTCTCAACCGGCTACACGGTCTCCGTACTCCACACGCTCATCTCTAGGAGGGTCCGCTCCATGAGATACTGTTCGATACTATAAGTATATCAAAGTTCAATGAAGAAGTATCTCAAAGGACCGCCTCATCACAGGGGTCTCAACGCAACAGACGGCGTGTCAATCGGACGTCCGGTCTGTGAGTTACTAGCATTTTCGTCCCCGGGGCCCGGTTGGATTCGTGTGCGAACCAACCCAGCTGTATCTCAACTATACCCTGAAATCTCATAGGGTATACTCATAGGGACCGTTTATCCATGTGATCACCAACGTCACTGCTGGTTCGTCATACGGACGTCCAGTCTGAAAGTTATCATCTTTTCCGTTCCAGGGGCCCGGTTGGATTTCGGGTGCAATCCAACCTGGCCACTATTCAACTGAATCAAAATCTCTAGTGAAGAATTACAAAAGTTCTGTCTCATCAAGAGGAATTCAACGAGACAGATGGTGCGTCAATCGGACGCCCGACCTATGAGTTATTGGATTTTTCGTTCCAGAGGCCCAGTTGGTTTCATGAGCGAACCAACCCGACCGCACTCTGATGGCGTCCAAACCTCAAGAAGAGTAAGGCAAAAGTTCCTTCTCATCAAGAGGAATTCAACGAGTCAGATGGCGCGTCAATCGTACATCCGAAGCTCAAGTTATAAGTGTTTCCGCTCTGAGGGCCCGGTTGGTTTCGTGTACGAACCAAGCCGGCCGGACCCAAAGTATTTCGAAACCTTGAGTGTGATATATCGAAACGGCTGTATCGATCCAAGGATCGCATCGCATCTAACGGTGCATCGATCGGTGGCCCTTAGATCAATTTATGGGAAATAGACCGAATAAGGTTCAGTATTAGGGGGTTCGGGCACTGTCCGACCCGACCCGATACCCCCAGGGTCGGCCCGAACCGGCCCGGCGAGCAGCGCGCTGGCCAGGGGTTCGGCTGAACGGCCAACCGTTCGGGGCGGGGGCGCTGCCCCCACGTGATGTAAATGACGGCCCCTTAATGGGGATGTTTCGTCCAGCCAGCCAGGGGTTTCGAACCCCTGGTTCCTCCGTGGTCCGGCCAGCCCGCTCCGGCCAGCCGGCTTCTACTGCCATGGGACCGGCAAGGCCGGTCCCCTGGCTCCGATGCTGGCGCCCCGATCCCAGCCGCGGTACATTAGTAGTTCTTCAGTGCGGCGCGACGGCGCCACATATCTGGTTCATTTTCAACGGCGCGACGCAACGACACCGCATCTATGGTTTGTTTTCAACGGTGTGGCGTGACGGCGCCGCGTCTTGGTTCGTCTTCAATGGCACGGCGCAACGACACTGCACTCCTCCCCCATTCCTTATCAAAATTCCGCACGGTGCTTCGGCACCGCGTTGCCTTGATCGCCACAACAAAACCAACAACCAAAAAAGGGGAGGAGTGTCGGTCATGTTCAAGCGGTCCGAACTCCTCTCGTCATCACGATAACAGGTGGTTCAATGAAAAGGAGAATCGACGGAATATTTCACGAACTAACGAATAAAATAAATACCTACCTCAACACTATCGTCGAACGAGTGTTCGTCACGGAATTAACTGTCGTGGGAGAAGAGGTCCGCCGTGGAAGAATAATATCTCCACAGAAGAAGAGAATTTCTGTTGGCGTTAGGTGATCTCCGAGGAAGGCATCTCTCGCCGTCGTCTGCCATCGGAGGATGGCGTTCTTCATTAGCGGTGGTGCGTTTTTCGCGTTCTTCGTCGAAGAACGAAGAATCCCCTCTTTTTATCCCAAGGATTTAACACAACACAAACCTCCCAACCATAATAAAACTTCCTCCTCTTATTTTATTATCAACATAAGAATTTGAAATTCAAAAGATAAGAAACGAACAATTAATTCAATGAACTAATTGTAACGATTTAAGTGCCCAATTTAATGTGGCGTTTCTTAACCAAAAAAAATGTAAGGCTTGACTTTCATTAAAAGGGGGGTTGCGGGTGCGTTACATAGGAGGGAAGAAACGGTGGGGCTCGTGCGGGCCCCACCTCACAAATATACTACTATGTGGGTAGGATATCGTGGGTCCCACCTTATCCGCATAACTTAGCTTATTTGTCTTTAAGTGAAATAAAATAAAGTGTCGCACCACTTTTATTTTATTTCTTAACTTAATCCCAAAAACTAAAAACCACACCCGAGAAAACGAAACTCCGGAAAAAGCGTTTCTAAGAAATTATCAGCGCTAAGATTCCATCGGTGCCCTTGGAATTCGATTCTGAGCACCAGTTCAAAAGTTAGAAAAACTCGCTCGTTCGTTCACTGAACATACCCGACCTAAACTTCGGAAAATGATTTTGGGCACGCCGGGCCTCGGAATCTGGTGCTGTCAGAAACTGCACTCTTGTAAAATTCCAAAGAAAATTAAGGAAAAAATTTCTTTTAATTTTATGGGTCTTTATATATGTGTCTACAACATTTAATTTTAAATTCATTAACATATCACCAAGTTTCATCCCCAAGGTGTCATAAAATATACCAACGATTTTCATGAAGGTATGGTGAATCTTGTCCTCTCTTGAGATTAATTTTCTACCGAATGCATTGGAGCGCTATCAGGGGGCACCCTTATTATGTATTTATTTTCATGTGAGACACATATATCATAATCATAAATTTCATCAATAACCCATCGAGAGTAAAATTATTTGTTTTTACTTTAAAATCCGGACGTTATAAAAGTGGTTAAAAATAAGATCATTATGTCATTTATAACTCATGGGAGGGGAGAAAGGGTTATATGTATGTAAATTCCAGAATCAAATGGATCGATATAATTTCTTGATGAATACCCCTCTAAATGAAATAGGTTTGGGTATTCAAAAAAATAAAATCGTATAATCTTTGTGAAAAAGAGTGAGAGGATTTGAGACGAAAATTTTGTAGCATAACAGCTATATAACATGGTTTTAAGAAATCTTGAAAAGAGAGGGGACTTGAGTCACCCACTCATAAAAAACTCATAATACAGTATGGTTACAGAATAAAAAGAAATAATATCATGGTATGGATATTTGAAGTAAATACCATATGAAAATTAACCTCAAAAGAAAAGGGAAGATGCAATTTCTTTTATGAAAACACTGCAGCCTAACAACGTCAATTAAAAATTCTGAAAATCAGTTGATGAGAGAGGAAGGGTTATCTCACCTATTAGACATTAAATGAAAATTAATTAGGGTTTAGAAGAATATTCCTCGACATAATAATATAGAAACTAGAAAAAATAACATAAAGGAAGTCATGGCTTAAAAGAGGAGGGCTAGAGGTTCCCATAACTTGATGAGTGACTTTGAAAGCTTGAAGGATGAGACCTTTGGGGATTGATGGCACCATGGGAGGACTCCTTGGGAGGTACAAATAACATATATTCGTTTATGAGGATTTTTGAATGAATGTAATGATGGATTGGATTGATATTTAAAGGAAAAGTGAGAGAATATTTAATTAATTTCTTTGGGACACCTCATTAGTGGTATTTGAAAAACCATGGGCTTGACCATAATATTTTCCCATGGTATTGTCAACTTGGGACACATCATAACATATATTATTATTAACAAGTCGACCATATATATTACATCATGATGAAAACATCAATGATGTCATTAAACACCTAAAACTCAAAACAGTATTTTTACTATTCACCGTAAATTTAACTCTTACAAAAAAATCCCAAAAATTAATCATAACTTAATATCGATGATATGAATTAAAAAATGAACTCCATTTTTTCAAAATAATTTTCTATGTATTTTTAATTTAAATTTTAATTAAGATCATTATTTATTCAAAAAACAACACTAAAACTATAACTTGTTTTGTAGCACCTTGAAAAAGTAATATAGTTCCCATAAAATTATTGTATAAACAAAAAAAATAAAGTAACAATTTATGATCACATTTCAAGAAAATAAATTTTCATTTTAAATTATAAAATTATTTATAAAATTGTATATAAAATATTAATGACCTACAGAAATAAAAAAAACTTATACTAAAATAATTTTCTCACTTTTATGATCTATAAATTATATTTATACAATCATGGGAGACGTTTCTTTTTTTTGGTCAATTTACTATTCATTACTATTTGGAAATACTCATAAGGTTATGTTACTATTCATACATTACTATTCACTAAAAACCATGTTGATCTTATTGGACTCTAAATGTCTTACTGATCACAACTATAGAAGACCATTTTTGAAAATATTTTCACTTTATTAATTATTTAACATTTACCTACATATTATAAAATACATTTTTTCAAAAATTCATCAATAATAATCATCCCATATTTATCCAAAAATTCTAAAAACAAAAATTTTACAATAATAACAAATAACTATTTTTTTATACCAAGGGATTACAAAATGTATCTGAGGCCTCATTACATAGCCCCTTATAACACCTGCATGGGACCTAAGTGTAAGGTGTTCTATAGTGATAGGATCTGGGGGCGGCTCGAACAACTTTTCCTGAGTGGTGATTACTATCAGCTTGAACTTACTCCTTATGCGATTTTGTTCAAGATTCACATGTTGAAGTTTGGCTTGGGCTTAGTCCAAAGCAAAGCCCAGAGATGTTACCTCCTTCCCACGCACTATTAGATGGGCTTCATACAACCCGAATCTACTGGATGAGGGCATCGACACATCTTTCTTTATTATCCAATATCAATTGTATTTATAAATAATAATTGTAATGTCAAGAGTTTAGTTACCAACGGTCACATTGACTAATGTCCATATAATAGTCGAAACCCCAAAATTTCATTTTAAATATAATCTCATAATTAATTAAATGATATAGTTTTTTTGAGTATAATATAAAATAACACACAAATTTAGAAACAAATATTATTAAAAAATTCAGTTCTTTACATTCTACCCCATTAAGAAATTTCATCCTCGAAATGTTAACTCGTACCCTGAGAAGGGAAAAGGTGTGGGTACTTTTGTCTCATAGACTCATATGGTTCACACGTGGCTTTTTCACAATTTTGGTTCCTCCCAAACAACTTAACAAGGTGGGTAGTCTTGTTGCGTACATCCTTGTCCCTACGATACAAGTTCTCCAATGGGTGCTCCTCAAAAGAGATGTCATGTTATAGTTGTACAACCTTTGGATTTAGTACATGTGAAGTGTCAAATATTTACTTCCTCAAGAGAGATATGTGGAAGACATCATGAACTTATGATAGATTTGGAAGAAGTTCAAGCTGATAGGCCACTGCTCCTGCACAATCAAGGATTTCATAGGGGCCAATGTACCTACGGATGATCTTCTATTTCATCCCAAACCTCAAGGAACTCATCCAAGGATAAATTCAATGAAAGACTTTTTCAGAAACATCAAACTCTATATACCTTTAACGGTAGTCGGCATCACTCTTTTGTCAACTCTGAGTAGCCTTAATGTGTTGTTGGATGGAATGGAATTTTTCTATCATCTCCTACGCAAGTTTATGACCAGAATCTTTCTATCACCCACTTCATGCCAATAAGTAGGATGTTTACATATCTTACCAAATAGAGCTTCATAGGGTGCCATTTGAATTCTTGAGTGGAAGTTATTGTTGTATGATAACTAAACTAAAGGAAGATTCTGATCCCATACACTTTTAAATTTTATTTAGCATGTTCTCAGAATGTCATCTGGTGTTTGAATCATCCTTTTATATTATCCATTAGTTTGGGGGTGATAGGCTATGGTGAAATTAAATTCAGTGCTATGATAATGTTGAAAACTTCTCCAGAATTTTGATGTGAATATTGGATCACAATTAGATGTGATAGTAAGTGGAACTCCATGCAGCCTTAACACCTTTTTCATGTAATTCCTTGAATGTTGATCAAGAGAGAAATCTTCTTGAATTGAGATAAAATGGTCAGTCTTGGTGAGATGGTCTATAATGACCTATATCACATTGTTTTCTTTGTAAGTCCCCAAGAGACTAGTGATGAATTCCATAGTGATATTTTCCCACATCCATGTTGTTATGGGTAGTGGTTGCAATACACTTTTAGTAAGTTGTCGCTCTTCCCTCACTTGCTGACATACTAGGATCCTTGATGTGTAGTTAGAAATCTCCAATTTCATATTATCCCACCAATAATGATCACGAAGGTCCTGATAAATTTTTTTGCTTCCAGGATGTATAGAGAATGTAGATCTAGGAGCTTCATTTATCAAATCCTTCTTTATTTTCGAAATAGATGGAACACATAGTCTTGTATGAAATTTTTGTACACCTTCTTCATCAATATTGAATGTAAGAAACTTCCAGTCCTTCGCAGCCTCAAAATTATTCTGTAATGGAGGATCTTCATTCTAAACAATATTAGTCTTCTCTAGTAATGATGGTTGACAAATCATTTGGGTTAGGGTGGATTATGTCCCTTCCCTTATAATTCTCATGTGCGACTTTACTAGTTCATTGATCAAGGGATCTATTAGAATCCTCACCACGGAAAGAAAAACTGGGTATTTCCTACTTAATGCATCAGCGACTTTGTTTGCTATTATGAAATGATAATGAATTAAAAAATTATTTTATTTGAAAAGTTTCAACCATCTCCCCTGTCTCAAGTTCAATTCCTTTTGTTTTAAAATATAATTTAAACTTTCATGGCCTGCGTATATAACACATTTCTCCCCATAAAGATAGTGCCTCCGTATCTTCAGAGAAAAAAATGACCGAAGCCATCTCCAAATCATGCGTTGGATAGTTCTGCTCATGATTCCTCCACTGTTGAGATTCATAAGTAATGACCTATTCATTTTTCATAAGAACACACCCAAGCCCTTTCAGAGATGCATTACTAAAAATAACAAATCCTTCTCTACTTGAGGGCAGAGTTAACATGGGTGCAGTAACCAATATCTTCATCAGCACTTGGAATCTTTCCTCAAAATCCTTTATCTAGATTAACCTAAGCCCTTTTCGGGTTAATATGGTTAATTGATTAAAACATTGTGATTTTTTTTCGCAAACCTTCCATAATATCCCACTTATCCAAGGAAACTACCAAATCTCAGTTATTGTTGTAGGCTGAGGCCACTCCTCTACAACTTTTTTTATGGGGTAAACTATGATTCTTTCATTGGAAATAATATTCCCCAAGAAAGAAACTTTTTGTAACCAGAATTCTCATTCTATGAACTTCCAAAAAATCCTCTCCTTCGATAGAGTTTAAAAATTAACCCTTTTATTATCCTCATTCTCCTCATAACTTTTTGAATATATCAAAATATAAACAATTAAAACTACCAAAAAGTTTTCAAGGTAGTCCTTAAAGGCACTATTCATCAAATGCATAAAAATAGCAGGTGCATTAGTTAGTCCTAAGGGCATAAAAAATCATAATTCCTATATCTTGATTGGAAGGAAGTTCATTGATTAACCTCTTTCTTCACCCTCAATTGATTATAACCAGATGAATGATCAATCTTAGAGAAGAATTGATCCCAATGAAGTTGGTCAAATAAGACATAAATTCTTGGAAGAGGGTATTTTTTCTTCAATGGTACCTCGTTAAGTTCTCTATAATCAATTCATAGTTGCATCGATCCATCCTTCTTCTTTAAAAAGAGAACTGATGCTCCCCAGGGAGACACACCCGATCGGATAAAACCCTTCTCCAAAAGATCTTGGAGTTGTTTCTTAAATTTATCCATCTCCACATTATCCATCCTATATGAGGACATTGATATCAGATGAGATCCAATTACATCTTCAATGGTCAACTCTACCTCTCTTTTTGGGGGTGGTATGGGTGACTCCTTAGGAAATACGTCAATGTATTCCTTGAAAATGGGAAAATTTTCTATCCATAAACAATCATATCATTATGCGTCTTCAATAATAAAATCCATAAAGAATGATATAAGAGGTTCTTCTAGGAAATGATCAGGTTGGGATATCTCTCCTTGGAAGATAGCTGTTGTTTTTCCAATCCAGACTACTGAGATTTCATTGCTTCTACATTTGATCTTTGCATTATACTTTGAGAGCCAGTCCATCCCTACTATATTTAGAATTCTAACATGAGAATGACTACTAGATTTCGAATAAGATGTTTCTCACTCATGTAAATACTAGAGTTTCTATACACTGATGATTTTTGGATAATCCATCCATGAGTCATGATTGATAACTCTATTTTTATCAAATCAGTGATTGATTCTAAAATCATTGAAAAGAGGGAGTAAATAAAGGAATTTTTAGATCTAGAATAAAAAAATGTACTTGATATATTTGATAGAAAAAAAGACTACATCCCAAAACATCATTTGGAACAACAACATCAGTTGTAGTGATTGAAAAAGTATGACCTTGTTCCCTTGGCTGTTGCTGAGGCTGGTACAGATTCCTATCCACTTCCCTCAGATTTGGATAGTGATTGGAAAATTTTCCCAAGTTTTCCACACATATAAAATTGGACATGAGGTAGTACATGCACCATTTTACCCTTGTCATTAGTGTTTGGGAGTTGAGGCTTCACCTCACTACAACAATTCCACACAATATGGCCATCTCTTCCACACTGGTAGCACTTCCCTCTTCTGATCAGGCAGTTCCCAGAATGCTTCTTCCCACATTTACTACACGTAGGATGTTGAAATTTCATTCCTCTATTAACTTAATCGAAGCTCTTCCCTAGTCATAGCTCCATCGATCTCTTCTTGTCATTGAATTTATGAGAAAATTATGTCTCACAAAACTCCAGTTCGACTTTCATCACACTTTGCACAATCTCCTCATAGCTATCATAGTATTTTCTTGATAGATTCATCCTTAGATGAGGACTTAGACCACTGAATAATCTATGAACCTTACCATTTGCATCCACGAAAAAGTAATAGGAGTAACGGGAAATCCTTGTGATGTACATCTCATAGCTTCCCCGAATTCATTCTTCTTTTTCTTCAGCTCAAGAATATCCTTATCCATTTTTTTCTTGTGGAATTAGGGAAATACCTTTTTATTAATATGCATATGAACACTTCCCACACCATAGATTCGACTTCCACTCTTGTCCTTGTGTTTTAAATTACTTCCCACCACTGATCATTTTCTCCCTCTAAGCGACAAATAGTCATGTTACCCTTCTCTTGTTCATAACAACGAAGGAAATAAAAGATATTCTCGAAAGAACTGATCCATTGTTCAGTAATCAATGGGTCGGTAGATTCACTGAAGGTTGTTAGTCATTGATGCATAAATAATTCAACAGAAAGTTTTTCCCTTCGATGTGAGATCGGTCTCTCATCTTGATTCAAGTTATTTCCAATCACATGAGTTATTTGGATAATCATTCACATGAAAGTTTCCATTACAGCTTCAATCGGAGGGTCGTCAATGCATGGTCCATTACGGTCACCATTTACACGGTTCCTCATATTTCCCACCATTTTCTAAAATAATAAAACCTTAGTGAGTAGATTATTTTATTTATGAGTCTTTTAACTATAAGGGATTTTATGTCTTAAAACTTAATGCATTAAAAAATTACATTTCCCTATAAATCCTTATCAATGATTCAGAAAAATATTATGATTGACCAAAAATATCCCCCATGAGTGTCGTATCCAAGACTGTAGCAAGGTCTTTTGTCATGTACCAGGATACCCCCGGACAAGCCCAAAACTCCTTTTCATAGTTTTCACTCTTATGTATATATGTTCCAGAGCCGCCTCTATCTACTCATATCTAGACAGGGATGTATATTTTTGACAAACCCTTACTCAATAGACACCAAAATACCATGAAGTATTTCTATATTTAAACATTTCTATAGGTTTCTTCATAATTTTTTCAAATCCTAATTTCAATAAATAACTAAACTATCATTTGATACCAACTATGGTATCCCAGCTTCTTATTACACATCTTTTCATTACATTTAATAAATAGAGGAACTTTAAAGTCTATTATCTTGGAAATCAGGAACAATAGAACATGAAAACATAAAACCAATTTAAATCACCTTTAAAATATTATTAAAAATTACATCATATATAAAATTACAAAATATCATAACCTGGAGACATACATAAAAGGAAAGGGTGAGCTGAAGGACCAGTAAGGAAATCAAGGGAATCAATTTACTTGTGATATCAATAAGAAAATGATGAAAACCCTATGACATGAGAAATAGAGAAAGTGGCATATCATAGTAAAAATTAATTAACCATCAAATGAATTTGAGGCTACAAAATTTAATTGATACATTCATGAACATATTACCATGGTCTTTCCCCAAGGTGTCATAAAAATTACCAAGGTTATTCACCAATGTATCGTAAAACTTGTTAACTCTAGAGATTAATTAATTATCCATCGAATTGGAGAGATATCAGGGTGCACCCTACATAAGTCTTTAATTTCATGTGATCCACATAGAACATAATCATAAATTTCATAAATAACCCATAGAGAGTATAATTATTGGCTTTCACTTCAAAATCGTGATGTTTTAAAAGTGTTTAAAAATAAGATCATTATGTCATTTATAAACCATGGAAAGTGAGAGAGGATTATTTGTACTTAAATTAAAAAATAAAATAGAAAATTATTATTTCTTGATGAATAACCCTTGAAATTAAATAGGTTTGGGTATTCAAAAAAAGATGAAATAATTTTTGAGAATAAGAGAGAGAGGTTTTGAGACGAAAATTCCATAGCATAACGGATATATAACATTATTTCAGAAAACATTGAAAAGTGAGGGGAAAGGTGTCACCAACTCAAAAACTCATAATGAATTATAGTTATAGAATAGAAATAAATAATATCATGGTATAAATATTTTAAGGAAATAACATATGTAAATTAAACTCGAATGAAAAGAGAAGATTCAATTTCTTTTTTGAAAATTTGGCAGCCTAACGATGTCAATTAAAAATTCAGAAAATAGTAGGATGAGAGAGGAAATGTTCTCTCATAAATTGTACATGAAGTGGTAAGTAATAAGTATATAGAATAAAATACCCCAACATATTAATATGGAAACTATAAGACCTAACAAAAATGATGTCATGACTTAAAAGAGGAGGGTGAGAGGTTCCCTTACATTGAAGAGTGACTTTGAAAGCTCGAAGGTTGGGACCTTGGGGGTGTCAGGGAACCATGGGAGGACTCCTTGGAAGGTAAAAAGACCAGATCATTGTTTAAGAGGATTTTTCAATTAATGTAATGAAGTAATTTCATGGTATTTAATGAAAAGTGAGAGAATGTTTAATTAATTTCCAAGGGACACCTCATCGGTGGTATTTTCAAAACCATGGGAATGCCCTTGGGACTTTCCCATTGTATTGTCCACCTGGGAAACCTCATAAAATATATTATTATTAAAAAGTTGATCTGATTTACTACATCATGATTATATAATCAATGATGTCAATAAATAGCCAAAACTCAAAAACTGAATTTTTTCTATTCACTGAAAATTCAACTATTTCAGAAAAAACTCAAAAATTCACCCAACCCTAATATCGATGCTCTGGATTCCAAAATGAAAATATTTTTATAAAAATATGTATCTTAATATTTTTAATTTAATTTTAAAATATTATCATTATTTATTCTAAAAAAACAACTCTAAAATAATAACTTGTTTTGTAACACCTTGAAAAAGGTAATCAAGGTCTCACAAAATAATCGTATAACAATAAGATAATAAAAATCAATTTATGATCAAATTTATGAAAATAAATTTTCATTTTAAATTATTTATTTAATTATAAAATTGTAAATAAAATATCTATGACCTAAAAAAATAAAAAAACCTTTACTATGATCGTTTTTTCACTTTCAAGATGTTTAAATTGTATTTACACATTCATGGGTGAAGTTTCTTTTTTATTTGGCCATGTTACTATTTGTTACTATTCATAAGGATATTATACTATTAATACTTCACTATACACTAAAAAATAAAATTGATATTATTAGACTCTAAATTTCTTACTGATCACAAATGTAGAAGACCATTGTTCGGAAATAATTTCACATTATTAATTATTTAATGTTTACATAAATATTTTAAAATACAATTGATATGAAATTAATCAATAATATTCATCCTATATTTATCCTGACATTTGAAAATAAAAAGCTTTACCATAATAAGAAATTACAATTTTATTTTTACAAAGAGATTACAAAAAGTATCTAAGGCCTTGTTACACAGCCCCTTAAAACACCTACATATGACAAAAGTGTAAGGTGTGATATGGTGATAGAATCTTGGGGCGGCTTTCATAAAAATACCCTAGTAGTGATTTCTATTATCTTTAACTTCTCGCTTAGGTGATTCGGTTCAAGCTTCACATGTTGAAGTTCAGCATGGGCTTGGTCCAGAGAAAATCCCAGAGATGCTACCTCCATCCCAAGCTCTGATAGATGGGCTTAATATGACCCAAGTCTACTTGTTGAGGCCATCGACTATTCTTTATGTATTAAACAAGATCACATGTATTTATAAATAATAACTGTAACATTAAGTGTTTAGTTTTCAATGGTCATATTGACCAAAATCCATATAATATTCAAAACCCACAAGTAACATTTTAATTATACGCACTTTATTCATTAAATGATATAGTTTTGTTGTGTATAAAATAAAATAACACTCAAATTTAGGAAAAAAATTTATTCCAAATTTCAGGTCATTACAGGTATATCATTACAATTAAAATATGTTGAAATGATATAAAAATTGATATTAACTTATTAAATTAATTAATGTTACGAAGAAAAATATTTATTTAGGAATGAAAATAAAACTAATCATATTGTTTACGGAATAAAATATAATAATATATATCTATGGGATTATTTAGATATATACACTTTTTATACATGGATATATTATCATAAAATACATGATAAAACAATTAAAAATAAAGCTTTCCCTAATGTTATAAGTTGTAAAATATGACTATGATTACCTTTGATTGTATAAGAGGATATTATTATAAAGAATAAAATTTTATATGGTTATAAATTTTAATCTATAAAATGATTCATTATATTTATAGGGATTTGATATCGTATATGCAGCAATAATGGTTGAAGAATATGAAATAGCACCAACAGATTTATATGAGGTATAAGACTGTAAAATATTAAAATACATGATAATTTACAAAGTATAAGTGCCTAATAATTGAATAATTAGTAATAATAGTTTTCAATAAGATATATAACTTGTCTTATTATAGAGATATTTTTCTAGTATCATAAATATGTTAAGGAAATGGGAAATAGTATCCTATGTATGCTAATAGTATCCATATCTAATTAAAATAAGTAAAATGTGGTTTATAATTTTTTTTATGATTAAGTTAATGGAATCACATTTTCCAGTTCTTATAATATTATAATGAAATTCAATATAACCAAAAAATATATATTTAAAATGTTTTATCACATTTACTAGCATAATAATGAAGTTGAAGAAAGAGAATAGAAGGTAAATATTTTGGAATATCACCTCTTACGGGTTTTTATCAAAGTGTTGAAGTTATAACAATTAGAATGGAATTAATAAAACATAGAAGTACTAGAGGATATGGCCATAAATTAAAAAAATAGATATAGGGTAATATCTAATGATTTGGAAAATATTAGAAATTGGATCTAGGGTAAGTGGGAGTCTAGTAGACTCGATTCCATTAAACCAAATGAAATTTCACATCTTATTTTTAGTATATTAATAAATATCCTACCAAATCATGATTTTACTATTTTATAACATTATTATGAAGATTTCATATGATTATTTATCATAACAATGGATTATAGTAGTTCCTTACTATGATGAGAACCTATCAATGGAGTAATTTTTTTTAAACATGTGTATCAAAGTCTTGATGACATCATTCAAATAGGACACAAGTGATATTTGAATATTATTTATTTGGGGCTCACAAAGACTGGTTACTTTTCTCATTACATCTACACAAGGGGATCTCCAAGATTAAGTGGACTGTCTAGAGATACCAAATATTTGAATAAAACATTTTTTTTATATTTGAGTATATATTATTCTCTATAGACATCAATAATTGTCCTCATCCGTGATATTACTACTAAATTTCTTCTTCATTTTATATAATAAATTAGTGAAACTATTTTCTCGTAGTGAAGTAGCATACATTGGGTTCACAATTAGTGATATAGAATCAATTTAATAATTCAAAAAATCATTTCCAACTTCCATATTAATGGATTAAGGTATCTCTAGCCCTTTGGTTGAAATTGAACTTCCTAATTAAATCCATTTCCATAGATTTTCATCAACGAGATCATTTTTAAAATTCAAGGAATGATAAATCATACATATATGGTGATTAAATATGTTTGTATATTATCTAATGAGATATCAGTACGTAAATGGATTATATTATATAATAAAATTCAAAGGTTGGATTTTATCATTTTGACAATAACTTCATTGTTTATGGGTCTCGATATGTTCAACTAGATACTTATTCTAAACATTATTATTACTCACCTAATTCCATTTTTTAAATAGACCCAGAGGGGCACACAATATGTTTATCCATAGTATCATTAATATTTATTAAATTTAGTATAAATAATGTATATTATTCTCTAGTAGTGGATGTGTAATTATAGTGATCCCTACCCCAGTATCCTAAAGAATGTGTCATATTTATCACATTTGTATAAGATACAGGATATCTTATCTAAAAGGAACAAATAGTTTTGTATTATTGGAAAGTTTTATATATAATTTAAATTCACTTAAATTTTTAAAACATAAAATAGATGATGAAATTTCATTGATAATTCCATTATTCCCCTTAGTGTATCCCTATATATAAACAATAGAATTAATCCTCATTTCCTATAAAAACTAAAACATACGAGTTGGGTGAGATCAGGTCCTCGTTAAGGGTATGTATATATATTAAGCTACAAATATATAAGGAAAGGAAAAAATCAAAATCACAATATATATAATCAATAACATAAGAATAATATGGAAGGAATACATGATGATCTAATAATTCTGTATATATAATAAACAGATCATGAAATCTAACCACAAATATTCTTTCTAATTGAAAAAGAACATGGAATATAATAACAAATTTTTTAATGATGTAATTGATAATGTTTAACATCTAAAAACATATCATGAATTCCTTATTCAATGAAATCCAATAGCATCGAGCCCTTAGGCCAGGACATCTATATAAATGTGTAAGAGGTCAACCATGGAAAAATCAACTTTTTTAATGAGTCATATTGATAAATTGATGGGATATAAAGATCCCCACCTATAAATTTCTATGTCCAATTCATTATCAATTTGAAATTGGGGAAGCATAATAAAAATAAACATTCTTATTGAAAAAATATCGTATGAAATACTAGAAACTACCTCATCCAAAAAACAAAATCATAAATCATCTAGAGTAATATGAATGATATCATGCCGATATATCCCTAGTTAAAGTGTTCATAAACCATACATTTAAAGGATAAACATGATATCAATATAACATATCCTTATTGGAAAATAGTTATAATGAAGGGTTGATGTCTATGGAGAATATAATTTCTATGATTAACCCTTAAAACATTTTTTATTAAAATCACATTTGTGTTTTAAAAATAACCTTTTAGAAAAAAAGTTCAATTTTTTTTCCAAATTATATTTATATAAAAAAAATTAAAACATAGAAAATAAGTATTTAAAAAATTTATTGGATATGATGGTATAATATTCTCTTTAATCCATACAACTATAAATAAGGGTTCCATTTTTATTTTTATTAAATATTTAATAGGAAATGTTTTTAAAATTAATGGAATATTCCATTCCATTTAAAAAAATTAAAATTGTTAAAATTTTCCATATTATTTCATTTTAAAATGTTTAAAAAAATTATACTTTTTTATAAATTTTTTTGGAATAAAAAATTTTTCCAATAAAAGAGAGAAATAAAGTAGAATTATCTTAAAATTTATTATTTTTAATTATAAGTGTCCAAGAGAGGATTAAATGGAACTATAAATTGAAAAATAAAATATTTTTTCAAATTTCAGTAATTGTTTTTTGATTTTCTGATAGAAATATCAAATAATGTCACATTGGAGACTTAATTAAAAACATTCTTGAATAATGATGATACTTTGAAAAAGTACCATACCACAATGATTAATTTGGTTTCTTAAAATACATGAAATATGTATATTTATATATATTTGGAAAATAAAATACCATTAATAAAGTATAATTCATGATATAACACAAAAAAATTTCTTATATACACAACACAAAAAAAGTAAGTGGTGACTAAGGAATGTGTCTCATGAAATTAAAAATAAGATGATAAACCAGTTATATTTAGTCTGATACAAAACGTTTGTTATTTATTTTCCTAAATAACAATTTTGTGTTAATTATTTACTTTTTAAAGAAACATTTTCATTTTTATTTTATCTTTTATTTCACATATGACCATGTTATATATAATTTCATAATCCATTATGTTTTCATTGAATGTTTTGATGATATTTGACATCTTTTTCAAAAATTACCTTTGTTGGATGAATATAGTCAAAGCGTTGATTATTTAAATATATAAATAACTTTAATCAGTAATTTTTTTCATATTTATAAGTAAATTATTTTTTATAATCCAATCATGAATTTTTATTATGAAAAATGAACTGTGATATAATTAGGTAGATGATAGGTCATATGTACGCATTAGTAATGTATCCATAATTCTATGATCATTATGGAAATGAGTAAATTAATATTTTAAATATAAATAAATATAAGAATATAATATATATAATTTAATTTAATTCAAATATATATATATATATATCAACCATGTGGTTTGGTGATGAAATGATATTCTCCTCTCTTCGTGAAGACTGTTGTCCAACAATTCTGAAATGATGTTAACATTTTCTAGTGTCAGAGTCAAGATGATATTTAATATTTTTAAAATAAAAAATATATTTATTTATTAACATAATTATGTCATTTATATTACATATATTAATTAACTTTATAATCATTACCCTCCATATAAATAATTTGTGAAGTAAAATAAAATATCTTCACGAGGTGGTAGTCTGATATACACATGTATGACATTGTCATATACACTACATGAAAGAAAATAAAAAAGTTATATATTATATATTAAATATAGAGAAATAATTGTGAAATAAATACCATTTATATACTATCTATCCATCATTATAGAAAACTTTGAGTGGTGATAATGGAAAAAAGTGTAACATCGGTTCGTGAGGTGGTAGTTTATCGTACAGACGGGCGATGTTATCATTTCCAATTTGAGGGAATAAAATATGTACATAGTTCCTGAACATAACATAATAAAATCAAAACATATTTTAGATAAATATTTGTTAAATTATAATAAATTAAAATGATTTTAAGGTGGTGGGAGAAGAAATAAAAGAAAAATGAATAGTTATAAATTTTACCTCTTCTCAGACCACCTCTTTATAATGATACCAAAAGAATCCATAGAATGGATTTATTAGTAAATACTTGATTATAGTTTAGGGAGATGTATTTTTTTAATATTATTTTATGGGTATATTTACAACTAAAATGTATTTAATTTGTGAATAAAAGAGGATATATGGTGGCCTTTTATTATTGAGGAGAGTGCAAAATATGTAATTTTTTAAAAGAAAAGTTTGTAACTATATTTTTTTTCATTCTAGATGGTCCAAATTAGTTTATTTCAATTTATTACATATGATATGGTCAAAATAATGTAATAAAATATATTATATCCATGTTTTGTGGACATTTTAACACTTGTCTTTTAAGTTTAACCCTCGGAAAATCGGGTTTTACCCTTAACATGGTAAATAGTTATCAATATTATTACTATTAATTATGGTAAAAAATTAATATAAACATTTTATATAGTATAATATATTATAAATAAATGTATTCAATCCATTTTTTCATATTTAATTCACTAGAGGGTAAAATGTAAATTTAAAATTAATCTCATATACGCGATGGGAAAGTGGGCTTTCAAAGAGAAAATGTTAAAAAGTTCAGAAGTTTTTCATATAAATATTATTTATGAAAATGATTTCATTAACCAAGATTGTATAAAATTTATTAAAATTTATCTAATATTTTTTAACAAATTTATATAAAATTTTTACTTATAAATAATTTAATAGATAATGCATTTTTCAATTAACATCTAATATTTTCCACTATTCATCAAAAAATGGACCCTTTTTTAGGAAAATGACAAAAAACCACCCAAATATAATTTTATATTATGATTAAAAAAACTATTTTCCTTTTATTGAATAAATTTTATAAATTTTTTAAGAATTAATCTTATATTATGTGCACAAAGATAGACTACACCACCTTTTAGAAAAATACAGTTTTTAAAAAAATATGTCTTCATCATTCAAATGATTCAAATTTCATCTCCAATAAATATATATCCACATAATTTATTTTATTCATGTGTAAGTAGTATATTTTTTATATTTTAGATATAACTATTCATGCCATCCAATTTAATGGCTTGTTTATCATGATAATTTAAAAATAATAATTTTTTAATAGAGTATAAGGTTTCATTCAATCCCATTATTGTGAGAATTGATTGATATCTAAGACATTAAATATATCAAGAAATAAATATTTCATAAATTCCCAAGGTTTTAACTTTTCTTCTATGTTTGGAATTCTGTTTCATATATTCTATCAAACGTGATGTTCTTCTTTTAAATTCTAGGGCTTTTACATTATCCCCCCTAAATAAATTTCATCTGTGAAAATTAATCTTTACCTCAATAATAATGTGTTTGAAAGTTTAAAATAGAATTATTCAAAACCAAAATATTTAGAAAGGATAAAAAAATCTAATTGATAATATAAAAGAGTAATTATATTGGTTATATAGAATAACACATTACTAGGTTCATATTTTAGGAAACATTGTTGGGAAATGAAAACAAAGACATGAAGAGAATAATAACAATGAATGACTAATAATGAGTGATGGAGAATATTGATCAGAATAATTTGATTGATCAATGGAAGGATAATATTCTAAACACCATAAATCGGTGATGCTTTAGAAGACCATTGGATTAATATAAATGAGGTTTATGTGATAACTTTTTCCCAATATCCTATTCAAATAGTTGAAGAATTATTTTTGTGTCTATAAATAATAGAAAATATATTTACATGAAATAACTAAATTTCATATTTAGAATTTCATCTATTGGTTATTATTTGATCAATTTCGACTTTTTATCTTATTCCAGTGTAACGAATCGAATCTGGAGCCCCTCAACTTGTGCCCCGTGCCTGGTTCTCCACATGATCTCAAGCGCATTTCACCAAATGAAAGATGCTACTGACTAGGAGTGAGGACCTTGGTAAGTTAATGGAGAAACTATGCCTTAATTTGGTGAGGTATACAAGTTACATGAAATAACAGTCAATAGCGGAGGCAGTAAATAGCATACCACAACTGAAACTAAACAGTGGAAGCAATGTATAATATAATTATGATGCAGCATGGTACATATATCTCTGGAAAGCAGCAAACACAACAACATTCTGAAATATAACTGAGAACAAATCACTAAAAGTAAACAGCAACTCTAGCAGCATCGCAAGCCTAATATCGGTCCTATATTCTCCAGATCCAACCAGAAATCATGTAACTGAAGTAGAAGGGCCACAATCCCTATCCACACCTACAACCATATAACCTGTTTGGAAAAAAAAAGTTGGACCCAAACATGGTGTGAGACTAATCCTAGTAGGCAATCACTACAAGATTTGTGCCCTACTGTCTATGAGAAATATAGAAAAAGTTAAGGAAAAAAATGCATCAAATAAATAGGAGTACTCTAAAGTAAACAATCCTACCATTCTCCATCCACATTTATTTATTAATTTAATTCACTCGTTAAATTATCATCCAAGGAATCTAGCAAACATCTCCATATTCTTAAAGCAAATCAGGTAACACAATAGGTATCTCAGGAGACTACCTAAACTACAAGAAATACAAAATAGAAGCTTGTTATTTGGCTTTGCAGAATCGTCACAACCAACCAAACAATATTTGCACTAACTCTCTGGGTGGCTCATACTGGTAGACCCCAATAGTCAAATAATCAATCAAAGGCACAGACACTATGGGAAGCTCTCGTCGTCAATTCCCCAATAGTCTTGCAATGATAACTATAGACTCTATAAGGAAGAACTTACATCTAATTCCCCCTATACTATCGATACATAACTAAGGACACTCTAAGAAAGAACAAAGTCCAATTCCTATAGGTATTGCGAATGATACAAATTTATAATAGAATCTCTAGGGAAGCCCTTAATCATCAATTCCCTCTTTAGTCTACCTCACCAGGTTCACACAGCACTGAGCAGTCTAGTCGTGCATAATTGAATGTCAGCTGCCCTAAGAAAGTTCAAAAACTACTTGGATAATAGCTACAATGCATCAAAATAATATGAACAACAGGCAATACATGCAATCAATTATATCAAGGTTGGAAAACAATGCAACAAGGTATACCTCACAGGAAACCTAAGACAAATGGAAATAAACATACAAAATAGAGGGAACACCCATGGGGTGATCCTCAAACATGCTAACAAGAAATTATCAATCATTTAATAACCTCAAGAAAACATGCAATCTAAGGTAGATAACAATACAGGATCGAATCCCTAACCCGAGATTCCCGATACACGGATATCTAGAATTTTTGAACCAACAACTCAAAGATATTCAACGTAGGGAAACAAAACACCTACCTCGATCCTAGTAGGTCAATATACTTGAACCGCGTCCTGTGAATCATCCTAGAATGGATACGATCTGAAAAAACGTCTAAAACTTTTAGTCTCAGATATCTCTCATAAGAGAAGGAATTAGGAAACCTGGCCAAAGAAGAACCAAGAACTCACCGCTGCTCGGAGAAGATTCGGCCTCCTCAGATGCTCTAATGTAATTAGGCAGAGAAGAAGATGAAAATAGGTTCAGGACGCGACCCATGTCTGATTAATGAAATAAAAAGAAAAGTACACGGCATGTAATTGCCCTTTCCGTACACCGCATTAAGTGGACTCCACATCACCACTACACACCGTGTGTGTGGCCCAAACACGGCCAGCACATGGCCTCATATGAGAGAAAAGTACATGGCGTGTACTCATAAAGTACACAACATGTAAATAAAAAATTTCATGATTTTCCTCTTTTTCTAAAAAACAACCAGAACAAGAAAAACATACCTGAAATGAAGATCCGAGTTCTTACAAAATTCCCCCTTAAATAAATTCATCCCTGAATTTCCCTAACAAGGTGGTGAAGAAGAAATATTGAAAAACTCTGGCCACTATGATCGCATATTAGCCTCCCTCTCCAATGTCTTATACTGTACACAGTCGTGCTCCCATAGCACCTGTACCAGAGGAACAGACCATCCATGGAGTATCTTTGTACTACAATCAACAATCCTGATAGGATGCTCCTCAAATGATGCATCCTTCTCTAGCTCAACCTCCTCTGGTTGAAAAACATGAGACAAGTCTAAGAAATAGTGTCAATGCTAAGAAACATGGAAAATGTTGTTCATATCCTGGTACCTATGAGGTAACTACAACCTATAAGCAACTATCCTGACTCTCTCTATAACTTTAAATGGCCTGACATATCTCGGTGAAAGCATACCATGTCTTCTGATTCTCTTGTGTCCCAACCTCGGGGTAACACGTAGGAAAACCTCATCTCTGACCTTGAACTCCATAGGTCGTATCCGCTAATCAGCATAATATTTCGGTCGAGACTGTGCAATAACCATCTTTTTTTGAATCAACTCCACCTGCTATGTGGTCTCCTGAACAAGACAAGGTCCCAGCATAGCTGCCTCTCCTGCCTCCATCCAATACAAGGGTGATCGGCATGGCCTACCGTACAAAGCCTCATAAGGTGATATCTGAATAGTTTCTTGAAAACTATTATTATAAGAAAAATCTACTAGAGGTATATGTCTCTCCCAAGAACCTCCAAAATCAAGGAAACATGCTCGTAGCATGTCCTCTAGCACCTGAATCGTGTGCTCCGACTGGCCATCTTTCTGGGGATGGTAATTTGTACTCAGAAGTACCTGTATACCCAAAGCCCTCTATAGCACTTTCTAGAAATGCGATGTGAAGCGGGCATCCCTATCTGAAATGATAGTACCCGAAACCCCATGAAAGCATAAAATATCATAGATGTACAACCGTCCAATCTCATTATCACCGAAAATCTCCACAATCGGCAAAAAGTGAGTAACCTTCATGAGCCAATCAATGACAACCCATATCGCGTCATTCCCTCGAGGAGATCTCAGTAACCCTATCATGAATTCCATGGAGACATCATTCCACTTCTACTCGGGAATGGGTAGCTGCTGTAATAGCCCTTTCGGTCGCTGGTGCTCTGCCTTCACCTGCTGACAGGTGGAACACCTCATGAAAAAACCAGCAACATTTCTCTTCATACCTGGCCACCAATACTGGCGGTGTAGATCACGATACATCAAGGTGACACCAGGATTAACTGCCCAGACTGAGGAATGAAATTCTTGCATCATCTCCTCACGTGCATCTGCTGGCACCCATATGCATCCCTGGAAACACAAGATCTCATCCTCACATATGGTCCATCCGGGAAGAGGTTCCTCTCCGGATACGCTTTCCCATAGAACTAGGCCTTCAGAATATGATAACTATCTCATTCAAACTCGGTCGAGAAGCATAGAGGTAACGACTACACAAGATATGAATGTCTTCCACTGTCTATCGTGAACCTCCAAATGAATCTCAGAGAACAGAGCCATAAGCTGCCACTCACTACTAGCCTCCTGAACTACCAGTATCTGAGTCCTCCTACTCAGTGCATTAGCCATTGAATTTCCTTTCTTAGGCATATAGGCAATTTCTAAATTGAAAGAATACATTTACTCAACCTACCTTCGCTGTCTCAAATTCATGTCACGCTTCATGAAGATGTACTTGAGGCTCTTGTGGTCAGTATACTCCACAAAATTCTCTCCCAAAAGATAATGTCTCCAAAAACACAAAGCATCAAAAACTTCATCGAACTATAGGTTGTGTATAGGATTGTTCCTCTCATGTGGCCCCAACTGCTGAGATCCGTACACAATAACATGATCCTCCTGTATAAGCACTACTCTGAGCCCGATTCCAGATGCATCATAGAAAATAGTATAAATCTTTCCCGGATCGGGAAAAAATAGAATCGGTGCTGAAGTCAATCTCCCTTTCAGCTTCTGGAAGGCTGAATCGCAGGCTTCTGACCAAACATACTTCACCCTTTTCTTAGTCAAGACCATCAACAGTGATTCTAGGAATAATAAGTCCAGTATAAAATGCCTATAGTAACCATCCATCCCTAAGAAACTCCATACCTCGAAGACTTTCTTCGGCTTCTCCCAGGTGACTAATGCCCTCACCTTCCCTGGTTCTACTGATACTACTGTGTCTAAGATGACATGACACAGGAAGTGAACCTCGTCTATCCAAAAGTGGCACTTTGAGAGCTTAACATATAACTAATGCTCCCTCAGTGTAGTCAAAATGATCTCAAGATAGATAGGATGGTCGTGTCGAGTGTGAGAGTACACCAAGATATCATCCATGAAAACCACCACAAAGGAAACCAAGTAAGGATGGAAAACTCGGTTCATCAGCACCATGAAAACTGCTGGTGCATTCGTGAGACCGAATGACATAACCAAATACTCATATAGACCATACCTTCTCTAGAAGGCTTTAAGAGGTATATCAGATGGTCTGACATGTAACTGGTGATAGTTGGATCTCAAGTCGATCTTCGAGAACACTCTACTTCCTCAAAGCTAATCAATGAGATCATCTATCCATGGTAATGGATATCAGTTCTTGACCATCAACTGGTTCAGCTTCAAATAATCCACACAAAGCCAAAATGTGTCGTCTTCCTTCTTCACAAACAGGACAGGCGAACCCCAAGGAGAAGTACTGGGTCAGATGAAACCCCTCGTTTGCAACTCCTCCAACTACTTCTTGAGCTCCTGCAACTCATGTTTAGCCATCCTATAAGGTGGAATATACACCAATTCCACTCCTAGCACAAGGTCAATAGATAATTCTTCCTCTCACTCTGGAGGAAAACCTGAAAAGTGTTCTGGAAAGACTCCTAGAAGGTGATCAACCATTGGAGAAAAATTTACCTGAGAGGTCTCGTGGTCATCCAGATATAAGCCAGTAATATGGTCTATAACACCACCCAACCCATGATGCTTTGGTCCAGCTCTGCTCGCCTGGACATCCCATTCTCCATTGTGAAGAAAAGATCTCCCTTCTGGTGATGTGAAACTCACCCTACGGTGATAGCAATAGACAAAGGCCTTATAGGGAACTAACCATTCCATTCTGAGAATGAAATCATATCCTTCCATCTCCAAAACATAGAGACTCCACAAAAAACGACACTCTCCAACCTCGAGGGGGCAGTCTAAGAACTTACGCATGCTAGCAGTTCTAATTCCCAAGGGAGTGTCTAGAATCATCATATCCTCAGAAGTATAAATAGTATGTCTTGGGCTATCGACAGTATGAACAAAAATAATGCTACGAGAAGCTCCTATATCAAAAAGTGCATAGGATAAAACTAATGCTAATAAAATCGTACATCAAACTGTAGAAGGTCCAGGATCCTGCTCCTAATGAATCTACTCTACAGTAAAAGTCTGGCCTGTACCGCGGCCCTGCGTAGTAGCTTGAGATCCCTGTGCTGCTCCTCCCGGAACATGACCACTGTGTCCACACCCTCTACCCTATCCTGAACGACCTGAAGAACTCCAACCCCCAGTCTTCTGCGGAACTGGAAATCCTACTCTGGTATGCGGAGTCAAAACTGATCCTTTTTCACTAGTCACTGGCAGAATAACCTTCTAGAAGTGTTATAAATGACAAAAATTTCTGCAATATCGGCACTCCACTGGGTCCCTCAGGCACTGGGGATTCTAATTCCCACTCCTTCCACACTGATAAAACACCACTTGGTTTCAATAGGGAATATCCCGTCTACCATAAGGAATACCTTTATTCCTCGAGTCACCTTCTGTAGACTCTCGATGGAACTTCCTACTGTCTGTCTGGAGAGAATCAGCCCTGGATGTTGAACCACCTAGGTCCACAGCTGCAGCCTCCCTCAGGTTTCTCACCGTAATAAGCTCGTGGTTGACTATTAGAGTGATAGAATTCAACTGAAGGATGTTTACCTGTGACCTGATATCCAGTCTGAGGCTTCCCTCAAACGTCCGTTCCAAAAATAACTCATCATTCCCTAAAATGGGAGTGAAACTCTGTAACTCTTTAAAGAGGGAGGAAAACTCCATAACTATAAGAGTACCCTACTACAGGTTCATGAACTCTCTGGCTCTGTCATCCCTCAGCGTCTCCGGGTAGATGTAGTTGTAGAACGTACGCTGAAACTCATCCCAAGCCATAACCAGTTGGATACCTGTCTGCGAAACCACATCCCATCATCTCTTGGTGGTTATCGCATCATAAGAGTCTTGAGCTTCACTCTCCTCTCCGGAGGTGTCTCCAGATGCTCGAAGATGGACATTATGGCTTCTAGCCATGACTCTGTAGCCTGTGTTCCTCTATCCACTGTGAATGTGGGAGGGTGTTGATACTGAAAAACCAACATCAGCTCTGCCATAGATGGGGTAGTATGTGGAGCTCTCTAGAAGGTCTTCATTATTCTCATGAAACCCTATCTGAAATGAGCATCGACACCAGTTTCTGGAAACACTATAGGTTCCATGTCTAGAATGATATTTGGAACTAATGGTTGTCCTTGTTCTACCGTATCAGGCATACTGTCACTGCCTGGTTCCTGACGTGCAACGGGAGGACCTCTTGGTGATATAGCTCTGAAAGGTGAAAGAATACCTTCATTAACGATGAACACAGATGAAACTTAAGAGATAAAAACAGAACAGGAGAAAAAAATTTTAAATTTTGGGAAAACATGACTACACAACGTGTAGTACTACTACACGGCGTGTTTCCTAAAAGTTTACCATGGGCGTGTACCTTGGCCATACATGGCTGGGTAAACCACCCGACTACACGGCGTGTTCTTAAACTACACAATGTGTACTAAACCTTTTCCTCCCTGCCCGTTCACTCCTACACGGCTAGGAACATGGACTATCCCTGCAAGAAACTACACAGAGTGCTTGTCCTCTACACGGCATGTCCTTAAGATCTATCCCTTGTCCTTGTTGTTAGTCACATGGAATGGTACACAGACCACTACTACACGGCGTGTCAAAGGAGACACGACGTGTACTTGACATGCCTTACCTGTCCTGTGTTGTTAGTGACATGGCCTGACACACTGTTGACACTACACGGCGTGTTCCATACAGACACGACGTGTATGCGGAAGGATTATAGCAACCCGTGTTTTTGGCTACACGGTCGGCTATGTGGTCAAATATACATGGCATGTTCCCAAGGGAAACAGTGTGCACTTGAAGGAAAACCCCGACCCATGTTGTTCGTGACACGGATGGATCCCTATTCCATACTACACGGCGTGCTACGCTGTTACATGACGTGTTCCTACAAGAAACTTTATAACCCGTGTGTCTTCCCAACACAGTCAGGGACACGGCTAAAAACTACACCGCGTGTATGCATAAAGTACACACCATGTATTTTGGGTTTTTCCAGACAGTAGCCTCAGCACTACATCGGAGCCCAGAAAACACAGAAAATAAGTGTTAAGGTGCCAAATTCCAATCTGTGGGGGCCCATACTCCCTGTGAATCAAAGAATGGAATCATAACAATGTACATAACAAGTAAAAAGTATAACATCTCATGATCCACCAAATTCCCATCCTCGAGGGCCCATAACACATCTAAGTCTAAATTTTGACGTCCATGATAAAGAAGCTCTAAACAAACAATACCCTATAAACATAGCAGGTATTCTATCACAGTAGCTATCACAACAGCATGAATCTTCTATCACAATTTCTATCACAATAGCATGAAAATTCTAATTCAATATAGATGGAATGGAAAAATGCATGACATGTGATTTTCTAACAAGTGCCTATATGATCACTACTGGAAATTATGGCATTTGCGATGGGGAATTTGCGTCGGGATCCCGTCGCTAATAGGCTTTTGCGATGGGGGCCCGTCACAAATAGCCCATCGCGGAAAACGGCGTCGTAAAAACAATTATTTACGACAGGCCCATCGCTGAAGGTATTATTTGCGATGGAGATCTTTCCCGTCACAAATATTAGTCCGTATATTTGTGAAATTTTTTAAAAAATGTAATTGCGACGGGCCCGTCGCAAATACTAATTGTGACGGGCCCGTCGCAATTACTTTTTTTAAAAAAACTTTAAAAAATATTAATAAATTATTTTAATGAATATAATAATAATACTATTTGCGACGGGCATAATATCCCATCACAAATACTTTAAAAAAATAAAAAAAAATTATTAATAAATTATTTTAATTAATATAATAATAATCCAATTATAATTCAAAAATAAAAAATATTTAATAAATGATTTTAATTAATATAATAATAGAATTATAATTCACAAATAAAAATAATAAATTATTAATAAATTATTTTAATTAATATAATAATAATAGAATTAGAATTCAAATATAAAAAATAATAAAATATTAATAAATGATTTTAATTAATATAATAATAGAATTAAAATTCATAAATAAAAATAATAAATTATTAATAAATTATTTTAATTAATATAATAATAATAGAATTATAATTCAAAAATAAAAAATAATAGAATATTAATAAATTATTTTAATTAATATAATAATATTAGAATTATAATTCATAAATAAAAAAATATTAATAAATTATTTTAATTAATATAAAAATAATAGAATTATTTTACATTCAAATATTAAAATAATTATAATATTACAAAATAAATAATAATAAAATAATAATATTATAAAAATTTAATATATATATAAAATTTAATATTATAAAATATAATTAATATTATTATTCATATTAATATTGTTATTTCAAAATATAATATTATTAATATTTTATAATGAGACAGAAACTACGAATAGAAAAAAAATTCATATTTTGATTTAACAAACTTTATAACATAAAAACAAACTCTAATCTGAAGGAGGGGGAGGGGGAGGGGGGATCTGCAGATGCTGGTGGAGGAAACTCCATCCCTAAAGCATGAGTGAGTCGGCGCATGTACTCCATCTGCTCCTGATGCTGCTGCTGCCACCGACTCATCTGCTCCTCGTACAGCTGCTGCTGGCATCGACGCTCCTCCTCATGCTGCTGTTGTTGCTGACGCATCTGCTCCTGCTCCTGTCGGAGACTTTCTATCAGTGTAGTCTGAGATCGCAATTGATCCTCATTCTGTGTAGCAGAAGAAGATGCACGAGCTCCTCTCAAGCTGGACGCCGACATCGCAGCACTGCCATAATAATCTCCGGGAGTCAGTTGAGAGCTGATACCAACTACCCGGCCCTTCTCAAAGGCATACTAGGTGGCCTGCATCCATGCCGCCTCATCAAACTGACGGTAGTGGTCTGATCTGATGACTTGGCCTGACTCTCAGGACGGTTCTGTGACGCTGCGGCCTCATATGACTCCTATAGTTTCAATTTAAAATTAAAATTGTGAATATATTATATGCAGTTAATTTTTAAACTTGAAAACAAATAATACTGACCACTATGTGACGCTGAAGATCACCTCTGAGCTCCCCAGTAGTAGGATCACTATACATCTGCCGATATAAGTCGTACTCCGTAATATCGGGGTGCTCGACAGCCTATAAGAATAAAAAATAAACTGTTAATATTTATAGTTATATAAAATATTTATAAATAAAGTACGTACCAGATGTTGTCTATGAGTACTGAATGTATGACTCCCAGCTCGATGAGTCACCTCTTGTCTCCCCCGATTCTGCCTCTCCACCGATGATCTCCTCTGAAAGACCTCACTCAACCAGTGCGCACATAATCCATCCCATACATGGGATGAAATGTACTCTGGTCGGTGTGCTTTACATGACTCGTAAAATTTGACACTCCTGCTTTCTTCGTGGCATCTTTTCTTAAATTGTGCAAAAACTGACGAAAGCGATCATGCATGGCCACCTCCCATGCCTCGTGGATGGCGTCACGCATGGTATCCTCGATCGGATACCATAAACCCTTCAAATAAATCAAAATATTAAGTTAGAAATGAAATAATTTTCAAAATAAAAATTATTTATTTACGTACGTACCAACCAATGACCGAACATGGCCTGCTGCACATCAATGGGAATCTTCTCCCATGTGGTCCAAGGCTGAGAGAAATAGTTGCACAAAATAGCGTTGCCCTGTCCGACTGCTATATGCGGAAAACTGTAAAAATAATAAACATTTATTATGTGAATAGATTAATGAAATCTTAGTCAAATCCACAGGTTGTCACAGAGGTTATCACACCTCCGTGTGCGTGGATCAAACCCAAGACATGGACGTCGCTCGGGGACGGGGTCAGAAATCATCAATCGTGCAAGACTGCGCCCCCTCCGCGAACTCCCTGGAGCGCCTGCAGGCTGAGGGTCATCTGCCAGCAACTCATCTGCATCGAAAGGCAGGTCAACATCTGCCAACTCACGAATTGTCTCGTCGTCCATATGAAACAGAAAATATTAATGTTGTTAGAAAATAATTGATAATTACTATGATATATACATATATATTAGTTATGATTGTATATAACTACCATGGAATTCTATCAGTGTTCATCTTCATCATCATCTTCATATATGTCAATGTCATCTTCATATTCCTCCTCAACATCATCGATATCCATTCGAGTTCCAGTTGCTTCATCTCTTACCATTTCAAATTCATATGTGACATCATTAACATCATCGTCATCACTGGCTCTTAAATGTGGGGTTTCATCATCGATACTCATGTCTCTTTGTAAAAAAGATTGATTTTGAGTACTCTCTTGAAAAACTTCAATTCTTTGCAAATCAGTGAAAGCACATTCACTTTGACTAAACTGATTGTCTCAAATTTTGATTTTTATTATACTCCACCAATCAGTCAAGTCTCTTGATGTAGCACAGTACTTTGCATAATAAACTTTATGTGCCTGTTGAGCCAATAAGAATGGTTCATTTACTGCGATAACACTTTTACATTAAAAATCGATGATTCCATGAGTCAGATGAACACGCACGCCTATCTCTATATCCAACCACCGACATTTGAACATGGTTATGTAATGTTTTCCAAGATAACAGAGTTCAATGATTTCATCAAGTATGCAATAAAAGTCAACTTCATTTTCTCGATGATGAGATCCTCTCAAGATAACTCCACTGTTCATTTTTTTTTTGATTCCCCATATGCATGTGTGTGAAATCGAAATCCATTCACCACATATGCATTATAAGTTTTGACAAGTTTGGAAGGTGGGTTACTCAATATACACAGCCGTTTGTCAATTTTATCAGCATGTCGAGACACCTGAAAATTTGTGAAATAATTATCAATATAGTAAACTATACATTGAATGAGTTGCTAAAAGATAAAGAATTAATGTTACCAGTTTTTGAAACCACTGAGAGAAATTTTTCTGTCGGCGTTCTTCGAGAGCATCTGCTGTAATTTGTGGAATTTGTTTCTTGATATGATTATTATACAACCTATAAAAAACAAAGTTATTTAATGTAACATAAATGATAGAATAAGTGATATAAACACTTAAAGTACAACTGATGTTTTATCTTCACAGTTGATCAGAACATACGTATGAGCTATGGGATGTTCATCATCCGAAAGCAGCGTTCATAAACTCCACCAAAACCAATCTCTGGCTGGTTGAAAACAGATAATTTATTGTCGATTTCATCAATATTCCTCTCGTTCCATCCCATTCGGTTGTGTTTTCAAGGATACTCAGATTCAAAATAATGGAAGCAGAAAAAAGATATTTTCTCTTGGAAATAAGCTTCTGCAATAGATCCTTCAACAGATGCATTGTTACGTACTTTTCTTTTCAATTGTTTCATGCATCTTTCAAATGGGTACATCCATCGAAACTGTACTGGACCTCCACACTTGGCTTCATATGGAAAATGTAACATCAAATGTTCCATTGAGTTGAAGAAAGACGGTGGAAATATTTTTTCCAGTTTACATATAATTACAATAACATATTCTTCAAGTTTTCATAGAGCATCATAATCTGCTATAGTCGCACAAATTTCCTGAAAAAAATGAGACATGTCTGTTATGGAATCCCAAATCACAGAATTCAACAGACCTCTTAATCCAATGGGTAGAAGTCTTTCCATTATAACATGACAACCATGACTTTTTAATCCAGTAATATGACCATTCTTTACACATCTACCCAAATTGGATGCACAGCCATCTGGAAGTCTTAAATCTACAATCCATTGACAAAATAATAAACGGTTTTCTTTAGACAGTGTATAAGATGCTTTTGGTTTCAGTAAACTTTCTGTTCTGACATTCTCAAACAGTTCCAGTTCTGGACGCCTGAAAATTTGGGCAAGATCTAAAAGTGCATTTACATTGTCTTTTCTCTTTCCTGGCGTATCCAAAGCTGTATGAAACAAATTATCAAAATAGTTCTTCTCAATATGCATGACATCCAACATGTGGCGGACCAACAAATCAGACCAATATGGCAAATCCCAAAATATGATACGTTTAATCCAATTGTGTTCTTTCCCAAAACCATAAATTTTCTGTTGGTTTATTGTGGGACCAAAAGTGATGGGAGGTAATGAAAATACAACTGATTTTAACTCTGAACCTGATAGAATTTTTGGAGTTCCATCCCTTTCAATTTTTCCTTTTCTGAAATGAGATATGTTTCTGCGAAAAGGATGATCACCTGGAAGAAATCTGTGATGACATTCAGAATAACAAAGTTTCTTTCCATGAATGAGCATAAATGCTTTGTTCTCTCCCATACATTAAGGACATGATTTCTGACCATGTGTACTCCAGCCAGATAATATCATATAATTCGGGAAGTCACTAATTGTCCACATCAATGCTGCTCTCAGTATGAAATTCTGTTTCGTAGCAACATCATATGTACTGACACCAGTACTCCACCATAAACTTAATTCATCAATCAATGGTTTCAAATAAACATCAATATTCTTCTTCGGATGTCCTGGTATTAGTAAAGTCAAAAAAGATATATGGCTCCTTCATCAACATCCATGGAGGTAAATTGTACAGAGTTAAAAAAACAGGCCAACATGAATATTGACTACCATAAGATCCGAACGGACAGAAACCATCAGTGGAAAGGCCCAGTCAAACATTTCTAGCTTCTAAAGAAAAGGATGGATGCACTCTATCAAAATGTTTCCATGAATCACCATCGGCTGGATGATTCAAGCTTTTATCGGTTGAAATATTCGCTTTATGCCATGACATCATTGTCGATGTATTCTTAGACATGAATAAACGCTGAAGTCTAGATGTAAGCGGAAAATATCTCAACTGTTTTACAGAAATCAAACTAGACTTCCCATGTTTCCCTTCTTTATATCTCTGTTGCCCACATGTGGTACAACTATCCAACGACTCATTTTCCCCAGAATATAAAATGCAATCATTTGAACATGCATGAATCTTCTTACAAGTAAGTCCCAAATTTCGAACCAACCTCTTACTCTCATAGTAATTTGTAGGAAAAACATTCCCTTCGGGTAACAGTGTTTTAATCAAAGCAAATATATGGTAAAAACATGTGTTTGACATTCCGTTATCTGATTTGATAGCCATAAATTTTGCAACTGCTTCTAATTTTCTCATCTTGTAGCCAGGATATAATGCATCCTCAGAAGACCTCAACAAATCATAAAATTCAGACGGTGCCAACTCATGATCTGAAGCTACATCAGCTGGAGTTTCTATATGTTGAACAGATGAACCTACAACATCATGTACTAAATCTTGAAACCGGGATGGATCCAGAATCAAGTTGGTATCACCTACTCTGGAACTGCGTTCACCGTGTTGATACCAAAAAACATAATCTTGTTGAAAACCAAAACGCAAGAGATGTCCCCCCACTTTGTCAAACGTGTCAAACGTTCTCAATGCACATTTTCTACAAGGGAATCTTATTTTTCCTTCTGAAACAAATTCTGGATTTGATGCCGCAAATGATAAAAAAGTCTCCACACCCTCTATATATACTGGATTTAAACCAGAACCGTTTGGATTTCTACGTTGATTTATCCATATACGGTCTTCTAATAATGACTGTTTACGACCTCGTTGTTCCATATTTTTCTATAAAATATAAAAGCATTACTGGTTTTGAATAATTTTTAAGAAAAAACACTCAAGCAAGGATAATTATAGTCTACATCAGACACGACTGATGCAAACTTTTTATTGAGATAGACCAAAAAATTGACCCTTTAAGAATTGAATATGTTGAGAATAAAGCAAAACCTGTTACAAATATTGATAATTTTAATATTATATAAATTTTTTATTATTTTAATAATACTAATATTATTTTTTCATAAATATTAATTATATAATAATAACATTATTACATTATTAGTATATTTTATTATTAATATTAAAATAATATAATTTTCTATATTATATACAATTATCCATTCATCTGTGTGTTTAACATTTTGTCTCCACATGTAATATTTGCATTCACTTTCACCTCTCCATTGGTGAGTAGGTTGATAATTTTGAAAAAGAATACAAATATTACATGTGGAGACAGAAAACACACAGATGAAAGGAGAATTGTATATAATATAGAAAATTATATTATTTTAATATTAATAATAAAATATACAAATAATGTAATAATGTTATTATTCATAATTATTGATAATTATTCCTAATTATTGGTAATTATTCTTAATTATTGGTAATTATTCCTAATTATTAGTAATTATTCCTAATTATTGGTAATTATTCCTAATTATTGGTAATTATTCCTAATTATTGGTAATTATTCCTAATTATTGGTAATTATTCCTAATTATTGGTAATTATTCCAAATTATTTTTAGTTATTCCTAATTATTCTTAATTATTCCTAATTATTCTTAATTATTCCTAATTATTCTTAATTATTCCTATTTATTGGTAATTATTCATAATTATTGGTAATTATTCCTAATTATTGGTAATTATTCTTAATTATTGGTTACTATTCCTAATTATTCCTAATTATTAGTAATTATTCCTAATTATTGGTAAATATTCCTAATTATTGGTAAATATTGAAAATTATTGGGAATTATTGGTAAATATTGACACTACTGGAAATTATTGGTAATTATTACTAATTATTACTAATTATTAATAATTATTCCTAATTATTTGTAATTATTCCTAATTATTACGAATTATTACTAATTATTGGTAATTATTACTAATTATTGGTAAATATTACTAATTATTACTAATTAATGGTAATTATTGGTAATTATTGGTAATTATTGGTAATTATTGGTAATTATTACTAATTATCAGTAATTATTGGAAATATTACTAATTATTGGTAATTATTGGAAATTATTACAAATTATTGGTAATTATTACTAATTATTAATAATTATTACTAATTATTAATAATTATTGGTATTTATTGGTAATTATTGGTAATTATTAGTAATTATTACTAGTTATTGGTAATTATTGTTAATTATTACTAATTTTTGGTAATTATTACTAATTATTACAAATTATTACAAATTATTACTAATTATTACTAATTATTAATAATTATTACTAATTATTACTAATTATTACTAATTATTACTAATTATTACTAATTATTACTAATTATGGGTAATTATTAGTAATTATTGGTAATTATTACTAATTATTGGTAATTATTACTAATTATTAATAATTATTACTAATTATTACTAATTATTACTAATTATTACTAATTATTACTAATTATTACTAATTATTACTAATTATTAATAATTAATGGTAATTAATGGTAATTATTAGTAATTATTAGTAATTATTGATAATTATTACTAAATATTGGTAATTATTACTAATTACCGGTAATTATTGGTAATTATTGGTAATTATTAGCAATTATTAGTAATTATTGGTAATTAGTGGTAATTATTACTAATTAATGGTAATTATTGGTAATTACTGGTAATTATTAGTAATTATTAGTAATTATTGATAATTATTTCTAAATATTGGTAATTATTACTAATTACTGGTAATTATTGGTAATTATTGGTAATTATTGTAATTATTACTAATTAATGGTAATTATTGGTAATTATTTCTAACTAATGGTAATTATTGGTAATTATTTCTAATTAATGGTAATTATTGGTAACTATTACTAATTATTACAAATTATTGGTAATTATTACTAATTATTACTAATTATTGGTAATTATTACTAATTATTGATAATTATTACTAATTATTACTAATTATTGTTAATTATTGGTAATTATTGGTAATTATTACTAATTATTACGAATTATTAGTAATTATTACTAATTATTACTAATTATTGGTAATTATTAGTAATTATTACTAATTATTGGTAATTATTGGTAATTATTTCTAATTATTACAAATTATTGGTAATTATTACTAATTATTACTAATTATTGGTAATTAGTGATAATTATTACCAATTATTACGAATTATTTGTAATTATTGGTAATTATTACTAATTATGGATAATTATTGGTAATTATTACTAATTATTGGTAATTATTGGTAATTATTACTAATTATTGGTAATTATTACTAATTATTACTTATTATTGGTAATTATTACTAATTATTACTAATTATTGGTCATTATTATTAATTATTACTAGTTATTGGTAATTATTGGTAATTATTTCTAATTATTACGAATTATTGGTAATTATTACTAATAATTACCAATTATTACTAATTATTGGTAATTATTGGTAATTATGGGTAATTATTACTAATTATGGATAATTATTGGTAATTAGTAAATTATTACTAATTATTGGAAATTATTGGTAATTATTGGTAATTATTACTAATTATGGATAATTATTGGTAATTATTACTAATTATTGGTAATTATTAGTAATTATTACGAATTATTGGTAATTATTACTAATTATTGCTAATTATAGGTAATTATTACTAATTATTACTAATTATTGGTAATTATTGGTAATTATTAATAATTGTTCAAATTATTGGAAATTATTACTAATTATTACTATTTATTACTAATTATTGGTAATTATTACTAATTATTGGTAATTATTACTAATTATTCCTAATTATTGATATTTATTACTAATTATTAGTATTTATTCTTAATTATTGGTAATTATTACTAATTTTTCCTAATTACCATTAACTATGAACAATGAATACTAATAATTTAAATTTATTAAGTAACAAAACAATCTAAACATAATTAAATTACAACTAATTAAGAATAATTCAAACTAATAAAAAATCTAAAATAAATATTGAATTAAAATGAACATAAATACCTTTAAAATTGATCTGAGGTTGATCTCTGATCGTTGTTGAAGACTTCAATATCAACTCCAGAAATAAAAATTAAACTTAAGAAACTCTGAACTCTAAAAATAGATTTTTGAGAGAAGTAGAAGATAGAGTTTGAGAATGAATGGAAAAAACGGATGGGGTATTTATAGGTTAGCTTATTTGCGGCGGGACCATTTGCGACGGTACCCATCGCAAATACCTTAGCCCGCATTTATCACGGTCAACGGTTAAATAGTTATTTGCAACAGGACCCGTCGCAAATAATAACCTGCCGACAATCTATTTGCGACAGGGGTATATTCCCGTCGCAAATGTTTTTTACCGCTGCCGGTGATTTGCGACGGTGGGTTACCCCCCGTCGCAAATAACTTTCCCGCAAATAACCTTTTGCGACGGAGAGTTTCCCCGTTGCAAATATCTTTTACCGGCGCCGGTTATTTGCGACGGGTGGTAACCCCCCATCGCAAATAACTTTCCCGTGATTTGGGGCGCATTTCGCGCCAGACCTTTTGCGACGGGTTAGCTTTCCCCGTCGCAAATAAGTAGTTATTTGCGACGGGCAAATTCCCCCATCGCAAATAAATTTCTAACGGGACTATTTGTGACGGGATTTATCCCCATTGCAAATAACCTGTCGCAAATACCCATTTTTCCCGTAGTGGATGCATGAGATGGCATACCCTCATCTCACCGGGTTGCAACAAAATAGAACCACAATCTTACAATAGTAATAGCACAAAAAAGTGCACCACCCAACAGGGAAATCAATTAAACTGTAACATTTGGAAAAACTCGAAAATTGCAATATTCGAGGTAATCTGGATTTCTCCCACTACACAGGTTCAAGAACGCCCAGGCATTGCGATTTACCATTTACTTATTTCGTCTTATCCCTGTCTAATGTTGCTAAATAGTAAGTCAATAGAAAAGGAAAGAAACTCCTCTGATACCACTTTGTAACGACCCGAATCCGGAGCCCCTCAACTGGTGCCCCATACACGGTTCGCCACATGACCTCAAGTGAATTTCACTAAATTCCAGAGGCGTCTGACTAGCAGCGAGGGCCTTGGTATGTTATTGGGGAAACTATGCCCTCGTTTGTTAAGGTATACAAGGTATAGGAAATAACAGTCAATAGCAGAGGCAGTAAACAACATACAACAAATAAAACTAATCAGCGGAAGCAATGTGTAATATAATAATGATGCAGCATGGTAAATGCATCTAAGGAAAGATGAAAATACAAAAACGTGCTGAAATACAACTGATAGAAAAGCACTAAAATTAAACAACAACTCCAGTAGCATCGCAAGCCTATGCTCAGTCATATGCTCTCTAGATCCAGCTAGAAATCATGTACCTGAAGTAGAAGGGCCACAATCCCTATCCACACCTGCAACCATATAACTTGTTTCGGATGAAAAGCAGGACCCAAACAGGGTGTGAGACTAATCCCAGTAGGCAATCACCAAAAGATATGTGCCCTACTGTCACTGAGAAATATAGCACAAGTAAAGGAAATAAATGCAGTAGAGAAACAAGAGTACTCTAAAGTAAACGATCCTACCAATATCCATTCACATTTATTTATTAATTTAATTCACTCGTTAAATTATGAACCATGGAATCTAGGAAAAAACTCTATATTCTCAAAAATTTAAAGTCACACTACAGGTATCTCAGCAGACTACCTAAACTAAAAGCAATAAAAATCACAAGCTTGTTCTTTGGCTTGGTGGAATCATCAAAACCAACCAAAAAATATTTGTACTGACTCTCTGGGTGGCTCATACTAGAAGACCCATATAGTCAAGTAATCATACAAAGGCATATACACTCTGGGAAGCTCTCATCGTCAATTCCCCTGTGATATTTCAATAATAACTATAGACTCTCTAAGGAAGCACTTATGTCTAATTCTCCCTATATTCTCAATATGTAAGTAAGGACACTCTAAGGAATAACAGAGTCCAATTCTTATAGGTCCTATGAACGACAGTAATTTATAACAGACTCTCTAGGGAAGCCCTTAATCATCAATTCCCTCTTTAGTATACCGCACCAGGTTCACACAGCCCTGAGAAGTTTACTCATGCGTAATCAACTGTCAGCAGCCCTATGTAAGTTCAACAACTACTTGGCTAATAGCTAAAATGCATCAAAAGCATATAAACAATAGGAAATACATGCAATCAATTATATCAGGGCAAGAAAACAATGCAATAAGGTATGCCTCACAAGAAACCTAATCCAAATGGAAATAAACAACCAGAACAGGGGGAACATCCATGGGGTGATCCTCAAACATGCTGACAAGAAATTATCAATAATCTAATAACCTCAATCATAAATTCAATATAAGGAAGATAACAATGCAGGATCAAAGCCTAACCAGAGATACCCAATACATGGGTATTCGACACATTTGCACCAAAAACTCAAAGACATTCAACGTAGGGAAACAAAACACCTACCTCGATCATGGGAGATCAATTTACTTGAACCTCAGCCTGTGAATCATTCTAAAATGGAGAAGATCTGAAAAAATGTCTAAAACGTTCAACATCAGATAACTCTCACAAGAGAGGGAATCATGAAACGTGGCCAAAGAAGAACCAATAACTCACCGTTGCGATTCTATTGCAACCAAAATCCTTCGATTCTGATAACCATTGACGGATCAGTGGCTCGGAGAAGATTCTCCCTCCTCGGACAATCTGGACGTAACTAGGGAGAGAAGAAGATGAAAATAGGTTCAGGATGCGACCCCGATCTGATTAATGAAATAAAAAGAAAAGTACACTAGGTGTACTTAATGAGTACATAGAGTGTACTCTCACTTTTCGTACACCACATTAAGCGGCCTCTACATCACCGCTACACACCTTGTGTATGGTCTGGACATGGCCAGCACACGGCGTTGCGTGGGAGAATAGTACACAACATGTACTCATAAAGTACACGACGTGTACTTAAGAAAATATCCAGATTTTCCCCTTTTCCTAAAAAACTACCAGAAAGGGAAAAACATACCTGAATCAAAGATTCAGGTTCTTACATCCCGGAAATGAATATAAAAGGCGATTTGTTTCCCTAAATCACAAAATGATTACTTTTTAAATGATCATAATATCCACAAAAGACTGAAAATTATTTTGGTCTATTATAAATATTTATAGAATCCAATATGGTTAAAAATATGTGTCCAATAACTCCCAAATATCAACTAATTCCATTCCATAAATACTTGGCTTAAAGGCTTACAGAAACATTTTCCTTCCAAATTCAATGTCCAAATTCTATGAAGGAAGGTAACTAAAGAAGCAGTCTATTCCCAATAAATAATAATGTTTCTATTCATGTTAGATTCTAAATATGTGAATAAATTGATCACAATAAAACTATAATGAAAAATCTCATTCTTCAAAAAATAAATCTCATGTTATCGTATATATTATATAAACGAATACATGTCGTAAAATCTAGAAAATATGACATAAACCGTCAAACCTCTATCTAATTTATTGGTCATAAACACTATCCTATAGACATATATTTATATTTATTTTCTCAATATCAATCACATATAATATTTAATCTTCCATTAATCAATTTTTTTAATAAGTTCAAATTTTATAAGAATATATTTTATTTTTAATTAGTTACCTTAAACATATTCTCTCAACTACTATATGAAATAACACTACAATACAATCTTTCTAAATTTAATAACTCTTATAACCAAAATATCATCGATTAAAATACTCGAAAAACATACTTTCTGAACCCAAATATAATAACATTAATCATTCCACTATGTCTATAGTAATATCTCAATATTTACCTTAATTATATAGATTATGTTTAGGTATATTATACCAATTCATGGGGAATGAAATTATATAGTTCCCTATATCCTTACAGTGGATGAATTACACTTTAGAATATTATTTAATTACAATGTAATCACAAACATAGTGTCCATTTTTCCATAATTGAATCAATATCCTTTTCCTTTCAAGAATATATCATGTTTTCCTTCTAGTAGTATAACATATTAGAAAATATTTTTGTCCCTTATTCACTTTACCCATATTTTACTCTAAAAACCCCTTATACAATTTATTCCTTTTGATGTCATAAGACATGGATAATTCAATATCTATCTTGATAGAAAATGATACATTATCTTCATATGAATATGAATATTTGGGAGTCTGGTTCTATTCTGACTATTATTTTAAACTCATCAAGAAAATGGTCAATATTTCTATGTATATTATGTATGTATTCAACAAAATTTCGATATTGACATGTAATGTTAAATTAATTCTTAGAAACAATTTCCTATTATTTTAATTTTATTTTCATATCTACTAATTCCTCACTAGGAAAATATTTATCCACAAAGAATACATTAAAATAATTTCATTCCATGTTTTCTATTTCTTCTTCATCATTAGTGGTTTGAATCAATGACCACCATTAACCTACCACTCGAGAGATATGATAAACTCCCCTAAAAACTCATTCGAATTCTCTACATCGTGAAGTTAGAAGTATATTCTCCATGGAACATATCTATTTATCCACTAAAAATGGATTTTTTAGTCTCTTTTAATATAGAGGTTTATAACACATAAAATGATCAATAATTTTTAACCAACATTGTGGATTAGTTGTTTTCTCCATACCGAAAAGGTTTTTACTTAAAACCTCAGTCAGCTACCCAATATGGTTATAATTTGATTAGTTTCTACTATAGATCCATATCCAACACCATTATCTTCCATGTAGTCAATTCGTACATGGAGTGCACGTAGTGACAAGGTTCCCATTTCATCAGTAAGAAATACACTAGATTAGATCATAAAATTATGAAAAATTGAATATAATCACAAGACTAGTGAAACACCTACAAAAAATTTAAAATTTTATGTATATATAATCTCATAATCATAAACATGTTTTCTATGGTCATATCATTATTCTCAACTACAGCGTAATAGATGTTAAATAAATATTTTTTCCTATGATAATCCCCTATGAGAGTCAAACAAGTTGCATAATACAACAATTTTTCATGTACCTTGTGTAGACTGGATAAACCCCAATGCACCCTTACTGGATTTATTAACCGAAGGTACATCAATATGAAAACCATGTTCAATTTTTATATCCATTAAAAATTTATTTTCAAGGATAGCCACATTATCTCTTCCGTACCAAAACTTTAGGATGTTATTCTATTAATATCCTCATATTATATCATAGGGTTTTGTTCCCTGATTTATGTTTTCCTAAATATAGTTAATAGGGTTTCTAAGATATATCCTATAATAACAATTTTAGGGACTGCAGTACCATTATCCAAGGGCTAGTATCCTCTTTATTAAATTATCATAAGATTCAAGGAATCACCTCCCGAAGGATGTAATAGATTCGTATTCTTTGTAAACTACATACATATATGAAATAAAATATACATATTAAAACATGATATACAAGAAATTATATTTTATAATTAAATAATTAACCATATTGTATCCCTTAGTATAAATAATTAAACAATTCCTCATATCCTATGGAAAATAAAACATAATAAAGGTGTGAGATCAGATTAGTAGTAAGGGTAAATAAAATACAAACACTAAGAATTAATAAGGAAAAATCTATATATAATGCTAAATAACTAAAACTAATTCCATTAAATAAATCAACTGATAATAATATTCAATGAATTATTGATGATCAAATAATTACATATAAATACCAAAATGAGCATGGAACTTAACCATGGATATTCTAACTTATTGAATAATCATAAGGGAAATCAATAAATTAATTCATAATGATAGAATCTGTAAATATGGATATAAAAAAACCACAGGGGGGGATTTTTTAAAGAAATATAATAAATTAGAGGCCTTGTTCCAAGACATCTATAAAAATAGTCAAAACATAATATATTTTAGCTCATTAGATCAAAATATCCATCGAGCGATTATAGAGGGTCCCACCCAATAGTTACTAAGTCCAATTAATTCTTCACCTGAATGGGGTGAATAATAATAAAAAGAAGCATCTTATTTAAAAACTACTATATAAATTATAATAATTACACAAATCAATAAACATAATAATAAACCATTTAAAGTAATATTAATGGTATCAAACTAGTACACTCCCTATCAAGTTAATCATAAACTTCCCATGTAAAAAATACGGGTAATATCAACATAACATATCCCTAGTGGATCATTATTACAAATGAGGGTTGATTTTTTTTATTAATAGACATTATATAATGCTTCTTAAAAACATTTTTGTAGATAAAATCCTTTTCATTTTTTAAATCTCATTTTAAAACAAAAATATCAAAAATAGATGATTTTTTTTTAAATAAAATAAAATTTTAAAACTAGTAAAATAATCATTATAAAATCATGGATATGAGGTTTTAAAAATTTGTTTCTGTCATACATGTAAAAACAAATATTCCTTTCACATTTTAGATAAAATCCATAAGGAAATTATTTAAAAAAAAGTCCTTTAAATCAATAGGGAAAATGAAATAATTGTTATTATTTTATTTAATAATTTATTTATAACAGTTAAAAACCTCATTAAAATAATTTTGATAAAACATGGGTTTTCATGAAAAAATTATTTTTGGATGAAGTGTTTACTAAAGTCATATTTTGTTATAAACGTTTCCTCAATCCTTTTAAGAGACAAATAGGGGAAAATTGTACTATTAATTGATAATATTCATTAATAACAAGAAGATATAATTATATCTGTTTATTTTAATACTAAAATATTGAATAATTCTTCTGAGGGGTACTTAAAACATAACCTATATCTAATAATGATGTGAATGTGAAATGAAAACCTTTACGACATTAGTAAATTCTGTATCATAATTCTCATTAAATAAATAAATTTTAATGTAAAATAAAATACCATTAATATAAATGAATTATTACGATATAATTGAAAAAATATAGTATATAAATAACACATATGAAAAAATTTGTAAATATTCTGTGTGTCAAACAAATGAAAAAAGTATGATAAGATACCCCTTTCCACGAGTCGGACTCATCATGTACTTTATTCATCTTCATGAATAATAAAAAAAATTAATTATATAATTAATCAAGTATTTTTAATTTATAATATTTATTTTATTTCAATTATTTCAATTTTATATATGAACATTTACCAAATTGTTTTACATCGGATGTTTCAATGATATTCATCTTATGTGTCAAAAATTACCTTTGTAGGTTGAAAATGGTCAAAGAAGGCATCCGTTAAACATTTAAAAAAATAATCATGACATATTAATAATATTTATACATCCATTTTACATATAAAATAAATAATATATTATGGTTATAGAAAACGAACTCTGTTACAATCTAAGAGACCGTAGGTTATACATACGTATGAGTAATGATTCCATTTTTCTATGATAATTTTGGAATGATGTTAAGAAATTTTTATCCTTATTGTGAGAAAATAATAACATATATACTATATTATCTCTTTAATTACAATTATATATATCATACATGTATTTTGGTTTTAAAAATAGCTTCTTACCTCTTTGTGAATGATGTATTCCCCCCATACATGAATAACAATATCATTTTTATTGTCATAAATAACATAATATATTATTTATTTAAATTGAAAAAATTTAATTAATATAATAATTATGTAATTTATATAAGATTTATTCATTAAAATTTTCCTTATTTCCATCCATGTAAAGAGTTACTAAAAAGATAATCACATCGCTTTGGCAGGCAGTAGTTTAACACACACACAAGTGACATTCTCATATCCTTTTCAAAATGAATAATGTAAATGGTATATATGATATAGTTACTCAATATGTATAATTATGTTATAAATGTAATATTTTTATAAATATACTTTATATAAATCTATATAACCAACTGACAGAGTTGTATATGGAAAACATGTCACATAGGTTTTTGAGGTAGTGGTCTACTGTACCCACAAGCGCTGTTATTGTTTCCCATTTGAGGGATTTAAATATATATAAAGGTATTTACATATAAATAAAACAAATATAAATATTTATATACTTTATTAATTATATAATAATAAATCAATAATATTTGGAGTACATGGAAGAATAAATAAAATAAAAACTAATAGTTATGAATTTCACCTCTTCTCAATCCACCTATTTTTTATTATACATTTAGTACTCCTCGAAAACATTTACTGAAAAACTTATTTCTAGGATGATAGGATCTAATTTTATATTATTTTTCTATATTTATTTCAAGATAAAAGAAAATTTTTATGTTTCTATGAAGAGTTGAGAGAGTGTGGTCCTTTATAAGTGAAGTGAGTGACATGTTTGAAATTATTTAATGTAACAAAAGTGTAACAATGTTTTTCACCATCCAAATTTGTCCAAAATGTTTTATTATTAATAATTAGTTATCATAAGGTCTACATATGGCCATAAAATATACTCTATTCTAAATTTTAGTTTATTTTAACCCTTATAGTTTTAGTTTACCCACCCCTTGATAAATCATTTTTACCTTAACAATGGTAAATATTTTTTACACTTTTTTACTGTTAATTTATGTTGAAATTAATATGAACAGATTATATAAAATAAATAATGACGATTCAAAATATAAAATCCATTTTTTAAAATTTAATTCTTATAAGTTAAATAATGTAATTTTAAATTAATCCCTCGAGTGCGAAAATGATGTGGTTTTTTAGTGACATAATGTTCAGGCTTTTATAATGTTATTATGTAATATATTTTTATTAAAATGAATAAAATGATATAAATTAGTTTAATTAATATATAATTGAGTTTAAAAAACATAAAACCAGATATATATATATAATTATTTAAAAATTATTTAAAACAAAAGGTGGTAATTAATTAACATTATTTATTTTTCACTATTCATTCAAAATGGAACCCTTCAAAAAAAAATCACAAAAATTAAACCAAATATAGTTTTGATAATATAATTCAAAAAATGAAGCTAATTTTATCAAATATATTTTCTAAAATTTATAAAAAAATTTATTAAATTATGTGTTCAATGTGTGACCGACCCACTTTTGAAAAAAAATAGTTTTCTTGAAAACATTTATTTTTATTTCAGATCGATCAACTTTTATCATTAATAAATAGATACCAATTTTATTTAATTTATACACTTTTAAACTATATAATTTTCATATTTTAGTTAGTAATATTCATACATATTAATTTAATACTTAGGTTATTATGGTAATGTTTGAATAATAATATTTTAAAAGTGTATCATGATTCATTCAATCCCGATGTTGCATGAATAAAAATCTATCAAAAAAGTATTAATTTACTCAAAAAAATATATCATAAAGTATTAGGCTATTCCATTCTATACTATGATTAGAGATGTTTGTCATATAATGTGTCAAATATGATGTTATGCTTCTAAAATCCTGGGGTCAAAATAATTATCCCAATAAAGATGATAAAAAATATTCAATCCCATGTTATTCAAGATTAAAATATATAATTTTATTATTTTAACATCTTTATTATTCACTAGATAATAATAGTATTTTTCATTATTCATCACTTTCTTTAATATATTACAATAGTTATGTATTGACGTACATGGATATTAAAATATATACATTTTCATGTTATTAGTGATTATATTATTTATTAATATATCAGATGTGTGATATTTATTTGAATAAATAATTTAATATTTAGTATTGTATAAATTCTATAAGTGGATTACTAGGACGATTGAATATTCCAGTGAAAATGGAATTTTTTTAATTTGACATTTTATAAAAAATTATTAATTTATTTATTAAGAAATGATATTGAAATATGGGAATGTCATTGAATGTATGATTATAATATTATAGTTATTATTTGAAATGGTTTAGTGCATATATTAAATAAATTAATAAGTGACTCTATGTAATTATATATGTATGAAATTAGGTATATAAAAAAACATACAATTTTTATGGCTCTAGGACTTATAATGTACAATGAAAATCTCTTAAGAATTCTGTCAATCCAATGTTAAAAATCATCCCATCCATCCTCTTATGAAAATATTGATACCAAAATAAAATTATTTTGATTAATGTATAATGTTTTTAAGAACAAGATATCAGTGGGTTAGAAACCATATATTTAATATCATTAACTAGATATTCATTTAGAATAATTGGATAAAAATATAGGAATACTTATTTGGATACATAATGGAAAAAAATAAAAAATAAAGACAATAAATTTTTATAAAATAAATTCATATGTTGAAATAAATATTGATTTAAATTAATTATAAATTATCTGTCGTATGTGACCTCTATTAGATTATGTGGTTGAGTTTTTCATGTTATTTAAATACTATCCTTTAAAACAAAAAATACAATTTTGGGATCCTAACGAATTCTTATGATATGTCCTAGAACCTTCATTAACCTCACCATCTAATCAAATCTAATTACAGAATAATAAATTTTCATCTCCAAATCATGGGAGTCACATTGGATTTCCACATCACTAGTCATAATTCAACATAAAAATATAAGATACCACACTACTTTTCATCAAGAGGAATCTTAATATTTAAGGAAAATTATCGATATCGATGTAAAAAATAATTTGGGATATAAAATGAAAAAATATAATTTTATGTGATTAACCTATATTAGATATAGTATATACTATAGTGAAACCAATAATTAGAGCTTCCCTAACTCTTACAGGTTTTGGATTAGACTACTATAGACCATGCTCTAAGAAAAGTATTTTTCATTGATTCTTTTGAGTCTACCCATATCCAGGATTACCACAAGTCCATTATTAGTATTCAACTCCTTCTAGATTTGAATTATTCAAAAACAAATCAGATCCATGATTTATGTGGGAATAACTATCTATATAGTATTTTGATAATAAATATAATAACATTTTCACATGACTTAACATCCCAAACCAATGGAATGTATTAGTCTTATTTGTATATATATGGTCAATTACATCTTCTACCACTGAACACAATGAAAGGAATGAAATAGAAATAAACATTCAGGTCTAGGGACATTACCATGTGACCTTCCCCTCACCCTCATGCCCTTACCATTCCGCCACCAACGATGGGGCTTATAATTATTAGTATATTCACACATTAATGTGACATAATACTAAACTATTAATCTAACAGCCCAACCACATAATCCCTACATTGGTGTCTTACATTATATCTTTTGAATGATTAAAAGTAATCAAATCGCAAATGATCAATCATATTATAATATTTTTGAAACTATATTACATACATGATACACATTCTACATTGGGAATATAAAATAAAATGTAATACATATCAAATGTAAAATTCTCAACATCCTTAAAATTAATTCCAAGAATTCATCTACATATCTTGGAGAAAATGGAAAAATAATGGTGAAATCATATTCTCAATAAGGGTTATGTACAAAGGAAACATTACTGAATCAATGAGTATAATAAATATACAATTGTAAATATCTGAACACACATGTCTTTAAATTAATAAACTAAGAAGAAAATGCATCTTTATATTTTTCCATACTAAAAATATCGAAGATAATAACAATTTAAAATTGGATGAATCAAATTATTATTTATCAGATGTCATTTTTTAAGGAACATGATACATTTACCATCATGATCTATCCTTTAGATATTTTATAACATACTAGTTAAATCCCAATCTTTTTTGTCCAACTGATTCATCTCATGAGGCTTCTGATGCATCAAGGGGACTTTATTAACCAGCCCCAAAACCGTATCATTATTTTCAAAATAATTCCTCATATATTGAATAATTTATTTAATCTATAATCAATGTGCCTTATCAAATATCTATATCGTGTAAAAGATACTTATTTTTCAATATTTCCAATGTTAATCAAATAACATTCGAAGATCTACTTTTTGTAAAATTGGTAAAATTTTTATAAAATAATAATATACGCTACATAAAAATATTTATATTTATTATAAGAAATTTTTACAATAAAAATTATCATAAGAATTTAGTTGTTTATGAAAAAGTTAACAATCATAAAAAAGAGAGATTAACAAGATAAATTTTACCCCTTGGTAATTTTCAAGTCAATCCCCATTGAATGGGAAGATTAAAATTGAAACATAAAATACCATGAAGGATGAGATAATCATGATATTAAATGAAAATGGGGGAAAAATACACCACATTATAGTTACTTGGTTCATAGTAACAAATAAGTCTCAATGGAATCTAAATTGAGACAAAATATCAAACCTTGAGTTTGATTTTTCACGTGTGTCCCTATCTTTCTCAACAATAAACTTATTTTAATTATTTATTTTTTTGAGAACCTTATTATAGATTATAATTAATTATATTTCAACTATTAACTTGTTATACGCAATTACCTTATAAATTGAGTTTAAATCATATGTTTAGACCATATTCGGTTCATGTGTCAAAAAGGGCATTGGTTGGTAGACTATGGTCATATGGGTCATTATTTAAACCAATCTAGAATAATAATTATGAAATAATTTTCATATTTATACATAAATTATACCATAATAACCAATCATGGGTGATGTCTATAAAAATTTATCTATCATTACAATCATAGAAACGGTAGGCTGAATGTATGCATGAAAAACATTCCCATTCTTTAATGATAATTACAGAAAGAAGAAAAGAAAAATTCTTCCTTAAAAAAAGATAATTATATATTATTAAAAATTTATTTAATCAAATTTAATTTTATATAAAATTATTATTATGAAAAATTGATTACATATCATTTATAATTCAACAGTCCACACGTCCAAAAACGACATTATAAAATTTTCATTATTTGGAAGGTTATTGAGAAATAGATATATTATATTACCAAAAGATTAATTAGTTAAAAAATATAATAATTATTTATTTTATATAACATATATTATTTATATATTTATTAATAGTAATCCATAATATTTAGCGATATGAAAAGGAGTACACTATTCACAAAGACTATAGAATGTCCATACGCAGAAAATGTTTTTCCATAATTTTTGTTTTGAAGGAATGAAAAGTAAAATATATATATGTACATTATAATTATATTATAATTTTTATGTAATATATATTCAATATTCTAAGTAAACCCATCCTTAATACATTCAATGTAAACAATTAACTAATCACATCTCTTTGAGGAGGCTGTAGTCCACACGTCCACAAATGATGTGGTCGTCTCATTACAAAATAGAAAGCATGATGGTATGTGTTATATAATAATTGTAGAAGAATAAAAATTTATAAAGAAAATATATATACTATATAAACTATAAATCCATAATTATTTCCTACCTTTAAATATATCAATGGAATAATTAATGACATCGGTTTGCGTGGTGGTAGACTGACGTACAGTCAAATAATGATTGTTTGTACCATTTGATGTATGTCTATTTAGGTGTAGTTAACACCCGTATGGTAAAAAAATATTAGTATATTAAGGATACTAATTTTATTATGTAATCAAGATATAATAATAATTTAATTCATTTTTAAAGAGATAAAACAAAAGGGCTCATTAAATAAAATTACATCTTTTTCAAGTATATCCTTTTAGATTATATCAAAATCATTTGTTGTTTTTTTATTCATAAAGTGGTGATTAAAGGATGAAATGAGTGATGTTGGAAGTTAATGTTTTTAGGGTTTAGAGAATCTAAAACTCTTGATAGATGTGAAAATGTGAGGGGATTAAATTTATTTTTATACTGGAGAGGCAGTGGAATTCCTGTAAATACAAAAAGGTAAACACTATTAAGAGGTCTTGTAACGACATATGTTTTTGGAATGGAGAAAAATTAAAAGGAATTTTAACTTTTGGAATTCACTGGATGTTTTTTTAGTCATTATTAAGAAAGTAATTTCTTCAGTTGGAACACCTCAAAGTGTTCTTTTTAGACCTGGGTGATGACACGAGAGGTTTCTCAGGTGTCTCATTGTGTTTCAAGAACAATGGGGCAATAAATATAAAGGTTTTTATTGTTTTCAAAGGTCACGTGATTTGTCTAATATTTCGCATCCCTCAGTAGAAAACTATGCATCCAACAGTTGGTATATAAAATTTAAGGACACAAGTTATTTATGGTTAACCCAAACGGTGCGCCTTTCCCACATGGATATTGTAATTGTGGGAATTATCTATGAAATATTAATTAGATGGTCAGCACACGGTTAGGGTAATCATTCTTTAAAAACCATGAGATCTGGTCTATAAAATAGGGGTGCTACATGGTTGGAAAAGTGTGCGAACCCAGTTTCTGGGAGAAATTAGCGAAAAACCCTTAATTTGTTTTAAGTTTTTCATTTCTCCTGTCTTCCTCACATGGAATAAACATGAGTAACCCCCCCCCCCCCCCCCCGACACACACACAAACACAAAACCACCAACGGATTTTGGTATACTCCTCTTATCCCATCTAGTAATGGAATCAACTCCATCTTTTGATGTCTGAACCATTCATCTTATATCTCTATGGATCTATATTTTCAAGCTCATAGAAACTCCATAACGCATTTAATGTTCTTCATTCCTTCATCTATTCTATTTTGGTGCAATATCATTTTCCCTAGTTTTATGGAAATTGTTCGTTTCATAGATCTCTTCCAAACTATATTGAGTTAATCCTTGATATTGGATGAGTACATGGTAAATTTGAAATGGAATTGAATAGGGTGGTATGATAACACCTATTATTTTATTATAATAATAATGGCTTATGTTAATTGAAATGAATGGTTTAATTGAAATTAATTGTAATGTTTTGGAATTTCACTTCGTTTATTACCTTCTTTATTTGAATTATTATAAATGGAATTCCTTTGATTTTAATGATTTATTTAAATGAAAATCATGAGAGGTATTTCATCATGGATTGTATTAATAATATGATAATACCTTTTATGATCTTGATAAATGAAGTTCATGAGAGGTATAGCCTCATGGAAAAATTCATTAAACATGATTATGAATTTGCATAGGCTGTGTAAGATGGTAATTGTTCTATTGAGAATAGAACCATCTCACTCCATTTCATCGAGTGTGGATCATGTAATTTCACACCAGTGATACTATATGGGTGTTGGGATTTACGTGACATGTTACATGATCAGATTGTTTCCATGGCATCTCAATTTCCAACCCGTGTGTTGTAGCCTGATGTCTCTAATTATATTGGGTTTTTTGGAACGTAAAATATTGCTTAATCTTTTACTCACTTTTATACTAGTTATGGATGTTAGAGTTACTCCCTAGTCTAGCCAATAATGATAATTATTGGTATATATCCATTAAGAGTTTGTACACACTTGGTTTATATAGGTGGAAGCAATATTGTAACGTCCAAGACCTGGGTGCCATGTAAGGGGTGCCCCATGCCCGGTTCTCCACGTGACCTCAAGCGAATTTCCCCAAACTCCAGAGGCTGCCAACTAGTAGTGAGGGCCCATGTCTGATAGTGGGGAATCTATGACCTCATTGTCAAAGTGTAGCGTAGTGGAATTTTAAGAAAACATACAACGACAGCGGAAGAAGTAATCATACACAAAAAAAATAAACTACAGTAGTGGATACAACCAATAGTATATAAATGATGATGCTACATGTTTCAAGTTCTAAGAAAATAGCTAGAACATGTTATACATCAATACAGTACAACAGAAAGAAGAGTACATCAAAGCAAAGCAAACAGATGGCAGCAGCATCATGATCCTAGGCTCGGTCCCATGCCCTACTACTCCTCAGCAATAGTCAAGTACATCTATAGGGACCCTTACCCCTATCTATACCTGCAGAAACGTAATCTATTTGGGCCGAAAAGCATGACCCAAATAGGGTGTGAGGAAGATATCTCATTAGGCACCCACCAAAGGCTCGTGCCAAACTGCGTGCTAACATGCAACAATAGTGTGCAATGGTTAAATGAAACAAAGTAAGCAGTACTCAAAAGGCACTAATTACAAATTATATTTCCATTTTATTATTCATTTAAACCATTAAATATAAGAAATCACCACAGTGCATTTCTAGTAAACAACTAGTGTCCTCAGACACGTAAACTCCTACCCTCGGGTAACGAGTATCCAACACAAGAATCTACCCTCAGGCATAACAGAGTTTTTCCCTCAGGCGTAGGTAGTGTCTCCTAGAGGCACAGAATCAGCTACCCACAGGCACGGAAGAAGTTTTCCTCAGGCCGAAATAACTACTGCCCACATGCTATATAGTGTAGTGCCCACAAGCTAATCACAACAACACCCTCAGGCTAAACAGGTAACTGGGCCCTGCCCAATATATCAAAATGTAGTAAACAAACAATTCCTCTAAAGTAAAGTCTACAATTAATACATTTAAGGCATACCCTCGGGTATCCTGGCCAAATGGATAAACAGTGAAACAAACCCCCGGGTGGTTCCGGATCCAAGGAACGATCCCAACCAACATTTTATTATCACAATTTAATCAACTATGCAATTCTATGCATTAAATATAGCAACGGCCTCATCCACCCAACACCCCAACATGGGTTCGTGGCCCAAAATCACACAAAAACACATGACAGTTGGAAAATAAACACAAAGCCACCTACCTTATATGCCAACAAACATTATACCCGAACGCCGACTCTCGAAACGCCCAAGAATGGTGTAGATCTGACGAAGAACAAAACCCATTCAAATGTAAATAACTTTCCCTCAGGAAATAATTGGTAATAATGGTACCAGGAGAGGGGAGGGATTACCCGTGCGGTTCCAACGGGATCGTCCGGAGCCGAATCAGATTCCAGACGAACACCCGGCGGATCTTCAAAGGTTCGTCGTCCTCCTTGGATAAAAAATGGCTCAAACGCCTCCTCTGCCAAATGAGGAGGCTACCGCCTGTTTTAAGCTGAAAAAACAAAGTACATGGCGTGTACTTCTGAGTACACAGAGTGTAATTCTTTCATTTAACTGTTCCCACGGTGGCACCACCAAATTGTTCATCTCTCGACATGAGTACACGACATATACTCTCGAGTACACGGCGTGTACTGTCGCCCAGCTAGCAGCGACTCCACAACCTTACTGTTTAAGCTTAATGACTGACTACACGGCGTGTAAGGTACCACTAGACGACGTGTAGTCGGTTCTTACACCCCTCATCGCTGACATGGCTACACACCCCGTGTACTCATCCCCACACGGCCAGAAGTACATGGTGTGTGGAAAAAGTACATGGTGTGTAGTTCCAAAATTTAGGATTTTTCCCTATTTTCCATATTTTTTCAAAAACACTTAAGGAAAAGGAAAAAAGAAGAATCACGTACATCAATACTAAGAACCAGGTTCTTACAAACTTCCCCCCTTATAGCAATTCGTCCTCGAATTTCCCTTCCAAGGGTGGAGAAGAAAATGATCAGATTAGCTCTGGCCACTAAGCACGTATGTCCGCCTCCCGCTCCCAGGTCTCGTCCTGCACTCAGCCATGCTGCCATAGCACCCGTACGAGAGGAACTGACCGGCCTCGGAGAACCATCGTGCTCCTGTCAAAGATATGGATCAGATGCTCCTCCAAGTACACATCATGCTGAAGCTCAACCTCCTCTAGCTGAAAGGCATGAGACGGGTCTGAAAGGTAGAGACGCAACTGAGACACGTGGAAGACGTCGTGCATGTCTCGGTACCGCTGTGGTAACTGCAACCGATAGGCAACCAGCCCGACTCTCTCAAGAATCTCAAATGGTCCCACATACCTCGGTGAAATCTTACCCTCTATCATGATCCTATTGTGTCCCAGCCTCGGCGAAACACGTAGAAAAACCTGATCCCCAACCACAAACTCCAAAGGTCATCTACGACGATCAGCATAAGACTTCTAACGAGACTGCGCGGTAGCCATCCGCTTCTGAATCAACTGGACCTGCTCAGATGTCTCCTATACGAGCTGTGGCCCTAGTAAAGATGCCTCACCTGCCTCTAACCAACACAAATTTTATCGGCATGTCCTACCATATAAAGCATCGTATGGTTCCATCTCAATAGTTGCCTGAAAGCTATTGTTATAGGAAAACTCGACTAAGGGTATATGTTTCTCCCAAGATCCCCCAATGTCTAGGACGCTTGCATGCAACATGTCCTCTAGCACCTGTGTCATCCGCTCTGACTGGCCATCCGTCTGAGGATGGTATGCTGTGCTCAGAAGCACCTGTGTACCCAGCACCCTCTGAAAACTCTACCAGAAACGAGACGTAAAGCGAGCGTCCCTATCGGAAACGATAGAAAGAGGGACCCCATGAAGACGTATGATCTCTCGGATATACAGCCTTTCGAGCTCGTCCAAACCGAAGGCCTCCTTGATCGGAAAGAAGTGAGCTACCTTCATGAGCCTGTCCACAACAACCCACATGGTGTCATTGCCTCGAGGTGACCTCGGCAATCCCGTCACGAAATCCATCGCGACATCATCTCATTTCCACTCTGGAATGGGAAACTGTTGTAACAGCCCAGCTGGCCTCTGGTGGTCTGCCTTCACCTGCTGATAGGTGGAACACCTTGTAACAAAACTAGTTATCTCCCTCTTCATACTTGTCCACCAGTACTGATGTCGTAAGTCACGGTACATCTTGGTAACCCCGGGATGAACTTCCCAAGCTGAAGCATGAAACTCTCGCATCATCTCCTCGCGTATATCCCTTGGAACCCATACTCATCCATAGAAATGAAAAACCTCATCATTGCCTATCGTCCAACCAGGAGGAGGGTCCTCACTTTCCTCCGACTCCCGTAGAACTAGGCCTTCCAGATCAGATAGCTTCCTCATCCTCACTCTGTCCAGGAGGGTAGAAGTCACAGTTAAGGAGGAAAGATAAGTCTTCCTCTGACTGTCGTGCACCTCTAGATGCATCTCAGAGAACAAGGCCATGAGCTTCCACTCACCACTGGGCTCCTACACTGCCTGTATCTGAGTCTTCCTGCTCAGTGCATCAGCTACTACATTACATTTAAAAGGTGTATAGTCAAGCTCAAAATCGAAGGACTATAGGTACTCAACCAACCTCCTCTGCCTCAGATTCAGGTCACACTGAGTAAAGATATACTTGAGGCTTTTTTGGTCAGTGTAAACCACAAAATGATCTCCCAACAGATATTGTCTCCAACAGTGCAATGCGTGAACAACTACAGCCAACTCGAGATCATGCGTCGGGTAATTCCTCTCATGTGGCTTCAACTGCCGAGACCTGTACACAACAACTCGGTCGCCCTGCATCAAAATGGCTTCCAAACCAATACCCGATGCATCACAGTAAACTGTATAGCTCTTTACCTGCTCCGGGAGTATCAGGATCGGTGCTGATGTCAACCTTCCCTTTAGGTCCTGAAAAGCTGTCTCGCAAGCTTCTGACCAAACGAACTTCACACCCTTCTTAGTCAGACCCGTCAACGGTGTTGTTAAGCGGGAGAATTCATGTATGAAGCATCTGTAGTAACCAGCCGGCCCTAAGAAACTCTGTATCTCAAACATGTTCTTAGGATGCTCTCAGGAAACTACTGCTCTCACCTTCTCTAGGTCTACTACAACTCCTGCCTCTGAGAAGATATGACCCAGGAAGTGAATCTGGTCTATCCAAAAGTGGCACTTCGAGATCTTAGCATATAGAGGATGCTCTCTCAGTGTACTCAATACGATCTCAAGATGGGTGGAATGGTTGTGTCGAGTTTAAGAGTACACCAAGTTTCTTCCACGAATACCACCACAAAGGAATCAAGATATGGATGGAACACACGATTCATCAGAGCTATGAAATCCGCTGGCGTGTTCGTGAGTCCTAATGGCATAAACAAGTACTCGTACATACCATATCTTCTCCAAAAAGCTGTAAGTGGTATATCTGATGGTCTCACGTGCAGTTGATGATATCTGGATGTAAATTCAATCTTCGAGACCACTCGTGCACCATGAAGCTGATAAAAAAGATCATCTATCCTCCACAAGGGATATAGGTTATTAACCTTCAACTGGTTCAACTTCTGATAATCCAGGAAAAGTCTGAGGGTACCATCAGCCTTCTTCGCAAAAAGGATCGGGGAACCCCAAGGATAAGTACTGGGTCTGATAAATCCCTTTGCTTGTAACTCCTCTAACTGCCTCTTGAGATCCTGCAACTCAGGTGTGGCCATCCTATAAGGAGCAATGGACACCAGTGATGCTCCTGGCACTATCTCAATAGAGAAATCCACCTCACGCATCAGAGGTAGACCTGAAAAGTCATCCAGGAAGACATACCCAAAACGATCAATAACTAGGGGCAAGTCAGTTTGACAAGTCCCCTGATCATCTAGATACAAGCTAGCTATCAGGGTTGTGACTCCACCTCGCCCATGATGCTCTGGTATAGCTCGACTCACCTGAACATCCCATTCACCCTTGTATAGAAACTCACCTCCCTCTAGTGATGTGAAACACAGCCTGTGACGATAGCAGCCTACAATGATCTGAAGGGATCCAACCAGTCCATCCCTAGAAAGACGTCATAGCTCGTCATCTCTAATACATAGAGGTCCCAAAGGAAGTGACACCCACCAACCTCAAGGGGGAACTCCTTACACTGACGCACCCCAGCCATCCTAGTCCCCAATAGAGTTTCTAGCGTCATGATATCTGAAGAAGAAGAAACACGGAGCCCAAGGCTCTCCACAACGGGTACAGATATAAAACTATGTGTAGCACCCGTATTAAAAGGCACTGAAAATAAGACAGAAGCTACTAGAATAGTAACTCTAACTGTAGAAGGTACGGGATCCTGCTCCTGCTGGGTCTGTTGCACTGCATATGTCTGTCTAGTGTCGTGACCCTGCGATACAGCATGGCTACCATGAGTTGTCCCACCCCACTGCCTCTGAGATCCTGGTGTCTGGCTACCACGGCCATGACCACCATCTCTGCCTGCATGCCCTAACGTATTCCAGTTCCCTGACTGGTAAGAATCCACTGGTCCTGCTCCTGCAGGAGAAGTCTACACAGAACCCCTCTCACTAGCCACTGGTGGAAACGCCCTGCAAAAGCGCTGCAGATGACCCATCTTGCTGTAAGCTCGGCACTCCACTGGGTCTCGTGGACACTGAGGCCTCTTGTGCCCCTCTCTACCACACTGGTAGCACATAACCTGGCTACCTGAAGCATTCTTCTGACTAGTACTACCACCCAGAAAGAAGTCCATCTGTCTCTTCCTCTTGCCAGCAGAAATAATACCAGTAACTAGTGATGAACCGCCTTGGCCCACACCACAAGATTCCCGCAGGTTCCTCTCTGTAATCAGCACCTGATTCAAAATCGCGTGTACAGTAGGCAACCTGAAAACATTTAACAGTGCTCGAATGTCATACCAAAGACCATCCTCAAAACGTCTGGCTCTCAACGTCTCATCACCCGCCAGCACGGGTACAAAATGCTGAAGCTCCGTAAAACGAGTAGAATAGTCCATCACCGACATAGCGCCTTGCTATAGATTCATGAACTCTTGAGCTCTATCTTCCCTCAGCGTCTCAGGAAAGAAGAATTCATAGAAGACTGCCTGAAAATCTTCCCATGCCATGTCCCTATGATGCTCTCACTGGGTGGTAACATCCCACCACCTCTTGGAGGAATCACGTAGCATATTTGTCACGAGCTTGACCCTCTGCCCTAGAGGTGTCTCAAGATGCTCGAAAATAGTATGCATAGACCACAGCCAAGACTTCACAGCCTGTGGTCCGCCATCCCCTGAAAATGTAGGCAGATGTTGCTGCTAAAAGATACGTGTCAGATCGGCCATAGATGTGGCAGCCTTCGGTGCTCCCTGAAAGGTCAGCATGAACCGCATAAAGCCTTCACCGATCTGTGCATCCGTGCCTGTGTCTGGTATAGCAGCTGGTGCCACATCTGGCTCTGCTGGAGGATCAACTGGTAGCCCATGGCCCACCATCTCCGGAGTATACTCGTCGTCGCTCTCCTGGTGAAAAACTCACGATCTTCTAGGCGGCATGACTCTACAAGGTCAAAAGCATGCCTCATATTCAAGATTATCAATATCGGAAAGTGCAGGAACCACAAAAGAAACAAGAGGAAGAAAACATTCAAAATTTGCAAGTCAAGACTACACGACGTGTACAATGACTACATGGTGAGTACTTGACTTCCCTTCCCCTGCCCGGGTCCTTCTACATGGATAAGTCACATGGCTTCTGTTGAACAAAAATACACGGCGTGTATAATATCTACATGGCATGTACGGTGTTAGTTTCCAGCTTCCCGTGTCATTTGTGACACGACCGACTACTCGGCTTGACACTACACGGCGTATTACACCCGCACACGGCGTGTACACCACCATGTTACCCAGTCACATGGATAACTCCACATGGTATGTCCTCAGACAAGACTACTTGGCGTGTCCCATAGGTACACGGCGTTTTCAGTGAGAGGTGACACCATTTCGTGTTGTTAGATGCACAACTGATTCCCCAGGTCACACTACACGGCGTGCCTATTATTGACACGGCATGTTCTGTCAAAGAGTTCACCGACCCATGTTGTTGGTTACACGGCCGGACTCTGGGTCACACTACACGGCGTGTCCATTCGTCACACGACATGTTTTACCCAAGCCTTTACCTACCCCGTGTCGCCGCCCACACATTTTATGACACGGGAAGAGACTACACGGCGTGTACTCAGGGTACACGGTGTGTACTCAAAAAGATCATTTTTCTTCCCGAACAGAAGAACATACACTACGTGTATAAAAATACTACATGGCTTGTATACTGGGTTTCCAAACAGTATGCCTCAGAAACTTCTCTGAAACCCATAAAATACTGAAACTAACACCTAAGTACCAAATTCTGACCCGTGGGGTCCCATACTCCCAATGAATCAAAGTTTGACATTTTTTACGTGTTATAACCAACAAAGAGTCAATGATCCACCAAATTCCGGTCAATGGGGGCCCATACTCCCCAAAAACCAAAGTTTGGTGTCCATTCTATAAACAAACTCAAACAAAAATACCATATCACAAGGTCAGTATTTATCAAGAAGCTATCACAACAACATGGTTTATTAGCAAAACAACTATCACAAAAATATTCAAATTCTAATGCACCTATATGGCATGGAAACTAGGAATGGCATGTGATATCTAGCATGTGCCTACATGATGCATGAGATGGAATACCCTCATCTCATCGGGTTGCAACTAAATAGAACCCATAGATAAAATGTAAACTGCACAATCTCAAGTGCATCACCCAACGGTGAAAACATATCAACCGTAAAATTTGCAAAATCAAAAGAATGAAAAATACGAGGTAGACTGGCTTTTCCCTGTACACGGGTTAGCTACGCCCGGGCACAGCTTATTACCAACTACCGTTCGTCCTATCCCTGACTACGAATCCAAATAGTAAGTCAAAAGAAAATAACTCCCTTTGATACCACTTTTTAACGTCCCAGACCCGGGTGCCACACAACGGGTGCCCCAAGCCCGGTTCGCCACGTGACCTCATGCGCATTTCCCCAAATTCCAGAGGCTTCCGACTAGCAGCGAGGGCACAGGTTTGATAGTGTGGAAACTATGCCCTCATTGTCAAAGTGTAGCGCAACGGAATTTAAAGAAAATATACAACGACAACGGAAGCAGTAAACATACACAAAAGAAATAAACTACAGTAGTAGATACAAACAACTATATAAAAATTATGATGCTATATGTTTCAAGTTCAATGAAAACAGCCAGAAAATGTTATACATCAATACAATACAATAGAAAGGAGAGTACACCAAAGCAAAGAAAACAGCTGGGAGCGGAATCATGAGCCTAGGCTCGGTCCCATGCCCTCTTACTCCTCAGAAACAGTCAAGTACCTGTATAGGGACTATTGCCCCTATCTATACCTACAGAAACGTAATCTGTTTGGGCCGAAAATAATGACCCAAACAGGGTGTGATAAATATATCTTAGTAGGAACCCACCAAAGGCTCGTGCCCAACTGTGGGCTAACATGAAACAATAGTGTGCAGTGGTAAAATTCCATAAAGTAATCAGTACTCAAAAGTCACTAATTAACAGTTATATTGCCATTTTATTATTCATTTAAAACATTAAATATAAGATATCACCACAGTGCATTTCTAGTAAACAACTAGTGTCCTCAGACACGTAAACTCCTACCCTCGGGTAATGAGTATCCAACACAAGAATCTGCCCTCAGGCATAATAGAGTTTTTCCCTCAGGCGTAGGTAGTGTCGCCCACAGGCAAAGAATCAGTTGCCCACATGTACAGAATAAGTTGTGCTCAGGCCGAAATAACTACTGCCCACATGCTAAGTAGTGCAGTGCCCACAAGCTAATCACAATAACGCCCTCAGGCTAAACAGGTAACCGGTCCATGCCCAACATATCAAAATGCAGTAAACAAGAAATTCCTCTCAATGAAATTCTACAATTACTACATTTAAGGCATACCCTCGGGTATCTTGGCTAAATGGCTAAACAGTGAAACACACCACTGGGGTGGTTCTAGATCCAAGCAACGATCCCAACCAGCATTTTATTATCACAATTTAATCACCTATGCAATTATAGTCATTAAATATAGAAACGGCCTCAGCAACACGACACCCCAACATGGGTTCATGGCACGAAAATGCACAAAAATGCACGACAGTTGGAAAATAAACACAAAGCCACCTACCTTATACGCCAATGAATGTTATACCCTAACACCGACTCTAGAAATGCCCATGAATGGCGTAGATCTGACAAAGAAAAAAACCCATTCAAACGTAAATAACATTACCTCGGGAATGAATTGGTAATAACGGTACTAGGAGAGGAGAGGGCTTACCTGTGCGGTTCCAAATGGATCGTCCAAAGCCGAATCGGATTCCAGACGAACACCCGGTGAATCTTCAATGGTCTGGCCTCCTCCTTGGCTCCAAAATGGCTCAAAATCCTCCTATCCCAAATGAGGATGCTACTTCCTTTTTTAAGCTGAAAAAACAAATTACACGGCGTGTCCTTCTGAGTACACGACGTGTACTTCATTCATTTAACTATTCCCCTGGAGGCATCGCCACACTGTTCATCCGTCAACATGAGTACACGGCATGTACTCTCGAGTACACAACGTGTACTGTCGCCCAGCTGGCGGCGACTCCACCGCCTTACTATTTAAGCTTGCCAACTGACTATATGGCGTGTAAGGTACCACTACACGGCGTGTAGTCGGTTCCTACACCCCTTGTCACCAACTTAGCTACATGCCCCATGTACTCATCCCCACACGACCAGAAGTACACAGCATGTGGAAAAAGTACACGGTGTGTAGTTCCAAAATTTTTTATTTTTCCCCATTTTCCATATTTTCTCAAAAACACTTAAGGAAAAAGAAAAAAAAGAAGCCCGTACCTCAAAACTAAGAACTGGGTTCTTACAAATATATAATCAAACTTTATATATAATTATTAATATATATATATATATAGTTACATGTCAAATATCTTATTCTGCCAATGATAGGAAGATGGTATAACTTCTATCTGTCCCTTTGGAACATAGTTCAATTGTTGTTTATTTATTTAGAAGTGCTAGTTTACCTTTCTTCTCATACCAACACATTACATTAAATTATATCTCATGGACACCATGGGTGGGAACCTATGATTATTATTATCTCACACCATTATCTGGATTCAATTGCACAAGGGTATACTAGTAGACCTTATATTTGCAGGACCTTAATTGATTGCTTGGGATTTTTAGCTAATACCTAGGCATTATGAGAACTATACTGAGTGGGAGATCATGATTTTTATGGAGATTTCCCTTGGAGATTTTATTTTATTCATTTTGATTAATCAAGTAATGTATTATAACATGTTTTCTATTGTATGATGATTCATTTTATGTATCTTCATCAAGACATGCATTAATCTATTGTTTATTAGAGTCATCCAACTTTAGTATTTGGTTATTATTATTATTCTTCTGCTCTTTCATTCAATTATTACTCCTTCCATAGTTTTCAGTTGTATATTTTATTATATTTTGTTGTTCTACTCTGACCATGAGGGTATAATATCCCCACCATCACCACCTTGCACCCCTACCTCCAGTTGACAGCCTCTAGCATATTGGGACGTGCACTTCAGGCCATCTGACCCACTGGTCTGAATACTTTATTAGTGTTTAGTCAATCAAGGACATTAAAAAGTGGAATCAGAATATTTTTTATTTTTTATTACAATTTTGGGTTGTTAGATAGGAAACTATAAATATATCAACTCTTGGTAAATAGTTGTGTCTTGGATTGATCACCCCACCCATTGGGAAATGACAAAGTGTCTAGGGATTGGATTAATGTTCATGATGTTTATTATTATAATTGATATGATTACACCTTGAGTGACTGGTTTAATTAACACTACATATTATTTTTATGAATTTATGGTATCTAGCCCTTATTCTAGTATATAAATTATGAAGCACTACATAAATCATAATAGTCACATTGAAATTAACATTTAATGAATATGCCATGACATTTAGTTTCATTTATATTCTTGTTGTTATTTTTTTTGTGACTTGAATTTTATGCCATGCCTTTTTTAACATTCATTCTTGTTATATTCCATTCTAATTATCTCATAACATGATTGTTTTTGATAATTTTTACATAATTATTTAGAAATATTGTCTATATAACATGATTGGGTAATTTATTTAGCATGTTTTTTCCTATGTATTTAGCATTTCTTCCTTATATGACATGATTCTGTGTTAATTAGAATGTTTTTAGTGTTTATTTCTTATAATAAGATGCTTCATTTTTTATGTTAGGAATTTTATAATAGGTTAATTTTATTGGTTGTGATTAAACGGGAACCAATTGTATGTTATAATGTTTATGAGTGACTTATAATTGGGGAAAGAAAACCCATACACTGAAACCATTGAGTTATGTGCAAGTGTAAAGACTCACGTTACAATTTAAAATATTGATAAATCTTAAATGATAAAGTGAATTGGTTTTCATTAATTGGAGCCAAATGAAAATATATAATGTTTATGGGTTCATTATAGACTGGTATATACCCACACAGATTATTACACAGTTTTATATATGAGAATTTTATATTCAAAAATGGATTTTGTTTTGATTAAATGGTAGATAAATGCCAGTCAATAAAGTGTATAGACAATTTATAGATTTTTGTGTCTGAAATCCATGTAATCAAACTTTTTTATGTCACTATGCAATATTATAACTTTCTATAAATGTGAATTCTTATAAGTTTGGATTTATAATTATTTTGATAATTTATTAAATTATCAACTAGAACCATGTAGGTCAGTAAGAGAATGTTTCTTATGGGATGACAAGTTCGGGAGTTTGGATTTTTTTAATTTAACAATATCTATTGTGGTGAATTTTTAGGATCCCATGTTTGTTTAATAGGACCCTATTTGTTCTCCATATCAATTAAAAAATAATTTTTTGATAAACTTCTTAAATATAATGGGATGTAAATAAACATAAATGTTTAAAAAATTATGTTTGATATAAAGTACATGTTTTTCATTGTGGAATTAATTTAAAAAGGTATGAAGATATTTTTTTGAATGATAAGTACTTGATTTTATGGTTTAACACATTTAGATTGTTCAATGTTAAATGTAAACCACTCTAGTGACATGAAAATGGAACCATGGGTGGTGTTTATTGTTTAAAACCCATGTGTAAGGTTAGTTTCAATATCTATTTGAGTTTAATTGGAATAAAATAATGATTGTTTTTTTAGGAAATATTTTTATTCATGAAATGGATTAAATGATTGGATATTTATCCTAGTGTAAACTACTAGCATGAACTTGTGAAAGGGTCGATGTTTTTTCTTTTCCATAGGAGATCTCGTGGTAGGTGAAAACCTTAGAGATTCTATTCCTTGATAAATTCATAGATTTTATCTAATGTTTTGTTCTATTCAAGTGTTGTAATACCTAGTAGTACTTTTATTTTCCAGTGACATCCTTCTTCTGATAGGTTCTCATGTTTTTATTGTCCTTGTTATGGCTATGAGCATCGAGAACTCCTCAGTTTCAGTCGTTCATATATTCCTTGGTCATGGTCAACTACTTTGTTGGATGTGTGATCCCTACCAACTTCCTCGACAATGTAGAACATGGTATTTAATCATCCAAGATAATGGTTTTATGAGGAAATATAGATATTTACAAAATATCATTTATGAACCATCTGATACAATATTGCATAGACTCTATATACGTATGTATAGATCCCATGATATGTAATTTTCTTTTGAATCCTCAGTACATTTAAAATTAACATACATATTACCCTTCATTATGTTAAATGATATAACAAACTAGTTGATTTTGATAAAATAATTAATCCTTGTTATGTTCAATTTGATCTCAAGTCATCTTCAAAATAGAGTGAACTGGACATTAAAGGAATCCGTTCATCCTAATACTCTATAGGACTTACTGGAGACTCTAGTGTTTTTACTAGTTGGTCAGTTTGATTTTTGATTTCATAAAAAATTCATTGTTATTGTGTCATGGTGATCATGACATGGAGGAGAAACCCAAGTATGTTTATGGTGGTTTTCGTCTAGTGTGCTTGTGTGTGGCTAGTTTGTCCTTATTTTTTCGACATCTAGGACACTCCTAAGGTGGGGAGTGTCATGTAAAATTTGGTAGTTATGTCCATCCATGTAGAATGGGAATAACAAAATAGGACTTCAGGGAAATGATTAGTTTTTCATGAATTCCATTTAGGATTGAAAGATTAAATAATGTCAGTGCTTGATTGACATCAAGATTTTCTTGTGGTTGGATGTGTTATCAACACTTTGTAATCCTCTTTGGTCAGGAATTATCCATAGTGATTGTGTTTGAATGATCACTGGATTCCTAGGATGGAAAAGTTATCATATTTTAGTTAATATTGGAATGGCTGTAGGTTAAAATAATATTTTTTTCAAGAAAAGTTTCCTAGTAGTGGTTCAAATGATCTTATTGTTAACATTATGTCTCCTCATAGTGTATTATTCTAAAAGATATGAGTATGTCCCCTGTCATTACATCATATTTTATGCACTAAGAGAGAATTTTTATGATGTCATAGTAAATAATTAAAAAATATTGTGATAGATTCTTGGTTTTCTCATTGTTTCTTTCTAGAAACATGGTTTTTGGTTGAGTCCTAGCTGGACTTGAGTTTCCCTTGGGTTCCAATATAGGAAAACCATGGATATAATCTGGAACATCATCCATTACCTTTGACTCGACTACCATTCTGATGACACTCTGGTCTTATACAATGATCTTAAGTGAACATTTTGAATATTTACCAACATATCACATGTAATAATGGAATAAGAACTACATTGGGATAGACCCTATGACTACAGTTTATTGAATCGGAGGTTACCCCAAACTTTTAGTTGGTCTTGGAGGAGATGTTTAAAAATTGTAATGAATCTAGTGATATGGATCTATATTTCACCCTAATTTTTACTAAGTATCAATTGATCAAGTGGGAATGAGATGGTCTGTTCAAGGAAAATCACAGAAAGTTAGGTCTTGACTATGGTCAACATCCTCATTATAAATACATGATTCTTTGGTAGAAGGTGTTGCAGTTCAGTTTTAAATATATCAGACATCTAAGTCGAGTGTCTTGATAATGATCAGTTAGAGGTGTCTTGACCTATTTTTCTCTTTTTAAGTAGATATGGTTGGTGAAGAAACACTTTAAGCATGTCATTGAGTAAAGGTGGGTATGCTGTAAAGGTCCACATTGTCATTCGAGGAAAGAACATGTGACTAGTTTTAGATTGGTCAATCATAGTTCCTCCAATTTATTATAATGAGGTCCCTAAAACAACATTCGAAGAATTCCTGTTATCCATATAAAATTAATGACACTAAGAGACTTATTAGAAAGCTTAGAGGTGTGATTTTTAAATCAATTTTGATGGTGGTGACTGTTGTTGATTGAAATTGTCCATTTTAACATGATAGGTCATGGTTGGGATCACCTTTGGATATATGTTTAACATGGAAAATATGTGATTGTGTGTATATTAAATTTTGGATCATTTAATAACTATATTGGTGTTTCCGTTGGAAAAATAGTGTTGGCTCGATTTTTGGTGTCTTAAGTATTGTATTCATAAATGAATTCTCAAAGGTGTGTTGAGATTTTTGAAACACAATGTGACCATTTGAAAAAATATGCATCAATCTAGTGGGTCGAGTGATGTTTTCTTTGTTCTCGAAGGATTTGTGTGGATAATAATTTTAAAGGTGGGGAGGTTTTAATGACCCCTGTTTTTGGAATGGAAAATATTCCAAAGTAATTTGAACTTTCAGCATTTAAAAATGATTGGTTTTTAAAACTGAGCATAGGTACATAGTTTAATGTGTTGTAACACATAAATGTGTTGATTTTTGACTTGGGTGAAGGCATGTGAGGTTTATCAGGTGTATATTAGAGTTTTTGGAGCTCTGGGGCCTGAAATGTCAAGGATTGGTAGGTCATTCTAAGTCTCACGGTATGTCTGAAATCATGAGTCACTCTGCAGATGATTGTTTGACCTACAAAATGTGGGATGATTTGAAGCACATGTACTATGCATGGTTTACCATAATTGTGAATCTATCCTACAAATATAGAGGATTTTTGGTTAGTAACTAGGAACTATTAATTAAACTATTGTTACATGGCTAGGGTAATTATACGGCACACACAGTCTTATTTGGTGTCCTAAGTAAGGTGTTACACATGGTTGGTGAACAGTTTGGCTAAACCATGTGTCAAAACAGTCTTACACACGTTTATGGGTAAAATTACTGAATTAACCTAATGAGTTATATGTTCTTATTTCCTCCTTTATTTCCCACTTGGAATCCATGTGATCTCTCACCCTTGGCACTTGTGATTCCCTTCCACTCCTATATAAGCATGGAAAAAACTACTCTATTTGAAGTCTCAATTGTTTGTCATCGGAATCTATGGATCTATATTAGTAATATCTCAGATCCTCTATTATCAATTTCAGGTTATTCATTAAATCAAATTTTCTATTTTGGATGAATCATAGTTTCCATATTTTTAGACTGATGGTCCATTTTTTAGATCTCATCATAACTGGTTCAATTCAAACCTCAATATTAGATGATTATGTATTTCCTTAAGTATGAGGTATGTAGAGTATGACTTTTTCCTTAATTGTTTCACCATTTATAAATAGCACCATTTCCCAGAATGCGATAATTTTCCCCACATTTCAATATAGTTTGTTCGTTCATATAAAATTGATCCATGCACATTGTGTTTTTTTCATTGAGAATTATTATGTTAATATAAAATATTTACCTCCACCCCAGACACCCCATGGGTGTCCAACATGGATTTCCACTTTAAATTAAAAGTTTTAAATTACTATAATGCCTTCTAGGCTTTTATCTTGGATTGATAATGTTTTTAACCTTGTGTGTAGTCACCTAAATGATTATGGCACCCCATAAATTCCATTCGAACCATTATGGATTTAATTTCCATATTGGGTAGTTTTCTCAACATGTTTCATTAATAAGATTTGAATTATGACTCATGAGATTGATGTTTATAATTGGACTGATGAGTTGTTTATGAAAAATTTCATGTTCTCATAATAAAACCCCTCGATTGAGGTGTGCTATATTAAAAAAATTATTGGTTAGAGATATAAATCATTCTTGGAATTATGTTTTGGTTTATCACTATTCTTGATGAAAATGTTAGTTATGAATAATATCCAGTACATGACCTCACCTAATATTCTAAAATGAAAATTTTCTTCTAATATAAATGTTAAATTGAACAATTGAACCTCTTAAGTACTTGACGTAGGTTATAATTGGAATTTCTCTTGTTGGTAACTTCCCTTTTTCAATGACTCCCACTATGTTCTAATTATGTTCAATAAATTGAATTGTGTTTCTTTAGTAAATTTTGATTTTTTATTAAATGAAATTTACTGACCATGATTTTTTTCTTCCTAGAATGTTAAATGGTTAATTGGAAATGTAATTGAATTTTGTTATATTACCACACCAATCGTTGTATTATAAAAAAATGGCTTTTGTGAATTTAAATTATTTTTTTAATTTAAATGAAAGTTAAAGGGTGAGAACTCCATGCCATTTATTACATGATTAATTAGAATTGCTATAAATGGATTGGACATGATTATAATTTGTAATTTTAATGAAAAAAATGAGTGTAATTTCTTCATGGATTGTGTTATTGTAACACCCTGATCCTAGTTACCTAGAGTCTGTGCATTATTACATGATATTGGCTTGATATAAGTAATCATGCCCAGAATGAATGATCTGTTTAGTATCCTTGTAAGCACTAGATACATATATAAGTTATACATTACATCATGAAATATAAAAACAACATTGTGTCTCATTTTAAAACAATTATCTCCCTTAGACTATCCCTTCAGGTCAGTTATAATATACTTCTTCACATCTTGGTAAAAATAAAACACATAAAGGGGTGAGCTCAAGTGATCCGTAAGGATAACAATATAAAGTAAACTTTCTTAAATAAGAATAAACATTGAAGGAAATGTATAATTCTAAAACAAAAGCATTATAAACATAAACATGAGAATAACATCGAAAATATAAATTCAATAATGCCATTTACTTATTCACATGGATATTCTACTAGTCGAATAATCACATGTAATATCAATAGACAATTTCATAATGATAGAATGCATAATGGTGAACATCATAACCACAAAGTCAAGGACTCATGCCAAGACTAAATATAATATTATGTCAAGGACTTATGACAAGATAGTTGTTTGACTCAAGAGACCTATCAATGCATCGATGAGCTATAACATGCTCCACCCGTCACTTAATAAGTCCAATTCATTCCTCATATGAAAAGGATTAAACATAACATAATCATTCGTATAAAAAATAGCATATTAAATGTCAATATTCTAAATATAAATCATGAATGGTATAAAAATATCACATCCATAGTAAAACATATCACAAAACCTTCAATAAAATATTGAAGATTGTATCATAATAAATAATCTTCAAATAAGAACAATATCCAACAATGGATGTTGATATAGACTAAATGAAAACTGTTTGAGAGAAATATCTATTTCTATTATGAAATAATATAAATGTCCTGTAATTTTAAATGAAAAAATTAAATTGTAAAATAATCTTATAATCATGTAAGGGATGCGTTGATGGTGTTAAAATGGAGGAGAATATCTACAGCCACAATAAATGTTTAGAAAACAATCTTTCCATAATTTTTTCAAAAAGGTTTTAAGTGACCTTGTTTGGAAAACGACAGAAATATTCATTTATAAACATCTCATAAAATTTCAAAAAAGTTTTTAAATGAATTTAATGCATATTATATGAAACTATAAAAATGTTTTGAAATATATTTTTATGAAACACCGATGTGGATGATAAAGAGGTCCCAGCAGATACACACCTATAAACAACCTTGGATAAGGAAGTGATTGTAGAATTAACCCTTACATTGTACTTTTCCTTGAAAGTGGGTATGTGAAACTCTTGTATAATATTTAAATAATTTTTATTAAATTATAAAATAACCACATACATGAATATGATATCATATATTATCTTCTAATATAGCTTTGTAAATAATATCTTAGTTGAATCATCGTTTCTGATGTTAACTGCTTCGTTTTTCATTATATGATTTGTTACGTAAGACATGATTGTTATGGATATAATGTATATGATTCATATTCATAATTATATTAAGTATTAAAAATTATTTTTAATTATAAAATAAAAATTATTCATGAATGTAACATCCCAAGTAAGTAATGAATAATAGATATTTTTATCTATGTCTATTAATGATTAATATAGTGTTATAGAGGCTTAAAATGAAAATGAATACAATCTTATGCATGGAATACACTAATATTCTTAAAAGATTGTTTTACTGCCTTTTGATGGAAAACCATTTTTGAATCTATATTTTGACAATTTTATAAACTATGTTTGTCAAAATAAACTTATCCTTTATTATTAGGACATCAAAATTTACTTTGTGTGAATTTTTGGTATTTTTCTGACAATGTTAATTTTTTTAATGAATAGTGAAAAATACTGCATTTTACATCAAAACTACTTTTTAATCTAATTTATTTATATGATTAGATTATGTTTTGAATTGGTTTTGAAGTGAAATTAGAATATATTTTTACCATTTTATCCAATGGTGGTCATTGGAATCAATTTCACTTTGAAATTAGACTTAAACTTGTGTCAATCTTTTGATACTTATTGTTTTGTAAAAACACGATATTTTCTCTGGCAGCGGGAATTAATTATTAAATTAATTAATGTGACTTATATGATTTTAATTTTGTAAAATAGACTTCATTTTTTAATTCGGAATATCAAATATAGCTTAGGGTGAATTTTTGGTAATTTTCTGAAAAACTTCAATTTTTGATGAATAGTGAAACCACTAACTGGTAATCAAGCAAACTAATTTTTCAGTTAAATGATAGTTTACCACTAATGTGTATTGAATTTTGAAAATCCGACATACATGGTTTTCATTAAGAGGTAAAATGTGGTTCAATGAGATTAAAATAATTTTTTGGTGAATAGTAACTTATTAAGTTTTTAATCGCGATTAGTGGTAATTAGTGTAGTTTAAGGTATAAATAATGCTTTAATAATATGAAATGACCTAGACACATGTCCCAACCTTATTGGTTGTGTCATGGACGACCAAGACAAGCCATGGGTCAACTTGGGGACCCCATGGGGACATTTTGGTTGGGAAATGACATAAATAACTTTTTATTTAATGTAAAAGTAAAAATGACACAAACATAATATGTTTTACAAAAACAATTATTAAGTGGGGTTATACAAGTCCAAATTTTGATTATAAATAGTCATTGGAAAGATAAAAAGATTTCATATATCATAGTAGTTTTTTTATAATTTTTAGACATTAAATAAATTAAATTATTTATGACATAATAATGATGCAACGATGACAACATTATTTGACGATTTAAATAAAATGGAAAGATAATGTAAATTCTATGAACTACACATGTCCGAAACTTATTGGATGAGTGGATTTAGAAGCCTTATCACCTTATACACGAATTATATCAATGTGGGACCTTTTTAAACCTAAACACATTTTCAAATAAAGTAATATTTCTTTACTTTCCAAAAGTGCCCCTCCTCTCCTCTTATAAAAGGCCCCCACCTCTACCTCATTTAACACACTCCTCAAGCCTTTGGCTCGGCCTAAACCTGACCATTTAATCTCTCCACATCCCTCTCCTAATCCTAGAGGATTCCCTTTGGGAAGAATCCTTTCAAAGGAAGCCTTTAGGCTCAAATCAAAAGGAGTTACACTTTTAAAGGTAATTCATTCTCTCATGTTCATTTGTTTTATTTTGCTTCTCCAACCCCCTAAACTCTTTTTATTTACTTATTTTGTAACAACACCAGTATCTTCAATATACAAGGATGTTGTTATAATATTTATTTGAGCTACACTCTCACACAACTACATCAAATGGTTAAAGAACATACGGTTTCCGTGGATGGCGAAATTCTGCCTCCCGAAACGATGATTGTTCAATACTCATTTAACACCTTCAAAGGTGGCCATTATGATGTCACTATTTTTATATATGATATATAATATGTTTATGTTTTCCTTAAGCTTCTTTTTTTTTAATTTTGGGCATACCTTTATGGTTTCCATTATTGGTAAACACGATATCTTCATTTTAGGAAGTGCGGACTACCACCCCCTCAAAGTGATTTGATTCGTTAAATACCATATGTGGGACATATAAAAGATGGAACTATGATATTATATATGATATTATACTGTAATTATAATATACCTTTATATAATTATTATTCCATTCCATAAAATACGAAATAGAAATGGAAGTAGCGTTCATGCGTACGTACGGCTTACCGTCTCCATGAACGGTGCATTTCATTTCTTACCTCTAAATGTGATGTAATATTATAAATACATGTATATGATGAATATATATGATATATATGTTATCCAAATAATTAATATCATTCTGGATATAACGAACCTATGACCAAATTAACAACATGTAAGTGTAAGAAGTCTATTTTTGACTTAAGAACCAAATACCAACAAAATGAACATTATTAACTTAACTGATTACATGATGTCCATAACATGGTATAAAAGAAATAGTGAACTTGAAAAAGGTTCTTAATCAAGTAGATATTAACTCAAGTTTATTATTCAGGAGATTAAAGAACGGTCGGGTCAAGTCGGATACGAGGTATGGGACTTCGTCTCAATCTCCTTTCATTGAGGCATATTTTATTTTATACACAACTTTCTTTTATACGGTGTATAAACCCCTTTGACTTTTACGTTTATTCAAAAGGAATATTTTTTATACAAAGCATTTACTAAACGACAAAAGGGAATGTTTTTGTCGTACGTATGCGGCGACAACGACTTCTCCGCCGTCGTGACCGTTATTTGAGTTTCGGCTTCCTCTACAAGCCATACCTTCTTTTTAAAAGAAAGATAAATACCATGTTTTACTTTGGTATTGAAAATGGTTTTCATAATGTTTTTATTATATCAATGTGTTGTATTGATATCTCGTGATTGAAATGTGGAAATGTTATGTTTCCTTTATGCATGTTTTATGTGATATGATTATGTTATGGTTCTTGGGAATTATTATGAAGACGGGTGGTTCCGTGATAAACTAAGGGCGGGTGAGCCCGTTATAGCTCTCCAATGCATTGGGTAACGCGAAGGAGTGAAACGTTAAGGTTTCTCCGAAGAGATTTTATGGAATATACTGTGATGGGTATTCCAAACGTAACCAAGAGGGTTACTACCTATGTAAGATTGATATGAATGCCTCAAGTTACCTTTATGTCTTATGATTTCTATGATTTATTCATGATTTTATGAGGTATGTTAAAGTTCCTATGTTTTATGGGTAAAGTATGATTTCATTCTTATGTATATATGAACTCATGTTTCTTTTCCATGTTTTTTTAACACATACTGAGTTTTTATGCTCATCCCAAGTTTTTGAAATGTTTTTCACAGGTCAAGGGAAAGGTACATGATAAGATGATAGAGTCAAGGATGTGTCAAGAAATAATCCATGTTTTATTTTAAATGTGTTTCCATTGATGGGAATGAAGAATACTATCTTTATGTAACCACTTTGTTTATATGTGGAATGTAATGCAAGTTTTATGATCTAATTCTCTAAAACTCTAAACCCAAAAAGATCCTCAATGTGTAATCTTGTAATAACTCAAGATTAAGTAAGGTTTAAGGCTGGGGCCTTATAGTTGGTATCAAAGGTCGGTTTAGATAACTTTAGGAGTTAGAATTCTATTAAAAGATTATCCAAAAATATTTTTTTTCGAAATGATATAGCATTTAAAGATTACCATGTTGCTTCATCTAAGACATGTTTGTTCAGAATGGTTTTCCGCAGAGGAAATAGGGAAGAAGTGCTAGGAAGGAATACAGAAGGAAATAACCTTCCGAATCAGCATCCTGAGATGGTCGGAATTGGAACTGAACAGTTTGTTGCAGTAATGGCGCAGTTGACTCAAGCGATAAATGGCGGTGGTATCCATGCACGAGATCAGCCAGATCAACCGCAGAGGAACATGTCAGTGGTGGAACATTTCATGAGGCAACATCCACCATCATTCAGAGGATCATCTGACCCTGTGCTATCTAAAGGGTGGATTAAAGCACTGGAGAAGATTTTTGATGTCATGGGGTGTTCAGACAATCAAAAGGTTAGTCTTGCTATTTACCGTTTGGAGGGTGAAGCAGATCAGTGGTGGTCTATGGTTAAAAATATCAGGGACGCCGATGAGATTGATGCTCTTGACTGGGATGAATTCAAAGGTATGGTTCTTGAGAAGTATTTTCCTAAGGCTGTCCGACTTAGGATGGAAAAGCAATTCTTGGAATTGAGGCAAGAGGAAGACTCAGTGGATGCCTATGAAGAAAGGTTCACTCGATTGGCAAGGTATGCTCCAAATTTTATTCGAGACCTTGATAGTAAAATCAATCGTTTTTACTCAGGATTAAAGCCAAAATATCAAAGGGCATTAGCTTCTCGAGAGTTTAAAAGTTATGAAAATCTTGTTTGATGTGCTGAGAAGGTGGAAATGGAGTTTGCCAATGACCAAGTTTTCTATAACAACCAGCAGAAGAAGAGACCGAGGTGGCAGGAGAAAGGTAAGAATTCTTCAAAAAAGTATGATGGTAAGAGAACTAAGTTTCCAGTTTGTGATAAATGTGGAAAAAGGCATGCTGGGGAATGTCTTCTGAATTCTGGGAAGTGCTACCGATGTGGTAAGATGGGACATAAGGCTCGTGATTGCACTGAAAAGGATCAAGGTGAAGGTAAGAACAAATTTGATTTACAGTTAGTGAAATGTTATAAGTGCAATGAGATGGGTCACTATGCAAACGAGTGTCCGAAAAGGAGCTTGAGTGATGGGAAGCAGTTAGACGACAAGAAGAAAGGGGTGGTGAAATCCTTTGCAACTACTTCAGCAGATGTCGGGCCATCAAATGAAGTTGTATCGGGTACTTTGTTTGTTTTTTCAGATTATGCCAGTGTGTTGTTTGATTCGGGGTCTACACATTCTTTCATCTCTGAAACCTTTTCTAGTAAAATGGGAATACCATCTCAAGAAATGACTCCTGAACTTTTGGTAAAAACACCTGGGGGAAGTGTCGAGGCAAAAAGAATTTATAAGAATCTTCCTATCCTTATCTGTGGAAAGAACCTACTTGCAAACCTTATTGTTCTACCTCTAGTAGAGTTTGATGTTATCCTGGGTATGGATTGGCTCTCTATTTACCATGCTAAGATTGACTGTAGAGATAAAGAAGTTTCTTTTCAGAAAGACTTTCAGTTTGTTTACAAGAATGAACCATTACTTTTGATAACATATCAAGAGGCCGAGAAACTTGTAAAAGATGGAAATTAATGTTACCTTGCACACATCGTTGAAAATAAAGGAACTGTTCAGATTAATGATGTGCCAGTGGTAAATGAGTATCCTGATGTTTTTCCTGATGAGTTGCCTGGAATAATACCAGATCGGGAAGTTGAGTTTACTGTTGACTTAGTTCCTGATGCTAAGCCAATTTCAAAACCCCCTTATCGAATGGCACAAATTGAACTTTTAGAGTTGAAGGAGCAATTGCAAGATTTATTAGAGAAAGGTTTCATTAGACCTAGCACATCACCATGGGGTGCTGCTGTTTTATTTGTTAAAAAGAAAGATGGTTCTATGAGACTTTGCATTGATTACAGAGCCTTGAATAATATCACTGTTAAGAACAAATATCCTTTTCCTCATATCGATGATTTGTTTGATCAGCTTCAGGGAACTTAGTTTTTTTCAAAGATTGACCTGAGATCGGGGTACCATCAGCTGAAGGTAAAGGAGGCAGATATTCCAAAGACCGCTTTCCGTACGAGATATGGCCATTATGAATTTGTAGTAATGCCTTTTGGTCTAACCAATGAACCTTCTGTATTCATGGACTTAATGAATAGAATTTTCCATGAGTTCTTGGATAAGTTTGTGGTGGTTTTCATTGATGATATTTTGGTGTTTTCTAAAAGTAAAGAGGAGCATGAAAAACATTTAAGGGTTATCTTGCAAACCTTAAAAGAAAATAAATTGTATGGGAAATTCAGCAAGTGTGAGTTTTGGTTGCAACAAATTTCTTTCCTTGGTCACATTGTTTCTAAAGATGGAATAACTGTTGATCCTGCAAAAACAAAAGTTGTGGAAGAATGGCCAAGACCCACAAATGTAACCGAGATTCGTAGCTTCCGTGGTTTGGTGGGCTATTACCGAAGGTTTGTTAGAAATTTTTCACGGTTATCTAGTCCAATGACTAAGCTAACTCGGAAGGGTGTTAAGTTTATCTGGACAAAAGAATGTGATGATTGTTTTCAGGAATTGAAAAGAAGATTGGTGAATGCTCCAGTTTTGGAACTACCTTCCAGGAATGGTGAGTTTGTTATATATAGTGATGCCTCATTGAAAGGACTTGGTTGCGTCCTAATGCAGAATGATCAGGTAATTGCTTATGCTTCACGACAGTTGAAAACTCATGAGGTAAATTACCCTACACATGATTTGGAATTAGCTGCTGTTGTTTTTGCTTTAAAAATTTGGAGGCATCATTTGTATGGAGTAAAGTGTGAAATATATACCGATCACAAAAGTTTAAAGTATATATTCACTCATAAAGAGTTAAACATGAGACAAAGGAGATGGCTGGAATTAATCAAGGATTATGATTGTACAATTCATTTTCATCCGGGAAAAGAAAATAAAGTGGCTGATGCTTTGAGTAGAAAAAGTAATGCTTCATTAACAATGTTGTGGTTGGAACGTGATCCTTTGGTTAATGATTTGATGAAATTTGGCATAGAAGTTGTTGGTGCAGGAAGTCCTTCTGTTTTGTTTTAGGTATCAGTGAGATCATATCTATCAGATAGAATCAAGAAAGCACAGAAGCAAGACAGTGAGTTGCAGAAAAAGGTAGAGCTTGTTCAGAAAGGTAAGTTGCCTGAATTCAACATTGATAATGATTGTGTTTTGAGATTTGGGAAGAGATTGTGTGTGCCTTGTGATTCACAGTTGAAGAGAGAGTTGTTATGTGAAGCTCATAGTTCTCCGTTTTCAGTTCATCCGGGAAGTACTAAGATGTATAGAGATCTGCGGGAGTATTACTGGTGGGATGGAATGAAAAAAGATATTGCTGATTTTACTGTGAAGTATTTGACATGTCAACAGGTTAAAGCAGAGCGGCAGTTACCTAAAGGGATGCTTCAGCCTTTACCAGTGCCAGAGTGGAAATGGGAGAATATATCCATGGACTTTGTTGTTGGATTACCGAAGACATCTCGAGGTAATAATGCAATCTGGGTTATTGTTGATCGCTTGACCAAATATGCTCATTTCCTTGCTATACGAGATACTTTCTCTCTTGATCAACTTTCCCGTTTGTATCTTAAAGAGATAGTCAGGTTACATGTAGTTCCTCTCTCCATTGTATCGGATCGTGATCCCAGGTTTACTTCTAACTTTTGGAAAGGCCTTCAGAAGTCGTTGGGTACTGAATTAAATTTTAGTACAGCTTTTCATCCTCAATCAGATGGGTAGTCAGAACGAACAATTCAGACATTGGAGGATATGCTACGAGCTTGTTCTATGGATTATCAGGGAAGTTGGGACCAACATCTTTCTTTGGTTGAGTTTTCATATAATAACAGTTTTCATTCCAGTATACAGATGGCACCATTTCTGGCATTATATGGGAAGCGGTGTCGAACTCCAGCTTTCTGGGATGAATTTGGTGAAAGGAAGTTTATGGGACCAGAATTGGTAGAAGAGATGGCAGAAAAAGTTCAGCTGATTCAGAAACACATGAGAACAGCTCAGAGCAGGCAGAAGAGTTATGCGGATAACCGGAGGAAGGATCTATCTTTCGAGGTAGGTGATCATGTTTTTCTCAAGGTTTCTCCTTGGAAAAGTGTGATGAGATTTGGTAAGAAAGGAAAGCTGAGTCCAAGGTTTATTGGACCATACGAAATTCTGGAAAGAGTTGGATCAGTTGCATACCGAGTGGCTTTACCTCCGAGTTTATCTTAGGTACACAATGTTTTTCACGTTTCGATGTTGAGAATGTATATGCCAGATCCATCTCATGTTTTGAGTCCAGGGGTAGTTCAGCTGGAAGAGAACCTATCTTAGGAGGAACAACCGATCCATATTCTTGACCACAGGGAGAAAGTGTTACGGAATAAGGTGATTAAGCAGGTAAAGTTTTTGTGGAAAAACCACATGATTGAAGAGGCAACATGGGAATCTGAAAATGCAATGAGGGATAAGTACCCCCATTTATTCGATAAGTAAATAAATTGCGGGGACGCAATTTTCTAAAAGGGGGAAGGATGTAACATCCTAAGTAAGTAATGAATAATAGATATTTTTATCTATGTCTATTAATGATTAATATAGTGTTATAGAGGCTTAAAATGAAAATGAATACAATCTTATGCATTGAATACACTAATATTCTTAAAAGATTGTTTTACTGTCTTTTGATGGCAAACCATTTTTGAATCTATATTTTGACAATTTTATAAACTATGTTTGTCAAAATAAACTTATCCTTTATTATTAGGACATCAAAATTTACTTTGTGTGAATTTTTGGTATTTTTCTGACAATGTTCATTTTTTTAATGAATAGTGAAAAATACTGCATTTTACATCAAAACTTCATTTTAATATAATTTATTTATATGATTAGATTATGTTTTGAATTGGTTTTGAAGTTAAATTATAATATATTTTTACCATTTTATCCAATGGTGGTCATTGGAATCAATTTCACTTTGAAATTAGACTTAAACTGGTGTCAATCTTTTGATACTTATTATTTTGTAAAAACACGATATTTTATCTGGCAGCGGGAATTAATTATTAAATTAATTAATGTGACTTATATGATTTTAATTTTGTAAAATAGACTTCATTTTTGAATTCGGAATATCAAATATAGATTAGGGTGAATTTTTGGTAATTTTCTGAAAAACATCAATTTTTGATGAATAGTGAAACCACTAAGTGGTAATCAAGCAAACTGATTTTTCAGTTAAATGAAAGTTTACCACTAATGTGTATTGAATTTTGAAAATACGACATACATGGTTGTCATTAAGAAGTAAAATGTGGTTCAATGAGATTAAAATAATTTTTTGGTGAACAGTAACTTATTAAGTTTTTAATCGCGATTAGTGGTAATTAGTGTAGTTTAAGGTATAAATAATGATTTAATAATATGAAATGACCTAGAAACATGTCCCAACCTTATTGGTTGTGTCATGGCCGACCAAGAAAATCCATGGGTCAACTTGGGGACCCCATGGGGACATTTTGGTTGGGAAATGACATAAATAACTTTTTATTTAATGTAAAAGTAAAAATGACACAAACATAATATGTTTTACGAAAACAATTTTTAAGTGGGGTTATACAAGTCCAAATTTTGATTATAAATAGTCATTGGAAAGCTAAAAAGATTTCCTATATCATAGTATTTTTGTATAATTTTTAGACATTAAATAAATTAAATTATTTATGACATAATAATGATGTAGCGATGACATCATTATTTGACGATTTAAATAAAATGGAAAGATAATGTAAATTCTATGAACTACACATGTCCAAAACTTATTGGATGAGTTGATTTAGAAGCCGAATCACCTTATCCACGAATTATATCAACGTGGGTCCTTTTGAAACCGAAACACATTTTCAAATAAAGTAATATTTCTTTACTTTCCAAAAGTGCCCCTCCTCTCCTCTTATAAAAGGCCCCCACCTCTACCTCATTTAACACACTTCTCAAGCCTTTGGCTCGGCCAAACCCTGACCATTTACTCTATCCACATCCCTCTCCTCATCCTAGAGGATTCCCTTTGGGCAGAATCCTTTCAAAGGAAGCCTTTAGGCTCAAATCAAAAAGAGTTACACTTTTAAAGGTAATTCATTCTCTCATGTTCATTTGTTTTATTTTGCTTCTCCAACCCCCTAAACTCTTTTTATTTACTTATTTTGTGACAACACCAGTATATTAAATATACAAGGATGTTGTTATAATATTTATTTGAGCTACACTCTCACACAACTAAATCAAATGGTTAAAGAACATACGGTTTCCGTGGATGGCGAAATTCTACCTCCCGAAACGATGATTGTTCAATACTCATTTAACACCTTCAAAGGTGGCCATTATGATGTCACTATTTTTATATATGATATATAATATGTTTATGTTTTCCTTAAGCTTCTGTTTTTTTAATTTTGGGCATACCTTTATGGTTTCCATTATGGGTAAACACGATATCTTCATTTTAGGAAGTGCGGACTACCGCCCCCTCAAAGTGATTTGATTCGTTAAATACCATATGTGGGACATATAAGGGATGGAACTATGATATTATATATGATATTATACTAGAATTATAATATACCTTTATATAATTATGATTCCATTCCAGAAAATACGAAATAGAAATGGAAGTAGCGTTCATGCGTACGTACGGCTTACCGTCTCCATGAACGGTGCATTTCATTTATTACCTCTAAATGTGATGTAATATTATAAATACATGTATATGATGAATATATATGATATATATGTTATCCAAATCATTAATATCATTCTGGATATAACGAACCTATGACAAAATTAACAACATGTAAGTGTAAGAAGTCTATTTTTGACTTAAGAACCAAATACTGACAAAATGAACATTATTAACTTAACTGATTACATGATGTCCATAACATGGTATAAAAGAAATAGTGAACTTGAAAAGGGTTCTTAATCAAGTAGATATTAACTCAAGTTTATTATTCAGGAGACTAAAGAACGGTCGGGTCAAGTCGGATACGAGGTATGGGACTTCGTCTCAATCTCCTTTCATTGAGGCATATTTTATTTTATACACAACTTTCTTTTATACGGTGTATAAACCCCTTTGACTTTTACGTTTATTCAAAAGGAATCTTTTTTATACGAAGCGTTTACTAAATGACAAAAGGGAATGTTTTTGTCGTACGTATGCGGTGACAACGACTTCTCCGCCGTCGTGACCGTTATTTGAGTTTCGGCTTCCTCTACAAGCCATACCTTCTTTTTAAAAGAAAGATAAATACCATGTTTTACTTTGGTATTGAAAATGGTTTTCATAATGTTTTTATTATATCAATGTGTTGTATTGATATCTCGTGATTGAAATGTGGAAATGTTATGTTTCCTTTATGCATGTTTTATGTGATATGATTATGTTATGGTTCTTGGGCATTATTATGAATACGGGTGGTTCCGTGATAAACTAAGGGTGGTTGAGCCCGTTATAGCTCTCCAATGCATTGGGTAACACGAAGGAGTGAAACGTTAAGGTTTATCCGAAGAGATTTTAGGGAATATACTGTGATGGGTATTCCAAACGTAACCAAGAGGGTTACTCCCTACGTAAGATTGATATGAATGCCTCAAGTTACCTTTATGTCTTATGATTTCTATGATTTATTCATGATTTTATGAGGTATGTTAAAGTGCCTATGTTTTTATGGGTAAAGTATGATTTCATTCTTATGTATATATGAACTCATGTTTCCTTTCCATGTTTTTTTAACCCATACTGAGTTTTTATGCTCATCCCAAGTTTTTGAAATGTTTTTCAGAGGTCAAGGGAAAGTTACATGATAAGATGATAGAGTCAAGGATGTGTCAAGAAATAATCCATGTTTTATTTTAAATGTGTTTCCATTGATGGGAATGAAGAATACTATCTTTATGTAACCACTTTGTTTATATGTGGAATGTAATGCAAGTTTTATGATCTAATTCTCTAAAACTCTAAACCCGAAAAGATCCTCAATGTGTAATCTTGTAATAACTCAAGATTAAGTAAGGTTTAAGGCTGGGGCCTTATAGTGAATGGTTATTATGAGGAATGAATTTAATCGCATTCGTGTAGACAGTAATCCGTACGTACACACGAGCTACAATATCATTCTACTGATGGTGAAATCATATATAATTGGATGGTATATCATATATAAATAATCCATAACATGTTATATTTATTATCTACATATTTTATACTCATTATTATACCCATCAAAACAATGATGTGTTTGTATAACAAACTTGGCCACGACGTAGAGACGATAAGTCGTACGTACACACGTATGGTGACTTGTTGTTAATAAGATGGATTGATAATTAATATGGTTGTACCATATTTTTTAAAACATCACAATATTTATAGGTTAATGGAGTTATTATTTTGATATAGAAACAACAAAGAAAGAGGAAGTGGAAGAATAAAAGAACTTTGAAAGAGGTGGAGAAATTGTTATCGCCTCATGGGTTGTTTCCTTTCGGGTTGATCAAAAGGGCTCCTTAGGTTGGATTAATGAACATACAAAGGACTCTATATAGAAGTTAGAGTATTGGGTAGGATATTTTAGCATGTTTTTTCCAAGACTAAGGCTTTTGAGGAGTGATTTTAAGATAAGGGGATGTACCCTTTTGTAAGAGAGGTGAGGGACACTTTTTGAAATGCTTGAAATATTATTTTATTATACATTCATATTCAGTTTATAATGGATAAAAACGTATTTATTTAGAGTATATGGTGATTATGTATCTAAAAACTCTCAAATAATATTTTTTAGAGACGTTTGGGTAAACATAGTTACCATATCGTTTATATTTAACTCCTAGTTAAATAGTTTTAATTTTACCATTTATTCTTGTCTTATTACAATAAATGGTTAATAAACATTCTATAAAAATTCTTGAGAACCCAAAGTGGTCCATTAGTAATATATCTAGGCTTATATATGTCCTTTGGTTGATCCTTAGATTTTTAGGAATATTATATCAATTAAAAATAGAGTATTTGTTTTCAAAATGCATTTATGTCAATTTTGACACAATTTGGTAATTTTTTTCTAAAAGTCATAAAGAATTTGTGACATCAAAAAAAATTATTTAATAAACCCGAACATGTCATATTAACCTAGAAAATTAGTTTAATTCATTATACATCTCAATTTTCATTTATTTGGATATCTATAATATCAATTATATTAATCATTCATTAATAAAGTAATTACTACTTCATCATTGTATCATAAATAAATGTACTTATTTAATGAATAAAAATTATAAATAAAACACCATTATGTAGGAAATATTTTTAGTTTTATAAATAATATTAAAAGTTTAATTTAACTTATGTATATCCCCACATTAAAAATTTTTAGTTATTAAACTCTTAATTTAACACTTTTAACTCTTATTTAAATAAAATAATAATAAATGTCTTAATCTAATCCATGTGGTCCAAAAGGATCATATTTTTTTACTAAGATTGATTTTGGTTGAAATAGACTTTTCAAATAGAATTAGGACATGTGTTAGGCTAATTATAATATCAATTTATTTCCTTTAATTACCATATTTACTTTTAATGGTGGTAAATAAAAGTCAAAATGTTACTATTCACCAAAAATTAATTTAATATTATTGAACAAAATTTTACATACTATTTTCAACCGTGTCTCTCATATTTTTTAAATTAAATTCTTATAAGTGGTAAAAATAACTTTTTATGAAAATTTTCAAATGCACCTAGATGGTGGGTAAAAGACAGTAAAAAGTTCAATAAAATTTTATATATCTAATATTATTTTAAAATGATTCAAATGAATTACATTATACATATATAGGTATTGTATATCTATTTTTACCAAATATAAATTTGAATAAAAAAATTATTATTTAGAAAAATGTCAGTTTTAAGCAATAATATTTTTTTCACTATTCATCAAAAATTGAATGTTTTCAGATAAATACAAAAAATTCACTCTATGATAATTTTGATATTAAGAATTCAAAAATGACCTCCATTTTGAAAACTAAAATTTATAAAATTTCAAAAAGTTGGAATTATTAATAATATCAGCTTGTTTGATTGGTCATGCTGTGTTAAAACTCAAAGTTGTGTACAACGCAAGCAATTATATTATTCAATTGGAAATGTACCGTGGATGATTGGGGTGTTACATTATCACCTCATTAAAATAATTTATTCATCTAAATATCTAGAATATTATTTCTTAAAAACATTCGGGCAGTTATTCATCAAACATTCCTTGGGTTCCGACGTTGCCTCTTCCATCGTACGATTTCTCCAAAGAACATTCACCTGACGAGTCGTCCGATTTTCAAACACTTGTTCTCTGGTATAGAGATTTCTGATAGGCTCTTTGCAATAAGATAGATCATTCTCTAGTTCTATTTATTATTAGGTGATTACATGCATTCGGTCATGAATGAATTTTCTTAACATTGATACGTGGAAGACATCATGAAATTTGGAGAGACTTGGCGACATTGCCAAATGACATGATACAACTCCAATTCCTTCATGAATTTCAACAGGTCCGATATTCCTGGGACTTAATTTACCCTTCTTAGCGAATCTTATAACACCATTCCATGAAGATACCTTAAGCAAACATGATATCCTAATTTAAATTCCAAATACTTTCTTCAGTTATCGACATAACTATTTTTCCTGCTTTGATCTTCTTTGATGTGGGTTTGGATAAAATTCACCTTTTCTATTGTTTCCTCAAAAAGTTCTGGGCCTACAAGTATTCATTCTCCAATATCAACCCAACAAGTTGGTGTGCAACATCTCTTTACACAAACCTTTTCATATGGTGCCATATGAATACTGGAATGGAATCTATTGTTATATGAAAACTCTACTAGAGGTAAATAATGATCCCACATAACTTTAATGTCAAGTGATAAAGATCTCAACATGTCTTATCAGGTTTGAATAGCATGTTTTGATTGTCCATCAATTTGAGGGTGGTAGGAATTTCTCAAAAAAATATTTGTATCCAAGGAATTTTGAATACTTTTCCCGAATATTGATGTAATATGGGGATCACAATAAGAAATAATTGATAGGGGTACTCAATGAAGTCTTTGAAATTCATTAATATATGGTCATCCTAGACGTTCAAGTGGTAAATCATCTCTTATAGAATGAAAATGTGCTGACCTTGTAAGACAATAAAAAATGACCCATATTTCATCATTCCTTCTAAGAGTATTTGGTAGTCCCATGACAATGTATATCGTAATATCATCCCATTTCCACTCAGGGATGGGAATAGGTTGCATGAATCCTCTAGGATGTTGTATTTTAGCTTTCACTTATTGAAAAACCATACATCTTGACATATAATCAGAAATCTCTCCCTTCATGTTGTCTCGCCAAAAATGTACCTTCAAATATCTATTCATCTTAGTGCTATAATGGTGTATAGAGAAATTGGAGCTATGAGCATAATCCAAAAATTATTTTTTTATGTCAGGTGTATATGGAACACAAATTATCTTCCCAATTTTCAAAATTCCATTTTAATATACAATGTCAATGAATCTCCCAGCATTCATAGCTTTAATTTTCTTTTTTAAACTCCTCATCATTAGTCTGAGTACTTTTTATTCTTTCTAGTAATTATGGTTTGAGAACGATTTCAAAAAGTTCTGATGGTTCACCTTCCATGATTATTTCCATATCCATCTTTACTAGATCCATAATCATATGATCCCATTCAACTCTCATCTTGTTCAAAGCTCCATGATCATTTCTTATCAAAGCATCTCCCACCTTATCTTCCATCCAGGGTGGTAGTGTATAGTACTATAATAATCTTTGAGTAGTTCAAGATATTGTATTTGTCTCATGTTGAGTTATTTCTGTGAGAAAATATACTTCAAAATCTCGTGCCTGGTATATATCTCACATTTTTTCAACATAGAGATAGTGCCTCCATATCTTCAAAGCAAATAATATAGCTGCTAACTCAATATCATGTGTGGGATAGTTTTTTTCATAAATATTTTATTTTCATTATGCATAGGCAATAACTCTATCATTCTGCATAAGAACACAACCAAGTCCTTTCATTGAAGTATCAATATAAATAAAAAACCTATCATTCCCCGATGGTAGAGTCAAAATAAGAGAATTTTATAGTACTTTCATAAATACATCAAAACATTATTCACACTCTTTTGTCCAAACAAATTTAACCCTTTTATGTGTGACACTAGTTAATGTGTTAGCCAATCGGGAAAAATTCTGGACGAAACACCAACAATAACCTGATAAACCAATAAAACTATATACCACAGTCATACTAGTTTGTGTTGGACATTATTGTATTGCTATATTATTATAAGGATCAACATAGATTCCATCCTTAGAGACTATATGGCCATGAAATTAAATTTGCTGAAGCTAGATTTCACTCTTGTTATGCATCCCTTATAATTCATTTCATCTAAGGGTTTTTAGAATAATGCACAAGTTATTTTCATGATCTTCATTTAATGTATAGTAAACCAAGATATAATTAATAAATACCACTAAAAAGTCATCAAGATATTTTTGTAAACTATATTCATTAGATCCATGAAAATAGAGGGTCCATTAGTCAGTCCAAAAGGCATTACTGTAAAATCGCAATGCCCGTACTTGGTTTGAATTGTTATGTTTGGAATGTCTTCATTATTCACACACAACTGATGATATCATGATCGAAGGTCAATCTTTGAAAAATATTGATCTCCTTGAAGTTGATCAAATAAATCATCAATGTGATGTAGGGGATACATTTCATTATTATTATAGAATTTGTCTCCCTATAGTCAGTGCACAACCTCATAGACCCATTTTTCTTCATAAAAAAAAGAACATCATCTCCCCATGGAGAAACAGATGTGAGAATATATCCTTCATTACTCAATTTCTATAGTTGTTACTTTAGTTACACTAAATGAAAAGTTTCCATTATATAGGGGGTCTTCGATATGGGCCTTGATCGAGGAATTAAATCTATAGGAAACTCAATTTCTCATTCTAGAGGATGTCCTGGTAAATCCTCTGGAAACACATCAAAATATTCTTGTATAATAGGTATGTACTCTATTCAAACATTATTTCCCTCACCAATAGTTATTTCATTCTCTCCACCCTATAATTGAATTTTTTAGAGTTATTGGGGTGGATCTATGTAATAATTATATGGTGACATTTCTGCTCAAAAGATATGGTACGTTTTATCATCATGTAAAATTGTAACCTCCTACTTATTACAAAAAAATTTCAAATCATGGTTCAAAATACAATCCATACTAATTATTATATCAAATTTAATCATGGTTATGCCGATGATATCAACATATAAAGAATATTTATATGCCATAATGGTAATTAATTAACAAAACATTGTTTCATTGATATATACCTTATGTGTTTTGACTGAAAACTCCCTTGTTAAATCAAATTGGAAATATATAATTTTCCTATAAAACTAGGAATATAAGAAACAATACGATGATCCAGAATCAAATAAAGCTTTGGCTAAACTTTAGAAACCATTAAATTACTAGCCACAACATTTTTTGGATCATCAACAACAGCAGTAATGATCACATAAGCTTGGCCTTGCTCCCTTTCCCTTTTCTGAGGTTGGTTTACTTGGATCATAAGACATTAATTTTCATAATTACTCATTTATCTATAGTTGTAGCATCAACATTGATAGCCTATTTCTTTCCCTTGCAATCGCGTGCTTGGTGGCATTTTTCACCACACATGTAACTGACTACCATTCCCTTAAGGGATGTACCAGGGTGATTCTTCCCACATTTATTGCAGGATGGAAATTAAACTTTTCCCTTCTTCCCCTTATTTCCATTTATATAGTTTTTAAGAGATCTCTTATTATCTGACTTTTCTTTACAGTCGTAAGACATATAGAATTACTTTTCGGTTTTGATATCACATGAGACAATATCTTCTTATAATAAGAAGGATTGTAAGACTAATGCTCGATTGATAAATGGATTTAACCCAGAAAATAATTGATTAATATTTCTATGTGGGTTATATATATAATTTTTTGTATTCCTTGTTAACCATGTAATGTTAGCCTCATACATTGTGACATCGTCATCCTCCTTTTTCATCAGTCTCATGAATTGTCTTTCCATATCCACTTGATGGTCACGAGGAATTTATTTTTCTATGAAAGTCTCTTTAAAATCCCTCCAATCCATATTTGATACCATTTCATCCTACTTAGTGTTATGAATTATTGACCACCCTTAATCTACATCTCCCGTGATGCGATAAACTACCATGATAACTTTTTCCATTTTGCTACTCCCCAAAGCAAGAAAAATTTTCTATAATGAACATATCCATTACTCAGAATCAAATAGATTTGTATTCCCATTGAATGTTGGTGTTTGTTTCTTCATGAGGCATTCTAATATTGATCTTGTGTGTTGTGGATCTGGGTGCTCCATATGGGTAAGGTTCTTATTCATATCTTGAGAGAGTTTTCCCAGTATGGTGATAAGATGATCAGCACCAGTTGTATCACCAAATCCACTATAATTATCTTTAGTAGGAGGGAAATCCCTACATGGATTACATGGATTGATATAGTTTCCATACCTTCCACTAGGCTCCAATTATAAATAATTTCATATAGTAGATTAGTTTATAAATCACAACACATAATTCCAACCTTCTAAAACACTTAAAATAAATTACACTTTTTATGGATAGAATTTATAATCATAAAAAGTTATTCTATGAGGAGGTATATACTCATAAATCTGTCAAAATGGTTTGAAAATAAAATCTTAGCTATCCGAAGCATATCCCTAGGAGGTTTCATAACCAAGAGTTCAGCAAGAACCGTTGTCGTGTACCGAGATGCCATGGGTGATGACCAAAAATCCTTATTGAATTTTTCACTCCTAGGTATATTTGTTCCAGAGCCACCTCTACCTGCTCGTATCCAGACATGGATGCATTGTTTTTAAAATACACAAAATCTCTACATTACAAAAAATCCGGGTTGTTTTTTCTATACTAGTCCAGAATGTCTATCTTAGGGTAATGTTCTCTAATAGTAGTTTTTCTAAATCTACATTCCATGGTTTGTAATAAACATCCTCTGATTCCAACTATAACACCCCGGCCACTATTACCCTGTGTTGGTGAATTATTACATAACATTGGCATTATACAAGGAATCATGTCGCAAAAGACCATTCAGTTTAGCAGCCTTGGATGTACTAGATACATACATATAATTTACATTACATATTGAAATAAAAAACAATTGTGGGTATCCTTGAAACACTATCATATCCCTTAGAATATCCTTTTAGTTCATTCATAATATAATTCTTCACATCCTGGTCAAAATAAAATATAGAAAGGGGTGAGCTATGATGCTCAGTAAAGATAACAATATAGCAGAAACATGTATAAATAAGAATAAATATTTAAGGCAATGTATAAGACTAAAATAAAAGCCTTTTAAACATAAAAATTAGAATAATATGGAATAGATAAATCCAATAATCCCTTACGTATTCACATTGGTATTTTATTAGTCGAATAATAACATGTAATATCAACAACCGATTTCATAATGAAGGAATGCAAAATTCTGGACATCGTAACAACATAGTCATGGCCTCGTTCCAGGACTACAAAAAAGATTTTGTCAAGGCCATGTGTGAAGACACTAGTTTGTATCATGATACATACCAATGCCTCAAGGAGATATAGAGGGCTTCACCCGTCACATACTATGTCTAATGCATTTTACATATGCAAAGGTTGAAACATTATATAAACATTCTTATTAAAACTATAATACGAAATATCAATAATTTAACCATAAACCATGAATGGTATAAAAATATCACATCCACATTCAAACCTATCACAAACCCTTCAATGAAATATGTAAGATTGTAACATAATAAATCAACTTCATACAAGCGTAAAATCCATGAAATGATGTTAACATATATGAAATCAAAACTATATGAGAGAAATATCTATTTCTATTTTGAAATAAATTATAAGTCCAATAATTTTAAAAGAAAATATTTATTTTTAAATTATTTTTAATGGACTTTAAGTGAAGCTTTGAAGGTGTTACAACGACGGAAAACAGCAGCACCCGCTATATAAGTTAAAAAACATTATTTCCTTAATTTTGTGAAAAGGTTGTAAAGGACCTTGTTTGGGAAACAACGAAATATTTCTATTTATAAATATCATAAAAAGTAAAAAAAATGGTTTAAACGACTTTAACCCATATTCTATGAAATACTATTTTTTTTGGATTTATATTTTTATGAAATACAGATGTGGATGATAAAGAGGTCTAAGTAGATACCCACGTATAAAAATCCATGGATAAGGAAGAGATTGTATAATTAACCATTACCTTGTAATTTTCCTTCAGCGAGGGTACATTAAAAAACTGTATAGTAGTTAAATCATTATTATTAAATTAAAAAATAACCACATAAATAACTATGATATCATATATGGTCTTCTAATATTACATTGTTAATAATATTTCAATTGTATCATCGTTTCAGGTGTTAAATGATTCGTTTTCCATTATATACTTGGTTACAAAAGAAAGGTTTCTTAAATATTGGTTGTCTTTGATTCATATCCAAAATGAAATTAAGTTCTTAAAAATTATTTTTAATAATAAAATGAAAATTATTCATGAATGGAAATGATGGGGAATGAATTTCATCGCGTTCATGGAGACAGTAATCCGTATGTATGCACGAGCGACAATATCATTATATTGATTGTGAAATAATATGTTGTTGGATGATATATTATATGAAAATAATACTTAACAAGTTATATTGATTATTTACATCAGTTATATGACTTATTATACCCATCCAAATAATGTAGTGTTTGAATAAAAAACTACTCCACGACGTGGAGATGATAAGCCGTACATTCGGAAGTATGGTTACTTGTCATTCATATGATAGATAGAATAATTAATATCACTGTAATATATTTAGAATAATATCAAATTATGTATAAGGTACTAGAGTTATTATTTTGGCATGGAAACAACAAAAAAGTGGATGTGGAAGAAGAAAATAACTTTGAAAGATGTGTTGAAATTATTACCTTTTCTTTGGGTGTTTCCTTTTCAGTTGATCAAAAGGGCTCCTTTGGTTGACTTTCTGATCAAGGTAAGGAAACTATGTGTAAATTAGGGTATCTGGGAGGATATTTGAGTAGGGTCTGTCTAAGCCAAATGTATTTAAAGTTGTGATTTTGAGAGAAGGGTAAGTACCCATTTATAAGAGAGGTGATGGTCACTTTAGGAAAAGCTTGAAATATTATTTTATTATACATTAATATTTGGTTTATAATGGCTCAAAAATGATTTATTTCATGGATAAAGTGGGTTTGAGTGCAAAACTTCTTAGAAAATATGTTTTAGCAAGGTTTTGGTAACCATATTAACCATATTATTTAGATTTAACTCTTAGTTAAATTGTTTAACTTTTACCATGTCTTCTTGTATTATTATAATAAATGGTTAATAAACATACTATAAAAAGACAAGAGAACCCCAAGATGTTCATTATTAATATATCTATCCTTATATAAGTCATTTTACCTAACCAAATATTTTTTGTAACATTATATCAATTAATAATATATTATTTGTTTTAAAAACTCATTTATGTCAATTTGGACACTATTTGATATTTTATTTTCGTGATAGTCATAAAAACATTATAACTTCAAAAAAAATATTTCATCAACTATAACATGTCATAATCACCAATAAAATTATTTTAATTCATCATAAGTCTCAATTTAAATTTATTTGGATATTTATAATATCAATTATTTTACTCATTCAGCAATAAGGTAATTAATGACTTATCATTGTATCATAATTAAATTTAATTATTTAATGTCGAAAAATTATAAATAAATTACAATTATGTAAAAAATATATTTATCATTAAATTAAATATTTATTTTAGAATTTATCTTATGTATAACCATACATAAAAAATGGTTTTGTTATTTAAAATTGAATTTAACACTTTTAACTCATCTTTAAATAAAATAATAATTAATTTCCTATTATAATTTAAGTGGTACAAAAGGATAATATTTTATTACTATGGTTTATTTTGGTCTAAATAAACTTATCCAATATAATTAGGACATTTTAGGGTAATTATAATATCATTTTTACCATTAATTTCCCTATTTTTTTAACCGTGTAAAATGAAAGTCAAAAGTTACTATTCACCAAAAACTATTTTCATTTTATGGAACCACATTTTATTTACTGATTTAAACCATTTCTATCATATTTTTGATATTCAATTCATAGAAGAGGTAAAATTACGTTTTATAAAAATTTCCAAATGCTCCTTGAAGGTAGTTAAAAGAAGGTAAAATGTTCACTAAAATTTTATATATCTAATATTATTATAAAATGGATCTAGTGAATTACATTGAACATATATTGGTATTATGAATCTTTTTTTACTTAATTTAAATTTAAATAAAATAACTAATTATTTAAATAAAATATATGTTTTAAATAATAACACAGTGTTTTCCACTATTCATCAAAAATTGAATGTTTTCAGAAAAATACCAAAAATTAACCCTAAGAAAATTTTGATATTCCGAATCCAAAAATGAAGTCCATTTTGAAATATAATTTTTTTTAAATTTAAAAATGTGGGTATTACTTTTCATAATATCTAGTTTGATTGGTCATTGTGGGCTAAAACACCAAGTTGCGTACAACACTAGATATTGCATTCTTCAAAAAGAAAACATTATGTGGAAGCTTGGTGTGTTAAATTTATGAATATGCTGATTACATTATATGAAACTGATAAATGTAAGGCTTTAGAGGTATTTCCTCATGGAAATTTATTATAAACATGATTACACTTTTACGTAGGATTTTTATGATGGTGGGGGTTTTATTAAGAAATGAAGCATCCCAATCCCTTACATTGGGTGTGGAACATGGAATCTCGCAGCCGATATGTTATATGGGTGTTGTTTTTTATGCCCCATGTGCCATGATTAATGTGTTTCCATTGAATATCACTCGCCATCCCCAATGTTGTAGCATGAAATCTCTCACTCTATTGGGACAAAGGTCATGTACACTATTTCGGGAGTTTTTAGATTCATTTAGATTGGTTATGGATGTACGAGTTATTCCCATATACATACAACAATTAGTATTACACGTATATGGCCACTAGGCATTGTTATTCCCTTGCATTTTATAGGTTGATACAATATTCAATTAAACTATATATATAATTATTAATATATATATATATATATATATATATTCTGGTCAGTCATCTTATTCCGGCTATGATCCAAAGTATGTATTATAGCTAGTTGTCCCTTAGGAACCTGTGTGGTTGTTGTTTAATTATTTAGAGATTCTTGTTTACCTTTCTTCTTATACGTGCACACTGCTTTAGGTTATACTAGTACCCAACCCATGCATTTTCACATCATAATATTCATTAACAGGATCATAATTTGACGTTACTAGAACCTTTTGATATATTCAATATATGAATATAATGAAATGTAGAAGTAAATAATAATTGATATATAAAACAAAAATGAATCAAACATCAAAAGTAGAACATCGTAATTAATTTTTTGTTGGCCTACTGAATTTTTCTTTTCAACATGAATTTATCTTCACTAATCTTCTTTTTATGATCATCTATATATGGATGATTACTTCTGAATTCAATGAAGACATCCTCACCTCTATCAAATATTTATTGATAGAAACAGTAAATGAATTAATAAAATAGAATAGGTCATAGTGGCCAAAAATAATAATATGTTTTTTGGGTACCAGTAATGATAATCCTGAAATAGGAAACAAAATAAAATAGATAGACTTTAAGATGTTAACAACATGAAATATATCATTCTAGGAGAATGTTGTGGTGTATAATGTGTCTGATAAACCTAGATAGTCAAAAAACATATATTATCATGAGACTTATTCTATAGCCTTATTAGTTATCTATGAAGTATCTCTTCAATGGAAGTGTCTTAGAAAATGAAATTGATACATGACATATTTGTAATGATTTATAATGAGTACAAAAAAATTATGATATTCATCAATGTGAATATATAAAATATTATGATATAAAATAACTGAATAATGTTTTTAATTTGGATCGGGAATTTTAATGTAATCATCTTGTGCATTTAAATTGGTTTCACACAATTTTTAGGGGTGCAACACCATCCCAATACAAGTATAATGTTATATAAAATATGTATGAATAATATACAATATGAAGTTTAGAAAAGATGAATGAAAAATATTTAAATAATATTAGAAAAATTTTAATATAAAAATACATTATGATATCAAGAAATATAATGTATACATATACAAGACATTAGTATTCTAAAGAGTGGATATACAATATGATAATGCAACATAAAAATACAAATGGTGAGCCTGCATAATGAACATTTAGATCACTAATGGAACGTGAAAACCACTACTTGAATGATGTGTCTGCATGTGGATATAATATCATGCATGGTATAAGAATCAGTTATACCTAAGTATTCAGTGATCTAGATATCTCACCAGTGTCATGCCCTATCAAATAATGTTCACATATCATGCCCAACAATTGAAAATCCATCCCAAAAGTAAAAGTAATAAAAAAACTACTTATAATGAATTCATAAAAAATGAAAATTGTGGAAATATAATTTCACATTATTTTGAAATTTTTTCCCAACTTCATTATATATCCTTGATTTTTCCAAAAAAAAATGTAAAAAATAGTACAACATAAACTGTATGTTATAGTTTGTAAGACTACCCTTCTATTTTCTCTAATAAATTAACATATACAATCTATAAAATTTTACATAATATCTACAATAATTTTATATAGACATTGTGAAAATAAAATTTATGTGTCACAAAGTAATGAAGAAATGATGCAATGTCTTACAAAATAGCTTGTTGTATTTCATAACATGCCATGATGGATATTCTGGAAGAGATGTATTTCTCAAAATAAATTCATAGATATTGGATCTTGAAACTAATATTGGTGAATTGTGGATGGAATTCCATTTTACAGATAAAGGAAAAAATTTCATAATTGAATTGAAACATTGAGTTAACACATATATAATTTCATAAAAGTATCACACGTAACAGTCCCTACTCATAATTCATAGAACTGTAACTGAATATCACTCCCAATTAGAACCCAAGAATGCTCAGCCAATGCCACCACCACGTCCGTTCCCAACTTAATACATCATCATTTCCTATCTTTCATGTAGAGACCCGAAACTTGACGTACATGGACATTACATTACTTTTGCAGAATACTTAGTACATAACAAAAACACACACACAAGGATCATAATAGTTTAGTGTCTTTGAAAACTTGGAATATAATATTCTAATCATGGTGAAAGATCTTCAACATATCCCATAAAGATCTTCCTTTTTTTACCTAAAACCGTTCTTTATATCCTGGGGAAAAGAAAACATAAAAGGGTGAGCTCAAATGATCAGAAAGGGTAAACAAAAGAAATATCAATCACATCATATTCATAAGAACATATCATTTTGGAAATCTTAACCGGCAAAAGAGAGCATAATTTCATAACATGGGATAAATCATAGTAGTGAAATGAAATCCCAATAATCATAACGTAAAACATGAAACTTTGTGTAATACACACATTATCATAGAGAATCATATCTTATTAGTCAGGACTCATTGCCAAGACTATCTTAGTGGACAAAGTCCATTTCTGAACCGAGTCACCCTCGTTTCAGTCCTGTTTCACTGAACCGGTATAACCTACCGTTCCAGCCATGTCTATCTCATGAGATATAAAATCTTTACCCAATGCATTGGAGGGAGATATAAGTCCCACCCATCTCATAATGATACCATTCTTATGTGTGCCACAAAATCATAATCCATACATCATAGCATAACCCATATAATAAAAATGGGAATCTTAAACATCGTGACATCATAAAACAATTCATATAAGATAAAGGAATTCATAAAAATATAATTCCATCACAACATAATCAAATAAATGTAATAATAAAGATAGAAACAGAACACTTTATTATCTTAGATGGAAAATAATTTTGATAAAACACTTGAACTCCATTCTTGAGGAAAATATTCTTTATACTTCAAAAACACTTTTCCTTTCTTAACATGTCGTACAATTCTAAACTAAAATAAGTTGATTAAAAATAAACTTGAAAACTTGTAAATGAAGATTCTTGTAAATAATGTTTTAAAAATACATTCATGTCTTATAAGATAAAAAACATTCTTCGTACTTTTGTCGGAAAAGTCAAAAAGTACCTCGTACGAAAAATGACAAAAGATTCCTTTCATATCCTTTACTAAAAACTCACCGAAGGGTAAAATTGGATTTAAAAAATTGTAGGTGGATGGAAATAATATTACATATTGAGGAAACATGGATGTGGATGATAAAATACACCCCAGTAAATACCAAAGTATAAACAATCTCGGATAAAAATGAGATTGTGATATTTTCCCTTACCTTAGGTCTGATTTGCTTCGTAAGTGTCTGAACCTCCTGTATAATGGTTTAAATAATGTTATTTACTTATTCCAGAATCATACTCATTGTTATGATATCATATATGGTTCACTTATGACATTATATTACCCGTTCTTTTGTAAATTCCATGTTAAAGAGCATTTTTGGTAAAATTGTTTCATTTGTCGTCCGTGTTTTGACTTGTAATTTTTCATATGATTACATAGATCATGATTAATTAATTCTAGAATATAAAACATGATTTATATATAATATATATTCAGAATATACATATACATAATAAATCAGTAAATGTAAAGAAATACACCGTTCATGGAGACGGTAGGCCGTACGTACGCATGAACGCTGTTTTCGTTTCCTTATTGAGTTGAATGGAATTAAGTAGATGACATACATATATATACACATAAATCCAGTATCATTATTATGTCATATATTTCATGATTACTTATTATATGTACTTTATAATCATTCATGAATGGTTAAAGTGGATAATGAATCTCATCGCGTCGTGGAGACGGTAGTCCGTACGTACGCACGAGCGATGATATCATTCTCATGATCATGGGACTGTATTGGAGTGTATGTATAATATTTTAGAATAAATATCACTTTAAAATAATCATATATAGTTATTATTTACACCATTATACCCATCCAAGTAAGGTGGTGGTGGAAAATAGATTATACCACGGCGTGGAGACGGTATTCCGTACGTACGCACACGCGGTGATTTCTTTTTCCATAGGATGGATAGATGGTGAAATAGGGTTGTTTCATACTTATAATAACATATCCGTATATGAGTTATACTGATGTTATTACTTCATAATGAAAAAACTAAAGAAGAAGAAGTTGAAGAAAAAATTAAGATGAAAGAATTGGTAACGGACATTACCTCTTCTTTGAAGTGCTTTTTTGAGACCTCCTATTAGGGTACTAAAATAGGTCTTTGAAGAAGACCAGAACCTCTAGAATTTTTCTAGGGAAGTGTAGAGGGGAAATTGGCAGGGTTTGGCCAAGCTTGAAGTCTCAAAGTGGTGTGAGGAAGAGAGGGAGGAGGTGCCCTTTTATAAGGGGGGAGAGGGGTACCTTTGGAATAACCAAAACTATTATTTTATTATAAAGTCAAATTCGGTTTTAAATAGCTCCAAATTGATATATTTCTAAGATAAGGTGGGGATTGGTAGAAATATTCTCATAAAATATAATTTAGACAAGTTTAGGTTCCTATTTTAACCTTATCATTTAGATTTAACATTAAGTTAAATAATTTTACTTTTACCGTGTCTTCTTGTGTTCTTATACTATAAGGTTAATAAACTTACTATAAGCAGCCAAACGAACCCCAAGTTATTTAGTATTAATATATATAACCTTATCTATGTCATTTGGCCGAACCTTATATTTTTAGGAATAAAATAACAATTAATAATATAATATTTTTTAAAAAAACTATTTTATGTCAATTTTGATACTATTTTGTAATTGATTATCGTGAAAATCATAACAGAATGATTAGTTCTAAAAACATTAATTAAATCAATAATAACATGTCATATTAACCTATTAAATTATTTTAATTAATAAAAAGTCTCAAATTACATTTATTTTGGTGTTTATAACATCAATTATGTCAATATTTCATTAATAAGATAATTACTGCATCATCTTTGTGTCATAACTATATTAAATTATATAATGTCTAAAAATTACAAATAAAATACAATTATGTAGGAAATATTTTTAGCTTTCTAATGAATATTTATAGTCGAATTTATCTTTTGTATAACCCCATATTAAAAATGATTTACTTATTAAACTTTGATTTTAACTATTTTAACCCTTCTTTAAATAAATTAATAATAAATGTCCTAATATAATCCAAGTGGGCATAAATGGTCATATTTTATTCCTAAGGTTGTTTTTGGTCGAATTTCACTTATCCAATAGAATTAGGACATGTGTTAGGGAAATAATAATATCATTTTTAACCTTAATTACCCTATTTACTTTTAACCGTGGTAAAAAAAAGTAAAAAATTACTATTCACCAAAAATTACTTTCATCTCATTGAACCACATATTAGTCCTAGATATTAACTATGTCTCTCGGATTTTCTAAATTCCACTCACAGAAGTGGTAAAATTAAGTTTTATAAAAAATCAGTTTTTTTAACTACCACTTAGTGGTTTCACTATTCATCAAAAAATGAAAGTTTCCATAAAAATACAAAAAATTAAGCCTAAGATATATTTGATATTAAGAAGTAAAAAATGATGTCTATTTTACCAAATTCAGAACATATCATTTTCATTAATTAATTTAAAAATTATTTCTCATCGTTAAAACAAATAGCGTGTTTTTAAGAGATAATAACTATCAAAAGATTAACACTTGTTTATAACTGGTTTAAATGTGAAATTACATCCAATGACCAACATTGTATTAAATTTTAAAAATATATTATAAATATACTTTAAAACCACTCAAATTAATAATTTATCACTATTAATTATTTCTATTAAAAAAGTTCTTTTTAATTAAAATTTAGTAATTTTCACTATTCATCAGAATATGAAAGTTATCCGAAAAGTACTAAAATTTCACCCTAAGCTAATTTTGATATTCCGAATCTAAAAATGAAGTCCATTTTGAAAAATAAAATTTACAAAATTTCAAAAAGTGGTTATTACTATTCATAACGGCTAGTTTTAATAATATTTTAATAGCATATCGTTGTTTAGTGAAACTCGGTATTATGTACTGCACACGCTATCGAGGAAGGTCGCGATTGCATGTAATTAAAGGCAAGTCAAGGATGCGTGTTGTGCAAGCTCCTTTTGGTGTATCATACAACACAATACATTAATGAAATTAAAAGAATATTTTTCATAAAATCTCGGGGTGTTACATTCTACCCCCCTTAAAATGAATTTCGCCCTCGAAATTCGCCGGGGTTATAAATGGTTTACTATTCAAAAGTTTCTTTAATAGAAACCCACATCGTAAAAAGTAATACCAAAACCAATCTTTAAAAACAAAAGTATGAAACATAACGGTTACCAAAATAAACTAATCTCTGGGTTTCCACATAGGTGAAAACATGGATATGGAAGAGAAATCTAACCATCATGTTCTGATGGAGAGTGGTAGAGAACATGGCTATGGAAAAGACAGCAATCACAAAGACATAAATTTGTGATGATCTAAGGTACCATCTGATTCATCAGATATAAGAGCACTAGGACAACATTTTTGGTTTTCAAGATCATTTCCCTAAAGTTGATGAAATTGGAATTAGAAGAAATACTTTTGTGATTTTGGTATAGTCTCACCGTTTTTCATTCTTTAGACAATTTCCACTTCATCTCTTAAATAAATGAAGTTGAATTTGTCATTCGTGATGTGTTAGCAGATCATGTGATAGAATGATGGGTCATTCCATCTGTCTCAAACAAAAGGTTAGAAAAGTTATCAAAAAATACATAAGTCCATCTATATTGAGATTAATCATATATGGTTCCTAAAATGAACTTATACTTCATATATCATACCGCTTAATAAAATAAAACTAGTTTCTACTAACCAGGGACTTCCTGTAGGCCAGTGTTTGGCGATAAAGGCCAGTCGCACTTCGGTTGTGGGTTCGATTCCTACAACCTTGTCTGACACGATGGGCGGTCTCCCGTCCTGCAGGTTGTCCATTTTCTAAAACTACATTACTATAACATCCCATCAATAATATAGAAAAAACTTTTATCCTTAAACAATACTAACTTATGTCCAACATAGTCCATTCCAATCTTTAGTTTTATCCATAATACTATTGTCCAATCTCATATTGTAGTGAAAACGATTACCAAATAGTTCATATAACAAGAATGTTAATACCATCATTGATCCCCGTATATCATGAGATATGTCTTGTTGGTCACATTCCAAACATTAGAAGGCCTTAATCATGTATTCTCTTGAAAAATGAATACTCATTGAACCTTAGTTAAAACATTAATGCAGTTAAAAGTTAACACTTTCCATATACTAAAATCCTCAAAATTCTATATACTCAAACCATGATATCACTTAGTCCTTATATAAATCATCAGCTCATGAATACTATCAAACATATTAGATTCTCTTTATCCCTTCATTATGTGCATATCATCTGCTTTCCAAAAATATTTCAATCACTTTTCATGGTTACCGATGCCATAAAATTATTGAAAACCACAATAGACCAAAACATAAATATTCCAATATTCCACGATACTATATACAACATTATTCTGGAATCCCATTACATAAACACTTAATCATTCCACCACATCGTTGTCATATTCAATATCGCCAATGGTGATCGCATGTGACTTCCCTTTTTCCTTTGCCTTAAGTGGTTTCTCATGTCGATCATCACTAACCCTTAGATTAGGGAATTTATTAGCATAATGCCACATTTCCTTGCACTTGAAGCATTGAAGTGTAGTAGGTTCATTCTGTGTATCCCCTCCTTTGTTTGCATCATTAGACATCTTCTTCCCATCATTGCGGCATTCAAATGCCCGATGACCTTCCTTTCCACATTTGAAACATTTACTTGTCCCTTTAAGACAATCTCCACCATGCTTCTTTCCACACTTTGAGAATAAGGAAACATTCATCTTCTTTTCACCATTATTCTGAGATTTCTCCTTGAACTCCATCTTTTGTTTCTTGTCAAAACTATGAGATGGATAAGTAACACCAAGTTCCATTTCTACCTTGATATTACAATGCACAATTTCTTCATAGCTACTGAAGTCTCTTATACCTAATGCCCTTAAAAGATTTGGTTTTAAGCCACTGAAGAATCGATCAACTTTACTTTCAGGTTGGATGATAAATCTAGATTCATACCTTGCAAGCCTTGTAAAATTCGCTTCGTATATACCAACAGATTCATCATCCTTTTTCTTTAGTTCAAGAAACTCCTTCTCCATCTTTGTTCGAAGAATATGAGGGAAGTACTTATTGAAAAATAAGTTCTTGAACTCGTCCCATTTCACGGACTCAATTTCATCCCTTTACCTTATATTCTTAATAAGATTACACCATTGATCTGCATTACCTTCCAAACGATACACTGCTAAGATGACTTTATCATGCTCAGAACATTGAAGAGCTGAAAATATCTTTTCAGTGGTACTGATGCATTGTTCAGCAACAAGTTGATCAGAAGACCCACTGAAAAAGGTGGATGTTGCCTCCTGAAGGACTTAATAGAATTTTGTTCCCTTCTCTGCTCATTTGGAAGTCCATAATGATTCATTGCTTGTGTAAGTATAGCAATAATATTTTGCACTCCATCTCCCATAACATTTGTTTGTTCAGGAGGACAATCATTGCATTGTCCATTACATTGATCAACACGGTTCCTTCAGGTTCCAGCCATCGTCTAAAATCCAAAAAGAATAGTGTGAGAGGCAAAAATCACCCTAGGGAAAACAACATAATAAAGGGGGAGTACCTTCAATATCTAACATTTTAGGTTAAATTCTAAGATCGTCACCGTAGTTCTAGGACTATATCCTATACGTATTCTTATCCTTAGGTACATCCCTAGACATACCTTAGAAATATCTCTATGGATCTCACTAACATTTTTGCATCCCAGTTTCCAAAGGTTGACTAAACTTTTCCTCAGATACCAAATTTAGAGACCAGAAACATGACGTACATGGACATTACATTACTTTTGCGGAATACTTAGTACATAACAAAATCACACACACAAGGATCGTAATAGTTTAGTGTCTTTGGAAACTCGAAATATAATCTTCTAATCATGGTGAAAGATCTTAAAAATCTCCCATAAAGATCTTACTTTTTTTTACCTAAAACCTTTATTTATATCCTGGGGAAAAGAAAACATAAAAGGGTGAGCTCAAATGCTCAGTATGGGTAAACAAAAAAATTATCAATCACATCATATTCATAATAACATCACATTTTGGAAATCTTAACCTGCAAAAGAGAGCATAATTTCATAACATGGGATAAATCATAGTAGTGAAATGAAATCCCAATAATCATAACATAAAACATGAAACTTTGTGGCATACACACATAATCATAGAGAATCATATCTTATTAGTCAAGACTCATTGCCAAGACTATCTTAGTGGACAAAGTCCATTTCTGAACCGAGTCACCCTCGTTTCAGTCCAGTTTCACTGAACCGGTATAACCTACCGTTCCAGCCATGTCTATCTCATGAGATATAAAATCTTTACCCAATGCATTGGAGGGAAATATAGGTCCCACCCATCTCATAATGATACCATTCTTATGTGCGCCACAAAATCATAAACCATACATCATAGCATAACCCATATAATAAAAATGGGAATCTTAAACATCGTGACATCATAAAACAATTCATATAAGATAAAGGAATTCATAAAAATATAATTCCATCACAACATAATCAAATCAATTTAATAATAGGGATAGAAACAGAACCCTTTATTATCTTAGATGGAAAATAATTTTAATAAAACACTTGAACTCCATTCTTGAAGAAAATATTCTTTCTGCTTCAAAAACACTTTTCCTTTCTTAACATGTCGTACAATTCTAAACTAAAAAAAGTTGATTAAAAATAAACTTGAAAACTTGTAAAGGAAGCTTCTTGTAAATAATGTTTTAAAAATCCATTCATGCCGTATAAGTTAAAAAACATTCTTCGTACTTTTGTCGGAAAAGTCAAAAAGTACCTCATACGAAAAACGACAAAAGATTCCTTTCATATCCTTTACTAAAAACTCACCGAAGAGTAAAATTGGATTTCAAAAATTGTAGGTGGATGGAAATAATATTAAATATTGAGGAAACAAGGATGTGGATGATAAAATACACCCCATTAAATACCAAAGTATAAACAATCTCGGATAAAAATGAGATTGTGATATTTTTCATTACCTTAGTCTGATTTCCTTCGTAAGTGTCCGAACCTCCTGTATAATGGTTTAAATAATATTATTGACTTATTCCAGAATCATACTCATTGTTATGATATCATATATGGTTCACTTATGACTTTATATTACCCGTTCTTTTGTAAATTCCATGTTAAAAAGCGTTTTGGGTAAAATTGTTTCATTTGTCGTCCGTGTTTTGACTTGTAATTATTCATATGATTACTTAGATCATGATTACTTAATTCCAGAATATAAAACATGATTTATATATAATATATATTCATAATATACATATATATAATAAATCAGTAAATGTAATGAAATACACCATTCATGGATACGGTAGGCCGTACGTACGCATGAACGTTGTTTTCGTTTCCTTATTGAGTTGAATGGAATTAAGTAGATGACATACATATATATGCACATAAATCCAGTATCATTATTATTTCATATATTTAGTTATTACTTATTATATGTACTTTATAATCATTCATGAATGGTTAAAGTGGAGAATGAATCTCATCGTGTCGTGGAGACGGTAGTCCGTACGTATGCACGAGCGATGATATCATTCTCATGATCGTGGGACTGTATTGGAGTGTATGTAAACTATTTCAGAATCAATATCACTTTAAAATAATCATATATAGTTATTATTTACACCATTATACCCATCCAAGTAAGGTGGTGGTGGAAAATAGATTACACCACGGCGTGGAGACGGTATTCCGTACGTACGCACGCGCGGTGATTTCTTTTTCCGTAGGATGGATAGATGGTGAAATAGAGTTTTTTAATACTTATAATAACATATCAGTGTATGAGTGATACTGATGTTATTACTTCATAATGAAACAACTAAAGAAGAATATGTGGAAGAAGAAATAAAGATGAAAGAATCGGTAACGGACATTACCTCTTCTTTGAAGTGCTTCTTTGAGACCTCCTTTTAGGGTACTAAAATAGGTCTTTGAAGAAGACCAGAACCTATAGAATGTTTCTAGTGAATTGTAGAGGAGAAATTGGCAGGGGTTTTCTGAGCTTGAAGGCTCAAAGTGGTGTGAGGAAAAGAGGGAGGAGGTGCCCTTTTATAAGGGAGGAGTGGGGTACCTTTGGAATAACTAAAACTATTATTTTATTATAAAGTCAAATTCGGTTTTAAATAGCTCCAAATTGATTTATTTAGAAGCTAAGGTGGGTATTGGTCGAAATAATCTCATCCAATAGAATTTAGACAGGTTTAGGTTCCTATTTTAACCTTATCATTTAGAATTAACATTAAGTTAAATAATTTTACTTTTACCGTGTCTTCTTGTTTTCTTATACTATAAGGATAATAAACTTACTATAATCAGCCAAACGAACCCCAAGTTGTTTATTATTAATCTATATAACCTTATATAATTCATTTGTCTGAACCTTAGATTTTTATGAATAAAATAACAATTAATAATATAATATTTGTTTTAAAAACTATTTTATGTCAATTTTGATACTATTTAGTAATTGATTTTTTTGAAAATCATAACAGAATGGTTAGTTCGAAAAAAGTTAATTAAATTAATACTAACATGTCATATTAACCTATAAAATTAGTGTAATTCATAAAAAGTCTCAAATTACATTTATTTTGGTGTTTATAACATCAATTATGTCAATATTTCATTAATAGGACAATTACTGCATCATCTTTGTGTCATAAATATATTAAATTATTTAATGTTTAAAAATTACAAATAAAATACTATTTTGTAGGAAAGATTTTTAGCTTTATAATTAATATTTATAGTCGAATTTATCTTATGTATAACCCCATATTAAAAATGATTTACTTATTAAACTTTGATTTTAACTATTTTAACCCTTCTTTAAATAAATTAATAATAAATGTCCTAATCTAATCCAAGTGGGCCTAAATGGTCATATTTTATTCCTAAGGTTGTTTTTGGTCGAATTACACTTATCCAATAGAATTAGGACATGTGTTAGGGCAATAATAATATCATTTTTACCCTTAATTACCCTATTTACTTTTAACCATGGTAAAAAAAAGTAAAAAGTTACTATTCACCAAAAATTATTTTCATCTCATTGAACCATATTTTAGTCCTTGATATTAACCGTGTCTCTCAGATTTTCGAAATTTCACTCATAGAAGCGGTAAAATTAAGTTTTATGAAAAATTCAGTTTTTTTAACTACCACTTAGTGGTTTCACTATTCATTAAAAATGAAAGTTTCCAGAAAAATACCAAAAAGTAGGCCTAAGATATATTTGATATTAAGAATTAAAAAATGATGTCTATTTTACCAAATTCAGAACATATCAGTTGCATTAATTAATTTAAAAATTAGTTCCCGTCGTCAAAACAAATAGCATGTTTTTAAGAGATAATAACTATCAGAAGATTGACACTTGTTTATAACTGGTTTAAATGTGAAATTACATCCAATGACCAACATTGTATTAAATTGTAAAAATATATTCTAAATATACTTTAAAACCAATAAAATAAATAATTTATCACTATTAATTATTTCTATTAAAAAAGTTCTTTTAAATTAAAATTTAGTAATTTTTACTATTCATCAGAATATAAAAGTTATCCGAAAAGTACCAAAATTTCACCCTAAGCTAATTTCGATATTCTGAATCCAAAAATGAAGTCCATTTTAAAAATAAAAGTTACAAAATTTCAAAAATTGGTTATTAGTATTCATAACGGCTAGTTTTACTAATATTTTAATAGCATATTGTTGTTTAGTGAAACTCGGTATTGCGTACTACACACGCTATCGAGGAAGGTTGTGATTGCATGTAATTCAAGGCAAGTCAAGGATGTGTGTTGTGCAATCTCATTTTGTTGTAGCGTACAAAACAAGACATTAATGAAATTAAAAGAATATTTTTCATAAAAGCTCGGGGTGTTACATTTCACTTCTAGCAAGTAGATGAATTATTTATTTATTTGAATTTTTTCTGAAAATACTTATTTTGGGGATTGGTGAAATATTTGTTCCCTCTATTTAAGTAATTTATCAATGTCATGGAAAACACAACAAAATCAATTACAATTCTAAAAAAAAGGGTGAGAATGTTGAAATCATGAAAAGGTTGAAATAATATGTAGATTAAAAAATAATAAAGAAAATAAACATGAAAAAATTATACAATTCCTTTTTGAAAAAGAATCCAAGCATAGATTCAGTTCATACTCTATTATACAAAGAGCTTCATGATGATGATCATGAGATTTTTTTTAGTTTTATTAATACCGAAAGATGAAAACGTTATTCAAAATACTACAACAATGTTGAATATGTCATATGTTTACAATCATTTAAATATATCATTTTTATACTGAAATCTAGGGGTGTTGTTTTGGCATGTTTTCTTCCATATCTATGAATCTTTCTAGTTGAACAAGCTTCTAGAATAAAATCCCATGAATATTCATAACATACTCACAACTCTCCCAAAATATATTATTCAATATTTTGTTTCAACTTTCCAATTATCTCTCCAACATTAAACTTCTGTAGACTTTCTCTAAGGTAGGGATATTGATGAATTCCATGTGATTGGTGGTATAAATCAGCCATAATTTTTGTGGATGAGGATGAAGATCAATATGAATATGCTATGAAAAATGATTAGGATAGATATTTTAGTGACAGAACATGATGAATAAATAAATAGAATGTGGGAAAAAATAGATAGTATCTCTAATTACATTAGGAAATTACATGTATCGTTTTTATAAAACATATATTTTTACATGAATAACATATTTTTCTGAACATTCTATATGATGATGTGTGAAAAAACTGAGACTCGCTAATGTAAAACTAAAAAAATTTATAGTTGTTATAATCTGGTTTATTTTGAATAATTATAAAAAATAGTTTTTTGTGTATTGTTTGTAATAAAGATAAGTTGAAAGTATTAAGTTTCAATGATCAATGTAAAATTCAAATATTTAATTCTAAATCATAAATAGTTATTAGTAGAATTTGGTTCTAAGAAATTTATGAAAACCAACTACATATAATAATAATTATTACAACTGTGTATATCAGTCCAATCATGTATAGAGAGAAGAAGATTTGAATACATTGTAGCCATAAAAAATTGATATGATCAAAGTTTTCACGTGCATGTTTATTTTATCTTCATGTAATAGAATGTTTTACAAAAAAAATGAATCATAAAAACCCAACATGAATCAAAAATTATTATGTTTTCAAGTAAATCTCTTACAAAATAAAATTAATTATATTTCTTTGTATATAAAAGTAATAAAATATCATTGTGTCACATTTTAAATTGTATTTGTTGCATGTTAGCACCCTATTCCCATGTACTTCTGACTTGAGGGGGTATGAAATAATAATATTTCAATTTGATAAAATATATTCTACAATAGACTGAGAATATGTTTGTCTTTGAAACACTACCATAAAATTTAATTGTTCATGTAGAAAATAATAGATACTGTCAAAACCCCAAATATTATAAGAGAAATAAGTATTCCTGTATTTCAGGTCTTCAACATGATTCTAAAGAAATAATTTCTCTTTAAAAACCCTATTGTAAAAAGTGGAAGATACCTTAATCTTGGTTATATTATATCGTGACTATATAAAGGATTCAAAATTTTAGGTAAGTGACATTATATAAGTACTAAATTGGCAATTTAATGTTTTTAGGGATATATAATTTCAAATATAATGACATTCAGTTTGAAAAATAAGAATACCCTCACTAAAAAAAGTGCACAATTTTATGAAAAAATAATCAGAATATCTAACAATTAATATACTTATATATAAAAAAAGATGAATATAAATAAGAATAAAATCATTATAAAATAATATAGATATTTCTTAAATATATTATGTTTTAAAAAAATATTAACCATGAATATTTTAATAAAAATAATGTAATTATCACCAAATCTATGTTAATATTTACTGGTAATGTAAATATAATACTCATAAAAAATAGTGCTTATAAAAATTCAAAAAAATAATTATCATTGTATAATTATATAGAGATATATGTATTACCACAAGTTCAATGAAATGCATGGTTTAAAGCTTATTCATATCCTAAGAAAGTGTTAGAAGTGGAGAAATATATTTATGAAATGATCATACTGTGGGCTCCCAATAAAATAATTATTGTGTAAGAGAAAAGGTAAAAACTATTATTCCTTAGATAAATGCATTTGATGGTTTAAAAAAACAAATATTATAAAAGAATTAAAATTAGTTTAGTAGGTAAAATTTGGGGAAAGAGAAAATTGTTAATAGAAATCCATTTTGAGAGATGGTTTTGGAGAAAAACACGCATATGTAATTTGTAACCTTATGTGGGTATTTATATAATCATTTATCATATAAACAAATAATTCTTGGAAAAGGATATTCCAAAGAGAGGGAACATTTTTCAGAAAATGCATTCTAGAGATAAAATTGAACGTCGAGGGATGGATACCAATTGATGAACCTTGAATTATGTCTCAAAATTATATCCATTAAGTTATGATTAATAATATTGATGGTTACAAACAAACACTGATGAAATTGAAGATCGATAAAGGTGGCCCTCTAGAGGAAATTAAAAATTGGTGGTAAAAGGAAAAATTAGTCTGAAAAAATTAAGATAACTAGATCTGAGGTATACCACCTTCACTAACGGAGATCATTTCTCAATGGATATTTGTTTCATATTGGTTATTATATTATATAGGTATCATGGATTATTTTCAATTTTATTAAGTTAGTGAAAATATTTCAAAAAATTTAAAGAAAAAATCTAAAGATATCTAAAACCAACATTATTTCTGCAAATGTTAACATTGAAGAACTATTATAAAACAATGGTGAACCTGATGTAGTGTGTAATGTGGTATTTTCATGGAGTAATTTCTGTTTTGTTAGCATTTTTATTAGATAGTGTAAAATATTTGTATAGTTATATAATTCATAGCACTACATATAGAAACAAATTAATCAATTTTTAGTAGAGTGAAGTGATAAAACCAATGTTTAATAATGTTTATGAGTTAAAAATTAATTACATATTCATTTTATGTAAAGAATATAATTTTCATTGAATTTACAAGGTAAAAGTGAAATAGGAACAGACCATTTATTATTAATTCAATTAATGAAATTTCATATATACTCAGAGCTTTTTTTTTAAATTGTATGAGTAATATCATCATCATCGGGTATTTGGTTATTATAATTTAATGAACTACAGAGAGTATGTGAACTTTTAATATAGAGACATTGGATTTTTCATTTTAACCTTAACATACAACAAAATGATTTTGACTGGAAGAAAATGGTTACATATTTTTAATGGTATGAGTATAATAGGGTAAAAATATATAATTCACATATGTTAATGATTTTTTTGAAAAAAAATAAAAAAAATATATGAAATATTTTTTCATGTGAGAAACAAATACACAATTAATTAATATAAAAAATTAATGTTAGTTAAAAAAATCATATGAAAATATTATAAACACAGATTGTTTAAAATTATTTGTTAAAAAAATGAACAAATAAAATAGATTCCCAAAAATGAATATTTTTTCTTTTTTATATAAAAATAAAACTTCAATAAGAAATCATAATGCGATCATAGTAATAAATTGTAACTAAATGAATCATATTTGTTAGTTTAGAGATGAAAATACCTATTGAATGATTCTATTGAAGGATTTGTTTAATGTAAACACCATCCTATCATCATTTGTTAGATTTAAAGGATTTGGAATCATAGTATTTCCATTGTGTGAATATAATCTATAGTAGACTGAGAATCTGGTTTACCATGTGAAATGTTATAAAATCATCAAAAAAATCAAATTGTTCATGTTGAAAATAATATAGAACTTCGAAACCATAATATAGTTGTAATAAGAATATGGTTTCCTAACTTTAAGTACCTGGAGTAGATTGTAATGTAGGAAATTATCTTCTAAAAATCTATTGTAGGAAGAAGTTATTATTTGAATTTCATGAATTATATATCATGCGTGTATTATGTTTTAAAAATCTAAATCTCTTTAAAGATTTAATAAACTCAAATTTCAATTGTATGAAATGAAACAAGGTTTCAAAAATAAGAATATAAAGATCTCATTATGAAAAGAAATATAAGAATGAAAAATTTGGAACAATATAATGAAACAAATTGAAAATAAAATAAAAACATTGGATTTTATAGAAACAAAAATAATAATTCACCATTACCTATATTAGTATACTAGAGAAATCTAAGGAGAAATAATATTAAAAAAATATATCGCACATTGTACTAGAAATTAATATCTCCAAATATTTAGTGATATGAAATATTAGACGAGTTGAATACGTAGTCACATGTGGTGTTATTGTCGAATATGTTGTCTCCAGTTGTGGAGGCAGAGGTGGAGGCTTTTATGTAAAGGAAAAGGAAAATATGCGAAGAAGAAGGATTAATTTTACTGTGTAGGAGGTAGGGGAATATGTTAAGACCATGTTGGAGGAGGAGGTAGAGCTTGAGGAAGAGATGAGGTGGAGACAGAAGCATAGTCTGGGGTGTAGGCAAAGGTGATGGTTGAAGGAAATTAGGATGTAGTGGCGGAGGTATAGGTGGACGAGCCGTAGTTTGAGACCAAGGGGAGGAGAACAATTTGAGGAATCGGGTGCATGGAGAGAAAAGGTATTGTGTCATGACCACCTCCCCCCATGTTGTACCCCTCATGTGATGACAATGTGAGATGGGAGATAATGAACCTCGAGTCCTTCATCTTGTAGACCTGAGGTTGGCGACTAGCACCATGGGTATAGTAAACACACAAATGAGAGGCATTACCCTTTGAAGAGAACTCACACGAAAGAGAGAGATATGACAGTCACCAACGAACTCCAACTTAGATAGAAATATGAAATAAAAACCCATGTAAACATATTTCATGTCATGAAAAACTACTAAAACTAAAAGGGGAAAACTGAAGGTACCAAAGGAAACTAAAAAGAGAAGCCCACAAAAGCCCAAAAAGCTCATTCTACCCCAACCTAGTAGAAACAATCATGATCTCAAACCAGCTCCACATGACCTGAACAAAGTATATATACATAGAGTTAGTAAAATAGAATACTCAGTAGGATCCTTGTCGGAGCCTCTCGTGCCAATGTAAAGGAAACATGCTAAAGAACAGTGAACAGCAAGTGAAACTAACTCGTTACCTAAAAAAGTATACTATGTTCCTAGCCTCATCATGGATTCTCTCACCATGTATCGCATACATGAATATATAATATAATAAATAATATCAAGGGTACACCACTACTATTTCCCCACTGGTTTTCCACTTTTCCCCCACGTTACACGTCTTAAGAATCTATCTCCAAAAGGCATGGCCGCAGACACCTTGCTGAAGCACCAAAACATGCACCTCATGCAACGAAACCACCATTCCCATGTATTAAAAGTTAGAATGTAGTTTTTGGGAGCCACCAAAACTCCCATAATATGTTTCATAAGTGAGAAATTATACCTCAAGTCATTACCGACCACACACCGAGCATGGATCCTCAATCCATCACAGCCTATACATGTTACACCTATAATACTCCATAGGAAAGTATATCCATAATATTTGTGCATGAATAACCACAAGTCATTGAATACCTCTTCACACATATATGGGGAAAACTAACCGATGATCCTACCAGCACAACTAACTACCAAGAGAAGGGATTGAGGCCAATGGAGGTAGTCAGACATCCATCCTCCCACCAGAATGTTGGGGAAAACACCCCCAGAGCTCTGAATCCCTGGTGTGCTAGTTGACCTAACTGATGGGGTGGTGTAGCGTATAGAAACAGAAAAAGTATATAATATACTATATCTCACAACCACACTATGGGAATAACCTATTCATAGAATCAGTTGCAGCTAAAATCTCTCAGACTCTCAGCTCCCACATCTAAGACTATGTATCCAATAAGAACACAGCAATTTAAAGAGGTTGATTAAATTCATTGTTCCACTTCATATCAGTTTCACTTTATACTCATTAATTATTTAAACATTAGTTAACTATTGAAAATTTGCATATTATATTTCATTATCATCACATCCAAAGTCCACTATTCCTTTAAATTTCAACCGCAACATTTTGTCCCAGCACGCTACAACCCCATGGGTTAACAAAAATTATTCAATCATTAATTAACAAAATTATTACTTTTCTGTATTCCCAGGCATTCTATAAAAACATTCTATGCTTCTAAACACAAGGGGGTTCAACACGATGAGTGGATGTACTACCCAACAATTATTTTTCTCCTATAGCAAGAGCGTAGACCCATCCTCACTCAATAATATAAACACGGAATGCATGTGGCATACACTACACATCATCTCCCCATTTGGAAAGATGGTAAAAATACAATATTCCTTGGGAAGTGGGGAAAGTAAAAAAGATAAATAACCATCAAGAAACCACATTCCTCAAAATATTCTTATCCTACCCATTCCATCATCTCTGATGACCTCCCTAACACCCACATACATAAAACGATGCAACTCTCCACTCTAGGAATCAACTGTTTCCATAACCAATAGGCCTCCCTACCCCCACATATTAAAACATGGGGGGCTGGAAAAAAAATCATATCAATTGGGCTCTTGGACCTTAAACAAGGCATCCAACCTTCAAACATAATGATCTCTCACAGCTCTAAGAATAAGTCTCTTGGGCATTAAAAGTTAGAGGTAACTCATAACACTTGGAGGTAGTATATTTATATCAAGAAGATAGTTCTTTAATCCATCTAGAAATATCCAATTTATTATTTTTATGTTCAACTATTTGTATCCTAAACAGAAAGATATCATAGCTTTAAAAAATTAATTCAAGATGCTTACTACATCAATTTGATTAAAATAATATTACAACAATACCAAGTACATTCATTTAGAGGCCTCTTTATCTTTATCTAAGTAATTATTAATTAATTTTAGGATTTATGTTATTTACTAATTTCCATCAAAAAACTAAAAGATAAACAAATAAAGAATAGATATCACGCTATCTAGAAAAACAAGGGGAAATAATATACGATCAATGTCAATTTATTTATCTAATTAAAATGTTTATAATTTAAATTAAATTGTGATCCAGTGGTCTAAAACAATCTATATTCACATTTTGACGTAAAATAATAGAGAATAAATGAATCCCCTACCTCCAAAGGTTTTTTATTCCCTTTTAATAGACAATCAAAACAGATCACCATCACCTCTATTGGGGGACTGCATCCAAGCAAAGAAGTAGAGACACCCCCACACTGGCCAACCCCCAAGTAATGTCCATTAGAAAAATGGAGATAATATTCCATAAAAGGGAAATGATAAACAGAAGGATAAGAACCCAAAATTATGATGATATATCAAACCTTATATTGATGATTGATTGATAATTCTTGGTTTCACCAAAAATAGAGGGTGCACTTGTAGCTTGAAGAAATTCAAGGGTATCCAATCCAAGGAGTAATGTTTGATCACACAATTCCTATAGTATAGAAGGAATTGTTCGAGAATCACACACCAGAGAATAAGGAGGAAGAGCAAGGGAGGAAGATATATCATCCCTTTAAAAGATTTAATGATCTAGTGGTTTAAGATATGATGGATTATTCATTAAAAGAGGATCTCATTAAACCACATGGTTTGACCATGTAAAGATATATCAACCCTTAAGAAAAGTAATATAGGAGTTCTGGGCATTGAATCAGCCATAAATCACTTTAAAAAGGCCTCAAATTCATTTTACATCAATGGAAACGTAAATGGGGAGAAGCTGTAGGAAGCTAGAAACACTACAAATAAAACATGAGATTTGACAAAGTGTTGGATGAATCACCGTTCTGGAAACCTCACTAGTCTTGAAACACTATAGAACCACACTGTTCTGGAAACCACACTAGACTGGAAACAGTGTAAAACCATACTAGTATGGAACCATCACTGGTCTGGAAACACTGTAGAACCTCACTTGTCTGGAAACCTCACTGGTCTGGAAACACTGTAGAACCTCAGTGGTCTGGAAACCATACTGGTCTAGAAAAATTTTAGAACATCACTAGTATGGAAATGTCATCGGTCTGGAAACATGGAAGAACCTCACTAGCCTTGAAACATGCCTGGTCTAGAAACACTATAGGACCTCACTAGCCTGGAAACCTCACTGGTCTAGAAACACTCTAGAACCTCAATCATCTAGAAACACTATTCATAAACTAGAAATTATGCCATGGAAAAAGGTTTTTCTTTGAAGGAAATTGTTGGAAGGCTTATGTGTGATGGATACTATTGGAAGACAGTTGTGGGAAGGATTTTATTGGAAAGCTATTGTTGGAAACCACATGTTGTTGGGATTAAGTCACCCTAGCCACCCAGAACACCTCAAACACCAGATTTCCGAAAAGTAATTGGCTGAAGAGGTCTGTGTCATTACATTAGATACCTATCAAAACATTACCATCCTAGATTATTAAAAACCAACCCAGAAGAAAAGTGGTGTCTGAATAACCACCCTATAAGATACATCTTAGGGGAAATCCACCCTCAGTTGTAAGAAAGTTGGAACAAAAAATAGACATCTCAGAACACTCCCCCCAAGATTTATCAAATTTAAACAGCTACACCAACCCCAAATATCACATAGTCCCGACACACAGGATAGGGAGATCTTTACTAAATGTTAGGGTATTATCTTATTTGGGCGACATTGACTCACATGCACTAGTTTAATCACCTCCACATTAATGCATCTTGATTAGGAGTCAGGTCCTCCCTTCCCCGCATATTTGGAAACATCACACACATATAGATAAAAAGGATACAAACATTCCATATCCAAACAAGTTGATCATAAAATCCCATTAATGGAACAGAAATGAAAGCAATATAGAAAAACTCGGTACAAAAACTAAAAATAGCTCTAGGTACTGGACACACATTTGGGACTCCCACTCCCATGTACTCTCCTAGACACCACCATGTTACCAGAAGACACAAACCAAGGGAATTTAACACCCATGCAACACATTCTCCTTCAGCTCCTGGATCTCTACTAGTCTATCCTTGATGGTCGCATCATTTTCATCATTGATCTTGCTCTAATCGATGATGTGTGAGTCTTCATGAAGATAATGATGGAGCTATGATACAAGGAAAACATAATGAATCTGGATAATCTATGGGGGATGTACTATATGATACTCCAAGACACCAACATAAGACAATACCTAGAAAATACAATCAATCAAAGGTGAAATAATATTCCCACAACCAAAACATTGCTTCCCACGGCGAGGAGTCACCTTCAAAAAAATGTGATCCCCAAATCAAACTCCAAAGGTCTCCTCCATTGATCAGCAGATGATTTTTGACTATCATGTGCTATCTTAATAATCTCATGAATCACCTGAACCATCTCTATTGTATTCTTCACTATTTTCTATCAAAATATTTCTGACTCTCTGACCACAGTCCAACACAATAGAGAACAGAATGGTCAGCCATACATGCTTCAGATGCCACAATGCCAACAGTGGAGTGGAAATTGTTGTTGTAAGAAAACTCCGCCAATGGTTGTTACATCATCCACAAACCTCCAAATCTAGGATACAAGATCATAACATGTATTTAAGAATATAGATAGTCCTCTCTATCAAACCATCTGTGTACGGATTAAAAGCAGTATTAAGGCATAACTGAGAACAAAAAGCATTCTGGAGACCTCTCCACACCCTATAGGTAAAAAGAGGATCTCAATTGGAAATGATCATCCTCGAGACTCCATAAAGTATCAACACCTCCTCCAGATACTACCATGAAAAACATCCACTGAACTAGACTCCTTTATTGATATAATGTGGGATGATTTCATTAAACAATCCACTACCACCAAAATAACATCATGCACTCCCATAGCTTGAGTTAAACTAGTAAAAAAGTCTATTGATATGTCCTACCACATCCACTAAGGAATATATAATGGCTAGAGCAAACCACCAGTGACACAGTGCTCATCCTTGAAATTCTAGCAGACCAAACATAGAGACACAAACTTCACAGCTATATGATTAAACACATCAAAAAAAACTAACTCCTCAAGGCTTGGTACATCATTTTCATGCCAGGATTTCCATCTAATGGTGAACTATGTAACTCTATGTGAACTACCTCACATTCCTAAAAAGGAACAAGTATCCTTCCATGATACAACACTCAGTGTTGGTCATACTTAGACCAACCATTAAGGGCCTCTCCAAAAAACAACTCAGTCTCTCTATACCTCAACCTCTAGATCTCCCAACTAAGCCTTTTCCACTATCTGAACCAGAGATGAATGCATTGTCGTCTAAGAAAGACAACTTATTCCCCCATCTTCATCTATATCGAGATATAATGCTAAATGATCTTTTATATTTCACCATGAATCTCCAGATTCACTCTCTGTATCACTACGTGACTTCCTGGTCAACGCATCAGCTACAACATTTCCCTTTCCATGGGTATAAAATATTTAAAAGTAGAACTTCTATAATAACCCAGTCAATCAATGCTTATGTATGTTAATGTCATGCTAGGAGAAAACATACATCCAGAACTTATGATCATTGAAAACCAAAAAGCACTCACCAATGAGGTAATGTCTCTACAACTTCAAATCAAACACCACAACTCCCAATTAAAGATCATGGGTGGCATAGTTATGTTCATGGGGATGTAACTTCCGAGATCCATAAGAATCAATTGATATCTACTACATTAGAACATAACCTAAGACTATATGTGAAGCATCAAATAAAATATAAAACTAACCTCTCTCTACTATAAGACAATGAAATAGATCACTTAAAAACTTATCCTTTAGAGACTATAATGCTTCCTCACATTGATCAGCCCACATGAATGCCTGAACCATCCTAGTAAATTCTATCAGAGGAGTCTCAACCTGAGGTAAATAGGCTACGAACCTCCTGTCGTAGCCTACAATACTAAAGAAACTTCATTACTCTGCCATTGTATTGTGCGCTACCCAAAACACAACTACTTCTATATTAGATTGATCCATAACTAATCCTTTTTGGGTCACAACATGCCCCATGAAAGAGACTTCTGGAGCCCAAAACTCACACATCAATAACTTCCCAGCTAATTGATGTTGACGAAGAACTCCCAAAATGTCTTGTAGATGCTCTGAATGCTTGTCCTATGACATTGAGTACACAAGAATTTCATCGATAAAAACCACCACGAACATATCTAGAAACTCACAAAACATCTTTTTCATCAATCCCATGAACACAGCTGGAGAATTTTTTCAACCAAATGACATTACAACGAACTCATAAAGCCCATGATGACAATAGAAAGAACTCGTCAGTATATCCTCATTTTTATCACGCATATGATGATATATTGACCACAAGTCGATCATTGAGATCCAACTTGCACCCTTAAGTTGATAGAATAAATCATCCATTCATGGAAGTGGATAGTGATTATTCACTGTCACTTTGTTTAAGCGATGACAATCGATACACAACCCATAAATTCCACTAACCATATTCATGAAAAAACTAGTGCGTCCCATGGTGACACACTTAGAAGAACAAAACTGCATTACAAAAGTCCATCATGCTGTATACATAGCTCTCGTAACTATAAATGGGACATCTTATTTAGAGGCATAAAGAAAGGAGATGCTCTTGGTTATAGCTCGATCCCAAACTCGAACTCTCATCAGGAGGGTAACTCTAAAACCTCTTCTGAAAAAACATCAGGGTAGCCTTTTATGACCTTAGGAAAATCCAACCACTGAAACTCTAAAAACTCATCATTAGTGCAGCCACCATGGATGATAAGGACAAAACACTTCTCGGACCCATATGTGTGTCTCTCTCACAGAAAAACACTGTCCTCTCTCCATCTGCATGGAAGAAATCCACCTACCACGTAAAGAAATATAGGATATCCTACATCGAATACAACCAATCCATGCAGAGGATGACATCATATGGTTGTTTCTGTAAACATAGGAAATTTCCACAGGATCGGTGTTTCCCCATCACTAGCTCATAGTCTCTATATATATCAAACAACTTAGCTCGACCTCCAACTGGAGTAGAAAATGCAAAGGGCACTGGAATCCTCTCTAACTCAAGTATCAAAACATATACAAGGTTAGGTGATAGGAAGGATTGTGCCTCTCTTGAATCAAACAAGTCATACAACCAAGTAGAAAATAAGAAATGGGTACCTCGAACAACTTAGGGCTTACCTGGAACCAACAATAGTAAAACATGAAGCGGACTGTGACCTCATCCACAACCTATCAAACCATGATGATGACCACCACAACAGCTACGCTCTAATATATAATGACGTGGATCATCACAGGGATGCATTATGCCTACATCATCTAATCTCCACTGATCCAAAGATGGTGCAACTTACTACTGCTGCCCCTGTTGAAACCATCTCTTTGGAGGAACCCGACATGGAATACATGTTGAATGATGACTGATCTAAATGGTCGGGCACTATCGATGATGATGACGCCACCCTAAACAAGAAAATAGCACATGATACCTTGGAATAGGCTTGATAGCTACCAACCCTGGAGAAACGAGATGTTGATGACTGGGACCTACCCCCGGCAGAACAGAAACTCTTTTGCCCTATGATCCCGGATCCTCGGATCACAACACTTCTTCATGAAAAATCATGAATACCCCCCCCCCCCCTGTAATGGCAATCTAGTTCCAGAAAACTTCCTCTCAACATCCTCTTACCTCGTCATCACTTCATGACATGTCTTCATCATAAAATGGGTGACCTAGCAGTGTATCTCTAGATGCAAAGCCTCCTCAAAATGCCTCACCCTAGACACCTCATCTAGCAATAGGTCAGAAGATTATCATAAAAGGTTTCTGAAATGGATTCCAAAGTCATGCACACTAGAGATCCCCTATTGACAGGTAAGAAGATCATGGAGACTATACACCTTCATGGTTGTAGAAAGAAAATAGACTATAAACTTGTCTCAGAACTCCTCCCATTAGATTGTCGCCTCCTCGCGATCCACTAGGAACAAGAAGCACCACTTCTCACTGCTTCATGTAGCATCATCGCAACCAAATACATGTATTATTCTTTGAATCATATATTAAATTGAAGGCTATCTCGACCTCCACCAACCAGTCATCCATGAGTGCATCTAAATGGAGCACTCATACTATTGTAGACTCTGGCATTGAAAATCCCAAAGTGTCATACTCCATGTTTCATCATCATGAACCTCTACCCTGCGGAAATCATCAAGAATTTCCTGCTGGACATCTTCTGACCAATTGTAACAAGGTTCTCATCCTGAAGTCATACATACAAAATAAGTAACAGTTAGAGTGCCTAAACGAAGAATATGTAAGAAAAATCATTAATTAAATAATTGTTTTCATTTATTCATTTTAGGTTAATATGTCCCATTTTAAACCCATTCAAACAAAGGCACAATGAATAATGATGCATGATCCTTTCTTATGACTCTACCCTGTAACTAGTATCACCTCATTTAGTATCCATTTTAAATTTAAAGGTTTGTGCATCAAATTAAATCAGTCCCTAAATTCCTATGTATATGCTGGTCTCTAGTATTTAAATCACTTGCTAAACATGACTGACATCATTTCCCTACCAACCCATGAAACCTCACCTGTTCCTAACACCAAAATCCATCTTATCCCTCAACTAGAGCTCTGATACCACTCGGTCATGTCCCCTTCCCCACAAGGTTTACCTTTTCTGGGATGACAATGTGAGAGGAGAGATAATTACCCCTATTTCCCGCCTCCAGTAGGCCCGGGGATGGCGACTAGCATCGAGGGTATAGTAAAAAAAATGGGATGCATTACACTATGAAGAGAACACACGTGAAAGAGGTAGATAATATAGAAACCAACCAACTCCAAACCAGATACTAATATAAAATAAAAAACCAATGTACACATTTTAAATGTCATAAAAAACTACTACTACTGAAGGGGGAAAACTGCAAGTACCGAAGTCAAGTAAAAACAACAAAAAACACTAGCCCAAACAGGTTCTGAAACCCCAAGCTAGTATAACCCATATTGATCTCCAACCTACTCCAACTGACTGAAAATACATTTTATATATACAAAGGGTGATTATAACATTATACTCAGTAGGGTCCTCCCTAGATCCTCTCGTGGAAGTGTAATAGAAGCATGCTAAAATAAAATGAACAACAAGTAAAACTAACTCATCAATAAATATGTATACTAAGTTCCAAGCCTCAACATGGCTACTCTCACTAAGTATCACATAAAAGAGTTTATAATATAATAATGAATATCAAGTGTACCCCACTACTACTTCCAAACTAGTTTTCCATTTTTCTCCAATGTCGCACGTCCCAAGCATCTCTCTCTAAAAAGTCTTTCTTGCAGACACCTGGGCAAAGTATCACAACATGCACCTCTTGCAAAAAAACATAAAAATATAAATAATAAAAGTTACTAGGTAGTATATGGGACCATTGAATCTCACATAATGTGTATCATACATCAGATATTGTAACTCAAGTGATTACAAACCACACACTGAGTAAGGATCCCCAAGCCATCACAACCTATAGATGTTACCCCTATAGTAGTCCATACGAAACTATATCTAGAATATATGTGTGTGAATAAACACAAGCCATTACAAACATCTACAAATATATATGGAGAAAACTAACTATTGTTCCTACTAGTACAAGTAACTACCATTTGAAGAGAGCGGGGCCAAAGGGGGTAGACAACCATCTATCCCCCCAACATAATGTTAGGGAAAACAACCCCAGGGCTCTGAATCCCTAGGGTTTCTGTTTCCCTAACTGTTGGGGTGGAGAAGTGCATTGAAACACAAAATGTTCATAATATAATATATCTCACAACCACACTATAAGAATAACCTTGTCTTAGACTCAACTACAGCTAACATCTGTCAGTCTCACGTCTGCCACTTCTAAGACTAGGTGTCCAATAAGCACACAACCATTTAATGATCATGATTACATTCCTTCATTCCCTTTTTATCATTTTCACTTTACATTCATTAATTCTTTCAAAATTAATTAACTATTTACAATTTATACATTATATTTCATTAGTATCACACCTAATGTCCACTGTTCCTTTAAATTGCAACCTCATCATTGTGTCCCATAAAGCTCCAATCCCATGGGTTGTGATCTTTTATTAAATCATTTATTAACAAAATTATTAATTTCCCATATTTCATGGATTTATATGAAAAATTTCTAATATACTAAACACAAGAGGGCTCAACACTGTGTATAGATGAACTACCTGTTGAGTCTTTGCCACCTATAACAAGATCATAGACCCATCTTCCCTCGAGAAGATAAACATGGAAAAATGTGGCATAATCGATGCGTTTTCTCTGATTTTGGAAGGAGGGTAAGCAATCTAGCTGCCTTGAGAGGTTGGGAAATTAAGTAAGACAAACAACCAATACGAAACAGAAATCATTTTAACATTCACATCCAACTATTTCCATCATCTTCGGTGTCCTCCACGAAACCCAAATGTATAAACAGATGAATCTCTCAACTCTATGCATCAACTACTACCCTAAATAACATTCCTCCCTTACCCCACATATCACAAAACAATCAAAAGTAAAAAGAATCATATCAATTGTGTTATTGGCACTTAAATAAGGCATCCATCATTCAAACAAAATGAGCTCTCACAGCTCCAAGAATATGTATCATGGCCTTTACAAGCAAGAGGGTAACTGAGAACCCTACAATGCATTATATTTTTATGAAACATCCAATTCTTCAATCCATATATAATTAAACGGTTTACTATTCATAGGTTACAACTATAGGTAACCTAAATATCATGATATACTAACTATCAGAAATTGATTAAATATTCTTACTGAATTAATTTGATTAACATAAAATTACAACCAAAACAACCAAATTTGTTTAAATTTCCACTTTATCATTACCTAAACAAATATTAATTAATTTTCAGATTTACATTATATAACAATTTCCATAACTAATGAAAAGATAAACAAAGAAAGCATAAATATCACATTATCTAGAAAAATGAGAGGCAATAATATACGATCGATTGAAATTTATTTATATGGTAAAAATGTTTATTATGTCAATTACATTGTGATATAGTGGTATAAAACTAGATAACTCAACATTTTCATGTAAAATAATAGGGAAAGAAACAATCCCCTACCTCAAAAGGTTTTTGATGCCCTTTGAACAGACTAACAAAAAAGATCACGATCACCTATATTGGGGTACTACATCCACCCAAGGATGTTGAGACACCACCACACCATCCAACACCCAAGAAATGTTCATTAGGAACTTATAGGTAACATTACAGAAAAGGGAATGGAGAAATATAATGATATAAATCCAAATAAACAATGAGAGATTATAACTTATATCGAAGCTTGATCGATACTACTTGGTTGCACAAAAAAACATAGGGTGCACATCTAGCAAGAAAAAATTAATGGGTAACCAATCCAAGGAGGAATGTTTGATCGCAAAACTCATAAGGGAGGGAAAGAATGTTTCCATCATATCACACCAAATAACAAGTAGTAATAAGAAGAGAGGAAGATATCTTGTCCCTTTAGAATATTTAATAGATCAACAGTTTAAGATATGTTGTATTTTCAAATAAAATAGGATTGCAATAAACCAAACAGTTTGTCCAAGTAAAAATATCTCGAGCCTTATAAAAATTAGTAGAGGAGTTATGGGATTTTAATTGGACTTTAATCCCTTAAAACTAGGCCTTAAATTAATTTTATGTCAATGGAAACGTCAAAGGGGTGAAACTATAAGAAGATAGAAACATTGTACACCAAACATGAAATTTAAAAAATGTGTTGGATGACTCACCGTTCTGGAAACCTCATCGGTCTGGAAACAATATAGAACATCACCGATCTGAAAACCTCACCGGTCTGGAAACACAGTTGAACCTCACTGGTCTGGAAACCTCACTAGTCTATAAACTATGTAGAAGCTCATTAGTCTGGAAACATCATCAATCTAAAAACATTGTAGAACCTCACTGGTTTGGAAACACTGTAGAACCTCAATTATATAGAATCTTCATTGGTCTAGAATCACTGTATAACCTCACTGGTCATGAATCCTCATCAGTTTGGAAATATTGTAGAACCTCACTGGTCTGGAAAACTCACTAGTTTGGAAACACTCTAGAACCTCACTAGTCTAGAAACACTGTTCATGAGCGTGAAATTTGAAAAAGGGAAAAGGATACTATTAGAAGTCTGAATTTGGAAGGCAGTTTTAGGAAGGCTAGTGTTGGAAACATCCTAATGGTGGAAATAAATCATCTTGACATCCTAGAACACCTCGAACATCAGATTTCGTAAAAGTAATGGACTGTAGAGGTCTGGGCCATTACATGTTGAGTATCGAGAAGGTGGAGGCTGGGATGAAGTACAGAGGATGGTGAAGGCAATGAGGGGATTCGGGGAGGGAGGTATATGGGGAATAGGGAGGGGAGGGAGAGTGATAAATAATTTGAGGTATATGGTATGCGTGTAAACCACAATTTGAAAAAAGATGTGGGGATGCAATATTTATAAGAGAGGCACATCATTTATTATGTATAATAGTATTTAGTATGGTTGTGTTTAAAAACACATTTCAATTAATGAATATAACAACATGAGATTTGATAAGAACATATTTCATTCACCTTTGAACAAATAATTGTTTGTGGTCAAACTCATGGATGGAAATTTGATAAAGGTGGAAGGCATACTGATCACAACATATCTAGTGGAGATTGAAAATAACGTTCAATGAATTTGAGTCAATGGTAAATCTAGAGTATTTGGTATAAATATAGAATTATATTATCAGGGGATTCCAAAATTAAAATATCATGTATAAAAAAAGGTATCCCCCCATGGTCCACCATCAAGAAAAATACATAAAATTCTCTAATTATACAATTGATCAGAAATATAATTATCCTATAGTATATGTATACCCAATAGTAAGGCTCAAAAAATGATCTTATGGAAATAAAGTGGAGGCCACGTTAAGTAAAATATTTTTGTGATGAAATGTTGATGGGAAATAAATAGCCTTAGTATATATAATCGATATTAAAAAAGGTGTAAGTACCTACTGCATATCATATATATAAATCTATAATTCAATAAATTGGACACCAAAAATGTCATATGACACCATCCTAGGTTAAATAAAATAATTTTCTATGTAAAAAATCTACAAAAATAATATAAGAAAATAAAATAGAATAAATACTTGCCTAAAATTAACCCAAAATAAACACTTCTTCCAACAATATGCTGAAAAGTCATATATGCCTCCTCAAATAATCCTAAAAAAAGAGATTTAGTTTTGAAATTGACTAAAAAATTTATAAGAATCCGGTTTTATTTAAGTTCAATGGAAGTTTTTGTACCAACAAGATCATTTTATTAACAAAAAGGACAAATATAATTTCTATTTTATAATTGATGACTTACAGCTACATCCTCAATCTGGTAGTATAGATATAAAATATTATAATTTACCATTGCAAATTTTGTTAAACAGAAACACAGATGGATAATAATGAGCATATTTAATGAGATCAAATTTAATTTCAAATTAAAACCTTGGTGGTGTACTTGTTAGATATATGTTTCATTTTCTACACCAAATAATACCATTGATGTGTTGAGTCTTTTTCCTATAATAGTCACATGACTCATAGAACAAATTGTAGATTCTTTGAATATTTTATGTTATTATTATGTTAGAGTGTGTTGGAAAATAAATATAATATGAATATGAATAACATTTATAATAAAAATTGAAATATTAATACTATATTTATGTATGATGACCCTAATAATAGAATCAAAATGAATAATTGTAATAAACTTGTCAACAGTCAATGATTTTTTCTAGAGTTTTTCACTGCTATTGAATATCAAATGGATTTCATAAATTGTGTTTGATGTTCAATATGATGAATTGTTCATCTCTATTATGTTGGATTGTGTGAAATTTAATCAAATAAGATTTTGAAATAAAATTAATGGGACTAAATGTGTAGGAAGTTATAGGGTAATGATACTTGTTAATGTACTAGTGGAAGCAATTTTTATCATTTCTACCTATCTAAATAAACATATTTGAAAATTTTTATAATAAAATTAAATAATATTCATACATTCATAATCCATCAATTGATGGATGTGACCATTTCAAATTATATGTCTCTATTATGTAAAATTTGAGGTGGAATGAAAATAAGTCACCGGGGAAGTAGAATAATTGAAATAAAACGAATCGCATACATTGTGTTTGAGGTGCAAGATGATGAATTCTTCATCTCTAAGAGCTTGGATGGTGGGAAACTAAAACAATGAATATTTAGAAATAAAATCAAGAATGCCAAATGAGTATGTAGTGTAAGGGTAATGATACAACAAGTAGTACTTATGGAAGCCTAGTTTTTAAATTCCATTGATCTAATGAAATTCATTGAAAAATTTTATAATAAAATTAAATAATATCATTACCATCATAATACAACAATATATTTATGTGAGCATTTGATATTATATGTCTCTTTAATGTAATATCTGATATATAAATACAAAATAATAGTGGTAAAGTAGAATAATTGAAAGTAGTGATATTAAATCCTATTGAAAAAATATATTTAGTTTTACATGTAAATGTTATGAAATGAACTAATGTAAAAAAATGAATCAATCAACTTATAAGTTAATAAAATTAATTCATACCAAGTGAAGTTATGCAATAAAACTTTTGATGAAGATTTAACATCATACAATTTTTATTTTTTAAAAATTAACCAATTACTGTAATATGGTGATATAAATATATAATTTAAATTAAATCACATACTTAATAGAATATGAAGAACACAGATGATGTTCTAGTAATATATTGTTTCCATTTGTGTCAAAGGGGGATGTGTTCTTACAGTAACATCTGAATTGATATTAAGAGTGGTTGGTTTTGAAGAACTTGAAATGAATATGATGTAAAGTTCCAATTCATGATTGAAATATGAATTTAATAAAACATTTGAAATAAATTTATTAAATAAAATTGGGTGGAATAAATATATTAAAAATTAAATAGAATAATGGTAAAGGATTAATTTATAATATATATAATGAAAAAAATAAGAGTTTTTTATTGTAAGAGGTATGTAAGATAAAACCACATTGGATGAACTATTAGGTTAAAGTATGAATGAATTATTGACTAAAATAGAAATTACATTTATTCACATAACATTATTTTCGAGTAGTGAGGAATAATTTGTATGCATAGAACATTAGTACATGAAATAGTAGTTAGGATCATTTATATCCAAGTAATTGTTTTGTAGTAAATCGGCATTTAGTAAGCATATAAAGTGATAATAAAACTAAAAATATCTCAAATAATGTAGTGGGGTTACTCTGTACTGATTTGATAAAACTTTGTAATGAAATATCATGTATTTCCATATTTGTTCTATTGAATAAATGTTTTTCACATGAGGTATTTACATTGAATATATTATATAAAATAATGAGAAAATTATTATCCTGGAAGAATAATCAAAATATTTTTTCATGTTTAACAACTAAAGGGTAAATGAGTGCCTACTATCTTCACGATCATTGTTCAGTTCATTGTATAACTCTCATGCAAAAAAGTTCATGCAAAATAGTTGTCTCACATTATTTTTTATAATATTTTGTTTGAAATAGGAACCAAATTTTTTCAAAAATAAATAAAATATAGAATAAATCAACGGGTACATAGGAAATGTTAGGTTGGATTGATGAAGATCATGATCCAATAATACACCCATAGTTGAACAGGTACTATTATTATTTGATGATGGTTCCAAAAAAAAATTATTATTTCATTATCCGATAAATAACAAAGACATTCATACAATTTTTCACATATTCTGTTAGTTGTTATTGACTTGTAGTTTGTACTATCTTTCCAAGGAAGGATTCAAGATTTTTGACATCAACACGTAATAGTTGTTTGTCATAATATAATGAACTAAAATTAGTACATGAACCAATAATATGGTGGGAAACTCCATCAATACATATTTATAAAATAGTAAAAAAATATGTTAGTTACCCTTGAAATTATATGACATGAAACATTAATGTAGAAGAAACATATAATAGTTACTTTTTGTTTCTAAATTCATAAATTTCACTACATCCTTGCCTCCTTCCATACTATACTTTGTTTGTTAGTTAATGTAGATAGAGAAGTATTATTTTTTGAAAAACATCTGATTTTTCCCATTTTCATCAGATAAAGGAGCATAAAATTCTACAGTTCTATAATATAGAGCATTTTATATAAAAAACATGTACTAATGGTCATTACTGATATAGTTCATTGAATTAAACAATTTTTATAAGATAAACTGGTGGTAAAAATCCAATTAAATTATAAAAACATAAAAATATATTACTAAATATTTAAGATTAAAGTAGAAACCAATTTATTGTAACTTTTTATTAAGGAAAGTTTGATGCATTGGATATGTTATTTACAACCATATACATAGGGTCTCACAGTATAGAATTTTATATTTGGATTACATAATTTATTAGGTTCCATGAAATGTAGGTACCTACAACACATGTGTATCTTCAAAACATTAAATTTGTTGATATTAATTTTTTTTAAATAATGAATTTATGAATTAAATTGTTAATAAAGGGAAAGAGTTAATTCCAATCCTACTTAATTTTCATCTTTTTGGTTTAAACCTAAAATCCATTGATTTATGGCTTCCTTGAATAATAATTTTTTTACTTTTATACATTTGTGGCATATTTTTCATGGGTTGACATGGATACATGAAAAAAATATCGATCAATGGTATCAAAAAAAATATTTGATTACAAAAAAAATCAATGTATACGTATATTATTAAAAGGATATAAAATAAAATATGAATTTATTGTGAGTAAGAAGTAAATTAATATTTCCATAAATTCAATTTCTGATATGCATGGATTGAAGTCTGAAACAAGAATAATACATATGGAGAAAACATGTATAGTTCATATTTCTATGCAGAAGTTTTTTAAATCTGTAAACTGTGTGAAACATAGATAATTTGTAGCAATACTGAAAAGAAAAATTCAAATAAAATTTATTGAATATAATAAAACAGCAGAGTGTGTTGATTTGTCATCATTAAAAGGATATTGGATGATATATATTTTTTTGAAGGTAACCACTAGACTTTTCTATGAAGGAGTTTCTATTATGGTTATGTACCTTCTAAGAGGAACCCAAAATCAAATGTTTTCACTAACTTATGAAACACAATTAAATAAATTGTATGAAATATTTATGAAGTGTGTATACAAAGAAAATCAATATGGTTGAGAATTTTATTTGATCAATGTTTTGAAATGTTTAGTGTAAAATAAATATCTAGAATATTAATAGAATATTATATTGTTAATATGACCATTATATACTATTTACCTATAGGTAGAGGAAGAATAAAGGATAATGATAATCCAATATAAAAAAATATGTATAATGATTCATGGAAAAAATAGTGATGATAGAATAATTGAAAGATGGAAAACCAGTACAAAGGGGGAAAGTGAGAGTGTTTGAACATACCCATTATCAGAAGACACCATCCTAAGTAGATCTATGAGAAGACCTGATGTAATGTTAGAGACCTATGAGGATTATATTAGTATATAATTGGCATCCAAAAATCCATGATGGCGGTATTACTGTAGGTTGATGCGGTGAACTCCATATTGTGTGGTGACTGTGAGATAGAGTGAGTGTGGATATAAGTGTAATCGGCCAATAAATGGGAGGGAGGGACGATGGGGGGTGATCCCAATGAAATTAGTATGGGGATGCAGTGACTTCAAATACAAATATTAGGTGATGGAAATCGTGGTGGATGGGGATGGATTAGGATCGGAAGAGAACTGTCAGAGGAGGGAAAAAGATCTTATAGTGATCGTAGTGAACAATATGAGCTATGTAAGTAGAGTCAGGAAGGTGGATGATATAGGGAGAAGGAGGTGGTGAGAATGGGTAGGAAGATAGAGGTAGAGAAGGGGATGATGATCCAGAATAGGGGATGCTAAGAGGATTTGTGGGAGTGTTTAGGTAATGGGGAGGAATAACTGATTTTGTGGAAGGGTTCACACATGGATGCATTTCTCATCATGCGGTGGGAGAAAGGTGATAGTAGGTGGAAAATGGGAGAAAATGAATTCTGGAGATATGGGTGAATGAAAGGGTTTCCTATAATTGATAAGAAAATTAGAAGAAGAATAATATCAAAGATGGAAATGGATAAAGGAGAGGGTGACACATAGAAGGAAAAGGGATAACCCTTATTATATATAATAGATTTAAAAACCGAGATTTGGTCATAGGAATTATGGGTGAGATCCTACATGAATTATTATCATACACCCTGCTCAGGATTCCATTTCACTAGGCTACCTGAGTAGACCTAATATTTACAAGACCATGGTTGATTGCTTGAGCTGTTTTTTATTACCTGGTAGTTAAGAGCACACGACTGAGGTAGATCTCAGGATTCTTGTGGATATCACACTTGGAGATTTAAAATTATTTATTTCTATATTCATTTATTATAGCATAACAAGTTGTATGTTTTACTCTAATTAGGTTTATGTATATTTAATAGGACATGAATTCAGCTATTGTATATTGGCATTGGTGAACATTGATATTAATTATTATTATTTTCATGTTGATTTGACATTCATTTATTGTTGCTTCCTCTACTATATGGTTTTTTGTCGTATGATATTACTATGTGATACTCATACCCTATGGGTATATTCTCCCCTATATCACCACCTTATTCACTCACTGCTATTTTGCAGCCTCTAGAGTATGGGGAGGTGTGCTTGAGTCCTTGTGACCCACTAGTCCAGCTACCATTTCAGTGGTCAGTTGGGTCGGGACGCTATAGGTCTCCCTTACATCATGTTCCTCAATTAAATAAATATAATAAAATAAAGTTAAATTATGGTCAAACCACACAACTAAAAAATAAAAAGGAATGTTTTTAATCATTTTCTTCCTTAACATCAATGTTTCTATAATTCTACCTTTATGGATTTTTACTACGGTAACTGATTTTACAGCCTATGAAAATTAACCATTAAGAATAAAATAAATTTATATTTATTAGAAAATATAGACGTTCCAATTTCTAAATATTAAATATATTTTAAAAAAATAAAATTCTCATTTTTTTTCAAATTTATTTTAACATTAACGCATGTAATGCACATAAACACTTATTTTATCCTTAACCATGATAACAAAGTGTTTTACAATTTAGGGGTCAATATGATCATTATAACATATCAATTTGTCAATGAATTGACCATATTTGACATTTATTATCATTTACAAGTAAAATTTCATAATATAGGATATTTAGTAAATTTAAATCTTATTATAAGATATCATTTATCAAAATATTACATTACGATCAATTTTGACATTATATAATAAATTAAAATAATTAAAATATTAAAATAATGATTTAATTTCACCATATTAAATTAACACTTGTGTAACATTATGTATTAATCTAAACAATTAATGTATGAAAATTGTTCAATCAGCTTAATTAACTATTAATATTTTTTGTATCATTTAATTTTGTTAATTGTTAACTAAATAATTACTGCATTGTCATCCCTTCAAGAGTTTAACAAAATAATACATCTCTAAAATTTAAATATAAATTAATATTATTAAAAAAATTATTTATGTTTTAAAATAATATGTATTACCAAAATAATGTGGTTTTAGACCATATCTCATGGATTTTAAAAAGTTAATGGTAATTAAGGTCCATATTCTGTCTCTTTATATGCCTATTATATTATATATGTCCATTTCAAATAATAATATATAAATAACTTATAAAATTATATAATATAGGTTATATGGTTCTAATATGTCCATCCAATGGGTATTGGACAATTTTATTGGTTATTTGGCCACTTAAGTTTAATGTTCAACCACAATGTAATATCATGTAATCCTTAATCATTGTAATTAATTTTAATTTCCCTAAATATATTTTTGTTAAAATACTATTTAGATCATAATATACATTATAAATTATCATTATTCCAAATATAGAATCCATTTTTACAAATTTATAACATCTAACTTGGATAAATTAATTTATAATTAACCCCACAAACTTGACAAGAATGTGGGATTTTAAAAGAAAACGTTCCAAAATTTTACTATGTTTTTTATTTCTAAAATCAATATTAAAATGATAAAAATAACATAAACTAGATTAAATTGTATACAATTTATCTAATAATAATTTAAAATAGAAAAACATAAATTTAACACTAAATTATTTTGACGGAAATTAATTTTTTATCTTTTATTTTGTACTTTCCAATCATCAAGAATATATGGAAGTTCTCAAAACAATTCAAAAAACTCAGCAAAAGAAAAATATTATATTCCTATTTAAAAAAAATGTTTTTTAGAATAATCTTTATAATAGTGTTGAAATTTAGTTTTAAAACATGTCTTCGATTAGAAGGTAGAAAAATAGCCTTTCGAAAAATTTATCCTTTCTTGTATAAAATAGACTTTTTATTATCATACGTCTATTAAAATTATTGGATGAATTTAAAAACGTTATAATTAATATAATATATATATATATACTAATTAATTTAATCTTATTAATAACCACCAATTTAAAAAATTTGTGAAAAATATAAAATTAGTAATATTAAAATTATATTATTATTAGGTAAAACCAAATTTTGAATGTTATGTAAGATATAAAATAATGTCACTATTACATGTATCAGAATATAATGTTGATGTTCTGTATTGAAAAATATAAAAATGATGTTTAATTTTATATATTCTATCAAATATGATATTCTTCTTTTCGAATTTTATGGTGTTACATTCTCCTCACATTAAATAAATTTCATCCTTGAAATTCAAACACAATATTAATAATCCATGGTATGAAATTCAGAAATAATATTATCGAGAAAAACATATCATAAATAAGGTTTATCAAACATGTTCTTAAAAATAGGTAAATTTAAATTTAAAGATCACATAACTGAGATATCATGTATGAGAACATTTTTGGGAAATGAAAACATGGACATGGAAGAAAAATATAACTATCATGTTTCAATGGTGAGTAATAGAGAACATTTTTTTAATAAAAGTTTTTCCACAAATCCTTAAACTATGGTTTGAAAAAGGACATTGATATCATCCAAAATGATGATGGTTGGAAAATATTTTTTTAAGGACCTCTTCCAAGATTTTAGGAATTCATTCACACTATAAGAATATATGTAAATATATATTTCTATTTCATAAAAACAATTGTGTCCTCTATTTGTTCCTTTGATTTATTTCTACATTATCTCTTAGCACATGTTTTATCATATTCTGAATTTGTATAATAATATCTAGAACCTCGTTCAAATATCTACATAATACATTTATAAATTTTCTTCTTTTACAAAATATTATTATCCAAGACATATAAAAAAGGTCACTGAATTTCCAAAATGAACTAATAAATATTCATGAAGTATACCTTAATTGTTTCATACTAAAAATTTGAATAATTTCTTCATCAATTTACATGAAACATGTTAATAACATAACTTATCATTTAGACTAATTTGAAACATACATGGTTCCTAATTCCTTATGTAAAATAAATTTTATTGGATATGTGCCTTAAATCCAAAATGTTGTAGACTCCATCAATGAAAACATAACCATTTTTCCAAAAGATAATTAATTTGTTCCTATGAGTTTAGTAATATCCAATTTAATTTATCCATATCAATCATCTATTTTCCCACCAATCATTATATCAACATCAGGATAAAATTAAGGGTTACCTTTTGCTCTATCATGTGCTTTCTATCAATTTTACCATGATAATAAATCAATTTTATGGGGAAAATTCAATATAGATCTCAAATCCTAAATGAATTAGTACTTAAGTAAAATCATTATATATTTCATAATTCTTATAACAAGTAAATTACTGATAAAATACTTAATTGACACAATCCTTGAATCAATACACATTCCCATTAATCATTCTTTTTTATCATTGGTAATACTATAATCTTGACCATGATCCATTAGCATCTTTTGAGGTGTATTATCTTGATGCTTGGGGAAATCATTTTTCTTCTTTCCCAAATCATTACAATTGTAACAATGAATAATATAGTTTTTATTCATCAATATTCATTATTTTTCATGGTAAAACTTATCCATAAACTTATAATAAAATATCATTTAATTCAAGAAAGTATCATGGTGTTTCATTCCACATTTATGACGTTTAGATAATCTTTTTTTACCTCCTTCTCTATGTCAAGCTTTTTCTAAACTGCCCAATTCTTCTTGTACATACCTCCAAATCCATAATACTTATATAATTATTATTTTTATCATTAAGATATTATATTGTGTCCTCATATGATGAGAATTTTTTGGGACAGTAATTCCATTAAAAATATTTTATTAAGACCATAAAATATATGCTCTCTCTTACTCTTTGGGTCATGTGTATTAATTAGGCTCCCATACATTATACTATGAGAAATTTATAATTGATCATGCACACTATATTATGTCATATTATTATGGAAAATAATTTATAATCTCAAAAATAGTGAAATACATATCATAAATTGATATATTTAGTCATATCTATCCTCCTAATAATAAAAGTTGTTTTTGGGATAATATTTTATACTTATCTTAGTGTCTATCATAAGATTATTTTCTCTAATATATTATTTTCTAAACATATATTCAAATTTTTATAATAAACATCCTTTGATACTTATTGTAATTTACTAGACCTAGAAGATATAAGTATGTGCCATAATTTATTACAATGGTATATTTATAATGAATAAAATCAAAAAGTAACGATTATTTTAACATTTTTGGAAAACTATATTACATACATGATACCCATTTCACTTTGGGAATATAAAATAAAACATAATACCTAAAAAAGTAAAATGATCAATATCCTTGAAATTAATTCTGATATTTCATCTTTATATCCATGGAATGGAAAAAAAATAAGAGTGAGAACAAATTATTGGTAGGGGTTCTGTATAGGGGAATCAATAATGAATCAATTAGAATATTCAAAATGGTAAGTTAAATAACTGAACACGCATGCCATTAAATTAATAAACTGGGAGTAAGAAGCATCCATATATTTTATCAGAGATAAAATATCATGGATAATAATAATTAAATGTTGAATGTACGTAATTATTGATTATCATACATCATGTTTCCAATTAACATGATACCATAATTGTTAAGTATTATCCTCAAGATAGTTTAAAACATACTGGGTAAAAACCCATCTGATTTGGACAACTGATTCATATCACTAGACATCCAATGCATCACGTGGATTTTATTAATTGGCCCACACCACTTTCATTCATGTCCAAATAATTTTTTCATATATTGAATAGTTGATTTTATCTATAAACAATAATCCCTATAAAATTTATATATTATATAAATGATAGATATTTATCTACATTTCCCTAATTATTCAAATAACATCAAAAGTACACAAAATATGTAAAAATTCAACACATTTTAGTAAATAAACCTATTAACTACACATGAATTTGGATATTTAATATACATGTGATGGAAAATGAAAATTACCATAAGGAAGTGGTTCTTCCATGATAAATTAAATAGTCAAAAAATAATGTGATATTGCAAAGATAACTTTTACCACTTGGTAATTTTGGAGTCAAATCCCCATTGATGGGATGATTCAAAGTGATATATATAATACCAAAAACTATGATAGAATCATGATATTAAATTAAAAATATGTAGTATATAACCCACATTATATTGAATTGGTTCATAATAACAAATAACTTTGAATGGAATGAAAATTGAGACGAAATCCCTTACCTCATGTTTGACTTGTTATGTGCATCTTTTATTATTTAATAATAATTTTTTTACATATGAATATGTTTTAGATACATTTTAAAGTTTATTATCACATTTATTTCACCTATTATTTGGTTTTATACAATTAATTGACCAATTTAGTTTAAGATTAATGTTTTGACCATATTCAGTGCGTTTGTTAAAAATGAATTTTTTATATAGCCTATGGTAAAATAAGTAATTATTTAAACCTATACAGAATAATAATCATGAAACAATTATAATATTTTAAAATCAATTTTACTTTTAAAACTAACCATAGAATATGACTATTAAAAATAAACTAATGTTACAATCATGGATATGGTAGGTTGTACGTATAAATGAGTAACATTTCCATTTTTCAATGATCATTATTGAAAAAAGGAGAGAGAAAATGATCTTCCTAAAATGATAAATACATCAATAATAATATTTCATTAACTAACAAATAATTTTATATATATTTATTCTGATGAAAAATTAATCCCATCACTTTTAGGCGGCGGTAGTCCACACGTCCACGAACGACATAATTATTTTTTCAGTGTGTTAAATGGTAATAAAGAAAATGATATATTTTATTACCATAATTTAAATTCTATATTGAATATAATAATTATGTATTGGTATATCATACATATTCATTATATATATATTTTTAGTCATCCATAATAGTTGGTGATGGGAAGCAGAAACACCGTTCATAGAGATGGTTGGTTGTACATATGCAAGAATGTTCCTTCCATATTATTATTGTAACACCCCAATCTTCTATGGTACACTTCTCTTTGAATAATGAAATAGCGTGTGTTGAATGCAACATTGAGTTCTAACACACCACAACCAATCAAACTAGCCGTTATGAATAGAAATACTCACTTTTTGAAATTTATAAATTTTATTTTTCAAAATAAACTCAATTTTTGGATTCATAATTTCGAAATTAGTCTAGGGTGAATTTTTGGTATTTTTCTAAAAAACATCATTTTTTATGAATAGTGAAACCACTATGTGGTAGTAAAAAAAACTTAATTTTTCATAAAACTTAATTTTTTCGCTTCTGTGAGTGGAATTTCAAAAATTCGAGAGACACGGTTAATATCAATGAGTAAAATGTATAAGGACCTAGCCTTAAACATAAATTAATCTTGAGTTACTTCAAGAATACACGTTGAGGATCTTTTCAGGTTTAGAGTTTTAGAGAATTAGATCATAAAACATGCATTACATTTCACATTTAAACAAAGTGGTTAGATAAAAGATAGTATTCATTTTTCCCATCAATGGAAACATATTTAAAATAAAATATGGATTCTATCTTGAAACTTCCTTGACACTATCATCATATCATCTACCTTTCCCTTGACCTGTGAAAAAACATTTCAAAAACTTGGGATGAGCATAAAAAGCTCAGTAAGGGATATAAAAAAATGGATAGGAAACATGAGTACATATATACATAAGAATGAAATAATACATTATCCATAAAACATAATCATTTTAACATACCTCATCAAATCATGAATAAATCATAGAAATCATAAGACATAAAGGTAACTTGATGCATTCATAACATTCTTACGTAGGGAGTAACCCTCTTGGTTATGTTTGGAATACCCATCATGGTATATCCCCTAAATCTCTTTGGATAAACCTCAAATTTTAACCCCTTCGCATTACCCAATGCTTTGGGGAGCTATATTGGGCTCACCCGCCCTTAGTTTTTCACGGAACCACCTGTCTTCATAATAATTCCCAAGAACCATAACATAATCGTATCACATAAAACATGCATAAAGGAAACATAAAATTTCTACTTTTCAATCACAAGATATCAATACAACACATTGATATAAAAACATTATGAAAACCATTTTCAATACCAAAATAAAATAAAAGTAAAACATGGTATTTATTTTTCATTTAAAAAAATGTATCGCTTGTAGAGGAAGCCGAAACTCAAATAATGGTCACAGCGGCAGAGAAGTCGTTGTCGCCGCATACGTATGACAAAAAAATTCCCTTTTTTCGTTTAAAAAAACGCTCCATATAAAAATATTTCTTTTGGATAAACATAAAAGTCAAAAGGGATTATACACCATATAAAAGAATGTTGTGTATAAAACATAATATGCCTCGATGAAAGGAGATTGAGACGAAGTCCCATACCTCGGGTCCAACTTGACTCGATTGTTCTTTAATCTCCTAAATAATAAACTTGAGTTAATTTCTACTTGCTTAAGAACCTTTTTCAAGTTCATTATTCGTTTTATATCACTTATTACCATGTTATGAACACTATTTAATTATTTAAGTTAATAATGGTCGTTTTGTCGATCATTGGTACATGAGTCAAAAATAAACTCTTTATAATTACAAGTTGTTCATGTATCCATTATATCCAAAATAATATCCATGATGTAGGTATCATATATATCATATATATCTAGTATATACATGCATTTATAATATTACATAATCATTTAGAGGTAAGAAATGAAATGCACCGTTCATGGAGACGGTAAGCCGTACGTACGCATGAACGCTACTTTCATTTATATGTCATATTAATGGAATTAAATCTAAATGAGAGATATGTATATTTTAATTCCAGAATTATATTCATAATTTAGATGTAACATACATCATATATATCCCCTATATATATGTACTTATAATAGTACATTACATTTGGGGATAAGAAATGAAATGCACCATTCATGGAGACGGTAAATCGTACGAACGCATGAACGCAACTTTCATTTCTATCTCATACTTTAATGGAATTAAATAATAATGATATAAATATATATTATAATTATAGTATAACATCATATATAATAACTTTAACTCCATCCTTTATACATCCCACATATGGCATTAACGAATCAAATCACTTTGAGGGGGAGGTTGTCCGCACATCCTAAAATGAAGATATCGCGTTTACCCATAATGGAAACCATAAAGTTATTCCATAAATGAAAAATACATAAGATTAAGTAAAAAATAAACATATTATATATCATATATAAATATAGTGTCATCTTAATGGCCACATTTGAAGGTGTTATATGAGTGTTGAACAATCATCGTTTCGTGAGGCAGAAATTTTCCATCCACAAAAACAGTATGTTCTATAAACATTAGATGTAGGTGTGTGTAAGTGTTTCTAGAATACTTTACATAAAAACATCCTAGTATATTTAAGATACTGGTGTTGTTACAAAAGAGAGTAATAAAAAGAGTTTAGAGGGTTGGAGAAGCAAAATAAAACATAATAACACAAGAGAAAACACTACCTTTAAAACGGGTACCTCTTTTTTGATTTGAGCTAAAAGGCTTCGTTGGAATGACTTCTTCCCAAAGTGAGGCTTCTATGAGTAAGAGAGGGGTGTGGAGAGACACAAATGGGAAAGTTTTAGCCGATCCAAAGGCTTTAGTGGTGTGGGTAAGGTGGTAGAGATGAGGGACTTTTATAAGAGGAGAGGAGGGACACTCTTGGAATGTTATAAAAGGTTACTTTATTATAAAATGATTTTCAGATTTAAAAGGTCCCAAAATTATATACTTCGAGGATAAGGTGATAAGAGTTCTAAATCCACCCATCCAATTGGTTTTTTACATGTGTAGGTCTTATATTTTACATTATCTTTTCATTTTATTTAAATCGTTAAATAATGAGGTAATCGCTGCATCATCATGGTATAATAAATAATTTAATTTATTTAATGTCTAAAAATTATAAACAAAATATCATGATGTTGAAAATCTTTTTATATTTCTAATGAATATTTATAGTCATAAATACGACTTGTATGACCCCATTTAAAAATTGTTTTAGTAAAACAACTCATGTTTGTGACATTTTAATTTTAACATTAAATAAAAAGTTATTAATGTCATTTTCCTAACAAAGTGGCCCCATGGGGTCCCCAAGTTGACCCATGGATTGTATTGGTCGGCCATGACACATACAATAAGGGTAGGACATGTGTCTAGGTCATTTCATATTATTAAAACATTATTTTTACCTTAAATTACACTAATTACCTCTAATCGCGATTAAAAACTTAAAAGTTACTATTCAACAAAAAATTATTTTAACCCCATTGAACCAAATTTTACTTCTTAATGACAACCATGTATGTCATATTTTTTAAAATCAAATCACAGAAGTGGAAAAGTTTAATTTAAATGAAAAATTAGTTTCATTAACTACTACTTAGTGGTTTCACTATTCATCAAAAAATGACGTTTTTTTTGAAAAATACCAAAACTTCACCTGAAGCTATACTTGATATTCCGGATTCAAAAATGATGTCTATTTTACAAAATTCAAAACATATAAGTTAAATTAATTAATTTAATAATTAATTCCCGCCAGCAGAGCAAATAGAGTGTTTTTATGAAACAATAAGTATCAAAAGATTGACACTAGTTTAAGTTCAATTTTAAAGTGAAATTAATTCCAACGACCACTATTGGATTAAATGGTAAAAATATATTCTAATTGAACTTTAAAACCAATTCTCAGTATAATCTAATAATATAAATAAATTAGATTAAAAATAGGTTTTAAATTAAAATACAACAGTTTTCACTATTCATTAAAAAATGAACTTTATCGAAAAAATACCAAAAATTCACACAAAGTAAATTTTGATGTCCCTATTCTAAAGAAAAATTTTATTTGGTCAAATAGAATGTATTAGAGTGTCCAAAACTATATTTAATGATGGTTCTCCATCGAAAGGCGATAAGTGGACCTTTAGTGAAAATTAGAGTATATATGCCTACAATTTAATTCTTTTTGTATTTTAAGACTTTATCTTTTATTGGATAATTGTGAAAACATATAACAAACATATATAATCATATTTTAGTTATTTCCATTCATTCCTGCCAATACAACGGCTACGTGTTAACTACCATTTAAAATAATATTATTTTATTACTAGTGTGCAACGTAAGATTTCAAAGAAACTCTTTGTTGCATATCGGGTACGCTGTCGAACATAGAAACCCCTTTAAAGTAAAATTAATATTTAATTCATAAATATTAATAAAAATGAAAATGCTTTATTCTTTATTTACCTAGGATGTTACATCCTTCCCCCTTTTGGGAATTGCGTCCTCGCAATTTAATTCACTTATCAAAATAAGTTGGGGTATGTATCCCTCATAGAATTTTCAGATTCCCACATTGCCTCTTCAACAATATGGTTTTTCCACAAAACCTTTACCTGGTGAATTACCTTATTTCGCAACACTTTCTCTCTTCGTTGAAGAATCTGGACTGGTTGTTCTTCATAAGAGAGATTCTCTTCCAACCAAACTACCTCTAGGCTCAAAACATGAGATGGATCTGGCATGTACTTCCTTAACATTGAAACATGAAAAACATTGTGTACCTGAGATGAGCCCAGAGGTAAATCCACTCAGTATGCAACTGATCCAAATCTATCCAAAATTTTATATGGTCCAATGAAACTTGGACTCAACTTTACTTTCTTACCAAATCGCATCACACTTTTCCACGGTGAATCTTTGAGAAAAACATGATCACCTACCTCGAAAGATAGATCCTTCCTCCAGTTATCTGCATAACTCTTCTGTCTTCTTTGAGCTTTTCTCATGTGTTTCTGAATAAACTAAACTTTTTCTACCATCTCTTTTACCAATTCTGGTCCCATCAACTTCCTTTCACCCACTTCATCCCAGAATGCTGGAGTTCGACACCGCTTCCAATATAATGCCTCAAATGGTGCCATCTATATACTATAATGAAAACTGTTATTATAGGAAAACTCATCCAAAGAAAGATGTTGGTCCCAACATCCCTGATAATCCATCGAACAAGCACGTAGCATGTCCTAAAAATTCTGAATTGTTCATTCTGACTGCCTATCTTACTGAGGATGAAAAGCTGTACTAAAATTTAATTCAGTAACCAACGACTTCTGAAGGCCTTTCCAAAAGTTAGAAGTGAACCTGGGATCACGGTCAGATACAATGGAGAGAGGAACTCTATGTAACCTGACTATCTCTTTAAGATACAAATGGGAAATTTTATCTAGGGAAAAAGTATCTCGTATGGCAAGGAAATGAGCAGATTTAGTCAAGCGAACAACAATAACCCAGATTGCATTATTACCTCGAGGTGTCTTTGGAAATCCCACAACGAAGTCCATGGATATATTCTCCTATTTCTACTCTGGCACTGGTAAATGATGAAACATCCCTTTCGGTCACTGCCTCTCTGCTTTAACCTATTGACATGTCAAACACTTCACAGTAAAATCAGCAATATCTCTTTTCATTCCATCCCACCAGTAATACTCCCAAAGATCTCTATACATCTTAGTACTTATAGGATGGACTGAAAACGGAGAACTATGAGCTTCACATAACAAAAATATCTTCAACTATGAATCACACGGCACACACAATCACTTCCCAAATCTCAAAACAAAATCATTATCAATGTTGAATTCAAGCAACTTACCCTTCTGAACCGGCTCTACCTTTTTCTGCAACTTGCTGTCTTGCTTCTGTGCTTGATTAATTCTGTCTGATAGAGAAGATTTCAATGATACATGAAAAAAACATAAGGACATCCTGCACCAACAACTTCTATGCCAATGTTCATCAAATCCTTAACCAAAGGATCACGTTCCAAACGCAACATTTCTAATGAAGCATTACTTTTTCGACTCAAATAATCAGCCACTTTGTTTTCATTTCCCGGATGGTAATGAATTGTACAATCATAATCCTTGATTAATTCTAGCATCTCCTCTGTCTCATGTTCAATTATTTCTAAGTGAATATATACTTTAAACTTTTGTGATCGTTATATATTTCACACTTTAATCCATACAAATGATGCCTCCAAATTTTTAAAGCGAAAACAACAACAGCTAATTCCAAATCATGTGTAGGGTAATTTACCTCATGAGTTTTCAACTATCATGAAGCATAAACAATTACCTAATCCTTCTGCATTAAGATGCAACCAAGTCCTTTCAATGAAGCATCACTGTAGATAACAAACTCCCCATTCTTGGAAGGTAGTGCAAAATTGGAGCATTCATCAATCTTCTTTTTAGTTCCAAAAAATAATCATCACATTCTTTTGTCCAGATAAAATTAACATCCTTCCGAGTTATCTTAGTCATTAGACTAGATAACCGTGAAAAATTTCTAAGAAACCTTCGGTAATAGCCTGCGAAACCAAGGAAGCTATGAATCTCAGTTACATTTGTGGGTCTTGTCCATTCTTCCACAACCTTTGTTTTTGTAGGATCAACAGTTATCCCATCTTTAGAGACAATATGACCAAGGAAAGAAATTTGTTGAAACCAAAACTCACACTTTCTGAATTTCCCATACAATTTCTTTTCTTTTTATGGTTTTCAAAATAAACCTTAAATGACTTTCATTCTCCTCTTTACTTTTAGAAAACACCAAAATATCATCAATAAAAACAACCAAAATTTTTCACCCGAGTCAACTAAGCCATCACTGCAACAAACTGTTCAGTTCCAATTCTAACCATCTCAGGATGATGATTTGAAAGGTCATTTCCCTATGTATGCCTTCCCAGAAAATCTGTTCTGTTTCCTCTATGAAAAACCATTCTTAACATAGAAATTTCTTAGGAAAAGCAACATGGTAATATTTAAATTCTATATCATTTCAATTTTACCATAAAAAATATATTTTTGGATAATCATTTAATAGAATTCTAACTCCTAAAGTTATCTAAACCAACCTATGATACCAACTATAAGTCCCCAGCCTTAAACATCACTTAATCTTGAGTTACATCAAGAATACACATTGAGGATCTTTTCAGGTTTAGATTTTTAGAGAATTAGATCATAAAACATGAATTATATTCCACATTTAAACAAAGTGGTTACATAAAAGATAGTATTCATTTTTTCCATCAACGGAAACATATTTAAAATAAAACATGGATTCTATCTTGACACTTCCTTGACACTATCATCATATCATGTACCATTACCTTGACCTGTGAAAAACATTTCAAAAACTTGGGATGTGCATAAAAAGCTCAGTAAGGGATACAAAAATATGGAAAGGAAACATGAGTACATATATACACAAGAATGAAATCATACTTTACCCATAAAACATAATAACTTTAACATACCTCATAAAATCACGAATAAATCATAGAAATCAGAAGACATAAAGGTAACTTGAGGCATTCATAACATTCTTACGTAGGGAGTAACCCTCTTGGTTACGTTTGGAATACCCATCATGGTATATTCCCTAAATCTATTCGGAGAAACCTCAATGTTTAACTCCTTTGCAATACCCAATGCATTGGAGAGATTTATCGGGCTCACTCGCCCTTATTTTATCACAGAACCACCATCTTCATAATAATTCCCTTGAACCATAACATAATTGTATCACATAAAACATGCATAAAGGATACATAAAATTTCCACTTTTCAATCACAAGAAATCAATAAAACAAATTGAAAATAAAACATTACGAAATCCATTTTCAATACCAAAATAAAAGAAAAGTAAAACATGGTATTTATTTTTCATTTAAAAAAATGTACAACTTGTAGAGGAAGCCGAAACTCAAATAATGGTCACGGTAGTGGAGAATTCATTGTTGCCGCATACGTATGACAACAACATTCCCTTTTTTCGTTTAGTAAAATGCTTAATATAAAAATATTCCTTTTGGATAAACGTAAAGGTAAAAGGGGTTTCTATACCATATAAAAGAAAGTTGTTTATAAAACATAATATGCCTCAATGAAAGGAGATTGAGACGAAGTCCCATACCTCGTGTCCAACTTGACTCGATCGTTCTTTAATCTCCTGAATAATAAACATGAGTTAATTTATACTTTCTTAAGAACCTTTTTCAAGTTCATTATTCCTTTTATATCACTTATTACCATGTTATGAACACTATGTAATTATTTAAGTTAATAATGGTCGTTTTGTCGATCATTGGTACATGAGTCAAAAATAAACTCTTTATAATTACAAGTTGTTCATGTATCCACTATATCCAGAATTATATTCATGATGTAGGTATCATATATATAATATTTATCCAGTATATACATGCATTTATAAAATTACATAATCATTTATAGGTAAGAAATGAAATACACCGTTCATGGAGACAGTAAGTCGTACGTACGCTTGAACACTACTTTCATTTATATGTCATATTAATGGAATTAAAACTAAATGAGAGATATGTATATTTTAATTCCAAAATTATATTCATCATTTATATGTAAAATAAATCATATATATCCATTATATATATGTACTTATAAAAGTGCATTACATTTGGGAATAAGAAATGAAATGCACCGTTCATGGAGACGGTAAGCCGTACGTACGCATGAACGCTACTTTCATTTATATCTCATACTTTAATGGAAAGAAATAATAATGATATAAAGTTATATTATAATTCCAGTATAACATAATATATAATAACATTAACTCCATCCTTTATACGTCCCACATATGGCATTAACGAATCAAATCACTTTGTGGGGGTGGTAGTCAGCACTTCCTAAAATGAAGATATCATGTTTACCCATAATGGAAACCATAAAGGAATACCATAAATGAAAAATACAGAAGCTTAAGTAAAAGATAAACATATTACATATCATATATAAATATAGTGACATCTTAATTTTCACCTTTGAATGTGTTATATGAGTGTTGAACAATCATTGTTTCGTGAGGCAGAAATTCTCCATGCACAGAAACAGTATGTTCTTTAACCATTAGATGTAGGTGTGTGTAAGTGTAGATCTAATACTTTACATAAAAACATCCTAGTATATTTAAGATACTAGTATTTTTACAAAAGAGAGGAATAAAAAGATTTTAGAGGGTTGGAGAATCAAAATAATACATAAGAACACAAGAGAAAACACTACCTTTAAAACGGAACTCTTCTTGATATGAGCTCAAAGGCTTACATGGGAAGACTTATCCCCAATTTCAGGCTTCTAGGAGTAATAGATGGATTTGGAGAGACAAAATGGGAAGGGTTTGGCTGAGAAAAAGGCTTTAGGGGTGTGGGTTAGGTGGTAGAGGTGGGGGCCTTTTATAAGAGGAGAGGAGGGGCACTCTTGGAAAGTTATAAAAGGTTACTTTATTATAAAATTATTTTCGGATTTAAAAGGTCCCAAAATTATATACATCGAGTATAAGGTGATAAGAGTTCTCAATACACCCATACAATAGGTTTTTGACATGTGTAGGGCTTAGATTTTATATTATCTTTTCATTTTATTTAAATCGTTAAATAATGAGGCAACCACTGCATCATCATTGTATCATAAATAATTTATATTATTTAATGTCTAAAAATTATAAAACAAATATCCTGATGTATTAAATCTATTTATCTTTCTAGTGAATATTTATTGTCAAAAATATTACTTGTATAACCCCATTTAAAAATTGTTTTAGTAAAACAACTCATGTTTGTGACATTTTAATTTTAACATTAAATAAAAAGTTATTAATGTCCTTTTCCTACCAATGTGGCTCCATGTGGTCCCCAAGTTGACCCATGGATTGTCTTGGTCGTCCATGACACATAAAATAAGGGTAGGACATGTGTCTAGGTCATTTCATATTATTAAAACATTAGTTTTACCTTAAATTACACTATTTACCTCTAATCGCGATTAAAAACTTAAAAGTTACTATTCACCAAAAAATTATTTTAATACCATTGAACCACATTTTACTTCTTAATGAAAACCATGTATGTCGGATTTTTGAAAATAAAATCATAGAAGTGGCAAAGTTTCATTTAAACGAAAAATCAGTTTCTTTAACTACTACTTAGTGGTTTCACTATTCATCAAAAATTGAAGTTTTTCAGAAAAATACCAAAAATTCATCCTAAGATATATTCGATATTCCGGATTAAAAAATTATGTCTATTTTAAAAAATTCAAAACATATAAGTTACATTAATTAATTTAATAATTAATTGCCACTGGCAGAGCAAATAGCTTGTTTTTATGAAACAATAAGTATCAAAAGATTGACACTAGTTTAAGTCCAATTTCAAAGTGAAATTAATTCCGAAGACCACTATTGGATTAAATGGTAAAAATATATTCGAATTTCACATTAAAACCAATTAAAAATATAATCTAATCATATAAATAAATTATATTAAAAAGAGGTTTTGAATTAAAATACAAGAGTTTTCACTATTCATTAAAAAATGAACTTTATCGGAAAAATAACAAAAATTCACACAAAGTAAATTTTGATGTCCCTATTCTAAAGAAGAATTTTATTTGGTCCAATTGAATGTATAAGAGTGAAAAAAACTATATTTAATGAAGGTTCTCCATCAAAAGGCGATAAGTTGACTTTAGTGAAAATTAGAGTATATATGCCTAAAATTGAATTCTTTTCGTATTTTAGGCATTTATATTTTATTGGATAAATGTAAAAACATTTAACAAACATATATAATCATATTTTAGTTATTTCCATTCATTCCTGCCAATAAAACGACTACGTGTTTACTACCATTTAAAATAATATTATTTTATTACTAGTGTGCAACGTAAGATCTCAAAGAAACTCTTTGTTGTGTATCGGGTACGCTATCGAACATATCAACCCCATTAAAGTAAAATTAATATTTAATTCAAAAATATTAATAAAAATGAAAATAATTTATTCTTTATTTAGCTGGGATGTTACAAAATGTGGTTCAATCAGACGAAAATAATATTTGGTGAATAGTAACTTTTTACTTTTATTTTCCACGGTTAAAAGTAAATAGGGTAATTAAGGGTAAAATGATATTAATATTACCCTAACACATGTCATAATTCTATTGGACAAGTGTATCTTGACCAAAAACAACCTTAGGGATAAAATATTATCATTTAGGTCCACTTGGATAAGATTAGTACATTTATTATTATTTAATTCAAAGAAGAGTTAAAAGAGTTAAAATCAAGGTTTATTAACCAAAACATTTTTAATATAGGGTTAAACATAAGATAAATTCAATTTTAAAGATTAATTAAAAAGATAAAACTATTTCCTACATAATTATATTTTATTTATAATTTTTAGACATTATATAATGTAATTTATTGATGACATAATGATGATGAAGTAATTACCATAATAGTGAAAAATTAAAATAATTGATATTATAAATACCCAAATAAATATAATTTGAGACTTTTTATGAATTAAACTAATTTTATAGGTTAATATTACAACTTAGGAATGCTTTAAATAACTTTTTTCTATGTAATCATTCTGTTATAATTTTCAGAAAAATCAATTTTCCAAATAGTGTCAAAATTGACATAAATGAGTTTTTAAAACAAATATTATATTATTAAATGATATCCAATTCCTAAAAATCTAAGGATCGGCAAAACAATTTATATCATGATAGGTGTATCATTAATGGACCACTTGGGGGTCACTTGGAGGTATATAGTATGTTTATTAACTATATAATATAAAAATACAAAGTGACATGGTAAGTGTCAAACTAGTTAACTAAGAGTTAAAACTAAAAGATAAGGGTCATATAATGACCCAAACCTTTATAAATTCTATTTGTTGAGTGGTTTTCGACCCATACCCACCTTAAACTTTAAATAATACACTTTGGATCCATTATAAAGTGAATATGAATTTATTATAAAATAATATTTCCAGCTTTTCGAAAGGTGCCCCTCACCCCTCTTATAAAAGGGCACTCCCTCTTCTCATTAATTCACACCTTCAAATCCATTTGGCTCAGCCAAAATCTGATAAAATACTCTCTAAACTTCCTTGACTTTATCCTAGAGGCCTTCCTTTAGTCAGAAATCCAACCTATGGAGCCCTTTTGATCAAATCAAAAGGAAGAACCCGAAGAAGAGGTAATGTTTTCACCACCCTCTTTCAAGTTCCTTTCTTCTTTAACTTCTTCTTTCATTCCCATTCTAAAATAATAACTCCAGTATCTTATATATACTGTGATGTTATTATAAATATGGTACAACCATATTCAGTATTCTATCCATCCTTTGAATAACATTTCACCATACGTGCGTTCGTACGGCTTACCGTCTCCACGTCATGGTGTAATTGTTATTCAATAAATTATTATTTGGATGGGTATAATAATGATGTGTAATTCATCTAAATAATAAATATAACATGATAATGATTCTGTATATATGATATAACATCCAATTATATATTATTTTAATATCAAAAGAATGATATTGTCGCTCGTGCGTACGTACGGACTACCGTCTCCACGAACGCGATGAGAATCATTCTCCATCGTATCCATTCAAGTATAATTATAATTTTATGATTTAAAAATAATGTTTAATAACTTGATATCATTATGTATATGATTAAGATACAACCTATCCATGACAAACACAGCTTACTTAACAAAACATATAAAAGAAAATGAGTGAGTTAACACCCGAAACAACGATAATACTAAGATATTATTAACAAATCAATGTTAAATGATCATATATGATATAATATTAATGTATATGATTCTTGTATAATTTAATAACAATTATTTCACCATTATACATGATTTTAACCTACCCCAACCAAGGAAAATTACATGGTAAGGGTTTATTTCACAATCTCTTCATTATCCGAGGTTGTTTATACATAATTATCTACTATGACCTCTTTATCATCCACATCCATGTTTCTTCAAAGTGTATTTCCAAATATTCTTACTATTTTATAGAATATGGATTAATGTCATTTATACCCTTATTTTACATTTTATAAGAGGATTATAAATGAATCTTTCTGTCGTTTTCCAAATAAGGCCCTTTTTAACCTTTTCGACAGAATTAAGGTAAGAATGTTTTTTTAACTTATATGGCGGGTGCGGCTATTTTCCGCCATTATAAAATATTAAAAGCTTACCTTACAAGATTATAAGGATTTTTTCAAAGTAAATGTTTTATATTATAATTATGTGACTTTTAAATGATTTCAAAATGAATATTTTAAGAATTTCTGAAAGGTACTCTTTATCAAAATCAGAATTTTAAATGTTTTAAAGATTTATCTTTCTAAATCTTTTTAATTAATGTACATGTTTTCAAAATAATTTTATGAATTTATTTATATGTACATGAATGTTTTGAAATTATATTTCTTTTCAAAAGTTTCAAAGTGGTATGGGACACTTTGATTCAAAAATCTCTTTTAAATTACTTCCTTAATAAATGTGTGACTTTTAAATGATTTCCAAAAAAAGAGATATTTCTCTCAAAATAGTTTTGATTTAGTATATGTCAACATCATTTGATGGATTTTAAGTTTATTTGTAGTTGATTTCTTATGATACAAAACTTCCATATTGTTTTGATGTTTTTGTGATGTGATTGACTGTGGATGTGTTATTCTTGTACCATTCGTGGTTTATGGATGAAGTATTTACATTTTGTATGCTAGTTTTAATACGAATGTTTATGTTATGTTTGAACCTTTTCATATGGGAATGCATTGGACTTAATATGTGACGGGTGGAGCCTGCTATAGCTCTTCAATGCATCGGTAGGTCTCATGAGACAAACTAGTGTCTTGGCAGAAGGCCTTAACAATATCTTATTTGTAGTCTTGGCACGAGGCCTTGGATATGTGGTTATGATCGTCTGGCATTATTCATTCCATCATTATGAAAGTGGTTATTGATATTGCATGTGATTATTCGATTAGTAGAATATCCATGTGAATAAGTAAATGGCATTATTTCATTTTATTTTTGTCATACTATGTTGAAGTTCAAGTTTAAAAGGATTTTGTTTTACTTATACATTTCCTTAAATGTATATTCTTATTTATGAAAGTTTCTTCTATATTGTTATCCTTACTGGGAAATTGAGCTCACCCCTTTTCTATGTTTTATTTTTTCCAGGATGTGAAGAAGTAGTTTATAAATGACCTATAGGGATAGTATGAGGGGATAAGAGTGTGGACTATGGAGACTATGTGGTTGTAGTTTTCATTTTTATGATGTAATGTAAAACTTTTTGAATATATCTAGGGTTACCAAGGCTACTAAACTAATCAGCCTTTCGAGATTTGATATTTCTTGTGATCATGCCAATGTTATGTAATAATGCACTGACTCTGGGTAACTAGGGTCGGGGCGTTACAGTTGGTATTAGAGGAATTTTAGTACAAACCTTGGAAGCTAGATTTAGATAAACTCTGATTAGAGCACATAGACCTAAGATGGACTTTGAGGATTAGTATAGAAGAACTTCCTAGAATTTTGGTATTTTATAGATTTTTTGAGCTTTCCGAGAAATAAATCCCTATCTAGATACGAGCAAGTAGAGGCGGCTCTGGAACAGATGTACCTAGGGGTAAAACCCGAAAACACCGCTTTAAGTTAGACTCGAACGGGAACTTGTGCATGACAATGGGCCTTGCTGCACTCTTGGTTACGAAACTACCGAGGGATATTCTTAGGATAACTCTCATTTTCTTTATAAATCATTATGAAGGGTTTATGAGTATATACTTTCTTAAAGAAAACACTTTTATGATGATGGATTAAATCCTTAAATAGTTCAATTTATGTTAAGTGTTTTATAAGTATGAAATTATGTATTTTGATTCATAAAGTGATCTAGTTTATGCCATTGTTTTGAAATGGCGCCTAGTGGAAGAAATGGAAACCGTATCAATGCACGCACTCCATGTAGGGATTTACCTCCTACTCAAGATAATTATAGTGGAGCTGGAGATACAACTGGTGCTGATCAACTAATCACCATACTGGGACAACTCACTCAGGTTATGAATAATAACCTTACCTGTATGGAGCACCTTGGTCCACATCGTGGAGAATCAATGTTAGATCACTTCATGAGGCAACAACCACCAATGTTCAATGGGAGTACAAGTCCCTTAGTAGGTGAGTAATGGATAAATTCTCTAGAGAAAATATTTCAGGCTTTGGGGAGTAGTGAAATGGAAAAAGTTATCATGCCAGTTTACCACCTCACTGGAGATGTTGATCAATGGTGTTCATTGATTCAAAACACGAAGGAAGATGATCAAGTATCAAATATGGAATGGGGGGAGTTCAAATATCTTTCTTTAGAAAAATACTTTCCTCGTGACCATCGAACAGATATGGAAAGGCAATTTCTGAGTCTGAGACAAAATAAGGATGAGAATGTCGCAATGTATGAGGCTAACCTTACAAGGTTAGCAAGGTATGCTGGGGATTATATACGTAACCCAAGAAGTAAGATTGATCATTTCTTTGATGGGTTAAAACCATTTCTCCATTGAGCATTAGTCTCACAATCCTTCTCGTCGTACAAAGACATTGTCTCATGTGCTATCAAAACTGAGAGAGAATTCTCTAAGTCATATGACTTTAAAGCAAAGAAAGAGAAGAAGGGATATGTTGATTAATCTGGGAATGTAAATAAAGGGAATAAGGGAAAAGTTGAATATCCATCCTGCAGTAAATGTGGGAAGAAACACCCCGGTACTTGATTAAAAGGAACGGGAGTCTGTTACAAGTGTGGTGAAAAAGGACACCAAGCTCATGATTGCAAAGGGAAGAAGGAAGATACTGATGTTCAGTGCTACAATTTCAGGGAGATGGGACATTATGCAAATGAATTTCCTAAGAGTCAGGGGAACATACCTCAGAAAAGGACAAGGGATCAAGGCCAAGATTATGCTATCACTACTGCTGAGGTAGAAGCTCCGAAAGACGTGGTGACAGGTAATTTAATGGCTTCCTCACGTTTAGCAATTGCATTATTTGATTCTGGATCATCGCATTGTTTCATATCTTCCCAGTTTGCTAAGAAAATTAGATATTTCCAATATGATTTAACAAGGGAGTTTTCAGTTAAAACTCCTAAGGGAAGTATCATTGCAACATTGTTTTGTGAATCAGTCCCCATTAGAGCACATAAATGTTCTTTATCTGCTGATATCATCGTCATACCTATGATTGAGTTTGATATAATCCTTAGTATGGACTAGCTTTTGGACCATGATGTGAAGATTTATTATAAGAAGAATGAGGTTACGATTTTTGATGATGATTATTAGGAACACCTTATCTTTAGAGCAGAATCATCACCACCTAATTCTTATCTAGATCCACCCCCAGTAGCTCCACTAAATTCAATTATTGGGGAGGAAAAGACTGAAATTACTATGGGTGAGGAAAGGAATGTTCAAATAGAGGATGTACCTGTTGTGAAAGAATATGTTGATGTGTTTCCGGAAGGTTTACCTGGACATCCTCCAGAATGAGAAGTTGAGTTTTCTATTGATTTAATTCCTGAATCAAGGCCTATATCAAAGACCCCTTATAGAATGGCCACAATAGAATTAGTGGAACTAAAGAAACAACAAGAGGAATTGAGTAATAAGGGATTTATTCTACCTAGTGTTTCTCCATGGGGAGCCCCTATTCTTTTTGTTAAAAAGAAAGATGGATCTATGAGGTTATGTATTGACTACAGGGAGATCAATGCAGTAACAATAAAGAACAAGTATCCCCTACCTCGCATTGATGTTTTATTTAACCAACTGCATGGAGCTTAATACATTTCAAAGATTGACCTTCGATCTGGATACCATCAGTTGTGTGTGAAGAAGGAAGACATTCCAAAGATAGCATTTCGAACCAGGTACGGGCATTATGAGTTTATAGTAATGCCTTTTGGATTGACTAATGCACCCTCTGTATTCATGGATCTGATGAATAGAGTTTTCAAGGAATATCTTGATGAATTTGTGGTGGAATTTATTGATGATATCTTGGTATACTCCAGAAGCTACGAAGATCATGAAAATCACTTTCGCATTATCCTGAAGACTCTAAGAAGACATGAATTATATGGGATGTTTAGAAAGTGTGAATTATGGCTTAAGGAAATTTCTTTTATTGGCCATATTGTCTCTAAAGATAGAATATCTGTTGATCCTTCGAAGACCAAGGCAATCCAAGAATGGACAGCACCTACGAGTAAAATTAAGGTACACAATTTTATTGGTTTGGAAGGTTATTATCGACGTTTCGTCCAAAATTTTGCCTGATTGGCTAACCCATTAACGAAGATCACACGTAAAGGGGTTAAATTTTTTTGGACAAAAGAGTGTGAAGAATGTTTCAAAGAACTGAAGTGAAGATTAGTTAATGCTCCTATATTGACTCTACCATCGAGGAATGGTGGGTTTATTATTTATTGTGATGCATTGAAAAAAAGGACTTGGTTGTGTCCTTATGCAGAATGATAGGGTTATTACCTATGCATCACAACTGTTGAAAATTCATGAACAAAACTATCCTACTCATGATCTCGAGTTAACATATGTTATCTTTTCTTTGAATATATGGAGGCACTACCTCTATGGTGAAAAATGTGAGATTTATATTGATCACAAGAGTTTGAAGTATATTTTCTCACAAAAATAACTCAACATGAGGCAAAGGAGATGGATTTAATTTCTCAAGGATTATGATTGCACGATACACTACCACCCGGGGAAGGCAAACAAGGTGGAAGGTTCTTTGATCAGAAAAGATCAGGGAATTTTGAACAAAATTAGAATTGAAAGGGATCCAATTTTCATGGATCTAGTGAAGATGGACATGGGAATAACCATGGAAGGTGAAACATCAATTCTTTTTCAAATGGTTTCCAAACCATCTTTACTAGAAAGGATTAAGAGTTCTCAGACCGATGATGATGAATTTCAAAAGAAGATTAAATCTGTGAATGATGGGAGAATGAGAGACATTGTGTATGAAGAAGGAATTTTGAAATTCGGGAAGAGAATTTGTGTTCCCGATATACCTGATCTAAAAATGGAATTGATGGATGATTCTCATATTTCCAATTTCTCTATACACCATGGGAGCACCAAAATTTATAGACATTTGAAGGAATATTTTTGGTGGGACAACATGAAGAGGGAGATTTTCGATTTTGTTTCAAGATGTATGGTTTGTCAATAAGTGAAAGTTGGAAGGCAACATCCTGGTGGAGTATTGCAACCTCTTCCCATACCTGAGTGGAAATGGGATAATACCACGATGGACTTTTTCATGGGACTACCAAAGACTCCTAGAAGGAACGATGCAATATGGGTTATTGTTGATCGTCTTTCCAAGTCAGCACATTTTCTTGCTATAAGAGAAGATCTACCACTGGAACGTATTGGAAGTCTATATATTGATGGAGTTTTGAGACTTCATGGAGTACCCCAATCGATTGTTTCTAATCATGATCCCCATTTTACTTCATGATTCTGGAAAAGTCTTCAAAAATCCTTGAATACTGAACTTCATTTGAGCACTGCCTACCACCCTCAAACAGATTTACAATCAAAACGAACTATTCAAACCTTATAAGACATGTTGAGATCCTCCTCACTTGACTTTTAGGGTATGTGGGATCTATATTTACCTCGGGTAGAATTTTCATATAATAATAGATCCCATTCGAGTTTTCAAATGGCACCATATGAAGAATTATACGGAAAGAGATGTCGCACACCAACCTATTGGGATGAAATTGGTGAAAGAAAACTTGTAGGCCCAGAACTGGTGGAGGAAATGATGGAAAAGGTGAAGGTAATCCAAAACCATATCAAAGCACCTCAAAGTGGTCAGAAGTGATATGCCGATAATCGAAGGAAGGATTTGGAATTTAAAGTCAGTGATCATGTTTTCTTGAAGGTAACTCCATGGAAGGGAGTTATAAATTTTGGTACGAAAGGTAAATTGAGTCCCAGGTACATCGGACCTTTCAAAATTCTAGAACGAATTGGGGCTGTAGCTTACCATTTGGAAATGCCGCCAAATCTATCCAAAGTTCACGATGTGTTCCTCGTATCTCTGTTGAGAAAATACATGCCTGAACCAACACATGTAGTCACCTATGAGGAATTAGAACTGGAACCCGATCTGTCATATTGCGAAGATCCCTTCAAGATTCTTGGTATGAGAGAACAAGTACTGAGAAACCGGACGACTCATCTGGTAAAAGTCTTGTGGAGAAACCATAAGATGGAAGAGGAAATGTGGGAACCTGAAGAAATTATGATGAAGAACCACCCGATTCTTTTCATGCAGTAGTATTCTATAAATTTCGAGGACGAAATTATTTGAAGGAGGGGAGAATGTAACACCCCAATCTTCTACGATACACATCTCTTTGAATAATGTGATAGTGTGTGTTTTACGCAACATCGAGTTCTAACACACCACAACAAATCAAACTAGCAATTATGAATAGTAACAACCACTTTTTGAAATTTATAAATATTATTTTTCAAAATGGACTTCATTTTTGGATTTGGAATATTGAAATTATCCTAGGTTGAATTTTTGGTATTTTTCTGAAAAAACATCATTTTTTGATTAATAGTGAAACCACAAAGTGGTAGTTAAAAAAATTGAATTTTTCATAAAACATAATTTTACCACTTCTGTGAGTGGAATTTCGAATAATCCGAGAGACACAGTTAATATTAAGGAGTAAAATGTGGTTCAATGAGACGAAAATAATTTTTGGGGAACAGTAACTGTTTACTTTTATTTACCACAGTTAAAAGTATATAGGGTAATAAAGGGTAAAAATGATATTAATATTACCCTAACACATGTCCTAATTCTATTGGACAAGTATATATCGACCAAAAACAACCTTAGGAATAAAATATTATCATTTAGGTCCACTTGGATTAGATTAGGACATTTATTATTATTTAATTCAAAGAAGAGTTAAAAGAGTTAAAATCAAGGTTTATTTACTAAAAAATTTAATGTAGGGTTAAAAATAAGATAAATTAGATTGTAAATATTCATTAAGAATGTAACAAGATTTCCTACATAATGATATTTTATTTATAATTTTTAGACATTAAATAATTTAATTTATTTATGACACAATGATGATACAGTAATTACCATAATAGTGAAAAATTAAAATAATTGTTATTATAAATACCCAAATAAATATAACTTGAGACTTTTTTATGAATTACACTAATTTCATAGGTTAGTATGACATATTAGGAATGATTTAATTAACCTCTTTCGAAGTAATCATTCTGTTATGATTTTCACAGAAATCAATTTTCTAAATAGTGTCAAAATTGACAGAAAAGATTTTTTAAAACAAATATTATATTATTAATTGATATTCAATTCTTAAAAATCTATGGTTCGGCCACGAGACTTATATCATGATAGGTGTATCATTAATGGACCACTTGGGGGTCTCTTGGTGGTATATAGTATGTTTATTAACTATATATTATAAAAATTCAATGTGACATGGTAAGTGTCAAACTAATTAACTAAGAGTTAAAACTAAAATATAAGGTTAATATAATGACCCGAACCTGAATAAATTCTATTGGTTGAGTGGTTTTCGACCCATCACCACCTTAAAGTTTAAATAATACACTTTGTAGCAATTATAAACCGAATATGAATTTATTATAAAATAATATTTCTAGATTTTCCAAAGGTGCCCCTCACCTCTCTTATAAAAGGGAACTCCACCTTCTCATTAATTCACACCTTAAAAGCCATTTGGCTCGGCCAAAATCTGCCCAAATACTCTCTCAACTTCCCTCACTTCATCTTAGAGGAATTACTTTAGTCATAAAGCCAACCTAATGAGCCCTTTTTATCAAATCAAAAGGAAGAACCCGAAGAAGAGGTAATGTTTTCACCACCCTCTTTCAAGTTCCTTTCTTCTTCAACTTATTCTTTCTTTCCCATTCTAAAATAATAACTATAGTATCATATATATACTGTGATGATATTATAAATATGGTACAACTATATTCAGTATTCTATCCATCCTTTGAATAACATGTCACCATACGTGCGTACGTACGACTTACCGTCTCCACGTCGTGGTGTAATTATTATTCAATAAATTATTATTTAGATGGGTATAATAATGATATGTCATTCATGTAAATAATAAATATAACATTATAATGATTCTGTATATATAATATAACATCCAAATATATATTATTTTATTATCAAAAGAATGATATCGTCACTCGTGCGTACGTTCGGACTACCGTCTCCACGAACGGGATGAGATTCATTCTCCATCGTATCCATTTAAGTATAATTATCATTTTATGATTTAAAAATAATTTTTAAGGACTTTATATCATTCTGGATATGATTAAAATACAACCTATCAATGAATAACATGGCTTACGTAACAAAACCTATAAAAGAAAACTAGTAAGTTAACACCCGAAACAACGATAATACTAAGATATTATTAACAAATAAATGTTAAAAGATCATATATGATATCATATTAATGTGTATGATTATTGTATAATTTAATAACAATTATTTCACAATTATATAGGAGGTTAACCTACCCCAACCAAGGAAAAGTACAAGATAAGGGTTTATTTCACAATCTCTTCATTATCCGAGGTTGTTTATATGTAATTATCTATTGGGACATCTTTATCATCCACATCCATGTTTCTTGAAAGTGTATTTCAAAACATTCATTATATTTTATAGAATATGGGTTAAAGTCATTTATACCCTTGTTTTACTTATTATAAGAGGTTTATAAAGGAATCTTTCCATCATTTTCCAAACAAGGTCCTTTTTAACCTTTTCGACAGAATTAAGGTAAGAATGTTAATTTTAACTTATATGGCGGGTGCGGCTATTTTCAGACGTTATAAAATTTTAAAAGCTTCCCTTACAATCTTATAAGGATATTTTCAAAGTAAATGTTTTATTTTATAATTATGTGACTTTTAAATGATTTAAAAATGAATATTTTATGAATTTATGAAAGGTACTCTTTATCAAAATCATAATTTTAAATGTTTTAAAGATTTATCTTTCTAAATATTTTTAATTAATGTCTATGTTTTCAAAATTATTTTAAGAATTTATTTATATGGACATGAATGTTTTGAAATTATATTTCTTTTCAAAAGTTTCGAAGTGGTATGGGACATTTTTATTCAAAAATCTATTTTAAATTACTTCCTTAATAAATGTGTGACTTTTAAATGATTTCAAAAAAAGATATATTTCTCTCAAATAGTTTTGATTTCATCTATGTCAATATCCTTTTATTGTTTTTAAGTTTATTTGAAGTTGATTTATTATGATACAAAACTTCCATATTGTTTTGATGTTTTTGTGATGTGTTTGACTGTGGATGTGTTATTCATATACCATTCGTGGTTTATGGATGAAGTATTTACATTTCTTATGCTAGTTTTAATACGAATGTTTATGTTATGTTTGAACCTTTTCATATGGGAAGGCATTGGACATAATATGTGATGGGTGGAGCCCACTATAGCTCTTCGATGCATCGGCAGGTCTAATGAGACAAACTACTGTCTTGGCACAAGGCCTTGACAAAATCTTATTTGTAGTCCTGGAACGAGGCCTTGGGTATTTGGTTATGATAGTCTGGAATTATGCATTCCATCATTATTAAAGTGGTTATTGATATTGCATGTGATTATTCGATTAGTAGAATATCCATGTGAATAAGTAAATGGCATTATTTCATTTTATTTTTTCCATACTATGTTGAAGTTCAAGTTTAAAAGGGTTTATTTTTAGTTATACATTGCCTTAAATGTTTATTATTATTTATGAAAGTTTTCGGTATATTTTTTTCCTTACTGGGCATTTGAGCTCACCCATTTTTTATGTTTTATTTTTCCCAGGATGTGAATAGTAATTTATGAATGACCTGCAGGGATAGTATGAGGGGATAAGAGTGTGGACTATGGAGACTATGTTGTTTTAGTTTTCATTTTTATGATGTAATGTAAAACTTTATAAATACTAGTGTTTCCAAGGCTACTAAACTAATCGGTCTTTTGATATTTGATCTTTCTTATGATCATGCCAATGTTATGTAATAATGCACCGACTCTGGGTAACTAGGGTCGGGGCGTTACAATTATTGTAATGAATGAAATAAAATTAAATTAAATATATATATATATATATTAACTACAGTATCAATTTTATGTCATATATATCACATACTATTACTAAACTAATCCTTTATATATTACATGTAAAGCATGAACGAATCACGTCGGTTTGAGAATGCGGTAGTCCACACGTCCACAAACGATGTTATCAAAAAAAATTTAAAAATCAAAAACATGAAGGTATTTGTTATATAAAATTTAAATAATATTATATATATTATAAATATAATATATATCATATATAAACTATATATCCACCATTATTTCCAAACATGAATGGTGATGATTGAAGAACGAACAACATCAGTTTTCAAGGGGGTATTCTATCATACATCCGAATAATGATTACATATCCCATTTGATGGAACTATATCTAGGTGTAGGATATAAACTTATGATAACCACTTATAAGTATATTCAGGATACTGATGTTATTATATAATAAATATATACGACTAATTATATGGGAGGGGAAATATATAAATCAAAGATGCTCATTGAAAAATGTTACATATTATCCAGGTAATGCCATTGGGTTTGTAATGATATCCCTACATGGATTACTTTTTCCCAAATTTGAGGATTCTAGGATGAGGGGAGGGATTTTGGGAGCTTATTTGGATGAGTATTTATGATATAAAAGACTTTGGAGTTTTGAATAATTAAGGGGAGTGAATTCCTTTTTAGAGTGGAGGGGGAATGAAATTATTATAAACACAAAAAGGAAAACACTATTGAGATGAATCCCTTATATAATTTGGCTAAAAATTGACAAATAATTGATTAAATTTAATTTATCACTGATACACACCTCCAACATGCAAAAATAATTTTTTTATCATTTTTCACCATAACATCAAATTTTCTTTATTTTTACATTTGGGTTTTCACTAGGGTAACTAATTCTATAACAAATGTAATTTAAACATAAAAAATAAATGAAATTGATATTTATTAGAAATTTGAGACCCACATAATTAAAAATATTATATCTATTTTAAAAATTTATCTCAGGTGTTTTGGAAATATATTATGGTAGGAATGCATGTAATGTGCATGGACACTACTTTAACCTAAAACGTGCTAACGATGTTTTTTCTATTCAGGGGTCAATATGATAATTATAAAATATTAATTGGTCTATGAATACAATTAAATTTACATTTACTAACATTTAAAAATAAAATTTTATATAATAGTATTTTTAATAAATTTAAATAATTTAATAAAATAACATTTATAATAAAATAGCATTATTGAAAATTTTGTCCTTATTTACATAATTTAAATTTAATTAAAATAAATATAATAATGGAAGTTGAATATAATAAAATTTAACCTATAAAAAATGATATATTCATTTTAAAAATTAATGTAAAAAAATAATTAAATCAATTTACTTAACATTTAATATTTTTAATGTCACTTAGTTTAGTTATTTATTAACTATATAATTTCTTTATTAACATTACTTAAGAATTTTAACTAACTAATTGATTTCCAAAAATAAATAGAAATAAATATGATGGAAAAACTAATTATTTTTTTGAAATAATGTGTATAACAAAACTAAATAGGATTTTTCCTTGTCTCAAAAAGTTATAAACGTTAAAGGTATGGAAGGTTCATATTTTGTCAATTACATAGAATAACATATTATATAGGTATTGGTCAGGGAGTAATATCCCAATGAATGTTAAAATTTGTTAAAATAGGTTATATGGTCTAAATAAGTCCAAAATATAAATTTTGTACAACCTCCTAGGTCATTTTACCACTTATGTATAAAATTTAACCACTAAGTATAAACATTTTCACCTTAATCACTGTAATAAATTTTAATTTTCATCACTAATAATTTTTAGAAAAAACTATTTTGACCATTATAGACATTATATATTACTTTTATTACAAATATAGAATCCATGTTTCTAAATTCAAAACAAAGAAGTGGCTGAAATTAGATTAAAATTATTCTAGTAGATGTAACGGGAAATAAGGTATTTAAAGATAAAATATAGCAATGTTTAAATTTGTTTTTATATAAAAAATATTAAAATAATTTTAATTACCTAAATTGAGTTGGATGAAATAAAATTTACCTAATAATAATTAAAAAAAATATAATATAATTTATGAATTTTTCTTTTTATGCGGAAAATTTAGTTTAAATTAAAATTTAGTATTTTTCACTATTCATAAAAATAAGAATGTTCTTAGAAAAAGGAAAAAAATTGTAAAAAAATAAATTATGATATTACCATTTTAAGAAAGAAGTTTATTATTCAATATTGTTTTTCCAAATTTAGTTTTTAATCAATTCATCTATTGAAAGGAGGAAACATGCTATCATAGAAATACATATTTTTAGGCGTAAACTATATTTTTTATCATATTCCTATCAAAATTAATGGATAACTAAAAAAATATTTTATTGAATATATAATAAATATATTTTCATTAGTATGTTAATAATATTGAAAACATCAAATTTAACGGTTATGATGTAATTATTAAATCAATAATACTAATAGTAAATTGTTATTTGATAAAACACATCCTTGCTTGTTATGCAAGAAATCATAGAATCTCTTCATTTCATACATTAGGAGTTGAATTTAGTGTTTCATGTAGCACAGGAAAATCATGGTGTTGTGTGACTTATGGACTATAAAATAAAATATTATTCTTTTCTAATTTTTTTGTGTTACTTGTAATACCCAATCTATCTTTTCCCTTCAGAATACCCTAGAACTATAGGCATATTTTGACTCCTATATATTGTGACTGATCTAACTAAAATGTATGCTTTATAGAAACATACATCATTCCCTCTATTTAGGTATGAAAATAACTTGAAACGATCACATAATTTATGTATAACTCATTCATAGTTTCATTATTTACTACCACCACATTGAAAAAAAGATAATATAGGATCACTATCAATGAAATATCGTATCACAGAATAATTTTAAAAAATTATTCTTTTATAATTATCTTCATAACTAGATCCTGTAAAATTAGAATCAACTGTACAAATTCAATAACATATTATAAGATTGTAATATTCCACAACACCAACTCAAATAACTCTTGCATATTCCCCAATTTGATTTTCTCTTGAAAGAACTATTGATTTAATATAATTTGAAATCAAACCACTCTTAGAGAATTGTAGATAATTTATTCTATATCGATCGCCCACCACATATAAGGATTTCCACATTAAAGAATGTAGTATGTTCTACATTTAAATTCTCAAGAACACTCTCAAAAATCCATGACCTTTAATAACGTGTATATTCCCATTCTGTATTACTAACCACATCCTCATGAACATGATCTATATGAACACATATCTATATAAAAAAGGATAAATTTAATAAAAACATTATTATATTATCCTATTATACATCAAATAAAATATCTAATTTCTTTGTGTAATGAACCTGACCTTTCTTATCCATTACCATGTTTGTTTTGGGATTTATGTTTATTAGGAGTTGGTTTGTGGGGGGTGTATTCAGGTTATTTTGCCTTTCTATATAGTAATTATGGTTATGGTTTAGAGATAATAATATCATCATGTAGTTCTAACTAAAATTTATGGTTTTAGTTTAGTGATATCATTTGCGTTGTGGGGACATTGGGGTTGAGTTTTTAGGGATCAATTATACCATGGATCACTGTGAAATGTAATTTAGTTACATTGTAGTCTGGTTTAGACGATAATTTGGGGAAATATGAAGCCATATGATTATGTTATAGTCCTCGTGGTTTCATCATGGAGAACATATAGTCTATTATTAGTTGTTATATTGACTTGGAAGTTGTTGTGTTGTGAGATCTCTTTGAACTATAGTGGGATTGGATGTTTGGATTTTGGACCATGACAGTATCAATTATACTACAGTATTCACCAATTTTTTAGAATATGGGTATAGATTTTTGTTTCATTTATAGTACATGATTAACACAAACTACTTGAGGTGTTCCATGTTTCCCTTGTGTCAGTTTTTTTTATGAAAGCATTTACTTTTTTCAATGTATTAATCTTTTCTACATAGGCTTCCATTATCAAGATTATGTCGAATTTTGTGGGGTTCACCAAAATTTTACTCTTTTAACACTATTTCCCTATAATATTGAAAATCACAAACTATTTTATGATTCATTTCAACTCATTATATTATCTTTGATCATTGGAATCATGAGATAAAATATAAGTGATCTGAGGAATATTTCTTCTCCTTTCATGGTTTCCCAAATATTCTTCATCAATAGAAGTTTTTGGTTTTGGATATTAATATTTATGTGGTGTTATGGAGATATATTAATAGAGGTTATAACGATTTAGTTATATCTGGGTATTATTTTGTGGTTTTTCATAGTGTTCACCATTTTCACACTTTATTCTTACATTGGGATTCAAAAATATGTGATTATGGTAGGGGATTATTGAACATTCCCATATTTGTGAAATTTTTGGGATTGATAAGCTTTCATTTTCCTTGTATAAATCGTATTTATTGAATTAATGAAAATAAAGAAATAGAGTAAATAATTTTATTTGAATTATGTACATATCATGTGTTTACTTGTTTCCTTGATATTTCACACAATATTTTTTCTTATTTATTTTTGGTGATGAAAATAATTATCAATGTTGAGAATTATGTTTTTATTATATTATTGTGTTTGGGTTTACCTTAAATAAAACTATAATTTTATATAATTATAATGAACCAGTTTTAAAGAAGTATAATTTCATATAAAAACATGTTAATTATTAAGAAGTGTAATAATGATTAATACATAAATTATTGGTTTTTATTTTGGTAATTCTTTTGGATATGATTATGTATTTTTGATTATTATATTATTTTTATGAGTTTTGGTATATACTAATTCAAAATTCATTAATGGGTGGAATTGGTGTGATGATACTGATATAGTGGTTGTATTATACCTGTATTGGAGGATTTTGTTTGTGAAATAAGGAGAATGAGAATGAGATTTCTATTTTTTCACATGGGTTCTAGAAGATATAGGGGAATAGTTGGTTATGATTGAGTTTTTTTAACTATATAGTGAGGTTTTTATTCTTTATAATGATTTCCATTATGTTATGAGTGGGTTTTTTGGAGTTATGGATAAGTTGGTTGATGTGTGATCATTTGGTAGATTCCATAAGGAATGAAATACGGTTGGTATTGATGAACATTATATTGGGATGGAAGGAATTTTATATCACAATGTATTAAAATAGAATTTTGATGCACAAAATGAATAACTAATGGTTGGTGATATATATGGGTGATTCCTTTCGACATTTTTTAATAAATCTGGAAAAAAATTCAGTAATGAGTTCAAAGTGGCTGGTAATTTTAAAATATTGATCTGTAACTTTGATATGAAAATATTTAAATCACATATGTTTTTTATATCAATTAAACTTTTGTAATAGTGTTAAATAGGTTGTTTAATAAATTGTCTATATAAGACAATTGTGATAGTTGCAGTATGGATTATTTAATGATATTGGTTGTGTTATATGGTATGAACTCTAATGTTAATCTTGGATGTGGTTATGATATTAGATTATTTTAATTCTGATTTCAACACACACCCCACCCGATTCATATAAATGTAAAGATTCCAACAAAATTGGGTTCTTGGTTTTCCATCTAATATGTATGTTGGTGATAGAATTTATGGAATACAACATTGTCTTCCCAACTCTCCATTCATGGTGTAGTACGGTTTTTGATTCCTTGAGGTATGTATGATCATACCCAAATATTTATTGGTCTTATATCTGACCATATAGGTTATTATCATTAAAATGTTACTTAAAATTCCATAATACCTTGTAAGAAATATACTAGGATATGTAGGTGCACTGTCAGACCCTACGAGGTATTGATCTGATTGTTCATGATGGGATGTCAGACATTATGGTGATTTTGATGATGTGATATTATGAATTGAGTATAATGTGATGCAGTACGTGGGGAATGGGTTTCACTACATTGATGTTCATGTTACACTAATATAATGGAAATGAGACTTTTATATGACACATGGTACATTATGGAATGTGTGTGGAAGGTATTGGGAGTGTTTTAATTTTGATTTCGGTTCACTAGATTGAAAAACAAATGTGGAAGTGGTTTCTATGTTTTCTTTTGTAACATCCATTAATGTTTTTTAATGGTTGGGGCCAAAGTCTCATTTTATTATTAAATCAATGAAAAGACCTATTTTAACTGGGTAGAGGGAGACCCATTACATAGTCTGAAGGCCTAGTGAGCATATATCCCATTACATGTCTCGTAGGCCCAAATTTTTGGCCCAAGGCCCATTCTGTGAATTGTACTGCTACAGTACCGCCTGCTACAATACCGCATAATACCCGCCACTGCTATAGTGTTCTGCCGTCGCTATAGTGTCCTCCCACCGCTACAGTACCACCGTTGCTATAGTGCGCCTCTGCTATAGTGCACCGCTACTTCATTAATATTAATTTATAATAAATGGATGTGATATTTGGGGATTGGTACATTGTAAGACTTAGTGAAGTTGAGATAATAGTAGATTGTTGGTTTTGTTTTTGGTTGACATATAAATTAACATTCTATTTCCATGTTATCACAATTAGTCTTGGGTATGATCATATTATGAATATATTATATTATCACCACTAAATATATAATTTTTTTAGGTTTATAACGTTTGGATGGAGACAAGGATGGATAATACTGTATTTATGATTGTGTTTTTCCATAGAGTCGCTAACTAGAAGTATTATTGGTATTTTATTTTGTATTTGTATGTGTATGTAATTATTCTTCAATTATTGTATTATTGTGGAGATTCATTATTATATAATGTGTTTGTTTATTGGATTATTTTTTAATTTATAGTTTATTAGGGGAAATTTCTTCCATTTTCATGCATTATACAGTAGATTCTAGTATCCAACTGAAGGCCTATTAGATCCCACACCCATATTTCACTCACAGTTTCACTACAGGCCTAATAGGGGTAGTTCATAAACAAGTGATTTCAATGGTTATGTTTGATAGATATGATAACTATTATCCATCCAAATATAAATTCTTGTTAAGACATTTTAAGGGAAATGGGGAAACCAGAATTTGAAAATCAAGGACCATTATATGCTGAAAGAGATCAAAAAATTATTAAACACCAGTCTAAGATTATTTAAATCGGACGCTATATATAATTCCTAGTGTAGATTACTAACATGGGTGTCTGCATTCTCCTTGATGAGTTCTTCAAGGTGAGAAAACATTCTATCCATTTTCTGTATAAATTCCTTCAGGGGGATTTTCCTTAGTTGAAGCCTCGAGTGATGATTCGGTCTTGTTTGTTGATCCACACCTCTATCTCCCCAGTGGCCTCAACCTCTAACCTTATTTCATAAATCCTTATAATATCCTCATTTGAAGCATTGGGCGAATGATTTTTTCAGTAATTTATTCCTTGGAGTGGAATATGAGCCTCAGATATTGCCCTAACTCTTCTTCCATCACTCTTGGTTCTCTGTTTTGATCTCCACTTTCCCATCCTTATGGGTCTATTCATTTTTTTACTTACCCTTTTCTTAGCCGACCTAGTTTCTATCAGTTTAGGTATGTGATAATAGTCTTTTCTTCCATTGGGTTTTTTCCACTGGACCATAATGCATTTCCCTGAGTCACGCTTTCCTTTTTTCCCCTTCATCCTTCTTCGGCTGTGGAGACCTTTCCCTTGGAAATGGTCCAAACTATCCACTGAAATTTGGCTACAACTATCATCACCTTAATCGTCTTCCCCAAATTTCAATGTTTGTTCTTGAACCGTCGGACCATCAAAAAGGGTTTTCAACTCATCCTATGGGCCCTCTTTGAGAGGCCACAGCCTGCATGGAGAGTCCACCTTTCCTGCTTTAACATTCATGCTATTAGTATTCTTCTCCACACTACCAGTCTTCATAAATGATAGGGACATATAAATGGGAATATTTGGGTCCAAGGGCCCCAATACACTGATCCCATCTTGACTTCCTTGGACCTTATAAGGTTCTGTAGAAGCAAGCAAGAAGGACTTCCCCTGGCACATTACAGATGGATCAACCTCCTTGCTGGAATCACCAACAGAAACACCCTTTTCTCTTTTCTATTCCTCCACTGCCACCAAGTACATAACCCCATGATCACTGGATGCCTCTGGATGAGGTGAAATAAGCCTGATATCTAAGGATTCATCAATGCAATCCTCCAAAGATTTCGTTGAATCCAGCGGGTCATTCTCAGTCTGCTTATAATCACCTAGATCATTATTCAGGCGGGAAAAAATATCCACAGCCTTGATTTCAGTCCTTTCTACTTCCACTATATGATAACTATTATTTTTTTTGATTTAGTGGGTATTATATAGGATTTTACTGAAAAACACTATTTTTTCTTTCCATGTGATGTAGGACAGGGAGACTAGTTTGGACATGTGATTTCATCCACCCACCCTTGTGATATGTGACAAGGACTCATATTTTATAGAACAACCAACTGAGATGGTGCTATATGAAGGGTAATGAACCATGTGAGATACATGTATCATTAATGGTTGATATTATTTTTGAATATGGTGATTTATTTGAAAATAAATGAATCTAAATAAATGAACTATATTAAATGATTTTTGTGATACTGGGATCTTGTGTATTATTACTTCCTCATATATATTTTCATTGGTTTTCATCTTCATGTAGTTTTTTCTAGTGAGGGTTTTGTTGGATGACACGATTGAGTGTCGGATAGTTGAATCAAAAAGGAGGTTTTCTAGTGGAGGAAGATATTTTGTGAGTTGTAGTATTTAGAAACATCTATGTATGAGGGGATAAAATATGATCTGGAAACAAAGCACAAATCAGAATATATTGATATTTATTTCATTATGATCCAATCTATGTTTAATTATTACGTTATGATGGCCATTATTCATAAAATGAGTAAAAAACTATAGTAGTAGATCCTATATTTTTGGTATATGAAGTATTCATATGTTTATTAGGATTATTTCCATATGTAGAGTCACTTTTAGTTCTTATTATAAAAAATGAGGCAACGAAGAGGACGAAGTTTATCTCCCATCATTCTAAAATCTTAGGTGGCATAGAACTGAAGATTATTTTTCAAATTCCTCCTTATTTAAACCCCAAATCCATTTCTATATATGGAATGAAAATCCTAGTTCTTAGAAGAGACATTATGTCCATTTATTAAATAAATAATTACAATATTTATGTTTCTTTAAAAATGATATGTGTCAAAGAAGGATGATGTGATCATGAGAATTCATCAATAGCATAGATCATGTTGAGAGGGAGACATTATGATACCTTTTAGGGACATATATTTTTGTGATAGATAATTCATGTTAGGGAACTAATGTATTTTTCAAGATGGATGTCATTATGAGTAGTTTTCTTCTACATTTTTTCAATATCTAGATGTTCTCATACACCTATCACATTCCCTATCCCCAGGATCTATGCATTCTAGAGGCATATATATTGGTGATTTTACTCGCATACTATCTTTAAGGATCAAACAAGTGTGGGTGGTCAGGTTCCTTTCATACCTGGTCGAATTACTTTGTAAATAGGTTATATATTAGATTCTATAGAAGTATTTATACATTATATCATGAGTTCTTGGTGCTATAACGGGGAATGATAGTGATGATCACCTACCATAGGAATTTAAGAATCATCACAATTATGTATAAGGTCTCTAATAGTAAGGATGAGGGTTATGATATGGAATGACTCTAGTTATGAATGTGTTTCTGCAATTGGATCTAAAAATCATCCAATATAAAATTATGTACACAATTTCCAAGTATTATTTCTCATTTGAATCTAAAGTGTCACACTCCTTTTTTAACACAATATATCTAAAACCATGGGACACAAGGTGGATAGTATTCTAGTGATACTGGTGTTTACGTTGTCAGTTTATGGTCATATGAATCTATATGATTTATTTTCGGGTTATGAACTAATTATAATGAAACATCAGTCATCTGTGGATATAATTTTTGTTCTAGAAATATCCATGTGGTTTCACTCATGGAATCTAATATTTGTCCTATATGGGTGTTCATATTGTTTATATTTACAAAACAATTGTGTCTTCAATTGGGTATAGAAATTATGTGGTTTACATTAGACTTTAGGAGTAGAATATAGGTTTTAGATTTTCAAATCAATTTCTTTCCCTTTTAGTAGATCTTTCATTGGGTTTAGTGGAGGTGTAGGCAGTGGATGTTCCCTGATTCATGTAAGAGTTTCCTCATATCATTCTTGAGTATACTGTGGATTTACCTCTTTGAGGTGTCATTTTGTTTGGTCTCTCTTTGGTAATCAATGAATCTTTAATTATAATGAATATGTAACATATTGATCATTATGAGAAATTTGACATGATGATTTAGCATAATTGCCTAATTAATGAGGTATTTATTTATGAAATTGAATAATCATGGGGTGAGTCTATGGTTTCATCCCCAATATTAGTTTGTAATCAGAGATTATGTATATACTATTTAAATTTAACTAATATGATAGAGAATAATTATTACCATTATCTAATGATCGGTGATATATTTTTATAGTATAAGGGATAAAACTAGTTTTTGAATACCAAATCACAGTCCAAATATTAATATATGAGTGTGAAGAAAGAATATATCCTGAATATAGTCATATTGTGTTAATATGGGAACATTGAGTTCATAGTCCTACCATTTTGTGTGGCAGACACCACCAAAAGGACATAAAAATTTGGAAATATATAATTCATGAAATCAGGTATTAATTTAGGTCATGTTCATTAATTAATTACTAGTATACTCTAGAAAGTGGAGCTACATGTTGAGAATAATATGGTTATAATATAAATCCATCAACACCAAATTTATTAGAATATGTTTTCACTTTTATAGTTATGGATGGGGGAGGTTCACATCCTTGAAACTATGGTGTCTATATAGGTGATGGAAGTGGATCTCCTAAAGGTTGAAGCTATTGCATCCTGGGTACAACCAAATAACATTGAGTAGTCTTTAGTGTCCCTAGTCTTGTGGTATATTATTAAAGGTTTTTGTCCAAAATTTCTTATGTTATAGATCCAATGATATCCTGGACTAGGAAATACAATTCTTTTATAGGGAATGATCAGTTTCAAGGAGAATTTGACTTCCTGAATGAGTTTTTGATTAGTGATTTCATTCTTCAGTTTCCACTGGAGGGGTGATTTTTAAGGTATTGTGTGAAAAATACAATATCGTTATTTATTACTACAAAGGTTATGGAAATTACCTTTTATAAAAAATGAAGATAAGAAATTATAGAATGAATATATATGGGACATATAGGCAATCATTCTATCATTCAAAGATATTTCAAAGAAGATCAAATATCATAATTAAACTTATAGAAATCATCAAAATTATCATACTATTCATAAAAAAAATTTAAGGATCCATTAGACATGATTACCATAGTTGGATTCAGATATGAATAGTCTTTCATATATATGACTTTCTTGGGGGGAACAGGTTTAAAAATTTCATAATTAACATCAAAAATCTCATGCATCTAATATGTTACATAACCATGATCATAACTATTCCATAAAATATATCATTTTGGCAATATTATTATTTTATTTTTGGTTGTGACAAAAATACCTCATCGTTGAGAGCATGGTGGTCCTCAATGATCATATTACGTAAAGGATTGATTTCACATTGTGTTATCTTAATCCCTGAAACTGGAGGTAGATGGATTTTATCCTATATAATAACTCTGAGATATATTATATCCCATGTAATAGGAATTTTGTTATATATGTGATGAGTAGATATTCATTGGGAGATGTTTTTTATGTGTTTAGAGATGGATGGATGGAGATGGAAAATCTTGTGGTGATACAAATTATTTTAGAGTAGTCTATTGTCATAGGTTTCCTATTTTAAATAATAGTGAAATCTTCATTAATATAGTGGGTGGAGGTGTCTCACTGGGGATACATGGAGGAGAATGTGTTCATTGATCTTATCATCTCTGAAAATTATCTAAATAGATGGTTAAAGGGTTACTAACATCATATAAAGATTCAATGGATTATTTTTGTTCTTTCTAATGAATATGAGGTGGTTCTCTAGATGTTCGTTAACTAAATAGTTGAAGAATATCCTATTGTGTCCATGTTATATCATTTCTTTATGGGATAACATTGGTGGACTAATATTAATGGGTATGTGGAAGAGTGAATTTCCCATATCTTTTTCTATCAAAAGGATAAAATGGAATATCATATTCTTGGTGGTTTTTAACATCTGTTGGATGTCCCTAAGATGAAATGGAAATGAATGTCAATGTATTTCATTAGTGGTATAACATTGGATTATAGAAGATGATATTCTATTTGGGTGACTATAGATAATTTGATAAATTCACCTAACATCCCAGTGATTAGGGGGATAGTTTTTTCAAAGGTATGGGTGAGATTATAAGTGTATGGAGTGGTGTGGTTTCAAAGGGTTTTGAGGTTCATCATATCACACCATGAGTTTTAAGAAGAGTTCATCATTTTATGGGACACAATTTTCTCAATATAACTTCTATGTAACATTATATAGACATGAAAATGGATCGAACTATCATGATTTAGGAGGATATGTTCTGAAAATTCAATTAGGATTTTGGAGGATCATGGGAAATTGATTCTTCCTCAGTCGATGTGTCATATATAAAAAACATACACTTATCCATTTTAATAGATCCATTTAATGAATTGTATAGTAAACTTTTAAAAAATGTGATATAATTATGTTAAAGAGTCATTATTTTTTTGGCTAGGATATAGTAAAGAATATGATAGAGAATATTCAAATGATCTTAGAATAGTTAGAGGTTGTGCATGACCATAAAATTATTATTTAAATTATATTAGATGGTATTCATAGTCTGAAGTTGTAGGTAATGTGTTCGTGAGAGATTTCCCTTTTCATGGGTTGTGGAGATTTTGGGAATGTTGAATTATTTCTCCACTCTTTTTCACTCCCATTGAGGTGATAAAGTCCATTGGTGATGTGTAATGTCTACTAGTTCATCCTTGGTTTATGGGTTAAGTCTATATAATTTTCCATGTTTTATATATTCGAAAGACTGTGATTAAGATTATCCTTCCATATATTAGGGATATTTTTTAAGGAATAACATTGGATTCTCAGAGAGAATCATGTCAAAATCAAAATTCATTGGGTGAAGGTATTTCATTAGTAAGACATTTCATTTTTCTGGACTATTTATAGGAATTGTAGTCAAGATGAAAGAATGTGGGAACATGAGTCACATATTCATTCTCATTATCCAAACCTATTTTTGATTTCATTTTTTCGTTATTGACAATATTCTTTAATTTTCATTGGATTTATTGATGGGTTTTTTATAAGACTATCTTCTTGATTTATTTGAATTAGTGTTATATCATGTTCACTTTATATAATAAACTCAATTGAGATGTATCTCCTTTAGAGTCCTTTGTTGGTTTTGCCTGTGTTTTCCAATATGTGGTTGGGATTGATTCTCTTGGTTGAGAATGATTTGAGTGGTATCAAATGCAATATGTTGTACCTCTTGAGCCCATTAACTTCTTTATTTTTTGAGCTGGAAGAGTTTTATGAGGTTGTAGGAGAGATTAGTTGAGTTTTAATAAATTATAATCATAGAAATAGGGATGTGATGTGGTGGTATTCATTTCAACATGGAAGGAAATCAAAAATAAATGGTCAGGGAATTGTGTTGGAGGATACTATATAGGGATCTGGGTTTAGATTTCATTGGGTCTTCCATCTTAGGGATCCTTTCTGTATGATATTCAATTGCATCATAGTCTTGGTGTGAGGATATTTTTATTAATTGGGAAGCTATAAAATTATTGAATATTCATTATTGTAGTATAGTGAAGCTTAATGTTGGTGGTTTTAGTGGTACAGTTTATTTGAGTGTTGTTTCACTATGACCACTAGTTGCATCATAGGGGGTTTTTAAATCAGAATTTTACGCCATGCATGCATCCATTGAACATCAATTTTTAACAATTTTTTTAGATTTTTGTATCTATATAATCATGGTTTCTATTATTTTAGTAACATAACTTTTATAGTGCCCCTATATCCATTTAATTATGTTCTTGTGGAAAAATATTTCTTTTTGTTATGGTATTTAAACTTTCAACATGGTCATTAAATTTTTTAATTTCATTATAAATTTCATGGATATCTCTAAATTTAATTAATTTAAAACAGTTTTTATCAACACATAGAATAATCTAAAAGGATTAATGAGATATTTCAGCTCATTATTATTATCATAGATCCTTGGAAATGGGATATCAAATATTGGTGAGTTGAGATAATTTTCATCAATTTTCTTCTTAGTTTCCTCCCTATTTTTCATCCAAGAAATTTATCGGTTTATAAGATAGTTGGTCAATGAAATATACTATCTTGAGACTACTTGGAGAAATCATGGTTTAGGTTGATCAGGGACTTCCATACATGATCAATAATAGTCATCATAATTTCTATTCATCATTTTGAACAATTATTTTGAAAGAATTCCCATAGGTATAGTTTTAATAACTCTACCTTGTATTTTTCAATCTTGAGATTAAAATTATTTTTGATTCCATGGGTAAAAAATAGATTTAACTACTAAATATAATGACCCCCATCAAATAAGTATAAAAAAATGGGGTTTATAAAATATGTACCCTGATTTCAATGATATTTCTCACGAGTTTTATGATTAGTTACTACTAGTGATAAAAATGCATATTTTTTGATCATTTTGTGTTTAAATTGAAATTTTTTATTTCTTATCCATTACTAAAATTATAATCACATAATTATAGTAATGAACTACTTATGTTGAAGGGGTAAATTTATAAAAATTCATGTTTAATATTGAATTGTGTGATATTTCTTGATATTAAAAATATTATTTCCTTTTATGGTAAGTATATTGGTTGTGGTTATCATTGTGTTATTTTTTGTGGTTTTTTATGAGCATAGGGGGAGTTTTATGTGATTAATACTATTAGTGGCATAGGGGTTATGAGGTTGAGATGATTTTTGTGCAGTGGGTAGTCTGATAGATGACATGGGTGGAAGAAAGAAGATTAGTTTGAGATTTTGGTTATTTAGTGGAAGCTAGAGAGGATACAATATGTGTCTTAAGGGGATTATGATTGAGATATTGTTTTAGTAGGTGGGTTAGTGGATCCTAATCCTACAATGGAAGGAGGTTATGATGTGGTTGAAAGATAAATGGCTTGGTTGGTTGATGTGGAATTGTTTTATAGTTTCATTCTAGAAGAAAATATTTTTCATAATGAAGAACAAGATATATGGATAGATATAATTTATTAAATATATGTATATATATGAAATATTAAGTCCCTAATTGAATAATTGACCATTGGTGATTACTATTGGTGGTGGATTTCATGGTTTTCCATTAAATAAAGAATTTAATAGATATAAGAATGTAAAATGGGTTGTAATGAGAAATTATGGACATGGAATTGTGATATGATAAATTGATAATCAGAAATATTTTGATTAGTAATTATTCATAGGAAATGGGGTTGGAATTTAAGTCTAGTAAGCAGAAATGATTGACTAATTATGATAATGGTGTTATATAATATTTCATTCATTATTTTTTATATTATTTATATACACATCCCATCCATGTTACATAACTAAATGATGCTTAACATGTGTGGGTTATATGAACTTTCCCCCAAAATCATGGATGGAAAGGTAATGTATGGTTAAAGACACCATATTTCCCAATATACTTTTTAGGTGTGGTATGGGATGTGATGACTCCATGTTAGAATGATCGTATTGTCATAGTATGTGGAGTACTATATTACTCTATGTGTTTTTAGCATGAATATAGGTACTTCTTGTGCCAGTAGACCCTATAGGTTATGGATAATGTTTATAATGTGAATCAGAAGCCCCTATGTTGTATTTATGAAGTGATACATGATGTATATATAGACCCACTGTGTAGATAACCATGTTTATCATAAATAAATATCACATATATTTATATGAATCTTTGAAAAATTTCATAAACAAGAACCCAATGAGTGTAATAGTTCAGTTTCATTGTTGTCAAGAAAAACAATTTTATTATTTCATGAATGATCTCTAATATCTCTCACAAAGATTATCTCATATAGAACTCCCCTTAGGAATACCATGCCTAAATATTTCTTCACAACCTATGAAATGAAATATAATAATATGTGAGCTCAGATTCTATGAAAAGGTAAACATTAGTTATATAAAATTATGATCTTATGAAATCATAAGATAAGAATAAGGGTATGTGATCATGAACGTAACGTATAAATATAATACCCAATTTATCATAGATCATAAAAATTAATCATGGAATAAAACTCTATCAATTAAGAAAACATAGTCCATAATAGTGATAAATCATCATAAATCATTAATTAACCATAATATCACATCATAAAATAATGGAACTATCATAAATATAGAAAACCATTTAATATTTCAAGGTCAACTACCAAGACCATCAATAAAGTGGATCAAGAAGCATAGATTTCCTATATTGAATCAAGGCCATCAACTAGTTTCCAATTATTATCTCATGAGATCTAAAGCTTCACCCAATGCATTGGAGTGAGATATATATCGCATCTATCTGATAATGAAAAGTATACATACCCGTTCCTCGATATTATAAAACTATCAACACATCTTCACATCATACCCCATGTGAAGAAAATTATTTTCCTAAAAATTTCAACAATTCACCCTATCTTAACCCGTGAGAAATAAATGGGTTTTATAAAAATTTCATGAAAATAAAAATAAGCCTTCCATATAAATAATATGGATTGTATTATTAAATATTTTCCCTAGAAAATAATAATTATTATCAAAGGATATCATCATAAATAGAATATGATTTTGAAAGGTCACATGGATGATTTCACAAGTGAAGTAGTCCTTCCAATTTGAAAAGAACTTTTAAAAACACAATAATGTTTTATATAAATCCTTAAAACTAATAATTTAGTTCCATTCACATAAATGTGAGTAATAAAAATATTAAATAAAATGAGTATCTAAAGGTTCATGGAGTTGGTTTAAGGAAAATCCATGGAAGGTATGGTTCAATATGGAACTGATATGAGACATACATTAGAGATACAATAGTGACCATAAGGAATGCTACAACTCATTCCATGACTAGTGCAAGGTGTTCTTACCCATGTCCATAAGATGATTTATGATCCACTAAATAAATAAACCATTTGATAATATCTTGATCCTTCAATTTATTCATTTAATTTTCTTATTTTATTTTTTTCATAGGCATTATTTGTTTTAAGGATCCAAGATTGAGATAACATAAAAAATGAAATAATATAGAATGGTGGTATTAAAATAAATGGGTTATGAATTCAATTTTTATCATAATATTTTCAATCCCTAAAGTAAAATAAACTTTATATTAATAGTAAATGTTATAGATATAATAAACTAATTTATACAAATTCAACAAAATATACCCTGGAAATATTATATCATTAATCTTTTCATCATATGAATTAAGAAGAACCCACATTTATTGTTTCAGTTCGGCCTCTATATGGGAGATTTTAATTATCTTAAATCTTAAATAAGATATTTGGATGACATAACCAAATACAAATTGTGTTTCATGGAATTATTCTATCCAATTAAAAATTGGATTCATGTGTTGAGGAAATATGAGTCATGATTTCAAGATTGGGTATTCCACTCAAAAGTTATTGGAGTTAATATTTTTCAGTGGAATGAAAAACTACCTAACTAATTTCTTATAATTTCTAAGGTCTCCATCTATATGAATGGATGTTAAATATAAATATTTTATACCAGAATGTATAGAATTTAAGGGTATTCTAATTTTTTTTGGTGAGGGATGTTGAGTCTCAATGAAATAGTAGGAGACTTAGTAAAATTAAAAATCTTATGTCCCACATAATTTTTTATCATGTAAAGTACTAATCATAAATTTTAAATATTTTTGAAAAATTGAAAGAAAAACCAAGAATATTGTGAGATCATTCATTATCGCAGGTTATGTTCTTACGAATAGAAATTTCTAGATATGGTAAAATCATTTATGTGAATCATTATTATAAGAAAATTTTAATTCATTATTAGAATCCCCTATTCTTCTTTTATGACCCTAGTTGGTGAGAAAAAGTGAAAGTTATACCTACCATAAATATATAAGGGATGATTCATATGTTTTTTTTATTATTTTATCAACTATGTCTGGAGAGTTCATGATATAACATAATGTCATGTATACTTACCCTATAATATATAATCTTATTTTTCTTGATAATGATAAGGAAATTTTTGAAATAAATATGATTTGAAGTGTAATATATTAGTGTAAACTAGAATAAGGGAATCTATCTCCATTTAATGGTCTCAAAATGTTGGGGTTTATTGATTAATTAGTGAAATTGGTCTTCCAGAAATATATTAAATTATTCATTAATCAAATTTTATTATCCTTACCACCAAGGTTATCTATATTCATCTCTTCCCAAAAACCAAAATGGATAAGTCTCTAGGTGATATTTTCAGAAAACGTTGCCAAGCAAATATGGATGGTTTAAAATACATTTCTCTACCCCATAATAGAGAATGTTTTAAAATAAAAGGCTGATTATCCCATGGAAAATATAAATCCAAAAGAGACTTTATATCAATGTATAGAAAAGAAAAATATTCATAGGAAAAAGAATAAATTAGGGGCTATTTTCATTTAATGCATAAAGAATGGAGTATGTATGAGAAATTACAATGAATTGATAAACATAATAGTTTCATCCACATGAGGTATTTTCATAATTTTTATATTCCAAAAAAGTTTTGTAAATATATTAAAACAATATACATGTATTTAAATATATTAAAGGAATAAGAATATTAATATTATAGAGTTAGATAAAAAGATATAATAATGGGATATTCTTATTTGAACCCTGGGGAGATCACTAATTATAATTTTCATAATGGATAAATTCATGTCTGAAATAAGTGTTATGAAAACATTTACTTTAATGTCTATCTAGAAATAATTAGAAATCATTTCACATTTAGAATAAATTTTAGTATGGTTCATTGACATTAAAAATATTGTTCATTAACTCTTGAATCACAGATATACATTACAAATAATTATGAATAATAAATATAATAATCTTACCTGATTATGAGTACATAATTACAAATAAAACTATAAGACATTTTCTTATACCCATGAATGTTTTTTAGTATTAATTAATCTATGATATGGGCATAAAAATAGACCATGTATCATGTTTTTGATAGATAACTCATTAAACTAAAGGTACAACTCAATGATTTCATAGTAATTTAAAAATCACTATGTGAACTATTCTGAAGCTAAAGGAAATATCATTACTTCATTGGAATCCATATTGAAATTTTTTGAATTCTCACTGAAGTAAATAACTATGCATGTTGATGATTGTGGAATCTTCAAGATGGTTTTTCAGAGAACATCATATCTGAGAAATGATTGGTCATACATGTGGAGTGAATTTATTCCAAACACATATTTCCTTATATACATCAATATAGTGATTTTATTAACAATTTTATCAACTATGAGTCTTATATATGATGAAAATTTAAAAACCAATTGATGAATGTTTTTGAAAATATAAATAAAATTACTAATCACATGGAAAATATATTAAATACAGGATATAATACAAATTGAAATATGATAAGAATGTATTTGGAAAATAAAAATATTTATTATTAAAAATCATTTTTTATAAGTAAACTTTAGCTCTTAAGAATTTAAAACACTAAGATACATCTATTTTAATGATCTTGTAGCCACTAAGGATATTAAAATATAATCGAGACGAGTTATATTTACCTAAATGTGGAATATTTCTTTTAATATAGTGCAATTAGACCTTTTATAAATGGATTAATTCTCTAGATAAAAATTCATAAGAATATTAATGCAGGAATATACAAAGAATAGTGGGAGGATAAGTTATAATGACAACTTCTATGATGGAATTCTTAAATAAAGAGTTTATTTGTGTTCATTATGGCTTGTCATACTTATATTATTATTTCATAAAAAAGATTCCTATAAGTTATTTTTATATAGAAACATTCTAGGGTTTGAAATTACTTAGTAAATAATGTAATGTAAACCTTTTACCAAGATTCAATGACTATATATCTTGAATGTTTGAAAGAAATGTTGCTACCGGTGATTATTTTAAAAAAAATTGAACTTTATGGTACTATATGGTACCAATATTGAATGAATCTTTATAGAAATGATTATTCTATAACAAAACCTATGAAAATGTCATCATGATTAAAACCATTGTGTATTTACCTTATCAAAGACTACTTATATGATCATCATATTAGGCTATTTAAAGACATGGAAAATTCATTTTGATTAATCAGTATATAAGATATATATAAGATGTGACCGAAATATGAGTCCATATTGTATATGGATACAATAAATAAGTAAATGGGTTAGTGAAACTAGTAAATTCATATGAAATTTACTAAATACCTAAATTAATTTATGAATTATTCCTACATAATGATAATAAAATTTTCATTCAGAATGAATGAGTGACATGAGTTTTTAATAGGTTACTGGACGTAATATAATTTTTCAAGATATATATATATATATAACATAAGGATGATGAATTTTATTTCCTACTATATTATTAAGACAATTATATAATTTTTTTTATGTATGGCTTCAATTTTAAATCATGTTCTAGGGAAGCTAATCTACAAAATAGTTCAATTGGTATTTTAAATCGTTTTATTGTAAATATATTAAATTAATGAAATAAAAAAGTTGAATCCATTCAAGAACGAATTATTATTAGAATATAATACTTGTAGTTAAAACTTTATGGAAATAATAAGAGATCATTGAGATTGAAATAATTTAAAAAAATTAATTTCTTATAATTTATATCATATCAAATGATATATACTAATGTTTGATGTTAATGATAAACATTGTATAGTTTATGAATATCAAACAAATCCATCATAATTACATCAAATTGAAGATACAATTATCTAATAGTACTTGGAATTTTAAAAATAGATGATTTACTAGTTCAAAGAGAAGTGAGAATACCAAGGATCAAGGTAAACATACACTTTTGTTCACATAGATTAGTTTGATGTTGTATCACAAAAAGGAAAGATTAATATGAATGAAAATATTATTACAGTTAGTGGTTTTCAAATCTATGATATCTGAGTATTTTTTATATTCTAATGTAGTATAAGTTTCTATTTTTCAACATCATGTTATAATTTTTTTCTATATAAAAAGAAGTATTTTCATCCTTATTTTGATAATAATTATGATTTACTAAATTATGATACTAAAATTATGACATGTGAATAAGAGTTGGATAATCGATTTTATCATTACTTGAGTTATGCATTTCTATTTAGTAATATTTCAAGATGAATATTCTCCACATAGATATTAGTCTTTATCAAACATAGTCATTGAAACATGGTATGACCATTAGTTTTATCCATAGAAGGATCATGTTTAACATGTGACAACTAACCATTCGTTAGATGTTGGATCTAGTACATATAGGATTATGCTATAATTGGTTCCCTGGAACAAACTAATTTATACAATATATTAAATATATATTCAATGAAGTGAATATTAATTTCAATACAATGTCACATATTGATTTTTGTTAAGTATAAAATTTATTTGATAATGTCCTAGTTTATATATCACATTAAAAATGTCATGGAAGTTATTTTCAATGACGAGAACCTTGAAATGCCTTGATGATATTCTTAAACCTATTTCAATGCACAGATAATATTATTTAGTGTGGTGCATAGTATGTTAAATGTAAATTATGATTAATCATAATTAAAAGAAACATATTCTCTTGATGTTTGAACTTGGTAATCTCTACGAAGATGGATTGTGAGAAAATACCTACCCATTGGAATTCCATATATATTTTTGTACCATTGGACGTTCCTTTTTGAAATGATGTGTAATTTTCCTCTGTATTTTAGATAATTTATATTCCATGTCATGACTCATGCACGTAGATTTATTTTCATAAACAATTACAGTTATAGTTCACGGTGTTGCTTGGAATATTGGGTGCATTAGAAATGATGTGTAATTTATTAATAATTCGAAGACGTATTGTCCCTTACATCAATATAGAAGTTTATATCACGGACATTTGATTGAAATGGAACCCCCAAATTAAATTTCATTTCCATGGTGTAAGGATTATTTTAATTTATATAGTCAATGAAAAATGTATTGAGTGTATAGGTTGATGTCACGAGTCTGTGAATTTCTTGATGAGATATTGTGAAAATGTTACTATATTACCCAATGAACACTCGTAAAATTTACCACATGGAAGTATTAAATCCATAGAAAAGGTTTTCCAAAATAACTAAGTTTTTATATAGGTTAAAGATGCATGAATACATGCATTCTCAATCATTTATATCCCATTTGTGGATTATCTAGGACTAATCTATCTCAGTGGACTTGATCTCTACCTCAGACCAGCACCTCACATCAAAGGTGTCTATTTACTCTCTTAGTATATCTTTTTATAGTTTTATATGGAATTTTTGAGGCTTGTATCATTGGATCATTATGTCATAACTTGGATGCATTTGATCTGAGGAACTCTGTATGGTTTGTTGTTGTATATTTCAATATATTTTCTGATCCTTAAGAGAAGAAGGGAAGAGTTTATTTTTGTCATTCTAAAAGAAAACTAAATTTTCAATTTCATGGATCACAATTGTCTCATTGTTATAGGTATTATTGTATACTGATTCAATTAGTGAAATAATATGAAGGGAAATAAATGTTATTTGTTTTTCTTGGTCCTATTGTTTGCTAAAGAGAAGGTTTTTTTACCTATTCCAGCTCTAAGGTAAGGCATATCACTTGTTGTAGATTGGACCATTATACCCCAATTGTTTATCTTTCCCATAGCTAGAAAAGAAGTGGTTGTATCCCATTCTCCCATCTTTGTTCGGATCTACAAGTGTACCAGAATATTGTGGAGGATTCATGGAGGAGACCAGTCCAAGGGACGCTTTGGAACAGACATCTTAATAGGATTCACCATTTAAATGAGGACATCACTATTAGGGTGTTTTCTAAATCTCCACAATTTTAGGATATAGAAAAGATCAAACTATATATTTACAATATTGAAGCCACTCTAGAAGAGAATTGGGATAATCGTGCTTTTGTTTTAAAGAGCTCTCAATAAGGACACCATAGCTGTAATGATTTTGAACCATGAACAAAATATTTTTGAGCAAGCTCAATAGAGATTGAATTGTGAGGGGGATAGTAATATAGTGTAGTTAAAATCCTGCTTGAAAGAAAAAATGGGATGTATCAAGGACTAAAAATATCAGTGATGGAGATTCCTATACATAAAATCTTGAGGAGGTTGGTGCTATGGTATTCCCTAATTTCTGAGAGCTTCTCACAGGCCTCAACCAAAGCATGGTAGGGGGTATCCAAAAGGTGTTGAGGATATACTGGGGGTGGTTCATCACATTTTCACCAGGGAGGATAAATAATTTTTTTGAAGGTTTCCCAAGTGAGAATAAAGTGTTAGAGGTGATGATGGTGCTCAAACTTCAATGGTCCCCAGAGCCTGATGGTTTTCTAGGGTTATTTTTCAAAATTATAAGCAGTTTGGTTGTCCCCGATCTGATTAAGGTGGTGAAATACATTTAATGATGTGGCAGCCTTCCTCAACTGACATATTAAATGTATTTTGTTCTTTTTCATAAAGTGAAATATTCCATGTCAATTCATCATTATAGACCAATTAGTTTGTGAAATTATACATAAAAAGTGTTGGATAGTGTCATTTTTTCACATCTATCTTCCCATATCATGCACTGCATTTCTTTGTGGAAACCTGAATTTATTAAAGGGATAGTTGATTCTAGGGGTGATCATGCTCGCTCAAGATCTGAATATTGATATCAACCATAAATATCAATGGTCAAAAATGTTCTTTAAGTTATACATGGATAAATCATATGACAAAATTGAGTAAAACTTCATCTTCAGTGGTAATAAGAAAATAGGTTTCTCCTCCTAGGTCTTAAACATCATTTTTAGGTGCTTCAGTTCCTCTATGATTTCAGTTTCAATTATTGTTAAAATCCCTGGATTTTTTAAATCGGTGTGTAACCTTAGGAAATGCAACCCTTTTCCACCTTTCATTATCATTCTATAACTATATGTTCTCATCCACATGATTAATTGGGGCCTAACCAAGGGTATCATTCTAAATTACTGATGTCAAATTCACCATAACAATATATCCCATATTAGGTTTTTGGATGATTTTATCACTCTTTAAATGCCAAAAAATTATCAACCTAGGGTATCCTCATGATTTTTCAGGATTATAGTAAGTGGAGTGGTCAAATTATTAACCATGATAAGATTAGAATTTTCATCTCCAACAGGTGTTCAGACTCTCCTTCTGGCACTATTATCAACATGATGAATATGAAGTAGAGGTACTTTCACATGGATTACTTGGGATCACCAATTTATCCAAAAATACTTCAAACCCAACATTTTTATTAGATGTTTCTCCGAATATCCCATGGTATTCTAAACTGACGAAAACAACTATTTATATTTTGATAGAAGGATAACCCTTATTAGTAGCATTTTGGCCTCAATCCCAGTTTACACAATGTCTATAATTTGGGTTCCAAAATTTATTCTATTCCACATTAATAGGATCCTTTACTCTTTCCTATGGTATTCCCAATCAAAAGGAAATCTTCATTGGGCCTCCTAGGAGAGGATGGAAAAAATAGTAAGAGAGAGAAGTATTGGCCTGAAATGATGTTATGTTTCCTTGGGTTTCATGTATAAAATGATTTCATGGGAGGTTATTAAGTATTAGTAATTTTAGGGTTCTTATATAAAAGATAAAAATGGTGGAGATTTGGTCCCTATAAAGGGGAAATCAGAAAATGTTTGGCCCTTACTCCCCCCTCTCATCTAGGAATCATAGGGAAAATAATGTTGGTTCATCGGTAAGGGGGTCCTTTCCTTATGGTTTATCTTCTTGGATGATGGTATTATTCGGTTCCCTCTATATCCCACTCAGGATCATCCCTTCAAAGATTCCAGCCTCCACTCAAGCTTCATCAATGTCATCCATTTTATGGATCATTATAGAGTCTATGATCTCATTGAGACCAACTCGTATCATGACAAATGTATCATTCTAACCTCAAATCCAGAATCATTTTTATGCTAATGTCTATCGTAAGGTGATGCTTCCTTGTGGGAATGTTGAATTTTGGGGAAGATGCTGTCGAGAATGGAGGTGCAGGAAAAACATAACTTTCTATTTTGGATAATCAGGAATTGTAATTTGGCTAGTGATAATAATGTTCATCGCATGGGTATTCAACTATCCTCGCAGTGTGCATGTTGTAAGGATAGAAATACCAAATTGGTTGATCATAAATTCTTCGATAGAGACTGGTCCTATGAAATTTTGAAATGTATTTGGGATTTCATTGGCTTCTCATCCCCAGATCTCATAGGCCTCAACATCTTTGATCATTTGTTCCACAGTGTGGGCATTTCATTACTAGAAATAATTGTGAAGGTCATCGTACTACTAGAAGGCTATTTTAGAATTTGGAAGTCTCAGAACTCTACTATATTTGAGGAGATTAGGATTCATTATATTGATTTGGTAACCTCTACCAAAGTCTTTCTTCTTGATTTATTACATTTTTTAAAATATAGGATGGATTCCCCTTCCCTTAGGTCCCTTTGTATTGTTGTCTCAGGTCCGGTGAGAGACAGATCCCAATGCAATTGGATATGCTAGAGACCCACATCTTTGGGCCTTAAACACAACTCAGATGGGTCCTACATCTTGGTTCAGATTAGTGGGGGTACAGTTCATGAAAATCAAGGCTTTTTCATCTTTAGGGTTAGTGATTTATTTTGACATGGTTAATCTCTATAGTATAGGCCTTGGCCCTCCTCACCGGGCTCCAGCTATTCCATCAGAAGAAGATTACTTTGGTTGTGGTGGAAATCGATTCCCTCATTCTCCATGAGTATCGAAAAGTTGTTGGAAAGGTTCCTTGGTCAACCATTTACATTGTCAGTTAGTGCATAGGTTTTATCAATATCCAACCAAAGATTCATCATACCTTGAGGGAAGGAAATAATGTCGCAAACTTTCTTTTCTTTTTGGAATCCCTCTTTAATGGTGTCAATTTACTATGTCATTATAACTATATTCCTCTTAAGGGGTTGTTACTTGACAGGGGGATACTATTGGATTGCATTTCATTAGGCCCCCTAGTTTTTCTCTTGTGGTTTCCTTGTTTTCTTGCCCTAAATAAAAATATTTATGAAGATTGATTAACCACTCGTATGTGGATAAAAATGGTCCATCACTAAATTTAATATCTTGGGAATCTTTACATGTTTATAGAAAGTAATCTTTGAGTTTAGGGGATCAACTCTAATTCCAATTAGAATATTGAAAACATGTCCACAATCTAGGTGTTTTCATTGTTCTCTATTAAATTCTATTTGAATTTTTATTATTCGAATAAAATTTATACTTATGATTACTAAATAATTTTATTCAAGAATTAATGACTGAAAATATTATTTGAAAAGTAATGAATAATTATTTAGTCATTACTGACTAATTTATTTAATTATGTGAATAGTTGTAAAAAATTTATTCTTAATACTTATTGACTAATATTTTTCTTATTTAAAAAAAATTTATAAAATATTTTCTTTCTAGATTATAAATAGAATATTTATAAATTAATATTTAATGAAAGTTATATTTCGTAATTAAATAAATTTTGAGAAAGATGAGTAAACTAATATTGTGTCTCGTGATATATATTACATTAGAATCCAATGAAATAGTATTTATTATTTCATTATTTTTCACAATCCATAAAAATGAAAATATTTATATTATTACATAAATTGGGTCACATGTGGTTAAATATATTATATAAGGTCCGTTTTTAAATTAAATAATATTTTAACCATAACACTCTCTCTATAAATCTATTAGTATATGTACTATGTAGAGATTCAACAATACTGATCAAAACTAAGAATTGATGCGCGCTATGAAATCTAAAGCTCTTTCTAGGGATCAAAGAACAATATATAGATTCTCCTCCCCTTCATGATATAAAGAAAGATATTTCATGGATTATAATTCATTCCAAAAGTAATTTTACCTATAATAAATACAAACACTACTAGATGATTGATATTTCATGCTAGCACCTTGAAATCCCTTGACATTGTTCACAAATCAAAGGAGAACATGTTTATCACTACTATAGGGATTCAATAACTGGATACTACAAGTGACATTATTATAATCTAAATAGTTTTATGTATGACCAACAACATAATCAAATAATAATCTCAATATAATGTTCAAGATTCATCTATATTATTTAAATTAATTTTAAATGTAAAATGAAAATATCTCCTCTTTGTTATAGTGTATTTCATTATAAATATTCATTTGACAATTTTAATTGGTCAATACAATCACATATTTTACAATATGAATTTTGTACACAAAATCCAATATTTAATGAGTTTGAATCGACCCTAAGAAGCACAATAGATCTTCCCTGAACCATATCTATTGACCTGATATTTTGGATCTATTAAAATAAAATTATATTCAATAAATTTTGTCACACACAACACTAAGCTAAAAAAGTTTCGATATTCCTAGATATTAAAATCATAGACATTATATTAGTAAGAATTAATTTGAGTCACTAAATCAACAAATATATTAATATATAAATATATATATGTATAATGTTAATTTTATAAAAATTAACTTAATTAACTATTGTATTTAGGAATATAAATTCTTATTCATTATATATTTATTAATGAAAACCAACTGTATTAATTTAAAAAAAATACATTAATAAAATATAACATTGATTGAATACATATATCATTGTTACTGTTTACATTAATTTAGAATAAGTTCATTTAGGTGTTTTTTAAAATATATCCCGATAAAAATAAATTTTCATTTTATCATATTTTTTTATTTAATTGTTAAAATTCTAAATTTTATAAATTTAATTTGAAAAATTGAAATTAATTTTGGGATTTATAATATCAATAATAGTTTAATATGTATTTTTTGGGTTTTTCTGAAAATATTTACTTCTAGTTGAATAATCGAAATAACAATTTGACTAATATTAACACATTAATGACATTATTCCATGATACCTTTAGAGACCATATTTTAAAAAACAAATATTTATTATTATGTTAAATAATAATTTTAGAATAATAAGTTTATATATTTTACATATGCTAAACAACATAAATAGTTTTAGTAAATTATAGCAAAAATTATTTTTTCTGAGTTTCATTAAATAAAATTTACATATGTTAAAATTAGGTTTTCAATATAAATTAATATTAATTGAATATTATTTTATTAATAATAATTAATTTAATTTTAATATAATCCACAACACAATCAATTTTATCCTGAATGTTAATCTTATGCTTAAAAAGAATGTTTTTCAAAAAACAAGTTCTCTAATGTTATGTGTGCGAATAGTAGAAATAATTTATATAAATATAAAAAATTTTACTCTATAAAATGATTCTAATATTTAAAATAATTACTTAAAATTATTTTAAATGATAATAAAATTTGGTTCCAAAGGAGAAATTGGAGTTACCATGGTAATGATAAATTAGGGTAAAAGTTATTAAAATAGTGAAAAAGGAAGATATATGTGATAAACATATTTGGTGTTAGATGTTGGAGGATTCATGGACATATATATTTCACCACATAATGATTTTATATTTTTTGAGCATTTTTTCTTTATTAATGGAGTAATATTACTGAGAAATTATGAGTTTCTAAAAAAGTGCACATTTGTTGACTTACAAAAAAAACATCTTCATTAATTATCCACCAATTACAAAGTATTATAGAAAAAATAACATAAATCATCTCTCATAATATTACTCCCCATTCCTTTTAATACTTTTCCTCAACATTATAAATATTATTTAATTATAATATCTTATAATCAATAAGAAATAATAATAATAACCAGTTATAGTAGCTTTAACTGCCATAAATATAATTTTCAAGGAACCCTTATTATTTTTTATTTTTTAAAGGATGAAAATTGTAACTATATAAGTAAATTCATGTTATAATAATAATTAACATAAAATAAAATAGTTATTTATATCTCAAATTTATTTTGTAACACCATTTGAAATAAAAATAAAAACTAAAATTATGAAGAATAGATAACCTTAATAACCTTACATAATAGATGTAGGTGAAAATTATATTATAAACAACATACATAATATAATATATTTAAATTATATAATTAAATAAAAATAAAAATTGTTATTTGGAATTAATATAATTAACATATCCTAAATATTTATGATTTTATGTGGAAATTTATGATGATTCAAGAAATAATGTATGAGTTTTATCTACTAATTTCATTTTTTGAGAAACATTTTCTTTAAAGATCCTATTTATATTTAAATGTTTTCAATACTACAAACTGGTTATATAATATTAGGAATTATCTTTATTCATGGTATACAAAATTCAAATTCTATAATTTTTTATTTTAAGGTATTTTATTATAATGTAACTTTACCTGTAAGGGTTCCATCGCAATCCCCTTTCATTGAGGAATGCTAGATATTATGTGTGATTATTAATTTTTATGGAACATTCACCCCCATGAATTATAATATCAATAATTATTATTGACATGGAAACCTCACGTCCATTTATTCTCTCCCATACTTTGGGATATGATTGATCTCTCACCAAGAATATGTTGGTTTTTCTTAACTCAATATGATTTCTTAGGAAATAATGTAGATCCTTGAATATTGTATTTAATATAATATGGTATACACTATTTATATCACTATTGATAACTTTTTATTAACATTTTTATTAATTTTTATTTTTAATCAATTTTGAAAATGCAACTATGTTATGAATAAGTTTCATTCATTTATATGATTACTCCACTCCTTGTCCATAATTTCTATTCCCACCAATGTTATCTATTTAGTTCAAAACCTCAATAAGTGTTATATCATGTGAACATCATATTTAACTTATAGTAATTTTAAAAAAAATATTAATTCTATAATTTTTTGTGTGTTAGTTCAAAAAATATGTTTTATGAAAATTTAAATGGTTCATTCATACCACTTTCATGGCCTTCTACTGACACATTCTCTTTCATTTTCACCAATTTATTAATATATTATTATCATAAACCCCTCAAATTTTTGTATTTATTTCCATTACATATATTCCTAGTTAAATATACATTTCAATATTTTGTATTATATATGTTTTTAATTACATTTGAAATGAAAATATTAATGTAAACCAGATTTATTGGTACTTTCCCAATCCATGTATTATGTCAATAATAACTAACAAGAATTATTTTGATACAATGTATAGACACTAATAATGATAATTAGATTAGGTATAAATATATTAGTTCAATTTTTGTTATATATAAATTAATATTCATATTTCTTCTTTAAAAACATATTTTACTTATTTCATAAATTTTATCCTTTGTGGTTTTCAGTCATTATTTATTGACAAGATCTTTCTCATCAATTTCCAATATAAAATATCAATGATAATGAAATGTTTATATTTTAAAATTATAAAGGTAAAAAATTATTCATTTCCATTTTTTAGTATATATATGATATCTTCTTCAGTTATTTATTAAGATGGAATTTGGAATCCCACTTACTTAATCTGGGTTATATTATGCTTAGGATTTCTATATAGATTCATTTCCTCTATTGTCACACATATCTTTGTAAATATTATTATGTGATAGGTTTTTCAATTATATCCTACAACTGCATTGCAAAAATATAATTTCTCATGAGAGACCGTATATTGTGCATGGGAAGTATGATTAATCACATTATATTTTTATGGTAGTTAGCCTAAGAACTCTATGTTATAATGGTTGTTATATTAAGAATAAGATAATTATAACGGTGGTTATCTTATAATTGTTTTTCATGGTTATCCTTTTAATATGTTTATAATGTCATGTTTAATTATTTTTCCACATGTTTAAAAACCAATGGTTATATGATTTCAGTTCCTTATTCTATGCTTCCATGAATTTGATCCTAATATTTCTGATATAAGGGTTTTCCCATTGAACCTAATGTTATTCATTATTATAATGATTATTCTCTTATGGGTATTTCTATTTCACCATTTTCTATATGTATTTTTCCATGGGTACACTAGGAAGTCTTAAAATATCTATGGGAGTTGGGATCACTATGTGGAGTTATAAATAAATCAATTTTTATTGTTTAAGATGTTGTGTTTATCTATTTAATTTACGAAAAATATAGAACCCTAGACCCAAGGCTTTTATAATAGAGAAATTATTTATTAATTCATAAATAATACTTTGTTTAAGGTTGAGGTCATTAATGTTTCTATTGAAAAGGGCCCTCCTCGATTAGTAATGAATCACTGAGATAGGTGATTTAGTAAATAAATTTCATTTACATTTTTCTATTTAAAAAAAATCATAACCAATTAATAGGTATCTTCATCATTATTAATCACACACAAACAACATGAGAAAATTATATTTTCAAGGTTAACCTCCCAAAATAATAGTGGTACACTCAACTATGGTACTTCACATCTAAATGAAATTTTAAAAGGTATTATGATATGAATAAAAACAAAATTTTCAAACCATATACATCAATATTTTATTTAGTGACTCTAATATAGTTCTCTATCCTATATAAATAAATAAAGGATATCTTCACTTTTTGTTGATTTCATATCCACTTCTTCTTATTCTAACATTTCTTTTCATATTTTCTTTACACTTCTATGTATATAATTAAAATTTCTCATGAAAATTTTTAACAACATCATGTTTCATTTCCATTAATGTTTTACATTGAAATTCAAATTCAAACAACTTACTCCATACAAATGTTTCATCAAAATGAACCATTAGACCTTTATTTAAAATATCCAATTTATCTCATTTTATTTTTGTTTATTTTAAACTATAATAAACAGAAACATTATTTGATAAGTCCATTTCATAAAACTCTCTCAAAACATTCTACTTTTCACTTCTACATCATTGTAAAGGGATTGATGTGTATACTTTAGGTTTTCAGTTATTTTCAAATAACTTTTATAAATTGCTATGTTGTGGTCAATGGTATATGATGTAGATGTCACTAAATCATTTGAACCGCAATATCCATCCGATTTATCTCATAATTATGGTTTCCATAGCTATATTATAATCATCATTTATAGTTATGAACACATTTTAGTCATTAGAGAAATGAATTAGGTCCCAATATTTGAATTACGATTGAAATCCAACCATATCCCGACTATGGAATGGACATAAATTCATTATTATTGAAATTAATACTAAAATGGGGTCCATTCTTTGAATTATGGTCTATTTCATTTCTGCATCTCCAATTCAACTTTAATACATTTTTCATCATCATCTTTAATATATATATATAAGCACTAAGAACAAATCACATGGAATCTCTTAATTTAAACACTTAAAATATGATTTACATCTTGAAAAAAATTTAACATACATAATCATATCATCTTCTACAAAACATTGACTTGAAAAATATCATCCACTATAAAGACCCTGTATCCAGTAATTTCGGAACCATATACAACTTTATTGCACTTTCCTATATACAAAGCGTTAAATACTAAATAATATATTATTTTCGATGTTTTGGGGAACCAAATACATAGATGATAATAATTTTATAATTGGAATAGAAAATAATAAATACTTGATAAAAAATAAAATTAAATTCATCCTTGAATACTCATTCAAAGAATTATTCTTCATACCCTGCAAGAATGAAAAAAATAAGGGTGAGTTCAAATGCTAAATAAAGGATTTATATAAAGGAATATATCAGGAATCTATAAGAATAATAAATTTGGAAGAGTAGATAACTATACACACATAACATTTAAATAAATTTATTATCATTATAAGACAATTTAAAATAAATTTGTAATGGAAAATAATAGAAAACAAATGTTTTTTAATCAAATAATTGAGAATGAAATGAATCCATAGACAATAACATAGATAAAATATAAAGGATAACCATAATAACATAATTATCAATTAAGTAAATGCTTAATTATTTGAATTCATGATCACTTGAATCATGATACCTCTTCTATTAATACCATTCACAAGAAGGTTTAAAAATACAGTTAGAAACCTATTTAATTTAGACAACAAAATTATAAAATGAGACCTATTCATGCAATGAGGGGAAATCTATAACCCAAACTCATGAAAGTCTTAATATAAAAATAATTACTTAAATTTAGAATAATATATCTAATTCATGAATAAATATTCCTTATCATTAAATATCTATATTGATTAAATAGTATGAATTTATCAATATTTCCCCACTTAATAAAATAAATATAAAAGGAAACAATGTATTTAGAAATGGTATATTGTTTAGAATGTAATCATATCCGTTTTAAAATAATATTTATATTTATGATAAATTTTATGTAAAATGAAAAAATTTCTCATTAAATATATTTATTAAAGTTTATAGTAACAATCATAAATGGATGCGATATTGAACAATAACTTTTACCACTTCGTAATTTATAATTAAAATCCCTATATATTAAATAAGTCAAATTGAAACTTAAAAAACAATGAATTTATATGGTATCATGATATTACTCTTAAAGAGCCATTATATACATCATTTAAATGAAATTAAATGAAAAAAATTACATAATGCCTCAGTGAATCGAAATTGAGATGAATTACCTTACCATATGTCCAACTCATCAAATACATTCATTATCATGATTAATTATAAAATTATGTAAAATAATTTATTCATTACGAACCCTTTTTTATATTTATTATTCCTTTTAATTCAATTATTTTTTATACACAGTTAATTAATCTATTAATTTTTATTAGGTGTTTTAACAAAATTTGACTTATTTGGAAAAAATGACATTACCAAGAAAAATAGGGTCAAAGAGGTAATTATTTAAAAATATAAATAATATTAATATTTTTATAATTATCATATTTCTTACATATTTTAAAATTTAAATACCAATCATTATTGATGTTTATGAGAAATGAATTACGATTTGATCATGGAGATGGTTGGTTTTACGTACGAATAAGTAACGTTTACATTGTTCAATGCTAATTATGATGAGTATATAAGTGAAATTGTGTCCTTATATTGTTATAATAATTTCATAATTACCATATTATTTATATGAAATATTATTATATTTATCATTCTAGTGGAGTGTTGATGAAAAGTGTGTTGTATCAATTAATGGAGGTGGTAGTCCATGCCTGCATGAATGACGTTATCATCATTCAATGAGTGAAAAGTTATGATATAAAATTATATATTATATTTTAATAATGATAAATATTTCATGAATATAATAAATATTTCATTTATAGAAAATATAATCATTAAATATATCCTTATTAAATTCCATGTAAAGTGTTACTTGAATAAAATCACATCACTTCACAAGGTGGAAGTCAATCATACACACGAGTAACATTGCCATATCCCATAGAAATAGAAATAAAAAAACTTATATATAATATAATTAATAAATATATATTATCATGATATAATTAACACACATATATATAAATATTATCCATCATCTTACCCTATAATGAGAGGTGTTTATGGAAAACATGTAGCATATGTTCATGAGAAGGTAGTCTACCGTACACACTAGTGATGTTATCATTTCCCATTTTAGGGAACAAGATATATATAGGTAATTTCCATCAAATAATAACATATATATATATATATATATTGGAGGTAATGGTTTTATTATATAATAATAATGTAAAATGTTTTTAAATACATGGATGAATAAATAACAGAAAGTCACATAGTTTGGAATTTTACCTCTTCTTGGACAACCTATTAAGTTTTAAACGAAATATATTACTAGAATAGATATATTTTCACATAATACTTCTATAATGAGGTAGTTTATGTTGTAAATTTCTTTTGGTGGTTATAGGTGTAAAAAATAGTCTTAATTCCTGAATAATATATGAGGGGGGTAACCTTTTATAAGTGAGGTGAGTGGCACGTTTGTAATTTTTTGGAAGAGAAATGTGTTCCCACATTTTTTAAATTTGTTAAGGGTCAAACATGTATTATAATCTATAATTTTACATTATTTGGAATAATAATATCAATAAAATAAATTTTAAAAAGGTTTTTATACAATTTTAACCCTTATATGTTTCATTTAACCCCACGGTAAACCCATTTTTACCTTTACCATGGTAAATAAGATTTAATATTTTTATTATTCATTATAGTAAAAAATTGTTTGAAATAATTAAATCATATAAATAATTATGATTCTAAATATGGAATTCATTCTTCTAAATATTATTCATTGAATTGAAATTTTTAATTTAATGTTAATCTTATTGACACGATGAGAAAGATAATATTTAAAGAGAATATGGGAAAACGATTACAATGATTTTATATACAAATTCTAAAAAAAATTGAAATAACATAAATTTGATTAATATATATATAAATGTACAAATTTTACCGTATATTTTTTTAATATATCTATATAAATAATTTAAAGGAAGAGTATGTTTTCAATTAAATTTTAGTGTTTTTCACTATTCATTGAAAACAAATTCCTAAAAATAAAAAAAACAATTACACATAAGATAACTTTTGTTGGATGATTTCAAAATTTATGGCCTATTAATCAAATAAATTTCCTAAAATTAGAATAAAATATTTTTAATTTTTTTGCATGAAACATGTATAAACCCCTTTAAGAAAATAATACAGTTTTATAGAAAACATTTCTTTTCCTTCAAAAAGATTCATATTTTTAATCCTAATAAATAGATAAAAAAATTTATTGTGTAAAATATATATTACTCAAAATATAGTTAGATAAATTCATACATCCTAATGCAGTTAATACGTTAAAGTGGTCATGTTTAAATAACATTTTAACTGATTATCTATTTTCTTTTAAACTTGTAGTCACATGCATTACAAATAAAAAAATGATATTTATTATAAAAGAAAAATATTATAATGCCTTGTGGTGTTACATTCATCCCTTCTAAATAAATTTCCACTAAGAAAGTAATGTATATTTGTTTCAATATAGAATAGGGTAGTTCTTATTGATAACATCTTGTAGTTCCCATGTTCCTTATTCCATTTTTTGATTTCTCTGAAGTATCTTTTACATGTTGAGTCATTAAATTACTAAATTATTTACCTCTAGTATCAATAATATATATGGTTTCATCATAGTAATATTTATTATGTTCCAATCCTATTTCATTATATTTTTGATCATGTGTTGGGTCTGGTATGTACATTCATTCCAAAGATATATGAAAGACATCATGTTATTTTGAGATACTTGGAGATACTTTCAAATGTTATGAAATTTATCCAATTATTTAGAGGATAAAAAAGGGTATAATATACCATGGGATTAGTTTCCATTTCTCATAAAACCTAATAACACCTTTCTATAGAGATACATTAAAGAAAACATGATCTCCTACGTGGAATTTAAAATCTTTCCTCTGATTATCTCTATAACTATCTTTCCCACATTAAAATACTCTAATGTAAACCTAAATATCCATACCCTTTTCATCATCTCATTAAAATGATATATGCCTATGATTTTTATTTCACCAATTCCATCCCAACATGTTGGAGTATGAAATTTATTTCCATATAATGCTTCATATGATAGAATTTTTAATTCATTAATGGAAATTATTATTGTTGGAAAAATATTCCAATGATATATATTGATCCTACACACCATGAAAGTCAAGTGAGAATGAACTCAACATGTATTCCATTTTGTGGACCTTCCTTTTATACTATCCATTAGTTTTAGGATGGGAGGCAGTTATAAAATAATGCCCAGTATCAAGATCCTTCTGAAAAATTTTCCATAATTTTGAAGTTTAATGGGGATCCTGATCTAAAACTATTGATATTTGTGAAACATGAGTTCTTAAAAATTCATTAATATAGATCCATTGGATGTTCCCAAGAGATAAACCCTCCTTAGAATGATTAAATGATAATTTTGGTTAGGAAATCAATTATAACCCATATTTTTTCATTTTTTCTATGAGTCTTTGGTAGTCCTCCAAAAATTTCTATAATAAGGTCAATCCATTTGAACAAAGATACAGGATGTGGTTTCATGAATCCTCTAGGTTTTTTCCACAAATCCTTCAAATATTAAAAAACTGGACATCTGGATGCATAATTATAAACATCTCACTTCATGTCATCCCTCCAAAAATGTTCCCTCATATCTCTAAACATGTTTTTTCTATCCAGTTTTATAGAGGAATTTGTTCTAGGAGTGTAATCAAAAAATTCCCTCTTCCGCCCACATATATATGCAACACCTAATGTAATTCAAAATTTCAGAACACCAACTTCACAAATGATTTTCACAAATTTCCCATCATTCAAAGATTTAATTTTCTTATTAAAATTATCTTCATTAGATTGTGAATGTTTTATATTTTCTAATAAATAGTGATTCTCAATCATTTAAAAATTGATTGATGTACCCCATTCCATTAAATTTTTCATATATATCTTTAAAAGATACATCAACATATGATCACTCTTAATCATTATTTTTGTATTAATTTCATTATATTTTATACTTAATACACCTTATAACATATTTTCATTATCCAGTTAGAAGTGTATTGAGAAATCATAATCATTGATTTGCTAAATTCATCACCTTTTCCACAAGTTGATATATTTTTTGTGAAATTATTTATTTTTCGGCTTGTATGGTTTGTGTATATCTCACATTTATCTCCATAGATTTAGTGTATTTATATCATTATATAAAATATTATAGTTGAAAACTAAAAATCATAGCTGGAGAGTTTTATTCACGAGTATTCAATTATCCTGATTCATATGGAATACAATATTAATTTTTTATTGAGACACAACTAAATCCATTTTTTGAGCCATCATAATATATCAGAAACCCATAATTTCCATATGGTAGACTCAAAATCAAATTATTTAACAATAAATTCCTTATTTCATCCAAACATTCTTCACATTAAATTTTCAAAACATAATTTACCCATTTAAATTAATGATTTGTTAACAGGTTCTCTAATATGGAAAAATTTTAAATTAATCATCCATAGTACCCTAAATAATCAATGAGACTACATACCTCTGTAATGTTTTTTGGTGTATTAAATTGTCTATTTTTTTTCATAACAGGATCAAATAATATTTCAGCCTTTGAAACAATCTGGAAAAAGAAAAAACTTCTTAATGACATAATTCAAACATTCTAAATTTCACATATGACTCTATCTATATTAACAACTCAGTAATTGTATTAAAGTGATTCTCATGGTTCTCATAGATTTTATAATACATCATGATATAATCAATGAATACGAAAAAAATCAAGATATTCCTTTAATAGTCTATTTATCTGACCCATAAAAACAAATTGACCATTATTTAATCAAAATTTCATTACTGTGAACACAAAATGCCCATACCTCATTCAAAAAAAATTCATCAGAGGGTATTCCTTATTTACATTCAATTTATTATACCTAGGATTATTTTTAGTCTTTAAAATATATTAGTATCCATAATGATGATCGAACAAGTAATCAATATGAGGAGGATGATACTTTATATTTATCGTAACCGATATTATTTCCCTATAATCAATGTATATTGTCAAGGATCCATCTTTATTCTTAATGAATATAATATGATCTCCCCATCATGAAAAAAAAGAGATAATATATCCCATATCACTCAAATCCTATAGTTTCTTCATCAACTCCACTAATTCCCTGTTGGTAATTATATAGGGAATTATTGATATTTCTCTTCAGTTGGGGGTTAAATCAATGGAAACCTCAACTTAAAACTTTCGATGATGATTAGGTAATTCCCCAAGAAATACATCATTGTTTTATTGTATAATAGTAACATCCTCAATTTGAAGATTTCCATCTTCATCCTAATTTTTTTTCTCTTATCCCAAAAGAATATCATTCAATAGATCTATTGTGGTGGATCCAAAAATGACTCGGATGATTAATTAACTATTGTAATGATACATAATTCTATATATTTCTCAAAAATCATAATTCCCTTCTTCTTACAGTAATTTATTATATAATAGTTTAAAATAAAATCCATACTAAGGATTAAATAAAATTAAAACAAGGGTATTATAATAATGGAAGAAAATAATGTACATCATTATGTCATAATAAGGACTTCCTGACACTTCCTTATCGTAGGGATAAATCCCCATAAAGTATTGAATAATGATTTTAATCATAAATTAAAATAGTAGTTTCTAGTTTCTTATCAAATATGGTAGATATAAAAGAGTATGAGGATGTACAATCAAATAAATAATTATCTAAATTTTAATATATGAATAATGTACCTAACACCACATCATTGGTTACTTCACCCAAACTATAATGATCACATAATCTAATCCTTATCCCCTTGGACTCTTATTTAGTAGATTCCATTGATTCTTGGGTATTTTGTTTCCATAGTTCCTTATTTCCCTATAGTTAAAACATTTGGTAGATATTTTTTATTTCTTCTCATTTAATTCTTTAGCCTAGTTCCATGTATTTATATACTTATTAAAAACACCAAATACCTTTAATAATTTCTTCGGGGGATTCCTTCCATGTTTTTCATAAGGTATAAATTATTTTCTAATCTTTTTATACATTGATTCATTATCTTTTTATGTTGTTCAGATGTCCCCTTATTCTTTTTAATTCCCTTTAATATGTAGGATATAGATAATTGCATCTCCTTTTTTATTTAACATAAAACGATTTCATCATATGAAAAAATATGTTTCATATATGATTACCCATCAGAGACTTTTATCAATCCCTTAAAATAAATGGTCAATCGCCAACTCTGTGTTTTTCATGTAATCTGTAGAATACATAGCTAACATTTTAAAGGTATCTTAATACTCTGAAACAATTTTATCTTATTTTTATTTATTTTATAGAAAACACTCTTCATTTCAATTTCATGTACTGGTAGATTTTTTAAAAAAATGTATCCTTAAAATCATTTCATTCCATGTATTTTAATTCCACTTCTTCCCTAGTATTTTTGATTAGCAACATATATTTATAAGTATCTTCTATCTGATAATACACTATATGTGTAGAATTTTCCATTTCAATACACCCAATGTCTATAAATATATTCTCTAAGGACTTACCCCACTATTAAACTTCTATTATGTTAGTTTTCGTATCAAAGGATGGGGTATTACGTCGCATAAAGTGTTCCAACGTATGATAATTATGTTATCGAATATGTTTATCCATCTATGAAATATTGTTTTTCATATTATAATGAATTTTTATTTATATAGAAATGATTTTCTCAATTCCAATACCAACTTTAATTTATTCCTTGGTAGGTCAATCTCTATATTACTCATGAGAATGGATACCCTTCTTCCTTCTAGGCTCATTTTCTAAAAAATTCCATGTAATGGATTAACATATAAAATTATTAATGTTAATTCATAATGTATAATTCTAATATGGTGTGACACCTAAAATAAATTAAAAAAATTATGTACTGTTAATCTCATATTCATAAACTTGGTTTCTTTGGGGATGTTTTTATTATCAAATATTTCATAATGGTTTGTAAATAAATTGTGAATTACCAAAAGAATACACCCTAAGAGTTCAAACCAAGTGCAAAATAAGGCCAGTTATCATGATCCAAGTGAAAATCAGATCAATCCCAATGTTCCCTTTTTTATGTTACTATCCTTAGGTACCATTGTTCTAGAACCACATCCTCTTATTGTGTCCCTAAAGGGATGAATTTCTAATAAAACAACATAATATCATCTTATTAAAAATTTGGATATTTTTATATACTGATCCTCAATGTATATTAAATTTTTATGTTCAATAATATAATTTTCATTATCTTAATCTTCAGGGTTTCTACAAGAATCCTCTAATAAAAACATTAACATCCCAAAATCCAGTAACCTAGAGTCAGTTTCTACATTATTTCATCATGATATATAAAAATGTTTTAATATCAAAGGGCATATCAGTTTAGTGCATTTAGAGAACCATATAGACACATGATATTAATTTTACATTTATAGTGTAAAATAAGACATATTACAAACCAAAATAAATCAACATCATCATTGAAATATCATTCTAATAATTATTTCTCTTATCTAGTGAAATGGAAACAAAATAAGGGTGAGCTAAAATTCTTAGAAAGGGTTATCTATGATATAAGATACTATGAATCAATAATAATAATAAACATGGAAATTAAAATAATTATAAACTCATTAAATTCATATGAATTTAATATAATGATAAGATAGGGCATAATCAATACGACAAGGTAAATAACTGAAAACATGTTCAATTTCATCAATAACATAGAATGAAATGAATCAAGAGATATTATCAGGGATTCAAATAATATAATAATTATCAGATATGAAAATTATTATTATAATAATTCAAGACAGTATACATCATAATTCCTCTTCTGTTATGACCTTTCACAAAGACGGTTTAAAATTATTGGTACAAACCCATTTAATGGGGCTAACTAATTTTTTACAGGAGATCTGATGATTCATAGAGGGCCTATCTATAATTGATACCCATATGTATCTACATTTTCAAATAATTATTCATTTATATAATAAATAATTTAATTCATGAATCAAAATTCCTTAAAATAAAATGTTTGTATAGATTAAAATATATATATTTATCAATATTTCCCAAACTAATCAAATAAATAACATTGTAAACATCATAGGTAAAAATGGAACATAGTTTAGGAAATAATATTATACAATATAAAAAAATATACATATTTAATAAAAATTTAATTTACATTGTAAAAATAATGAAACAAATGTTATTATTTCAATATAAGGATTAGAATCAAAAAAGAATTTGATATTTTACAATAATTTTTACCACATGGAAATTTTCTAGTCAAATAACCTTATATGAAATAATTAAAATTAAAACATAATATTCCATGAGTTATTATGGAATGGTGATATTAAATTTTATGACGAATTATAGATATAATATTTAATAAATTAAGAGTTAAACATTATAATATGCCTCAAAGAAGATAATTGTGATGAGTTATCTTACATTGAGTCCAACTTTTCAGAAACATTCATTGTCTTCCAAAATAATAGAATTACGTTAATTAGATAAATATTTAATAACCCTTGTTGTATTTTATTATTCCTTTTATTTAACTGATTCTCACATTATATACAATTAATTAATCAATTAATTTTTCATCAGGTGTTTTGAAGGTATTTGACTTATGTGTCAAAAAAGAATTTGGTAGGAAGAGTATGGGAAAATTTGTAATTATATGAACACATATATATTAATAAAAAATAATTATCATTTTTATATATCAAATATTTTTTTAAAACCAATCCGGAAATATAGTTATGCAAAATAAAGTATTTTATGATCATGGAGATGATAGTTTGTAAGTGATCATGAGTAACATTTCCATTTTTAACAATCATTATTGAAGTGAGATGAGTAATATTTCACCCTTAAAGGATTATAATAAGATAATAAATACCATATTATTTTTTTAATATTATTTTATATATAATCCATGTGTTTTGGTGATAAAAAGTATGTCGCATCACTTTGTGAAGGTGGTATTCTGCATGTACATGAATGACATTATCAAGAATCATCCAATGAAATGGTATGAAAGAAAATGGTATATTAATTTTTTAGAAGGATAAATATTTCATTAATATATCAATTATATCTTTTATGAAACATATAATCATTAAAATTATCCTTATTACATTCCATCTAAAGAGTTAATGAATGATGAATCACATCAATTCGTGAGGTAGTAGTACTTTATTCACACAAGAGACGTCATCATGTTCCCTCCAGAATAGAAACAAAAAATATATATGATATAATAAATATATAGTTATAATTATTTTATAAATAAAATATATTTACTTTAGATCCATTTTTATTCCTTACCATTACAGTTGTTGATGGAGAACATCTCATGGCGGTTCATGAAGGGGTATTCCACCGTACACATGAGAGACGTTATCGTTTCCCATTTGATGTAATATGAGATGTATATAGGAAATTTCCATAACATAATAACAAATAATTATACATTATATATTGATTTTTTTATATAATAACTAATGAATAAATTTATTTGGAGCTGGAATAATAAAAAAAGAAAAACACATAGTTATGAATTTTACCTCTTCTCGGACCACCTGTTTAGGATTATACCTAATGTATTATTCAAATGGATTTATGAACCAAGAAATTTTTCTATAATGTGTTTATGGAAATTTTTAAAATTATATTTTTATTTATTGGTTAACCTAAAAGGGTTTGAATGGGTAAAAAAGAGTGGATGGTGGGTGTCCTTTTATATGTTAGGTTAGAGGAACACTTGTATGATTTGGAAATAAAATGGTTTACCCACATATTTTAGATGACCAGAGATTCCAAAAGAATTTATTATCCACAATAAAACATTATATAGTCTAAATAAGGTCAATAAATATATTTTGGGCGAGTATTTAGCTAATTTTAAATCATATATTTTTATTTTAACCCCTTATTAAACCAATTTTTTCATAACTAATAAAATTAATGTTTAATTTATTTAATAAAGATTACTGTAAAAAATTATGATTACAATATTAGATAATATTTATTATTATGAATAAAATCATGGAATCCATTTTTTAATATTCTATTCATAGAAGTGGTAGAATTTTATTTAAAATTAATCCTATGGTGGGGAAGAAAAGTGAGGTTTTCTAAAGAAAATTTTCAAATTTTGACAATGTTTTTATAAAATATATATATATTAAATTTTTTACAATGAACTAAAATGGATTAATAGATAGAGTAATCGAAATAATTTTATTTTAAAAATTTTAAAAATATAAATCAACTTTATAATTTTATTTAAAAAAATGTAGTTTTCTGTTAAAATTCTCAAATTTTCAATATTCATTGAAAAAGAAGACATTTCAGAAAAATACAAAAATTTGACCATATAATAATATTGATATTATTATTTAATAAATTATATTATCTTTATAAAATAAATTTTCTAAATGTGGTAAAAAAAATTTAAATTATATTTCTAAAGCGTGACTAATCCATTTTAAGATAAAAACTAATTTTTTTCAGAAAACATGTATTTTTCATCCAAATTATACTTATATTTATTTCTAATAAATAGATAAAAATTTTACATTTGTAAAAAATATATTATTGAAAATAAATTTGTTTATTTTAATATGAGATTATTTAATGTCTATGTTATGAAGGTTATGCTTAAGTAATATTTTTATAGATTATTATGTTTCAAATAAATCTCATGTTGCGTAATTCAAGATCTATCGATGAAATTAAATTTATTCTAAATAACATATTTTTAATATCTTGGGGTATTATAAACACAATAAATTCACCTATTGGGATAAAAAATATTAAAAAAATTATATTTTGGAAACCAAGGAATGTAAATCACTATTAAAAACTAAAATCACAACAATAGATCAACATTCAATAATATTAAGTCTAAATGAGAAAAATTAATGTTGGAAATAATAAAATTAAATAAATAATATTTTTTTAAGTTAAGGTATAGATTTAAATGAATATTTATTAAAAATTAACTTCAATACCTTCAAACTAAGCTTCATTGGAAAATCAATAATTCTTTCAGAACTGAATGATTCTTATAATAACTTATATTAAATTGTTAAAAAAATTCATTCATGATTAAATCATATCACACCCCATTTAAAAAATTTCTATAAATATATTCATCCCCCAATGGTAACACATATTAATGGGTACTCCCCCACATTGAATAAACCCTTTTTGAAAAACAATTACAAGATAAACATAAAGGAAATATTTATGTTATAAATATTCCAAACCCTTTTACAGAAATATCAAAATAAATGACAAGGGAGGGTAACTATTGACTATAAAGTATCCTTATAAAGAGATAGTACGAACCCCTAACATCAACATTAGACTTTAGAACACTTTCTTTGATAGTTTGTTTGTGAACACATCGACAATTTTCTCCATCATGGAAACAAAATATAAATTTAATTCATTCTTATCCACATGCTATTTTATGAAGTGATATTTTATTTCAATACTCATATACCATGAATGTTTAATTATATTTTTAAGGGTTAATTTCAATTTTATTATAACATCTCAAATGTAATGGAAATATCTATAAAATATTAGTGTCTTATAATTGAGCCTTCATCAACATATGTTCTATTGAGGCATGAGTGGATGACATATATGAATCCTTTCTATAATTCAAGTTATATGGATCATTTTTTAAGTAATTAAAACAAAAATATCGTGTACCTATAAGTAAATTTCCACCACATCAACATATTCAATCATTGACTGATCCTTTGTAATCAATATCTCAAAAATCAGACATATAAAGCTTTTCTTTTATATTATATTTCAACCCAAAATAAATTGTTCCCTTGATATATCTATTTATTCTGTTTCCATCCATAGAATGATACTATTTTAGTTACATTGGTACTTATAACAATGTGAAATAATATATACCAAATCTATACATGATGTTGTCTTGTAATCTAAACTTTAAATTAGCTTCTAGAACTCCATATTATCAACTTCCTTCCAGTTTTTTTTATTTTTCTAACTTCATTCATAATGATATTTTTATATAAACAATAATTTAAGCCTCTATTCGAAACATATTAACCATTTCATTAGAATAATTTTCTTGATATATAGAAATTTAATCCTTCTCTTGAGAAATTTGTATGCTAAGAATGTATATCATCTCACCAGGCATGGATAGTTCAAAACTATTCTACATTTCTTTTGAAATTTGTTCACAAACACCATCATTAATACCAAAAAACATCTATATTAATAATGATAACGAGATATAACTTGTTATAATCTTTTAAGTTTATATTTCATAAAACTCTCCCATTTCAGAAATTCAATTTCATTAGAGTGGTTTCATGCTTAAAATATAAACAACATAGGGATTATTTTTGGCTATATAAAATATTATTTAACCATAAAACAAAATTATATTATTCAAAAGGTAAAGAAAAAAAAATTTATAAAATTTTCTTCCACTTCTAATTCACTATTATGTAAGACTGAATTCGGATCCATTTTATAGACCTTCTATTGCCATTTTTCTACAATGGTATGAAATATTATTATGGTTTCATATATTGAAACCAGTGAAAAGGATTTTTTTGTAAACTATGTTTACCTTTAAATATCCTTTTCAAAAAAATATTATGTTATTTCTAACTATATAAAATTTTTTATTTATCGTCATCGCTACAAAAAACATGGTTCTTCTTGAGTCTTACATTATTTATTTGTTTTTTGAATTTCATATATACAAAATCAATAATTATTCATGTATATTTACTAAAATAATGATATCATCTTCTATTTAATGGATAGTTAGGAAACATACCAACAATTCCTATTCATTAAAAGTTTCCTATATACTCACTATTTGCATTTATAATGTCGTGACTGATAAAAACCTTCAAATACTTCAAAATAATAGATTTCAAATAATACAACACATAATATGATATATATCAATTTTAAATATAAAGTCAATTATTAGAGATATGAACCACGTCCCTGATGGATCGTCTCCTTAAAAAATAATATGTATCATGATATTGAAATATATTTCTCATTATCTTCACAAGACATCTATTATTATAATCACCCACATAATTTTTTGTGATGTGTATGGAACACTACGTTTATGAGTAATACCATTTTTTCAAGATAAGATTCAGATATTATATTTGTAAACTCATTGATATTATCTTTTTGAATCATATTCCATGTGTAATCACAATATTTCTACACACATCAATTAAAACATATAATCCTTTTAAAATCATTTCATTTATGTTTCATAAACATAATGAATTTTCTGTGAGTAAATTAAAAACTAATGGAAATAACATACTTATCTCCATTATTTCAATGCTTCCTCAATGGACTGGAAATTTTAGATTGAATCAACTCCCACGTATTAGTGGTTTTTATTTCAATATTATCATGTAGAGTATTCAAAAAAAATCCATTTGATAAGTGAAACAAATAAAATTCCTTTTTCTTTTAATCTTATGAAAATCATGAACATTGTTTCCATAAATAATATCACACATTGTCATTTGGCCAATATAACCGAGCCATCAATTCAATATTTGATATTTCTCTTTTATGCCTCAATAACATTAATTTATATCATTTCCAATCTGAAAAAAAAACACTTATCTTGATAGATCCATATTTCATGATATTTATAACAAACAAATCTTTATAAAATATCACTTTATTTTCTTTATCATATAACTAAGCCACACTAAGAATAAATAATTTTATTCCTTTAAAAAACAATATTCTTTTACATTTTATTTGATCTTTAGCAATCATTTTTTTCAATAACTATTATTTTGATTGAATCATCATTTTATAAGGTCACTAAGGTTTATTTATGTTTTTTCAACAACCATTTGTAGAAACTAGTCTCTTATAAAATAGGAAGAAAACCAAATTTCTGAAATACATGATGATTATTATATGGATTCTATATTAATAAAATCACATAGAATAGAATTTTTGTTACCATTGTCCTTATTTTTATAATTACTAGCACTATATATTGGAATAATTTGAGCTCGTAGAGTAACAAGCCACCCTTTTGAATGATAATTGTATTTATTATATAATTTAAAAACATTTTCCAATGGTTTATAGTTATTGTTTTTAATTTTGTTTAAGTATATTCAATACATCATTCACCCATTTAAATTAATATTTTTATAGTAATTATGATCTTTTACATTTTAACATTATCCTTTTCATTTATTTACATATATTGTGGTAATTGTTTTTTACCATGGTAACTTTTTTGTGGATAAAAATGAAAATGAGCTTCCGGACTAATTTTAAAATTATGATTCTAAACATGCAATCAATTTTATCATATTCAATAAACATAATTTAAAAAAATAAATTTAAAACAAAACCCATGAATACGATGAAAAAGTGGGTTTTCAAGAAGTCTATTTTTCAAGCAACATATGATTTCATATTAACATTATGACAAAAAAAATTAGTTTAATAAATATAATTTAATATTTAATAAGATATAATATATTAATTTCATTTAAAATAGTACCCATTATTTCTTATTTTAATATATTAAAAAAAGAATCATTGTATAATTTAAAATAGTTTTAAAAGAATCCCCATTTTTAAACCCAAAAGTAAATGTATTCTAAAATACAATATAAATTATAATAAAAATAATTTATGTGGAATAAATATGACTATATATTATATATTTTAACAGAAAAAAATATTCATAAATTATTAGGACTTAAATTTAATAATTTATTGAAATGAAATTAAATTTTTGCAAAAGTCAATATTTTTCACTATTCATTGAGATTTTAATCATTTCAGTAAATTATCAAATATTAATTATAAGATAATTTTGATATGATAAATAAAAAACGAATTATTTTTCTCAAATTAAAATTCTATAATTTGATAATTAGTCATTTAAATATAACAATATTAGAAATCAGATTAATAAAACAATTTTTTTTATTAAAAATGTTTTTAAAGAATTAAACTATTTTAATCATGAATAATAGTATCTCTGAAAAATAATAATTCTATTATTACCTGGGTTTCTATATTCTCCTATTTTTAAAATTTTTTCCTTAAAGTTTTATTCCCTTATCAAACACGTGGATATATTTTCCCCCATAGCATTTTTATATTCCCTTTTTTCTTTTTCAACCATATGGGTTCTCCAAAAAACCTTAACCTAGTGAATTACATTGATTTGTAATAAATTATCTCTAAGTTAAATAATATTAAAAAGATATTACTCATATGTAATTTTGTCTTCTAAATTATCTACTTCACAGTTTGAAACAGGTAATGAATTCCACAGGTAGTTTCATAACAGTGAAACATAAAAATGTTCTATACCACGTATAAACATGGAGAAATAGCCTCTTAGTAGGAAGCTAATCCAACATCATCTAATATTATATATCTTACAATGAACCATGCATATAACATCACCTTATTAATAAAACATATAAAACGTTTTCATATATATATATTAAGAAATACACGATGACTAACATTGAATGAGGTCATTCATTCTTTTATCCACATTACATTTCTCATCCTCTAAGATATCTTTATATGAGGTAGAATCAACTTTGACAGTCCATGAGACTCGTACTTATAGATCCGTTAAAAATAAATGTTATATATATTTTTATATAAATAACTAAAAATATAATATTTATTTTACATCTCAAGATCTTTTCTAGACTAGGATTTGAAGGAAAAGGACCCCAATTAAGAATTATAAAAGTTAAAACTCTAAATAAAAACAAAGCTTTTTGAATTTGATAATTCTAACTCATTATCATAACTAATATCCTTGAAATCCTATATATTATCCTAATAACATTTTTTTATAAACCATAGGGTGAGGATAATTTCCCAGTAAGGGTTTTGTAAAAAATACAATGAAAACATTTATGAAAGTACCTTTTTCAAATATCATTTTAAAAAAGTATCCTTTTATATAAAAATACACATATTATATATATACATATTGAAGTTATTATTATAGTGTTTTCAAAACATATATTTCGAGAAAAGTTTTTGAAAATCCATTGAAAATAATTATAATTTTGAAAACATCATTTTGAAATTACCCTTTAAATATAATAGCTATAAAAATACAATTAAAAATATTGTCAAACCATGATTTTGAAAATGAAATTGAAAATACTAATGCCGTGAAAATATTATAATAGTTTTGAAAAAAATATAATTCCATTTTAAAAAAATTACATTTATAAAAATTCTATAATAATATTGATAATACTTATTCTTTAAAAAAATTTAATAATAAATCAATCCAGTTATTTTTTGAAACTATTATGCATGCTTTGGGAAAAACTAACCTTGGGGACACTTGAAAATTTGATGGGTGTGTGTGCCTACCCACTTCTAGAGGGATAGGTTCAATCCCTAATTCCATATAATATGTACCAATTTCATGTGAAAAAATTATAAAAACTTTTTGTGAGAGCCTTATATATATATCACTACTTTTTTTAATTTAACAACATTTAAATGCAATAATTTCATATACACACTTGTATTTATATAAATACATAGAAATATTAAATTTTATAGTAAATCACTTTCTAAATTTGGTACAAAAAATATCATTACAAATAGCCTTTATATACATGAATGGGATATTAACGAAGGAATGATTAACACCCATGTATTTAATGTTTCACTCATAAAAATTTAAATTCCTTTTTATTAGAATAGGAAAAAATGATAAATTTTATCATTTAAATTTCATTCCTGAATAATGAAATTTGGTACTCATATAGTTAATTTTTTTATACATAAAATAACACTTTGAATTTGTGAATTCTTCACACATAAAATAATAGTAATTGTAAAATTAGTATTCAAATTAAATAATAATCGTAAAAAAATTTGATTTTTCATTCCAAATCAATAATAATAATAAAGTAATTGTTCCCTAAAAATAAAATTCTGAAATCAAAATTCTATTATACACATAAAATCATAATAAGTAATATTTTTTAAATAAAACATTCCTTTTTTGAATAACCAACATGAGTATTGTAGTAATTTGCAATTAAAACAAAATTATAGACATGAATTTTGTTATCATTCATGTAATAATAAACGAATTAGTATATATATACATATATAAGAAAAATAATATTTTTAAAAGGTAATATGTAGTCTTATTAATTTGGAAAATAAAATACATACCTTAACATAAATATAAGTTTAAAATCATCTCCTTACATAATTATATGTTTTATAAATAAATAACTTTTAATTTAAAAATAATCCATACATATATAATACACTCTTACATGATCATGAATATGAAAATACATACATAATTAGAATATTATGAAGTAAATACTCTTTGACTATTCAAATAACACCAATATTTTTTTTCATAAATATAGAGAATTGAAATTTGAAAAAAGTTTTCATATATATAATTGATTTAAAAAATGAAATCCACTTACCTATTAGAAGCTAAAAAATGGGTTCGTCCTATTTTATTAGGGTGCTTGGGCCAGATTAAGCTATTGGGTTTTTTCCTTCTTGAGATTACTCAATTAAATTCTAAATGTCAGGGAAAATTGATGATATTTTAGGATTGGGTGTTCCAATGATGGAAATGTGTTCTCCTTGTAGTCAGAAGCTTAAATATATATATATTCATAGTGTTTTAGGTTACCCTCACATCTTATAGGAGATGTTGGGTTCTCTGAAGGCTACTAATGTGGACCTAAAAAATGGATTCATATCATTCTATAAGGATTTATCCGAGTGTTCAAGGATATTGTGTTGGATTTTAATTAACATGATGAAATATGGGGTTTTAAAACCAAAGGTACATATTTGTTTTTTCAAATTATAACACATTATTTCAATTTTTATAATCACATACATCTGTTAATACTATTATCTAAGATTTATTAAGGGGAAATAAGTTTTATGGTTGGATTAGGTTCATTTTAGGTCATATCAAAAAAATGAATTTTGAGAAAATGGTTTACTGTCTTGGAAGAAATATGTGGAAGCGGTAGAACATTATACATAGGCTGAATTTATTGTGATTTTCTTACACTATAAGGAAAGGAAGTACAAGAAAATTTGAATTGGAAGAGAGTAAAATGTAGATGATGACATATATTTCAAGGTAAGGGATGAAAATTTTGAGTTATTTGGCTAGTGACAAGAAGGAAGACAACTCAGGGGTGTGATAAAATGGAAATAATGAGTTTGATCAAGTGGCTACAATTTATCAATTCATTTTAAGGAAAAGTGAATTGAAACTAGAAAAGGAGTCCCATGGAAAATAATATCATAGTTGGGATGTTTGATATAAGCTAATTTATCCCTATTTATTTCTAAAGTATGTAATAGTTTCATCTACTAAAGGCCTTATACAAATGCCAGTAGGCACTTATCCTAATCTATGCACAAAATTTGTGTCCCACCTTACCTATATATGGCCAGGTATTACCCAAAAATATGCCTCTATAGTGAGGAACTAGTCTTTCTTCTTAAACTATCTTGGCTAGACATTCGTGGATCTCCATATTGATTCATCATGCTCCCCAAATTAGTTTAATGGTTTCACAGAGCCACCTTGCATAGATGAAATTTTTATTATATAACTAATCTAAAAAAATAGTTCAAATTATAAAGTATTATTTAATAAAAAATCAACAATTTTAATTATGAAAATATCATCTTATAAATATTTAGCACAAATATTTTATTATTAATTTTTATAAATAGATATTATAGTGAAAATACTATAATTTTTATTTCTCAGAAAAATAATTTAGACCTTACAACTATTATATATTTGAAAAAAGTCTGTTATTTAATAGTAAAAAATATATAACATTTTGAAACTATAAATTCACAATTATCTTATTTTTAATTATTATTTTATTATGAAATGCATTTAATTTAAAAAAATAGTTATTTTAAATATTCATTAAATTAATTTAAAAGTTACATGCATTAAAATGAATTCTAATTTATTGGATAACATTATAATGTATCGTTAACATATTTAAACATTAACATTCATGATATCAACATATTTTATAAATACATTCATCAAAATAACAGTAATTTATATTCATTAAAGTATTTCTCCATAAAATACATTATCTTATTTTAAGAAAAAATCATCTAATTTCATAAAATAGAAGGTTAAATAATTTTAGTTGATTTTAAATTATGAAACAAACAATTCATTTCACTTTATTTTTATATTTAAACTCTCAAATTCCTGGGATGTTACAACCTTTACCTTTTTATACATTCTTTTTGCTAATTCTGGTCCCAATAAGAATCAGTCACTTATTTCATCCTAAAATATTGGAGTTCTACACAGAATATCATATAATTCATTAAAAGGATTCATCTGTTTATTGAAATGAAAACTAATATTATAAGAAAACTCAACTAAAGAATTATTTTCATCCCAATTTATCTGGTAATCCATTGAACAGTCTCCTAACATGTGTTAAAAAATCTAAATTTTTCATTCCATCTTCCCATCATACTATGGATGAAGTACTGTTAAAAAATTTTACTATGTTCCTAATGAATTCAATATTAAATTCCAAAAAATATAAGTGAATCTTTGATCATAGAAAAGTTCAATTAAGTGAGGATCTCAATATAACATGACTATCTTTTTAACATATTTCCATGAAATGTGATCTAAAGAAAGATTATTTTTGAATGGGAAGGTAATTTACAGTCATTTCTTATAGATAAACAATAGCCAAAATTTTATTATTACCTTAGGAATTCATTGGTATCCCAACCAAGATATCCATGGATATATTTTCTCATTTCCACTCTAACACAATAAATGGTTGAATCATCACCTTTGGTTATTGTCATTATTATTTAAATTGTTGAAAAGTCAATAATTTCATGGTAAAGCTAGAAATATATATTTTCAGACCATCCAACTAGTTATACTCGTGACTATCTCTGCATTTATTAGTGATTCCAAGATGAATGGAAAATATTCAACTATTAGATTTATTTAACATCTCCCTCTCTAAATGAGGATGAAAAGTCACACATAAACTCTTCTGAAATATCATAACACATTATTTATCTACATTAAATTCAGTAATAATACCTTTTTAACCAACATTAATGTTTTCTTTAACTCATGATATTACTTATCATCTTTATTAATTCAGTCTGACGGAGTTGGTTGCATTGAAAATTGCAACAAAATAGAGGATGTCCCTACATCCACAACTATGAAGAAAAAATTCATCAAATCATTAACCAAGTAGTCATGTTCCAAATGTAACATGGTGACTGATGCATGATGTTTTCAACTCAAGCTATCGAATACTTTATTTACATTTATAGGATGGTAATTGATCTTATAATTGAAAACCTTAATCAGTTACAACCATCTTCTATGCCTCATGTTCAACACTTTTATATTAAATATATTAATTAAAACATTATGATCATTACATATTTCAAAATTTTCTCCATATAAATGATTCATATTTATTTTTAATGAAAAATCCACATTATCTATTTCCAAATCATGAGAAGGATATTTTTTCTCATTAGGTTTTAAATTTAGTAAAGCATAATAAATTACCCAATAATTCTTCATCAGAACGCAACCAATTCCCTTCAATGAAGCAGTAATGTAGAAATAAAATCACCATTTCTTGATGGTATGTCCAAAACAAGATCATTTAACAATATTTTTTTATTTTTTGAAATCAATTATCACATTTATTTTAGATGTATTTTACTATATTTGGATTTATCTTAATCTTTTGGATATTCAACCGACAAATATTTTCAGAAAACCATCATAGTAAATCCCCAAACAATGAAATATACGAATCTATTTGATATTTATTGATCTTTTACATTCATTACAGAACTTTTTAAAATGTATTCAACAGTAATTACGTATTTAGAAAAAAAGTACCCATGGAATGAAATATTATGTAACAAAAAAGTTTTTTTAATTTTCAGTATAACTACTTTTCATTAAATGTTTCCAAAATAAACCATAAATGTTATTCCTAACATTAAAAAAATTAATAGACCAAAATATAATCAATAAAAAAAGACCCAAACTTATCTAAAAACTCATGGAATATTCTTTTCATAAATCCATAAATATAGTGGGAGTAATTTGTCAACCCAAATGGCATAACAACACACTCTTAATGCCTATATCTAGTCTAAAATGATGTCTTTAGAATATCTAATTCATTCACATTAAAATGATGTCTCCTCAACCTATGATCAATCTTTATTCTTCTTAGAGCTATAAAGAATTAATTTAAAATCACCAGATCAACCGTAGTATTAGAAATTGACCTTCATACACCATGTTGTTTCTAATCATGATGATTTTTATCCAGAGAAACTATCTTCAGAAACATGTTATAATAATGTCCCATCTAATTGGAACTAAAACTCCTCACCATTGGATGACTATTTCAAACCCCATACATTGGTTGTTCAAAAATCATTTCTTTACCATCATGAGCTTTATAACCAATATTTCCACATCAAAAACACTTCCAAAATCCTGTCAAACATTCCTTGAAATTCTTCTTCACACAATGAATATTTTTTGGGATTTATTCTAGATAACATTGCTGGGTTTTCTCCATTTCCTACCACCTGAACTTTATCATATTATTTTCATTTCTAGGAACATATGTTTTAGCAACAAAAATCTCAACTCTCTTAGTACAGTGAACCAAATTCTCATAAATATTTAATTCTCGTGAAGAAAATTATCTTCACAAACATTGTTTACACCCATGATAAAACCTATTTATTTTTCTATCAGTGTGAAAAATAAAATCCAACACATAAATTTCTAGTAATATATAATTAGATTCATACATTGATATACATTCTTCATCCTTTTTATTTAATTCCATTAATATTTTTCTATCTAGAGATGAACAAATATTAGGTAAATATTTTTCAAGGAAAATTTCATTCAATGTTTCCCATTCCATTAAATCAAGATCATATTTCTCTTTGGTATTATTAACCAAATATCACCATTTATTTGATTAACATATTAAAAAATAAAGAATAAGGGTTTTCATTTGGTATTTCAAACATTTCATGACTTTGAATATGTTTTTGAGAGTGTTGATTGGACCTTCATCTACCACTCGATTTGAGGGTCCAGTAAAATCCACATTGTTTTTGTGCCTAAAATGGAAAACTATAGAAATATTCTTATATAGTTTATCAATATTCTCCCTATAATGTATACCAATACTATTTCTATCATATTTAAACTGATCTATAACTATGAAGAACTATTTTATTTCGATTCCAACCATCTTAAGATGCTTATTCGGAAAGATATTTTCCTCTCGATGCCTTCCCACCATAACTGCCCTATTTTCTCTATAGAAAAGCATTCTGAACAGACATATTATATAAAAATAAACATGGTAATATTCAAATTATATATCATTTCATCTTAACCAAAAAGTATTCAAAAAATCTTTTTGGAGATTGATTATACTTTAAAAAACAAATAAAGTTATTTAAATTATCCTCTAATACGAACAGTGGGGAATCATCCTTGAACATTTCATATTCTAGAGTCTTTAAAAAAGAATTGAAATTAGTATAATCTAGAGGATATTTTTGTTTTAGTGTTTTTTAGAATTAATAATGAATCTTAAAAATTAAACACATACATTACATGTGGACACGACTACAAAATATCCATTTTTCATAATAATTGTTATTAAAATAAAACCTGAATTTTTTTATATATATTCACAATTTTCATCTTGATCTCTTCATTTTACCTACTCTTCATCAAAAACTGTGAAAATCATTTGAAAAATATGGGATTAGAACTAGAAGCTCAATATGAGATATAAAATTAATAAATTTGTTAATATATTAAAAAACATAGAATCAAATAAAATATTTACATTTATCCCAATTTTCATTTAGAAAATTAATTAAATCATTTTTATATAAAAAATATAGACTTTTAGATCAAATAAAATCATGAAAACTCATAAAAATAAAAATATAATCCTTCTAGGAAACATATAGCATCACATTCATATTACCATTTCAATTACATGTAAATTGAAATAATCAAATGGTCGATATCCAATATAATAATTACCCAAAGAATTGGATATCTATCTAGCCCACCCCATTATATAATCTATAACATTCTCACTTGGCACTATGTGTTCCACCCCATCAGAAAAGATGTAATGGGCTCACTCAGTGTTATCTAGTACACCATGTTATATAAGCTGTAACCGGCTCACCAAATCCTATTTGGGTGTACCCATTTCTCATGTATAATACTCAAGTACAATGTTATGAATTCAATATTTTTTCTTCTTTCACTTTTTCAGCATAATGTTTTGCAAAACTCAAATCACTTTTGGATATCAAAATACTCATTAGAAATTTCACGTCATTGAAGTGAGTGATTATCTAATAAAAATATTTTTTTATTATTTTTAAATCAACATAAACTAATTGGATACAAAACATAAGATAATTTAAATTAATTTCACATATAATTTTAGAATGACACAATCAATGAAGTTTATGTTTCACTCAAATAACGGAAATGGAATTAAGAGTATACGCCAAAAATTTTAATCATTTTAATCTTATGCCTCATGAAAGAATCATTAAATATCATGATAATAGTGAAATTTCAGATATAATTTGTCTAAGTGGATGTATATACAACATAAAAAATAATATTGGTGCATAACATAAAAATATTCCTTAATGAAAAAAAATTCAGATCAAGTCCCTTAATGAATTTTTACATCATGTCAACATTACTAAAAGATTCATAAATTGGTTTAATAAGAGAAAAATGCTTACATCATAATTTTAAGATAAAAATAAAAATAAGATGTATGTGAAAAATGATATCCCATCCATAGTAATTGAAAATCGCACGCATAAAATTAATAATGATATTGAAAGGAAAATAAGAGATATGGGGTAGAGGGGTCCTATACCTTTTAACTGAAAGAGTTATTAACATAGTCTTAATATACTATATAATCAAATTATATTCATTTACTAAATAATTCAGAACCTATTTTACAAATATTTTATTTATTATAATTTTATTATGTTCATTTATAGCCATTTTGATAATTTTTAATGTTCAATTTCGTTAATCTAATGGAATTCATTTCCCGATTTCATAGTTGGATACCATCGTTATATTTATGGATATTATTAAAAAATTGGAATAAAACACCATAATTGGAATAAAATTCTATTAATTTAAATAAATAATTACAAATTTTCATATATATATTTCTTTTCTATAATGAGGATGATTCAATTGATAAAATGCTAATGATAAATGTAAAGTTTATTTTTGGTGGATTTTCGTACCAACGAAAAACGTTTCATTTAATTTAATATAATTTTTACATATATGTTCAGTAACATGAAATAAGATATAATATAGTTATTAAAATATTATTTTTTCCATAATAATTGTTTTATTCCAATGTTTTAATGGGGAAATGGGATATAAAAACTCATTATCTACATGGACGATTGGCATCCATAATTTGGATAAATGTTAGATTTAATTGAATAAACTGGGATAAGAAAAGGGGATGATATAATATATTCCATTATAAACCTAAAATTAAATTATATACATGATACTAGAGTTATTATTCATGGATGGATGAATGAGGTGTGAAGAATGTATAATAAGAGATGAAATTAAGAGTGGTGGTTTGAGAAAATAACCTCTTGAATATCACCTCCTTGAAGAATCCCTTAAAAAACATGGAATTTATATTATATTAAGACCATTAGAATAGTGATATGGATATAGTGGACATTATTTATTTATAGATATTTTACGTTCTTTGTGGCTACCAAATTGAAATTGGGATATGAGGTGTGGTAATTATAATTTAAGAGTGGTTGTTCAAAGTTATGAAATAATGATGATTTAACATTTAAATCCAACCATGTTTGGGTAAAACTAATTACAATGAATTAGTAAAATAATTCTTTTTTTAAAGTATTAATGTTCTCTATCAAAAAAAATCCATTTAATTTTTTTAGTTCTTTTAGTCTTTTTACTTTTAACTTTAACCTATCTCATTATTTCACCCATAGTGCATTGAATTTTTTATACCACTGAAATTGTTTTATTACTAAAAATTAAAATGAATATATTAAATACCATATAATGTATGATTATAAATAACGAATCCATTTCACAAAATTTAATTCACATAATTAAATAAATTTAATTTAAAACAATACATGTATGAGCAAAAAAAATAGGTTTTCAATAGGTTTATTTTTTCGGGAAATAAAAAAATTTAAACTAAATTTGGGAATAATAATTATAATTGTTTGAAAATTAATTAAAATATAAATATCTATAATATATTAATTTCATTTAATACATTCACCATTAATTATTAGTTTAAATTTATTCAAAATGAATAAGATTACTTATATTATAATATTTTTATGAAAATTCCAATTTTAAACCCCATCATAAACATATATTACAATAAAATACAAATTTGATTAAAAATAATTTTACTGGATGAAATATAAAATAATTATTATTATTTTAGTAAAAACTATATTCAAAAAACATTGGTCCTATAAAATAGCTAAATTTAATTAAAAGAAATTAAATTTAAAAAAATCATTATTTTTTACTATTCATTAAAATTTAATTTCTTTAAGAATATTATAGAAAAATATAACATAAATCATTTTGAAATTCTAAATCAAAAAAGTAAATGTGTTTTTAAATTTAAAATTTTAAAATTTTAAAATTAATTTAATAAATATAACCATATTTGAAATTTATTAAATTATTTATATCTTAATTTTAAAAATTAATTTATATTGAATTCAAAAATTTAATTTAGGAATAATAATAAATATGAAAACATATTATTCATTCTGCACCGGTGTTTCTACATTCATTTTTTTAACTTCAATAAAACATTCACTAGTGAATTTCTCTTTATTCTCCTATTTAATGATAATTTTCTTATCGATATCTCTTGACATCTCCATTTCATCCTCCTCATCATACCTGTCATTAATTTCCATTTTATATATTAAAATCAATTTTTAAAAATTATAAGAAAATTTTCATCATAAATTTATGAAAAATCATTGGTTTTACAAATTTTTTATCTCTAAGTCAAGACACCCCTTGTAACTTCATCATCAACATAACTGACTCCATATTCTTTTAGCTTAGGAATGATTGAATAAAAATGTCAAACTACTATAAAAAATGAATTTTTTCTGTAAGTTTACCTTTAAACCTTCCCCCTCAACTAATCACATTTATAGAGATTAGAGAAATCATATTATCTAACTTATGACTCGAATAATAATCATAATAAAAATAATTAGGGTCCACTTCAATAACATTTTTCTTAAAATTATATTTCTTTTAGGCCATAAATGATATTTTTTTCATCTTATCACTTTTTCATGAGAATACATTCTTTCTTTATCTCATGATAATTGACAATTCTATGAAAATAATTTGTAAGAAATGATTATGGACCCCTCCCTTCATGAGCATAGAATTTAACCTCTGATATATATTGTAAGACCTGTTATATATTCTAAAAAGATGTAGAATATTTTAATTTATGACCATAATATCTGATTATAATCTCAGTATCATTAAATTTTGTTAAAAATTCTATAAAATTTTCCACTTATTTTATTTTTTGATATTTATATTTTAATCTCTAGGTTTCTACATTATGTTTCTTCAACTTGTAATTCTCATCGTATATATTCACATGTTTATCAAAAATTCCATTAGTTTCCTTGATACCTCACAATTTGAGAAATTCATTCTTATATAATAATTATAAAAAAAACATTTTAGGAATGATCATTGTTCTCAATATACCTTTTATCCATTTATTTCAAAACAGCATTCTCAAAAGTTGATGTAATCTCATCAATTGCTTCAAAAAGAACATCTAAGAATAATTATAAAACATAAAGCAACATTCATTCATTCTAGATATGATTTTTGTCTCAAGCATAAGTTGGAATCCCCTTTTTATTCTATATATTATGATTTTCATGAAACAAACCAACAATTTAGTGACACTTTCTTAAAATAGAGAGAGAATTAATCTCAAAAATTAAATAGAAAATCACCAATAAGGGGTACCCAGAATAGATACCACATGAAAAAGAAAATCCTAGATCAATGAGTAATCACCAAGAGGTGGGGTAAATAAATTATTAAAATTCTTGTAAATTTCTTGTTGAAATAACCCTAATCACTGGTTAAAATTAGTATTGATCATTGTTCAACACACACACACACAATAAGAGAACTACAAAAATACAATATTTACCTCTCAGAACAAGAATATTATTCCTTAAAATGAGTCATATTCCTTTAAGATCATATGTCCCACTAAATGAGACGTGTTCTTACAAAAATATAGTATAATTCTTGAACTCATACTATATCAAGTATCCCATATATGATAGTGAATCCTATAATAAAATCATAAAACATATTTTGAAATCAATAAGAAGAAGTCCTTATTACCATTGCCTTTAATTGTTGATGCAGTTCTTCTCATATTATTCTCAACGTATAGAAATATACTAAGGATTAAATCACCCTATGAAAATATGAACAAACACATATTTATATTCTTCTAATTATTATAGTCTCTTATTTCTCACACAATATATAAACAAAATTTTTCTCACAAATATTTTTCGTAGTATCAGGTTTCTTCTCTATTCATGTTCATATTTCAAATTCAAATTCAAATTACCAACTCCTTTAATATTTTCATTGAAACTCATACTTTTGATCATTGATCAAATGGTAATAATCATACAATACTAATTAATAATTATTTTAGACTAAAATGTCCAAAAGAAAATGAAATGAATCCAAGTTAGCAGAATCCCTTAAAACATCCCAGTTTAGCATCAATAGTGTGGTCAAGTGATTACAATGATGCCTTCAAGTTTTCAGAATAAGTCAAATAACAACTACACAAGATATATATGGTTTAATGTTCTGTGACATAGAGATCACAAAATCACAAAACCAGAAACTCCAGATAGCTCCTCTCTATCACATGGTCTTAATAGTTGTGTTATATTCTTCATTTATCTTCCTGAATATGATATAGTCATTGGTGTTGTGAAGTGTAGGTACAGATATTTCCATTACCAATGATATCCATACATCTCTGGACCGTGGTGTGGATACATATTCTATTTTTAAATCATTTATAATGTGGTGTGGTCCTTTCTATATGGCTTGATCCACTGTAGTCCGTCATATCCACTTCTCCTAAAGTATAGCTTGTATCATGAAACACATTCAAGATATATATGCACTAAGAATGAATCATGTAGCATTATATAATTTAAACACATAGAATATCGTTTATGTATTGAAAAAAATACAATATATTTATTCATATAATTATCTCCAAAAAATCACTCATGAAACCCCAATAACCATCGAATCAAGAATTTGGAACAACATGTATTAGATAAGGTCTACTAATTTTTAGAGATTTTGATTATAGAATAGTAGTGAAACCCCTATATAAAATCATGTAGGATAAAACTAAGCATGTAATGACATAGTAATGTTTTATAATTTATAGTTTTGGGGTATTCATAGAAAATATATCTATATCTAAATTTTAGAGAGTGGAAATAAGATATAGAACAGTTATTATAAGGTCTAGTCATTAAACATTACATAATCTTGAATTAAATGAATAATTTACATTGAGGATATTTTCAGGTTTAGAGTTTTAGATAATTCAGTCATAACTATTAAATTACATCTCAAAAATTTCAAGGTTGACACTTCTACTCAGTTTCCATTTTCTTCATAAAATAAAAACTCTTGAAAATAACAGTCATGTCTAGTTGCATGTTTTAGACAACATGACTTTTCCTTGATCACATATTTGACCCTATTCTTCTTTAAGTCATATGAAAAAAAATTCAAAGCCTTGGATGAGCATAAAAATCTCACTAAGGGGTATAAAACAATGAAAGAAAAAATAAGTTCATCATTACATACATAACATAATCTCTTTAACAAACCTCATGAAATCATAATATATATGAATAATAGATAGAAATCATAAATTATAAAGTTAACTCGTGGAATCCTTATCATACATACAATGTAGCTATCACAACTATGTATGGAGTTACGTTTTGGGATACCCATCACAGTATATTCGGTAAATATATTAGGAGAAACATTCATGTTTACCCCTGTCACATTACCCAATACATTGGAATTATATCTCATGCTCACCTAGCCTAGGTTTACCACGGAACCACCCGCATACGTAAACAATTCCAAAGAACCATAACATATTATAACACATAATACAAAAAAAAGATAACATTTCTGCATATGAATCACAATATATCATTTAAATATATTTATATAAAGAAATTTATTATCCAATCCATTTTCGAATATAAAATACATAAAAGATTATATGGTACTTATTTTACTTTTAAACACATTACAGCTTGTCAAGAAATCCATAGATAAAACAATACTCACGGCCCTAGAAAGGGTCTCTATCACCGCTTACGTTAAATATAAACATTCATTTTTTTCATTTATAAAAATTCCTATAAAAAGAAGATTCCATTTGAATGAAATGAAATTTCAAAGGGAATTATACAATGTAAAAAATAAATTTGCGTAGAAAAAAAATATGCCTCAATGAAAGGAGATTGAGATTAAGTCCCTTTCCTCGTGCCTGACTTGACCTGTTCGTTATTTAATCTCCTGAATAATAAACTAAAGTTAATTTAAACTTGCATAAGAACCATTTTCTTGTTTATTATTCCTTTTATATGAATTATTATCATGTTATAAACATTATGTAATCATTTAAGTTAATAACGGTCACTTTGTGGCTGATTGGTACTTGAGTCAAAAATGAACTTCTTATAATTACAAGTTGTTCATGTGGTCAAATATCCATTATATCAAGAATTATATTCATGATGTAGATATCATATATATCATATATATCCAGTATATGTATTTATTTATAATAGTATATAACATTTGGAGATAAGAAATGAAAAGCACCGTTCATGGTGACGGTAAGCCGTGCGTACGCATGAACGCTACTTTCATTTCTATTTCTTATTTTAATGAAATTAAAACATAATGATACAAAATTATATTGTATTTACACTAAAATATCATATATGATATCATTAAATACATCATTTATATATCCCACACAAGTCATTACCGAGCCATATAAATTTGAGGGGGTTGTAGTCCACACATCCTCAGATGAAATTATCACGCTTAACCATAATGGAAAAAATAAAGGATGTTAAAAATGGAAAATACAGAGGGCATAATGAAAACATAAATATAATATATATAATATATAAATACAGTTCCATCATAATGTCCATCATGAGAGGCGGTAGGAGATAATTGAACAATAATTATTTTGTGAGGCGTTAGTTTTCCATCCACAGAAAAAGTATGTTTTTTACCCATTAGATGAAGGTGTCTGTAAGTTTGGTATAAATAAATATTTAAAAAAATCATAGTATATTTTGGATAATTTTTTTGTAATAATATAAATGAATAGAAAGAGTTTACAGGTTTGATAGTTTAAATAAAATAAATTAATTTAAGAGAAACGGTTACCATTAATTCGGGTAACTCTGTTTGGTTTGAGTAAAAAGGAATTCTTGAAGTGCATTCGGCCTAAGGTAAGAATTATATGAGGAAGAGTGGATTTATAGAGATTGATGGTGCAGAGGTTGGATGATCTAATAGGATTTAGAGTCATGAGGAAAGGGTTAGAAGTTGTGTCCTTTTATAAGGGAGAGTAGTGGCTTTTTAGGAAAGTCTGAAAATATTATTTTATTATAAACTTATCTTCAGTTTCAAAAGGTCCAGAAATAATTAAAGTATAAGATAAGATGAATCATGGTCTAAATAAAATCATAAAATAAGAATAGGATAGGTCTGGGATAACATTTTAATCAATAGAATCTTATTTTTTAAAATCATTTATTAATGAGGTAAACACTGCATCATTATTGTATCATAAGTAATTTTATTTATTTGTTGTATAAAAATTATAAAAAAATACCATAATGTGGGAAATCTTTTTATATTTCCAAATAAAATTTATAGTCTAAAATATAACTTATATAACCCCATCTAAAAAATCTTTACTCAATGATATTTATTTATGTATTTTTTTCCTTTACTTTAAGTTATTTAAAATAATGTGTCATTATCACACATAAGTGGCTCTATTGGGTCTCAAAATCGACCCAAGGATGACCATGGTCGACCATAACTCATCCAATAATTTTAATATATGTATTAAGGTAATTTTGAAATATTATAACATTCTTTTTAACTTTAATTACCTTATTTACCATTAACCGAAGTAAATAAAAGTAAAAAGATACTATTCATCTAAAATTATCTTCCCTTTATTAAACCACATTTTACATAATAATAAAAACCACTTATGTTGGATTTTGGAAATTAAATTTATAGAAGTGGTAAAATATCATTTAATGAAAAAATTCTATTTTTTAACTACAACTTAGTGGTTTCACTATTCATCAAAATTTACGTATTTCAGAAAAATACAAAAATTAAGACTAAGATATATTTGATATTTCGATTTCAAAAATGATGTCTATTTTTCAAAATTCAAAATACTTAAGTTTCATAAATAAATTTAAAATTAATTCCCATTGTCAAAACAAATAGCAAGTTTTAAGAAACAATATCTATAAAAATATTGACACTTGTTTAGGTCCAATTTTGAAATGAAATTAATTCCAATGACCGCCATTAGATTAAAGGGTAAAAATATATTTTAATTAAACTATAAAAAAAATAAAAAGGTTAATCCAACCATATAAATAAATTATATTAAAAAATGTTTTCAATTAAACTACAATATTTTGTACTATTTATCTAAAAAGGAATTTTATCTGAAAAAATACCAAAAAATTTACCCAAAGTGAATTTTGATGTCTTGATTCTAAATAAGTATTTTATTTTGTCAAATAAATCATATAAAATTGTCCAAAACTACATTTAATGAGGGTTTTCTATCAAAAGGATTCAAATCCACCATTTAGTGAATATTAGAGTATTTATGCGGAAAATTAGATTAATTCAAATTTGAAGCCTCTAAGTTTGATTGGATAAATGTAAAACAATTTCACAAAAATTTATAATCATATTTTAGTTAGTTCTATTTATTCTCATAAATACGATGGCTAGGCGTTAAATATCATTTAAAATAATAATATAATATTGTTAGTGTACAATGTAAGATTTCAGTAAAACCCGTTGTTGTGTATAGGGTACGCCATTAAACATAGAAACCCCTTTAAAGTAAAATTAATATAAAAATAAAAAATTTTAATTTTAATAAAAATGAATATGTATTATTTCTAGAATTACCCGGGATGTTACTTCCTTCCCCACTTCGGGAAATTATGTCATCACATTTTTATTCACATATCAAATAAATGAGTGTATTTATCCCGCATAACATTTTCATATTCTCACATTGCCTCTTCAACCGTATGGTTTTCCCACAAAACCATTACTTGGTGAATTACCATATTTTACAATAAATTCTCTTTTCAGTCATGAATCTAGACTACCTGTTCCTCATAAGAGATATTCTCTTCCAAATGAACTATCTATTTGATCAAAACAAGAGGTAGATCTAGAATATACTTTTAGAACATTGAAACATGAAAAAAATTGTGTACCTGGGATAAACTTGGATTTAATGAAATTGTATATGTAACTAATCCAACCTTCTCAAGGATTTCATAAGGTCCAATGAACATCAGACTCAACTTTCCCTTCTTACCAAATTGCATCACACATTTCCATGGAGAAACATTTAGAAAGACATTATCACCTACCTCAAAAGATAGATCCTTCCTCCAGTTATCTGCATAACTTTTATGCCTACTCTGAGCTGTTCTCATATTTTTCTGAATCAAATGAACTTTTTTTGTTATCTTTTCTACCAATTCTAGTCCCATTAACTTCATTTCACCTAATTCATCCCAAAAAAGTGGGTGTTCAATACCACTTCCCATATAATGCCTCAAATGTAGCCATCTGTATACTGGAATGAAAACTGATATTCTATGAAAATTCAACAAAAGAAAGATGTTGGTCCCAACTTCCCTGGTAATCCAGTGAACAAGAATGTAGCATATCCTCCATGTTCTGAGTTGTTTGTTCTAACTTCCCATATGATTGCGGAATAAAAGTTTTGATAAAATTTTATTGAGTACCCAATGACTTCTGAAGTCCTTTCCAAAAGTAAGTAGTAAACCTCCAATCACAATCAGATACAATAAAAATGGGAACACCGAGAAACCTGACTATCACACTAACATAAAACTCAGAAATTTTATCTTGTGACAAAGTATTTTGAATAGGAACGAAATGAGAATATTTAGTCAATCGATCAATAATAACCCATATTGTATTATTACCTCGATATGTATTTTGTAATCCGACAATGAAGTCCAGGGATATATTTTCCCATTTCTACTCTAGCACTAGTAATTACTAAAGCATACCTTTTGGTAAATACCACTCTACTTTAACCTGCTGACAAGTCAAACATTTCACAGTTAAAACGACAATATCTCTTTTCATTCCATCCCACCAGTAATACTCTCGAAGATCATTGTGGATCTTAGTACGTTAATGATGAACAGAAAACGGGGAACTATGAGCTTCACATAACAACCCATTATTCAATTGTGAATCACAAAAATGAATAATCTCTTTCCAATCCACAAGACACAATCATTATCAATGATTAAAGTAGAAAACTTACCTGTCTAAACCAACACTTCCTTTCTTTGAAACTCATTTCCTTTTTTCTGCATTTTCTTTATTCTGTCTGATATGGATGATCTCACTGACACCTGAAACAAAACCGAATAATTTCCAACACCAAAAAATAATAATCCGAAGTTCATCAAATAAAAAACCAAAGGATCTCATTCCAAAAGTACCATGATTAATGATGAATTACATTTTCGACTCGAAGCATCAACCAATTTATTGGCAATTCAAGGATGGTAATGAATCGTGCAATTATAAGAAGTGCCCAGATCAGTGTGAATCACTGAGAGGGGGAGGGGGTGAATCAGTGATCCTTTAAAACTTTTTAATAATTGATTCTTTATCAATTAAACCTTTATGTCTTGTTAAGGCCTCGATACACTCTTCTTGTATCTCTCAACCTTTACCGAATGATGCAATAATGAAAAGGCACAGGACACAAGGATTTACAAGGTTCGGCACCAAAGGCCTACGTCCTTGCCATGTTGGTTATACGCCCCAACATGGTTTCTCCATTATAACCTGTTAAAATTACAATGGTCGATACAGAGTCCCACTGTATCTCTCCTGAGTCCCATAGGAGGGTCTTTATACTACGTCCCACAGTGTTACCAGAGTCCCACTGGCCTGCTCCAGAATCCCACTGAAGACTTCCTCCACCCTGAGTCTCACTGGGGGCTTCTCCTGGCTCCTCGAGTCACACGAGTATCTCTTCTTCTCTTTAGCTCTTCAAGTATCTTCAGCAGTCTGGGATAAAGACTGTTGGCCTTTCTCTGTACCTCTGCTCACTTGTGATGAACATGTCTTCTCGTCTTGCTCGGGCTTTATCACCTTCTTCTAAGGATGACCCGGCCTCTCTCTTCAACTACTGAATACTCATACAACTGATATCTTTAACTTCAGTCTGGTCCAGTCTCAGTTCACATCATCTTCATGCACTGAGTGCATGGCATTTCTTCATCTTCAAGAACTCCTGGTCTTGGACAACTCAAATGCACACAACCAGATTTAGCTTTGTTCACGTGTGCATGTGTATGCATTCATCCATGCACTCCCCTTCTTCTTCTCTTGGTGCAATAAACCCACAAAGGGTGTAATCCTTCTTAGCACACACCTTCTCACTTCCTTCACACACTTAATTCCTTTTGATTACACACATAAATGTGTTTTATACTTTAGTGTGAGAGTCTTCCACTTCTTCTAAGTGTATACACTTCACTTAGTGCACACACTAGGTTCGGCCTTTTTATTCGTTTGCACACACACCACTAAGGTAAGTCTTTATCCTTCCTCCTACACTTTGCACACACACAAAATGTGTGGTCTTCACTTGGTGCACACACATAGGCTTCGGCCTTGTTCCTCTTCTTGTTTTTCACACACACAAAATATGTTCTTTTATTAGTTCTTCAAAGTGTGCACCCACAAGGCTACGGCCTTCCTCCTTTGCACACCCACTGTCCGTAGGGTGTTCTCCCAAGTGGCACACACACAAGGTTCAATCCTTCCTTGCACTTAGCACACACACACAAATAGTGTGGTCTTCCTCTCCTTATTCACACACAAGCCACTGCCCGCAGGTGTGCACTCACTTGGCTAGGGTGTATTATCCTTAAGAACACACACACAAGGTGTGTAATTCACATCACCCGAACCTCCTTCCAATATGAAGGCGCATAAGGTGTGCGGCCTATCTTCCTCAACACTTCCGCGCAAGGTACACTGGCCGCGGGCGCACAGGTGCTACTGCCGTGCAAGCACTCGGGTGTGCAAGGTGCAACACCGCGGGGCGTGCAAGCTACTCCTGCCGCGCAAGTATGCGGGCAGAGAGAGCTCCTTCCTGTCGCGCAAGGGAGGCACGCAGGGGACTCCTTCCTTTCTTCTTTCGCGCAAGTAGTGCGCAAAAGGAACATCACGGAGCCAAGGGGTGGCTCCGGGCTTCTCAAAATCTTCTCTGTTTCAACGCGGGTTCTTTTTCTTCGGCCTTCTTCACGTGCATGCGTATTTGAATGCATGCATGACTTCATCATGAGTAATCCATGCAAAGCATGAATACACCATCATGGCCTCGCACCTCTGGTTGCTTCGGAAAACCTCGAATTCTCCCATACGTTGCATGCATGCCCATTTTTATGCATGTATCTGTTCAGTGTGGCCAGACGAATCAGATGGACGTCTTAGCTCCTTCAGAGGTTGTCGGGAACTCGAAAACCGGCCTCGGGTAGCCTCTGGTTCATCAGCGGCTTCGCGGGAGGTGCCTCGGCCAAGCTCAAGGAAGGGGATGATGCGGCAGCCGTCGGATCAGGCGTTTACTAAACTTTGGATGGCCACGATCAGATCATTGCGGTCGGGATGCGATGAGTGGTCCAGATCGAGCGTGCGATGAGACGGACGACCAGGATTCGCTCCGCGGAAAAATCCCGCATCCCACATCGAAACGGATCCCGGTTTTTCTGCGGTTTATCACCCAAGCGCTCTCCGCTACTCCTCAGTTGAACTTCTCCCCTCCCGGTGCCGCCCCGCACCGGGTTCTCTCTACGGGCGCGCTCTTGCGCCCACCCCTGCCACTCGGGCGCGCCACTGGCGCCACTATGCACACACGGGCGCTCTCCTCGCGCTCACGCTACGCGGGCTTCATCATCGCGTGGCCTCGAGGCTTATACATGGGCTCGGCCTCTGTCGGGCTGGCCCCATGGGATCCCCTTGGGCGTGGTGACCTAGTCCCACATGTGCCTTGGGTTGAACTCTTAAGGCTGGCCCTTGGTGGCTCTCTTTTTGCTTAAGTATAGAACAAGTACTTTGTTTAAAAACAAAGTAGATTCAAATGCCAAATGCCACTTCCCTCCAAGCCATTCCTTCTCTCTTCTTCTTCCATTTCTCTTCTTCTTAGTAATTCATCACTCCTCCTCTCATATGATCTTCACTTAGTATATCGAATTTCTGAAGGGTCTTCTTCTTAAACTGAAATCCTGAATCAAACATAGTCTTCAATGTTCTTCTTTGATCTAATTAGAGATCAAATTGGATCTTCTTCAAATTCACATGCACTAACTGATAGTGCGTGGACTTAATTAATCCACTTCATCCACTTAGGAGGTGTGGATGGATCATCTTCATCTCCTCATGCATTGTCAATACAATGCATGGTCTTCAAACAATGTTGTGACATTGTATCCAGGTGATACAAGTTCTTTGAACTTAAAGAGCATCTCAACAATCGTCAGATATGATGATGATACTCCATCATCATCCATTCTTCGAGTGGTGTAACTTAGTATCATCTTGATAAAAGTATTGAAACATTAAGATCAGTTCTAAAATCGTCTGATATCCATGTAGAATGTTTCAACCATAATCTCCTATGTCACTTAGTGAATCTCCTAAGTGACATGTATCTTAGTACCATGGCCATTCTCCTTTCCTTACCAACACCATCACATCCTTTTTCATTCGCATCTTGACATTCCTTGACATCCATTCATCTTATGACAACATCATGCCTTATTGACAACAAATGCAACACAATGCACTTCAATCTCCCCCTTTGTATTTGTTTTCAATACACTTCTTCAGCACATATGAATGGGTCAATATGTGTGCCAATCTTTTCTCCCCCTTATTGGAAATCAAATTCAAAGGTGTGGTGTGGTTCACTTCAAAATATTTCTTCCTCCCTTTGAATAGCATCTTCTTAAAAATCACTAAGAGAGGGATGATGTCACATGTACACTTTAGCAAAGAACCTTTAGTAAATCATCTCTAAGTCTACTTGGGATAACCCGGTGTAGAAAACAAGAGTGATGTAACCAAGGAACTCAATGCTGTCCAACATTCACTGTACATGTGAAATCATGCTTCAGGGGTTTGAAATTTTTCAGATATAACAATGAATTGCTAAATCCTGCACATACTTCACAAGACTCATTAGAAAGTTCAGTGCAAAGATAAAGCTCCCCCTTTCAACCATTTTCCTTCAATAAATACTCCCCCTTAATTGTCATGATGAATAAAATTAAGAAACAAGGGATAAAAGTATGATTGGAATACCTTCAGCTTTTCTCAAGATGATATAAAATCCCAAAATATCATCTTCTCCAGATTGGCTCCCCCTCAAGGGGTGCAATCCATTCCTTCCAAACCATCCTCCAGCTGAGAATGATCATCATCTTCAATTCCCTGCAGTGTTAGCAAATGTAAATACAAGTGATTAGGGAATAAGATGGAACCTCCTTGGTTCATCAATGTGAACAACAAGGTTGAGAAGATTCTCTCAACCGAGATGTCCCATTTTCACCATTCTTCACACTTGCACATTTGATCTTCAATGATGTTTGTGCCGGTGTGTATCTCAAAACCTATTTAACTTCTTTGTGTGTGACTCCTATATTTCTAGGTGCCTTCTGAGCACTAGAGTCTCCTGGTGAAATCTTCATTCTTTTAAAGAATCCCTTCTGAGCTGGAATGAATATCATGCATTTATCACTAGTATGTCAAGCTTGATTACACCTCACACAGAGAACTTGATCTTCATGTGAAATCTTTTTCTTTCCTTTTGCCTTAGCTATTTCCAGTGCTTTCTCTTCAGCTCTCTGCAGCTCTCTGGCAAGTTGCAACTGATTAGGCCATATGACTAACAAGTCATTTGGGAGTGAGGCCTCAGTTTTGGAAATTCCACATGGTTCTTTTGATGCTGTTAAGCTACCTTTCTTAGGCAACTTATTTTCAATCAATACCTTCTAATTCTTCTGGATTGATTGTATTTTTGAGTCCAGTCTGCTTCTATTCAGTTTCATGGCTTGTTCACAAAGATCCATGGTGTGTCCTTTCTTTCCACAGTAGAAGCATGTTTTCTTGGTGGTCCTTCTGGATGCATCACCCTTCTTGGATTTAGACTCCAAGGACTTCTTTTCCTTTTTCAAAACCTTTTTGGGAGCATCTTCAACTTTCTTCTTGCTTCCCAAGGATTCTTTCTGAGCCAGGTTCTGTGATATTTTCTTCTTTTGAGCTCTGGATACAGTTGGAGATTGACATGTATCTATTTGACCACTTTTGCACACATCCCAGATGTTATCAAGCAATCCAAATCTGTTAGCAGTAAAAAGATGTCTCTGGACCTGTGGATGTTGCTTCTTTTCCTCTGGCTTGCTCCCCCTTGGCATGGGATTCCTTTGTGCTTTTACATTCAGTGGATTGTACCAAAAATCCTTTGCACAGTGCCCATACTTATTACAACACCAACACTGACCCACAAATCTTGACCTCTTGAGTCCTTCTGGTTGTAGGGTACTTTTCTTGACTTGTTGTTCTGTTTCAGGAGAGCTCTCTTTCTTCATCTTCTTCATCCATACTTGATCAGTGTTATTCTTCCATCCTGTACTTTTTGTGGAAACACATTTAGAAACATGAGTACAAGATGGGATGGATGGTACCCTCTTTTTAGAAGTTGTTTCCCTTTTATTAGAGGATGTCTTTCTTTTAGAATCATCATGCTCAATGCATACTTGAGTAGCAACATTTCTCCTTTCAGCTGACTGGGAGGCTTTGGCTTTGGGTGATTGCTAATTGTTCAATATCACCTCCAGTTCTAAGCATTTCATATTGAGGGAGTTCTTCTCATCCTCAATAGTTCTTAGCCTTCCTTCCCATTTCTCTTCCAGCTGCTTTATCTGGTCTTCATGCACCTTATTCATTTCAAGAAATGAGTTGTCAAGCTCCTTCACCCTTTTTACTTTGTCTTCAAGTTGAGCATCTTTAACAACCATTGATACTCTATGCCTCTTCTCCAGTGCATGGTAAACATCTTTGATTATTACTTTAAAGAATTCTTTCTCAAAAAGGCTTCTTTGAAATTCTTCAGCAGTGTCTTCATATCATTCATTGCAAAGAGAAACGGTTTCATCTTTAGCCTTCACCAGCTTTCTGAGAGTGTTGGTTATGCCAACCCTTTTAGCCAACTGATCTTCCATTATATTGGATTCTTCTTCTAGCTGTAATTTTTCTTCTTGAAGATCAAGGATGCTTGTAGCTATACACATTGCCACTTCCTTGGGGACTGTCTTCTGAAGATATTTGATTGCACCTTGAAGATCTTTCATTGTTCCAACATCATCACAGCTAGGACAGGCTTTCTTCATCTTCTTGGCCTGTTTCTTCTTTCTATTTTTCTGAGTCTTGGTAGATATCTCCATTTGAGGCTGGTCACTCATTTCCTCAAATCTGCACTTCATAAAGACTCCCTTGGATCTTTTAGAGGTAACCTTCCTCTAATACCAATTGAAGTGCCCAGATCAGTGTGAATCACTGAGAGGGGGAGGGGGTGAATCAGTGATCCTTTAAAACTTTTTACTAATTGATTCTTTATCAATTAAACCTCTATGGCTTGTTAAGGCCTCGATCCACTCTTCTTGTATCTCTCAACCTTTCCCGAATGATGCAGTAATGAAAAGGCACAGGACACAAGGATTTACAAGGTTCGGCACCAAAGGCCTACGTCCTTTCCATGTTGGTTATACGCCCCAACATGGTTTCTCCATTATAACCTGTTAAAATTACAATGGTCGATATAGAGTCCCATTGTATCTCTCCTGAGTCCCACAGGAGGGTCTTTATACTGCGTCCCACATTGTTACCAGAGTCCCACTGGCCTGCTCCAGAATCCCACTGAAGACTTCCTCCACCCTGAGTATCACATGGGGCTTCTCCTGGCTCCTCGAGTCACACGAGTAGCTCTTCTTCTCTTTAGCTCTTCAAGTATCTTCAGTAGTCTGGGATAAAGACTGCTGGCCTTGCTCTGTACCTCTACTCACTTGTGATGAACAGGTCTTCTCGTCTTGCTCGGGCTTTATCACCTTCTTCTAAGGATGACCCGGCCTCTCTCTTCAACTACTGAATACTCAGACAACTGATATCTTTAACTTCAGTCTGGTCCAGTCTTAGTTCACATCATCTTCATGCACTGAGTGCATGGAATCTCTTCATCTTCAAGAACTCCTGGTCTTGGAAAACTCAAATGCACTCAACCAGATTTAGCTTTGTTCACGTGTGCATGTGCATGCATTCATGCATGCACTCCCCTTCTTCTTCTCTTGGTGCAATAAACCCAAAAAGGGTGTAATCCTTCTTAGCACACACCTTCTCACTTCCTTCACACACTTAATTCCTTTTGATTACACACATAAATGTGTGTTATACTTTAGTGTGAGAGTCTTCCACTTCTTTTAAGTGTATACACTTCACTTAGTGCACACACTAGGTTCGGCCTTTTTATTCCTTTGCACACACACCACTAAGGTAAGTCTTTATCCTTCCTCCTTCACTTTGCACACACACAAAATGTGTGGTCTTCACTTGGTGCACACACATAGGCTTCGGCCTTGTTCCTCTTCTTGTTTTGCACACACACAAAATATGTTCTTTTATTAGTTCTTCAAAGTGTGCACCCACAAGGCTACGGCCTTCCTCCTTTGCACACCCACTGCCCGTAGGGTGTTCTCCCAAGTGGCACACACACAAGGTGAAATCCTTCATTGCACTTAGCACACACACACAAATAGTGTGGTCTTCCTCTCCTTATGCACACACAGGCCACTGCCCACAGGTGTGCACTCACTTGGCTAGGGTGTATTATCCTTAAGCACACACACACAAGGTGTGTAATTCAAATCACCCGAACCTCCTGCCAATATGAAGGCGTGCAAGGTGTGCGGCCTATCTTCCTCAACACTACCGCGCAAGGTACACTGGCCGCGGGCGCGCAGGTGCTACTGCCGTCAAAGCACTCAGGTGTGCAAGGTGCAACACTGCGGGGCGTGCAAGCTACTCCTGCCGCGCAAGTATGCGGGAAGAGAGAGCTCCTTCCTGTCGCGCAAGGGAGGCGCGTAGGGGACTCCTTCCTTTCATATTTCGCGCAAGGAGTGCGCAAAATGAACCTCACGGAGCCAAGGGGTGGATCCGGGATTCTCAAATTCTTCGCGAGGCAGAGAGCACTCACGGGACTCCTCAAAGTTTCAGCAAAGGATCAACAATCAAACAGAGAGCCTCGACCTCTCTTTTTATAGGCAGAGGGATGTCTCAAATCTTCCGCGTGGGAATTTTTTTATCTCTCGAAGATTTCGGATCTTCAAGATTTTTCTCAAATCTTGATTTCTTCTCTGTTTCAACGTGGGTTCTTTTTCTTCGGCCTTCTTCACGTGCATGCGTCTTTGAATGCATGCATGGCTTCATCATGAGTAATCCATGCAAAGCATGAATACACCATCATGGCCTCGCACCTCCGGTTGCTTCATCCAACCTCGAATTCTCCCATACGTTGCATGCATGCCCATTTTTATGCATGTATGTGTTCAATGTGGCCAGACGAATCGGATGGACGTCTTAGCTCCTTCAGAGGTGGCCGGGAACTCGAAAACCGGCCTCGGATAGCCTCTGGTTCATCGGCGGCTTCGCGGGAGGTGCCTCGGCCAAGCTCAAGGAAGGGGATGATGCGGCAGCCGTCGGATCAGGCGTTTACTGAACTTTGGATGGCCACGATCAGATCATCGCGGTCGGGATGCGATGAGTGGCCCAGATCGAGCGCGCGATGAGACGGACGGCCAGGATTCGCTCTGCGGAAAAATCCCGCATCCCACATCGAAACGGATCCCGGTTTTTCTGCGGTTTATCACCCAAGCGCTCTCCGCTACTCCTCAGTTGAACTTCTCCCCTCCTGGTGCCGCCCCGCACCGGGTTCTCTCTGTGGGCGCGCTCTTGCGCCCACCCCTGCCACTCGGGCGTGCCACTGGCACCACTATGCACACACGGGCGCTCTCCTCGCGCTCACGCTGCGCGGGCTTCATCACCGCGTGGCATCGGGGCTTATACATGGCCCCGGCCTCTATCGGGCTGGCCCCATGGGATTTCCTTGGGTGTGGTGACCTAGTCCCACATGTGCCTTGGGTTGAACCCTTAAGGTTGGCCCTTGGTGGCTCTCTTTTTGCTTAAGTATAGAACAAGTACTTTGTTTAAAAACAAACTATATTCAAATTCCAAATGCCACTTCCCTCCAAGCCATTCCTTCTCTCTTCTTCTTCCATTTCTCTTCTTCTTAGGAATTCATCACTCCTCCTCTCATATGATCTTCACTTAGTATATCGAATTTCCGAAGGGTCTTCTTCTTCAACCGAACTCCTGAATCAAACATAGTCTTCAATGTTCTTCATTGATCTAATTAGAGATCAAATTGGATCTTCTTCAAATTCACATGCACTAATTGATAGTGCATGGACTTCATTAATCCACTTCATCCACTTAGGAGGTGTGGATGGATCATCTTCATCTCCTCATGCATTGTCAATACAATGCATGGTCTTCAAACAATGTTGTGACATTGTATCCAGGTGATACAAGTTCTTTAAACTTAAAGAGCAGCTCAACAATCGTCAGATATGATGATGAGACTCTATCATCATCCATTCTTCAAGTGGTGTAACTTAGTATCATCTTGATACATGTTTTGAAACATTAAGATCAGTTCTACAGTCGTCTGATATCCATGGAGAATGTTTCAACCATAATCTCCTATGTCACTTAGTGAATCTCCTAAGTGACGTGCATCTTAGTACCATGGCCATTCTCCTTTCCTTACCAACACCATCACATACTTTGTAATTCACATCTTGACATTCCTTGACATCCATTCATCTTATGACAACATCATGCCTTATTGACAACAAATGCAACACAATGCACTTCAATAATCCTTGACTAATCCCAACCATCTCCTATATCTCTTGTTCAATTATTTCTGAGTGAATGTATACTTCAAACTATTGTGGTCAGTATATATATCACATTTTACTCCATACAAATGATGTCTCCAAATTTTTAAAGCATAAACAACATCATCTTATTACGAATCATGTCTAGAATAATTTAACTCATGAGGTTTCAACTAATGTGAAGAATAATCAATTACCTGATCATTTGGCATAAGGACACAATCATGTAATTTCAACGAACAATCATTATAAATTACAAACTCAACATTTCTAGTTGGTAGTGCTAAAACTGGAGCATTCACCAATTTTCATTTCAATTCATGAAAACAATCATCACATTGATTTTTCAAAATGAACTTAACACATTTATGAGTAAACATAGTCATTGTAATAGATAACCCTGAAAAATTCTCAACAAACCTCAAGTGGTAAAATGAAAAACCAAGAAAACTATAGACCATTGTGATATTTGTGGTTCTTGGCCATTATTCAACAATATTTTTTAGCAGGATCAACAGTTATGCCATTTTTTTAAAAAATTTGACCAAGGAAAGAAATTTTTTGTAACCAATACTCAAACATTATGAATTTCCCAAATAGTTTCTTTTCTTTTATGGTCTGAAATACTACACTTAAATGACTTTCATGATCCTCTTTTATTTTTGAATAAAACCAAAATACCATCAATTAGCATAACCACAAACATATCCATGAAATCATTGGAAATTATATTCATAAGATCCATGAATACATCATGTTCATTGGTTAACCAAAAAGCAATAACTAAAAATTCATAATGGACATATCTAGTACGAAACACAGTCTTCAGAATTTATTCTTCCTTTACTTTCAACTGATGGTACCTCAACATCAAATAAATATTCGAAAAATATTGTGCTCCCTGGAGTTGATCAAACTAATCATCGATATGAGGAAAAGGATACTTGTTCTTAATAGTGATTTTATTCAATGCTCTATAATCAATGCAAAGTCCCATTGAACCATTTTTTTTAACAATCAAGATAGAAGAACCCCATAGCGCTATGCTGGGTCCAATGAATCCTTTATCTAATAACTCTTTCTATTGTTTATTTAACTCTAAAAGTTCAATTTTATCCATTCGATAAGGGGATTTTCAAATTGGATTAGCATCAGAAACTAAGTCAATAATAAATTTAACTTCCTGATAATGTATAATACTAGGAAACTCGTTAGGGAAAACATCAAAGCACTCATTTACCACTGGCACATCATTAATCTTCACAGATCCATTATTTTCAACAATATGTGCAAGGTAACATTCATTTCCATCTTTAACTAGTTTCTCAGCTTCCTGATATGTTATCAAAGGAAAGGGTTCATTATTTTACACAAACTGAAAAACATTCTGAAAATAAACCTCATTAGATCTGTAGTCAATATTAGCATGATAAATAGAAAGCCAATCCATACCCAAAATAACATCAAACTCTACTAGAAGAGAAAACAATAAGGTTTCTGGTAGATTCATTACGCACACAAGGAAAAGAAGTTTCTTATAATTTATTTTTTGTCTCAACATTTCCTCCATGTGTTTTTAACAATTTTTCAGGATTCATATCTTGAGATAGAATTCTCAATTTACTAGAAAACTTCTGATAAAATAATGATTGTGTATACCCTGAATCAAACAACACATTGGCATAATCTAAAAAACAAACAGTGTAGTAGATAATACTTCATTTGATGGCCCAAAATCTGCTGAAGTAGTTGAAAAGGATTTCACCACCCCATTCTTCTTGTAGTATGGCTGCATTCCCTCAGTTGAGTTCTTCGTTGGAAACTCATTTGAATAATGACCTATTTCATTGCACTTAAAATATTTTACTCTCTGTAAATCATATTTTTTCTTATAATTACCTTGATCGTTTTTAGTGCAATTACAAGCCTTAGGTCCCATTTTACCACATCGGTAGAACTTACCAGAATACAAAACTCATTCCCTAGCTTGCTTTTTACCAAAATTTCCACAAACTATTAACTTATGTTTCTTACCATCAGAAATTTTTTAATAGTTCTTCCCTTTCACCTGCCTCCTCGTCCTCTTATTTTTTTGTTTTTCAAAGAACACCATATCATCAGAAAACTCCATTTACACCTTATCCACACATAGAACATGTTTTTCATAACATAGGAAGTCATGAGAATCTAAGTTCCTTAGATAGTGTTTCTTTAACCTTGGGTAAAAATGGTAGAATTTACTATGAATATCTCATATGAAATTTGGAGCATACCTTGCCAGTAAAGTGAACTTTGCTTCTTAATCAGCCACTAAGTCATCCACCTGCCTAAATTCAAAGAATTTTTTTCCATACTAAGACAAAAAACCATATGAAAATATTTCTCCAGAATTATACCATTGAATTCATCCCAATAAATAGAATCAATCTCCTCACTATCCCTATTATTTTTCATGATTTACCACCATTGATTAGCTTCACCTTCAAAATGGTAAATAGAGAGACTAAACATTTGGTGACCTGAACAACCCATACATCGAATATCTTCTCCACTGCATTAGTCCACCCTTCTGCTAGCACAAGGTCAGATGATCCTACGAATGATGGGGATGATGCCTCATGAAATGATCTACTACTTGCATTTTCCTCTGTAGATGATCTGGATAATCTTGTGCATGGATAGAACTACCATTTATAGCCTGAGTCGATTATTCCATCACATAAAAAAACTATTCAGTTCCGATTCTGAGCATCTTGGGTTGCTGATTTGGATGGTCGACTATGTCCTGGTGTCATCCCAACATAGTTTCCCTGTTTCCTCTATGGAAAACCATTCTAAACATAGAAATATATTAGGCGAAGAAACATGGTAATCAATAAATTCTATATGATTTCAATATTATCATAAATTATTTTATGGATATTAAGTTAACAATACCCTAACTCCCAAAGTTATCTAAACTGACCTCTGATACCAACTATAAGTACTTGAATGTAAACATTACATATTTTTGAGTTAAATGGATAATTCATATTGTGGATCTTTTTAGGTTTAGAGATTTAGAGGATTAATCCATAAATATTACATTACATATCAAAAATTACAAGGTATACACCTATAATAAGTTTCCATTTCATTCATAAAATAAAAACTCTTGAAAAAAAAGAGTCATGTATAGTTCCAAGTTTTAGACAAGATGACTTTACCTTAATCCCATTCCTGTCCCTATTATTTTTTATGTCTGGTGAAAAACATTTCAAAACATGGGATGAGTATAAAAAGATCAGTAAGGGTTAAAAAATGAATGAAAACATTAGTTCATCATTACATACATAACATAATCTCTATAACATACCTCATAAAAGCATATGATTTATGAATAACACATAGAAATCATAAATCATTAATGTAACTTGTGGCATCTATATCATACTTACATTTTATCTATCATAGCTAAATTGGGAGTTACATTTGTAATACCCATCACTATATATTCCCTAAATCTCTTAGGAGAAACATTCAAATTACCTCTGTCATGTTTCCCAATGCATTAGAGAGCTATCATAGGCGCACACACCCTATGATTATCATGGAACAACCCGTATACGTAAACAATTCCCAAAAACCATAACATATTCATAACACATAAAAAAAATTAAAATAAATATAACATTTCCACATATCAATAAAGATATATCATTTAAATATATTGACATGAAAAAATTCATTATCAAAACCATTTTCAATACCAAATTACATAAAAGATTATATGGTATTTATTTTAGTTTTAAAAACAATACGGCTTGTTAAGGAATCCATAGATCAGATAATAATTGCGGCATCAGAAATGGTTTTTTTCTCCGCTTACGTAAATAAGAAACATTTTTTTTGTTGTTTAGTAAACCACCTTCTATAAATAATACTTCCATTTGAATTAAATGAAAATTAAAAGGGTTTTATACAATTTATAATAAAAATTCTTGTAGAAAACAATGGATGACTCAATAAAAGAGAATTGAGACGATGTCCCTTACCTCGTGTCCGGCATGACCCATTCATTCTTTAATCTCTTGAATAATAAAATAATGTTAATTTCTACTTGATTTATAAACTTTATAATTTTTATAATTCCTTTTATATCAATTATTACCATGCTATAAACATTATGTAATCATTTAGGTAAATAATGTTCGTTATGTGGATGTTTGTTACTTGAGTCAAAAATAAACTTCTTTTAATTTCCAGTTGTTCATGTGGTCAAATATCCATTATATCCAGAATGATATTAATGATGTAGATATCATATATATCATATATATCCTATATATGTATGTATTTATAATACTTCATAACATTTGGAGATGAGAAATTAAATCCACCGTTCGTGGAGACGGTTAGTCGTACATACACATGAATGATACTTTCATTTCTATTTCTTATTTTAGTGGAATTAAAATATAATGATACATATGTATATTATAATTCCAATATAATATCATATATAATATCATTAAATCTATCATTTATATGTCCCACAGAAGTCATTAATGAGTCATATCACTTTGAGGGCGCGATAGTCTGCACTTTCTCAAATGAAATTATCACATTTACCCATAATGGAAACCATAAAGTCATGCTATTAATGAAAAATAAAAAAGCATTAATAAAACATAAAAATAATATATATCATATATAAATACATATCTATCATAATATCCACCATGATATGTGGTAGGAGATAGTTGATCAATCATTGTTTCTTGAGGTGTGAGTTTGTCATCCACATAAACAGTATATTTTTCATCTATTAGATGGAGGTGACTGTAAGTGTAGTGTGAATAAATCTTATAAAAACATCATAGTATATTTTGGATATGGGTGTTGTAACAATAGAAAGGAAAAAAATATTTTAGGGGTTGGAGAAGTAAAATAAAAGAAAATAATTGAAGAGAAACAGTTATCTTTAATTCAGGTAACTCCCTTTGGTTTGAACCAAAAGGACTTATTTAAGTTCCTTCTGCCTAGGTAAGGGTTATAGGAGGAATATAGGTATTTAGGTATCTCAATTTTTTAGAGTTTGGAAGATCCAAAAGGATTGAGAAGTGTGTGGAATGGGATAGAAGTTGGGTACTTTTATAAGGTGAAGGAGTGGCTCTTTAGGAAAGTGTGAAAATATTATTTTATTATAAACTAATCATCAATTTCAGAAGGTCAAAAAATCATTACAGCAGAATATAAGATGACTCATACTCTAAATAAAATCATCCAATAATAATTTTATAGGTTTTAGATAATATTTTAATCATTATAATTTATTTATTTAAATCATTTATTAACGAGGTATACAATGCATCATTATTGTGTCCTAAATAATATTATTTATTTGATGTTTAAACATTATAAAAATATGAAATAATGTAGGAAATCTTTTTATCTTTCCAAAAATAATTTATTGTCGTAATGATAACATATATAACCCCACGTAAAAATTGATTTACTAAAAGATATTTGTTTATATCATTTTTGCCTTTACTTTAAGTTAATTAAAACAAAGTGTCATTATCCCTAATAACTGTCTTCATGGGATCAAAAAATCAACCCAAGGATGACCATGTTCATCCATGACTCATCCAATTAGCTTAGGAATAATTTTAAGGTAATTTTTAATTATTATAAAAAATATTTTACCTTGAATTACCCTATTTACCTTTAACCGTGGTAAATAAAAGTCAATAGTTATTATTCCCCAAATATTATTTTCATCTTATTGAACCAAATTTTACTTACTAATAACAGCCATGTACGTTGGATTTTTTAAATTCAATTCACATATGTGTTAAACTTTTATTTAATTGAAAAAGTTAAGTTATAACTACTACTTAGTAGTTTCACTATTCATAAAAAATTTACGTTTTTCAGAAAAATACCAAAAATCCAGCCTATTCTATATTTGAAATTTTAAATGAAAAAATTATGTATATTTTAAAAATTATAAAAATAGAAGTTTAATTAATTAAATTAAAATTAATTCATGTTGTCAAAATAAATAGAGTGTTTTTAAGTTACAATATCTATCAAAAGATTTACACTTGTTTATGTCCAATTTCAAAGTGAAATTAATTCTAATGACAACCCTTGGATTAAATGGAAAAATATATTCTTATTACACATTAAAAAAAATTAAAAAGGTAATATATACATATAAATAAATTATATTAAAAGGATGTTTTGAATTAAAATACAATATTTTTCACTATTTATCAAAAAATGAATTTTATTGGAAAAAATACACAAACTTTACCCAATGTAAATTTAGATGAATTGATTCTAAATAAGGATTTTATTTTTTACAATACAATATATAGAATTGAAAACAATACATTTAATGAGGGTTCCTCAACAAAAGGTGGAAAATTGACCTTTTATTGAATATTAGTGTATTTATGCTTAAAATTAGATTCATACAAATTTTAAGCCACTGTCTTTTATTAGATAAATTTAAAAACATTTAACAAACATGTATAGTCCTATTTTATTTAGATATATTCATTCCCATCATCCCAATGACTAGTCATTAACTACCATTTAAAATAATAATATTGTATTGTTAGTGTGCAACGTAAGATTTCAAAAAAACATGTTGTTGTGTATCTGGTATTCCATCGAACATATAAACTCATTTAAAGTAAAATTAATATTTAATTCACAAAATATTAATAAAAATAAAAATGTATTATTTATTTATTTACATGGGGCGTTACAGTTATACCTAGTGGTAAAACCCACAAAGAGTGTTTATATGGTATTAACTTAATTTTTCCTAGTTGCATGACAAAGAGGCCAAATTTTAAAACTGGCTACAAAGTCTCAAGGATATTCTTTGGAAAATAAATAAATCTTTATGAACAATTATCAAGGATTTAATTCCTAATTATATTAAGGGAACATGTTATGATTTGTGAGATAATTTAACATAATGCGACATAAGTATAACTAAGAGAATTATTAATATAATAGAATTATATAATATTTGAAATATATGTAATATAGGAATAAATAAAGGTGTCACTATAAGGCCCCAACCATAAACCTTACTTAATATTGAATTAAATGAATAATTCCCATTGAGGATTGTTTTATGTTTAGAGTAATAGAAAATTAGATCATAAAACATGCATTACATTCCACATTTAAACAAAGTGTTTACATCAAAGATAATATTCATTTTTCCCATCAACGAAAACATATTTGAAATAAAACATGGATTCTTTCTTGACACTTTCTTGACTCTATCATCATATCATGTACATTTCCCTTGACCTGTGAAAAACATTTCAAAAACATGGGATGAGCATAAAAATATCATAAAGGGATATAAAAATATGGAAAGGAAACATGAGTACATATATACATAATAATGAGATCATACTTTACCCATAAAACATAATCACTTTAACATACCTCATCAAATCATGAATAAATCATAGAAATCATAAGACATAAAGTTAACTTGAGGCATTCATAACATTCTTACATAGGGAGTAACCCTCTTGGTTACGTTTGGAATACCCATTACAGTATATTCCCTAAATCTATTAGGAGAAACCTCAAAGTTTAACCCCTTCATGTTACCCAATGTATTGGAGAGCTATATCGGGCTCACCCACCCTTAGTTTATCACGGAACCACATGTCTTCATAATAATTCCCAAGAACCATAACATAATCCTATCACATAAGACATGCATAAAGTAAACATAACATTTCCACTTTTCAATCACAAGATATCAATACAACACATTGATATAAAAACATTATGAAAACCATTTTCAATACCAAAATAAAATAAAAGTAAAACATGGTATTTATTGTTCATTTAAAAAAAGGTATGGCTTGTAGAGGAAGCCAAAACTCAAATAATGGTCACGGCGGTGGAGAAGTCATTGTCACTGCATACGTACGAAAAATACATTCCCTTTTGTCATTTAGTAAAACACTTTGTATAAAAAATATTCCTTTAGGATAAACGTAAAATTCAATGGGGTTTATACACTGTATAAAACAAGGTTGTGTATAAAACAAAATATGCCTCAATGAAAGGAGATTGAGATGAAGTCCCATACCTCGGGTCCGACATGACTCGATCGTTCTTTAATGTCCTGAATAATAAGCTTTAGTTAATTTCTAATTTCTTAAGAACCATTTTCAAGTTAATTATTCCTTTTATATCACTTATTACCATGTCATGAACACTATGAAATTATTTAAGTTAATAACGGTCGTTTTAACGATCATTGGTACTTGAGTAAAAAATATGCTCTTTATAATTACAAGTTGATCATGTATCCATTATATCCAAATTTATACTCATGATGTATATATCATATATATCATATATATCCATCATATACATGCATTTATAATATTACATAACATTTAGAGGTAAGAAATGAAATGCACCGTTCATGGAGACGGTAAGCCGTACGTACGCATGAACGATACTTCCATTTCTATTTCATATTTAATGGAATTAAAACATAATTATACATAATATTATTATAATTACATTATTGTATCCTATATAATATCATTCAATCTATCCTTTATACATACCAAATATGGTATTAATGAATCAAATCACTTTGAGGGGGCGGTAATCCGCACTTCCCAAAATTAAGATATCGCGTTTACCCATAATGGAAACCATAAAGGTATGTCATAAATAAAAAATACATAAGCTTAAGTAAAACATAAAAATAATATATATAACATATAAATGTAGTGACATCTTAATGGCCACCTTTGAAGGTTTTATATGAGTGTTGAACAATCATCGTTTCGTGAGGCAGAAATTCGCCATCCAGAGAAACAGTATGTTCTTTAACCATTATATGTAGGTGTGTGTAAGTGTAGCTAGAATCATTATTATAAAAACATCATAGTAAATGTAAGATACTGGTTTTGTTACAAAATAAAGGAATAAAAAGAGTTTAGAGTGTTGGAGAAGCAAAATAAAACATAAGAGCACAAGAGAAAACACTACCTTTAAAACGGGTGACTCTTTTTGATTTGAGCTCAAAGGCTTCCTTGGGAAGACTTATGACCAATGTGAGGACTCAAGGAGTAAGATAGGGATGTGGAGAGACAAAATGGGAAGGTTTTTTCCGATCCAAAGTCTTTAGAGGTGTGGGTAAGGTGGTAGAGTTGGGGGCCTTTTAAGAGGAGAGGAGGGGCACTCTGTGATGTTATAAAAGGATACTTTATTGTAAAATGCTTTTAGGAATTAAAAGGTCCCAAAATTATATATTTATAGTATAAGGTGATACTAGATATAAATCCACCAATCCAGTAGTTTTTTGACATGTGTAGGTCTTAGATTTTACATTATATTTTCATTTTATTTAAATCGATAAATAATGAGGTAATCGCTTCATCATCATGGTGTCATAAATAATTTAATTTATTTAGTGTCTAAAAATTATAAAAAAATATCATGATGTATGAAATATTTTTATATTTATAATTAATCATTATAGTTAAAAATATGACTTGTATAACCCCATTTAAAAATTGTTTTAGTAAAACAACTCATGTTTGTGACATTTTTATTTTAACTTTAAATAAAAAGGTATTAATGTCATTTTCCTACCAATGTGGCTCCATGGTGTCCCCAAGATGACCCATGGAATTTCTGGGTCTGCCATGACACATCCAATAAGGGTAGTACATGTTTCTATCTCATTTCATATTATTAAAACATAATTTTTACCTTAAACTACACTAATTACCTCTAATCGTGATAAAAAACTTAAAAGTTACTATTCACCAAAAAATTATTTTAATCCCATTGAACCAAATTTTACTTCCTAATGAAAACCATGTATGTCAGATTTTTGAAATTCAAAACACATAGGTGGTAAAATTTTATTTAAATGGAAAATCAGTTTTTATAAGTACCACTTAGTGGTTTAACTATTCATCAAAAATTGAAGTTTTTCAGAAAAATACCAAAACATCACCCTAAGATATATTTGATATTCCGAATTCAAAAATGTTTTCTATTTTAAAAAATTCAAAACATATAAGTTACATTAATTAATTTAATAATCAATTCCCGCTGACAGAGCAAATAGTGTGTTTTTATGAAACAGGAAGTATCAAAAGATTGACACTAGTTTAAGTCAAATTTCAAAGTGAAATTGATTACAATGACCACTATTGGATTAAATCATAAAAATATATTATAATTTTACTTTAAAACCCATTTAAAATATAATATAATAATATAAATAAAATATATTAAAAAAGAGGTTTTGAATTAAAATACAACATTTTTCATTATTCATTAAAAAATGAACTTTATCGGAAAAATACCAAAAATTCACACAAAGTAATGTCGTGATTATAAAGAATAATTTTATTTGGTCTAATAGAATGTATAAGGGTGGCCAAAACTATATTTAATGACGGTTCACCATCAAAAGGCGATAAGTGGACGTTTTAGTGAAAATTAGAGTATATATGCCTAAAATTGAATTCATTTCGTATTTTAAGCCTTTATATTTTATTGGAAAAATGTAAAAACATTTAACAAACATATATAATCATATTTTAGTTATTTCCATTCATTCCCACCAATACAACGGCTACGTGTTAACTACCATTTAAAATAATATTATTTTATTACTAGTGTGCAACATAAGATTTCAAAGAAACTCTTTGTTGCGTATCGGGTACGCTATCAAATGTAGAAACCCATTTAAAGTAAAATTAATATTTAATTAATAAATATTAATAAAAATGAAAATTATTTATTCTTTATTTACCTGTGATGTTACATCCTTCCCCCCTTTTCAAAATTGCATCCTCGTAATTTTATTCACTTATCAAAATAAGTGGGGATATTTATCCCTCATAGAATTTTCAGATTCCCATGTTTCCTCTTCAACAATATGGTTTTTCCAGAAAATCTTTACCTGGTGAATTACCTTATTCCGCAACACTTCCTCTCTACGGTCAAGTATCTGGACTGGTTGTTCTTCATAAGATAGATTCTCTTCCAGATGAACTACCTTTGGGCTAAAAAAATGAGATGGATATGGCATATACTTTCTCAACATCGAAACATAAAAAACATTGTGTACCAGAGATAAACTTGGAGGTAAATCCACTCGTTATGCAACTGATCCAACTTTATTTAGAATTTCATATGGTCCAATGAACCTTGGACTCAGCTTTCCTTTCTTACCAAATCGCATCACACTTTTCCATGGTGAAACATTGAGAAAAACATGATCACCGATCTCGAAAGATAGATCCTTCCTCCAATTATCCACATAACTCTTCTGCCTGCTTTGAGCTATTCTCATGTATTTCTGAATCAACTAATCTTTTTCTGGCATATCTTATAACAATTCTGGTCCCATCAACTTCCTTTCACCCACTTCATCCCAGAAAGCTGGAGTTCGACACCACTTCCCATATAATGCCTCAAATAATGCCATTTGTATACTTGAATGAAAACTGTTATTTTAAGAAAACTCAAACAAAGAAAGATTTTGGTCCCAACTTCCCTGATAATCCATAGAACAAGCACGTAGCATATCCTCCAAAGTCTGAATTGTTCTTTCTGACTGCCCATCTGATTGAGGATGAAAAGCTGTACTAAAATTTAATTCAGTACCCAATGACTTCTGAAGGCCTTTCCAAAAGTTAGAAGTGAAACTCGGATCACGTTCATATACAATGGAGTGAGGAACTCCATGTAACCAAACTATCTCTTTAAGATAAAAATGGGAAAGTTGATCTAGGGAAAAAGTATCACGTATGGCAAGGAAATGAGCAGATTTAGTCAAATGATCAATAATAACCCAGATTGCATTATTACCTCAAGGTGTCTTCGAAAATCCCACAATGAAGTCCATGGATATATTCTCCTATTTCCACTATGGTACTGGTAAAGTCTGAATCATCCCTTTCGGTAACTGCCTCTCTACCTTAACCTGTTGACAAGTCAAACACTTCACAGTAAAATCAGCAATATCCCTTTTCATTCCATCCCACCAGTAATACTCCCGAAGATCTCTATACATCTTAGTACTGCCAGGATGGACTAAAAACGGAGAACTATGAGCTTCACATAACAAATCTCTCTTCAACTGTAAATCACACAGCACACACAATCTCTTCCCAAATATCAAAACAAAATCATTATCAGTATTGAATTCAGGCATCTTACCCTTATAAACCAGCTCTACATTTTTCTGCAACTCGCTGTCATGCTTCTGTGCTTGCTTAATTCTGTCTAATAGAGAATATTTCACTGATACTTGAAAAAAAAACAGAAGAACATCCTACACCAAAAACTTCTATGCCAAATTTCATCAAATCCTTAACCAAAGGATCACGTTCCAAACGAAACATAGCTAATGAAGCATTACTTTTTCAACTCAAAGCATCAGCCAATTTATTTGCTTTCCCCGGATGGTAATGAATTCTACAATCATAATCCTTGATTAATTCTAGCCATATCCTCTGTCTCATGTTCAAATATTTCTGAGTGAATAAATACTTTAAACTTTTGTGATCGGTATATATCTCACACTTTACTCCATACAAATGATACCTCCAAATTTTTAAAGAGAAAACAACAGCAGCTAATTCCAAATCATGTGTAGGGTAATTTACCTCATGAGTTTTCAACTTACGTGAAGCATAAGAAATTACCTGATCATTCTGCATTAGGACACAACCAAGTTCTTTCAACGAAGCATCACTATATATTACAAAATCACCATTCCTGGAAGGAAGTGCCAAAACTGGAGCATTCACCAATCTTCTTTTCAACTACTTCGGTAGTAACCTAAGTCAACAGATCCATCACTACAACAAACTGTTTAGTTCTGATTCTAACCCTCTCAGGATACTGATTTGAAAGTTCATTTCCCTCTGTAAGCCTTCCTAGAAATGTTGTTATGATACCTCTATGAAAAACCATTCTTAACACAGAACTATATTATACGAAGCAACATGGTAATCTTAAAATGCTATATCATTTAAATTTGACCATAAAAAATATTTTTTGATAATCATTTAATAGAATTCTAACTCCTAAAGTTATCTAAACCTACCTCTGATACCAACTATAAGGCCCCGACCTTAAACCTTACATAATATTCAATTAAATGAATAATTCACATTGAGGATATTTTCAGGTTTAGTGTTTTAGAGAATTAGATCATAAAACATGCATTACATTCCACATTTAAACAAAGTGGTTACATAAAAGATAGTATTAATTTTTTCCCATCAACGGAAGCATATTTGAAATAAAACATGGATTCTTTATTGACACTTCCTTGACACTATCATCATATCATGTACCTTTCCCTTGACATGTGAAAAACATTTCAAAAACATGGGATGAGCATAAAAATCTCAGTAAGGGATATAAAAATATGGAAAGGAAACATGAGTACATATATACATAAGAATGAAATCATACTTTACCCCTAAAACATAATCACTTTAACATACCTCATCAAATCATGAATAAATCATAGAAATCATAAGAAATAAAGGTAACTTGAGTCATTCATAACATTCTTATGTAGGGAGTAACCCTCTTGGTTACGTTTGGAATACCCATCACAATATATTCCCTAAATCTCTTTGGAAAAACCTCAACGTTTAACCCCTTCGTGTTACCCAATGCATTTGAGAGCTATATCGGGCTCACCCACCCTTAGTTTATCACAAAACCACCCGTCTTCATAATAATTCCCAAGAACCATAACATAATTGTATCACATAAAACATGCATAAAGGAAAGATAACATTGCCAGTTTTCAATCACAAGATATCAATACAACACATTGATATAAAAACATTATGAAAACCATTTTCAATACCAAAATAAAATAAAAGTAAAACATGGTATTTATTTTTCATTTAAAAAAAATGCATCGCTTGTAGAGGAAGCCGAAACTCAAATAATGGTCATGGTGGCGGAGAAGTCGTTGTCGCCGCATACGTACGACAAAAACATTCCCTTTTTTCATTTAGTAAAACGATTTGTATAAAAAATATTCCTTTCTAATAAATGTAAAATTCAAAGGGTTTTATACACCGTATAAAATAAGGTTGTGTATAAAACAAAATATGCCTCAATGAAAGGAGATTGAGACGAAGTCCCATACCTCGGGTCCGACTTGACTCGATCGTTCTTTAATGTCCTGAATAATAAACTTCAATTAATTTCTACTTGATTAAGAACCCTTTTCAAGTTCATTATTCCTTTTATATCACTTATTACCATGTCATGAAAACTATGAAATTATTTAAGTTAATAACGGTCGTTTTAACGATCATTGGTACTTGAGTAAAAAATATGCTCTTTATAATTACAAGTTTTTCATGTATCCATTATATCCATAGTTATACTCATGATGTATATATCATATATATCATATATATCCAGTATATACATGCATTTATAATATTACATACCATTTAGAGGTAATAAATGAAATGCACCGTTCATGGAGACGGTAAGCCATACATACGCATGAATGTTACTTCCATTTCTATTTCATATTTAATGGAATTAAAACATAATGATACATAATAGTATTATAATTCCAGTATTGTATCATATATAATATCATTCAATATATCCTTTATACGTACCACATATGGTATTAACGAATCAAATCACTTTGAGGGGGCGGTAGTCCACACTTCCTAAATTGAAGATATCGCGTTTACCCATAATGGAAACCCTAAAGGTATGTCATAAATGTAAAATAAATAAGATTAAATGAAACATAAACATATTATATATCGTATATAAATGTAGTGACATCTTAATGGCAACCATTGAAGGTGTTATATGAGTGTGGAACAATCATCATTTCGTGAGGCAGAAATTCACCATCCACGGAAACTATATGTTATTTTACCATTAGATGCTTGTGTGTGTAAGTGTATCCTGAATACTTGATATAAAAACATTATAGTATATTGAAGATACTGTTTTTGTTACAAAAGAAATGAATAAATAGAGTTTAGTGGGTTGGAGAAGCAAAATAAAACATAAGAACACAAGAGAAAATGCTACCTTTAAAACGGGAAAATCTTTTTGATTTGAGATCAAATGCTTCCTTGGGAAGACTTATACCCAAAGTGAGGCTTCAAGGAGTAAGAGATGGATGTGGAGAGACAAAATGGGTAGGTTTTGGCCGAGCCATAGGCTTGAGAGGTGTGGGTAAGGTGGTAGAGGTGGGGGCCTTTTATAAGAGGAGAAGAGGGGCACTCTTGGAAAGTTATAAAAGGTTACTTTATTATAAAATGATTTTCGGATTTAAAAGGACCAAAAATTATATATTTCTATTATAAGGTGCTAATAGTTCTAAATACACCCATAAAATAGGTTTTTGATATGTTTAGGTCTTAGATTTTACATAACTTTTCATTTTATTTAAATCGTTAAATAATAAGGTAATCACTGCATCAGCATGGTGTCATAAATAGATTACTTTATTTAGTGTCTAAAAATTATAAAAAAATTTCATGACGTAAGAAATATTTTTATCTTTCTAATGAATGTTTATAGATAAAAAATATGACTTGTATAACACCATTTAAAAACTCTTTTAGTAAAATAACTCATGTTTGTGACATTTTAATTTTAACTTTAAATAAAAAGTTATTAATGTCATTTTCCTAAAAAAGTGGTTTCATGGGGTCCCCAAGTTGACCCATGGATTTTATTGGTCGGAAATGACACATCAAATAAGGGTAGTACATGTGTCTAGGTCATTTCATATTATTAAAACATTATTTTTACATTAAACTACACTAATTACCTCTAATCGTGATTAAAAACATAAAAGTTACGATTCACCAAAAAATTATTTTAATCCCATTGAACTAAATTTTACATCCTAATGAAAATCATGTATGTAGGATTTTTGAAATTGAAAACACAGAGGTGGTAAATTTTCATTTAAACGGAAAATCCGTTTTCATAAGTACCACTTAGTGGTTTCACTATTCATCAAAAATTGATGTTTTTCAGAAAAATATCAAAACTTCACCCTAAGCTATATTTGATATTCCGAATTCAAAAATGATGTCTATTTTACAAAATTCAAAACATATAAGTTACATTAATTAATTTAATAATTAATTCCCGCTGTCATAGTAAATAGCGTGTTTTTATAAAACAATAAGTATCAAAAGATTGACATTAGTTTAAGTCCAATTTCAAAGTGAAATTGATTCCAACGACCACTATTGGATTAAATGGTAAAAATATATTCTAATTTCACTTTAAAACCCATTAAAAATATAATTTAATTATATAAATAAATAAGATTAAAAAGAGGTTTTGAATTAAAATACAACATTTTTCACTATTCATTAAAAATGAACTTTATCAGAAAAATACCAAAAATTCACAAAAGATAAAATTTGATGTCCCGATTCTAAAGAAGAATTTTATTTTCTCCAATAGAATGTATAAGAGTAACCAATACTATATTTAATGACGGTTCTCCATCAAAAGGCGATAAGTGGACCTTTTAGTGAAAATGAGAGTATATATGCCTAAAATTGAATTATTTTCATATTTTAAGCCTTTATCTTTTATTGGATAAATGAAAAAACATTTAACAAACATATATAATCATGTTTTAGTTATTTACATTCATTCCCGCCAATACAATGGCTATGTGTTAACTACCATTTAAAATAATATTATTTTATTACAAGTGTGCGATGTAAGATTTCAAAGAAACTCTTTGTTGCGTATCGGGTATGCTATCGAACATAGCAACCCTTTTAAAATAAAATTAATGTTTAATTCATAAATATTAATAAAAATGAAAATGCTTTATTCTTTATTTACCTGGGATGTTACATCCTTCCCCCCTTTTTGGAATTGCATCCTCGCGTTTTTATTCACTTATCAAATTAAGTGGGGGTATTTATACCTCATAGCATTTTTAGATTCTCATGTTGCCTCTTCAACCATATGGTTTTTCCATAAAACCTTTACCTGGTGAATTACCTTATTCCGCAACACATTCTCTCTACGGTTAAGTATCTGGACTGGTTGGTCTTCATAAGATAGATTCTCTTCCAGCTGAACTACCTCTAGGCTCAAAACATGAGATGGATTTGGAATATAATTTCTCAACATCAAAACATGAAAAACATTGTGTACCTGAGATAAACATGGAGGTAAAATCGATCGGTATGCAACTGATCCAACTTTCTCCAGAATTTCAAATGGTCCAATGAACCTTGGACTCATCTTTCCTTTCTTACCAAATCGAATCACACTTTTCCATGGTGAAATTATGAGAAAAACATGATCACTTTCCTCGAAAGATAGATCCTTCCTCCGGTTATCCGCATAACTCTTCTACCTGCTTTGAGTTGTTCTCATGTATTTCTGAACCAACTGAACTTTTTCTGCCATCTCTTCTAACAATTCTAGTCCCATCAACTTCCTCTTACCCACTTCATCCCAGAAATCTGGAGTTCATCACCGCTTCCCATATAATGCCTCAAATGGTGCCATCTGTATACTAGAATGAAAACTGTTATTATAAGAAAACTCAACCAAAGAAAGATGTTGGTCCCAGCTTCCATGATAATCCATTGAACAAGCACGTATCATATCCTCCAATGTCTGAATTGTTCGTTCTGATTACTCATCGGATTTAGGATGAAAAGTTGTACTGAAATTTAATTTAGTACCCAACGACTTCTGAAGGACTTTCCAAAAGTTAAAAGTGAACCTCAGATCACGGTCAGATACAATGGAGTAAGGAACTCCATGTAACCTGACTATCTCTTTAAGATACAAACAGGAAAGTTGATCTAGGGAAAAAGTATCTCATATGGAAAGGAAATGAGAAGATTTAGTCAAGCGATCAACAATAACCCAGATTTCATTATTACCTCGAGGTGTCTTTGGAAATCCCACAATGAAGTCCATGGATATATTCTCCTATTTCCACTTTGGAACTGGTAATGGTTGAAGCATCCCTTTCGGTAACTGCCTCTCTGCTTTAACCTGTTGACAAGTCAAACACTTCACAGTAAAATCAGAAATATCTCTTTTCATTCCGTCCCACCAGTAATACTCCTGAAGATCTCTATACATCTTAGTACTGCCAGGATGGATGGAAAATGGAGAACTATGTTCTTCACATAACAAATCTCTCTTCAACTCTAAATCACACGTCACACACAATCTCTTCCCAAATCTCAAAACAAAATCATTATCAATATTGAATTCAGGCAACTTACCCTTCTGAACCAGCTCTACCTTTTTCTACAACTCACTGTCTTTCTTCTGTGCTTTCTTAATTCTGTCTGATAGAGAAGATTTCACTGATACCTGAAAAAAAAAACAGAAGAACATCCTGCACCAACAACTTCTATGCCAAAGTTCATCAAATCCTTAACCAAAGGATCACGTTCCAAATGCAGCACTGCTAATGAAGCATTACTTTTTTGACTCGAAGCATCAGCCAATTTATTTTCTTTCCCCGGATGGTAATGAATTGTACAATCATATTCCTTGATTAATTCTAGCCATCTCCTCTGTCTCATGTTCAATTCTCTCTGAGTGAATATATACTTTAAACTTTTGTGATAGGTATATATCTCACACTTTACTCTATACAAATGATGCCTCCAAAATTTTAATGCGAAAACAACAGCAGCTAATTCCAAATCATGTGTAGGGTAATTTACCTCATGAGTTTTCAAATGATGTGAAGCATAATCAATTACCCGATCATTCTACATTAGGACGCAACCAAGTCCTTTCAATTAAGCATCACTATATATTACAAAATCACCATTCCTGGAAGGAAGTGCCAAAAATGGAGCATTCACCAATCTTCTTTTCAACTCCTTCGGTAGTAACCTAAGTCAACAGATCCATCACTGCAACAAACTGTTTAGTTCTAATTCTAACCATCTCAGGATACTGTTTTGAAAGGTCATTTCTCTCTATAAGACTTCCTAGAAAAGCTGTTATGATTCCTCTTTGAAAAACCATTCTTAACGCAAAAATATCTTAGGCGAAGCAACAGGGTAATCTTCAAATTCTATATCATTTCAATTTGACCATAAAAAAATATTTTTGGATAATCATTTAATAGAATTATAAATCCTAAAGTTATCTAAACTGACCTCTGATACCAACTATAAGGCCCCGACCTTAAACCTTACTTAATATTGAATTAAATGAATGATTCACATTGAGGATCTTTTCAGGTTTGGAGTTTTAGAGAATTAGATCATAAAACATGAATTACATTCCACATTTAAACTAAGTGGTTACATAAAAGATAGTATTCATTTTTCCCATCAACGGAAACATATTTGAAATAAAACATGGATTCTTTCTTGACACATCCTTGACACTATCATCATATCATGTACCTTTCCCTTGACCTATGGAAAACATTTCCAAAACTTGGGATGAGCATAAAAAGCTCAGTAAGGGATATAAAAATATGGAAAGGAAACATGAGTACATATATACATAATAATGAAATCATAATTTACCCATAAAACATAAGCACTTTAACATACCTCATAAAATCATTAATAAATCATATAAATCATAAGACATAATGGTAACTTGAGGCATTCATAACATTTTTACATAGGGAGTAACCCTCTTGGTTACGTTTGGAATACCCATCACAGTATATTCCCTAAATCTCTTTGGAGAAACCTCAATGTTTAACCCCTTCGCATTACCCAATGCATTAGAGAGCTTTATCAGACTCACCTGCCCTTAGTTTATCACTGAACCACCCATCTTCACAATAATTCCCAAGAACCATAACATAATCGTATCACATAAAACATGCATAAAGGAAACATAACTTTTCCAGTTTTCAGTCACAAGATGTCAATACAACACATTGATATAAAAACATTATGAAAACCATTTTCATTACCAAAATAAAATAAAAGTAAAACATGGTATTTATTTTTCATTTAAAAAAAGTTATGGCTTGTAGAGGAAGCCAAACTCAAATAATGGTCACGGTGGCGGAGAAGTCGTTGTCACCGCATACGTATGACAAAAACATTCCCTTTTTTCATTTAGTAAACCTTTTTGTATAAAAAAGATTCATTTTGGGTAAACGTAAAAGTCAAAGGGGATTATACACCATATAAAATAAGGTTGTGTATAAAACAAAATATGCCTCAATGAAAGGAGAATTAGACGAAGTCCCATACCTCGGGTCCAACTTGACTCGATCATTCTTTAATGTCCTGAATAATAAACATGAGTTAATTTCTACTTGCTTAAGAACCTTTTTCATGTTCATTATTACTTTTATATCACTTATTACCATGTCATGAAAACTATGAAATTATTTATGTTAATAACGGTAGTTTTCATGATCATCGGTACTTGAGTAAAAAATATGCTCTCTATAATTACAAGTTGTTCATGTATCCATTATATCCAGAGTTATAATCATGATGTATATATCATATATATCATATATATCCAGTATATACATTCATTTATAATATTACATAACATTTAGAGGTAATAAATGAAATGCACCATTCATTGAGACGGTAAGCCGTACGTACGCATGAACGCTACTCCCATTTCTACTTCATATTTAATGGAATTAAAACATAATGATACATAATAGTATTATAATTACAGTATTGTATCATATATAATATCAGTCAATCTATCCTTTATACATACCAAATATGGTATTAACGAATCAAATCACTTTGATGGGGCGGTAGTCCGCACTTCCTAAAATGAAGATATCACGTTTACCCATAATGGAAACCATAGAGGTATGTTATAAATGAAAAATAGAGAAGATTAAGTAAACCATAAATATATTATATATCATATATAAATGTAGTGACATCTTAATGTCCACCTTTGAAGGTGTTATATGATTGTTGAACAATAATCGTTTCGTGAGGCAAAAATTCACCATCCACAGAAACTATATGTTCTTTAACCATTAGATGTATGTGTGTGTAAGTGTAGATCGAATCCTTATTATAACAACATCATAGTATATTGAAGATACTTGTGTTGTTACAAAATAAAGGAATAAAAAGAGTTTAGAGGGTTGGAGAAGCAAAATAAAACATAAGAACACAATAGAAAACACTACCTTTAAAACGGGAAACTCTTTTTGATTTGAGCTCAAAGGCTTCCTTGGGAAGAATTCTGCCCAAATTGAGGCTTCAAGGAGTAATAGAGGGACATGGAGAGACAAAATGGGCAGGGTTTGGCCAAGCCAAAGGCTTGAGAGGTGTGGGTAAAGTGGTAGAGGTGGGGGCCTTTTATAAGAGGAGAGGAGGGGCACTCTTGGAAAGTTATAAAAGGTTACTTTAGTATAAAATGCTTTTCGGATTTAAAAGGTCCCAAAATTATATATTTCTAAGATAAGGTGCTAATAGTTAGAAATCCACCCATCCAATAGGTTTTTGACATGTTTAGGTCTTATATTTTTCATTATCATGTCATTTTATTTAAATTGTTAAATAATGAGGTAATCGCTGCATCATCAGGGTGTCATAAATAATTTAATTTATTTAGTGTCTAAAAATTATTAAAAAAAATTTCATGATGTAGGAAATATTCTTAGATTTATAATGAATATTTATAGTCATAAATATGACTTGTATAACCCCATTTAAATTTTTTTTATTAAAACAACTCATGTTTGTGACATTTTTATTTTAACTTTAAATAAAAGGTATTAATGTCATTATCCTACCAAACTGGCTCCATGGGGTCCCCAAGATGACCCATGGAATTTCATGGTCGGCCATGACACATCCAATAAGTGTAGGACATGTGTCTAGGTCATTTCATATTATTAAAACATTATTTTTACCTTAAACTACACTAATTACCTCTAATCGCGATTAAAAACTTAAAAGTTACTATTCACCAAAAAAATATTTTAATCCCATTGAACCACATTTCACTTCCTAATGACAACCATATATGTCGGATTTTTGAAATTCAAAACACAGAGGTGGTAAAATTTCATTTAAATGGAAAATCAGTTTTTATAAGTACCACTTAGTGTTTTCACTATTCATAAAAAATTGAAGTTTTTCAGAAAAATACCAAAACATCACCCTAAGCTATATTTGTTATTCCAAATTCAAAAATGATGTCTATTTTAAAAAATTAAAAACATATAAGTTAAATTATTTAATTTAAAAATTAATTCCTACTGTCAGAGTAAATAGCGTGTTTTTATGAAATAATAAGTATCAAAAGATTGACACTAGTTTAAGTCCAATTTAAAAGTGAAATTGATTCCAACGAAAACTATTGGATTAAATGGTAAAAATATATTCTAATTTCACTTTAAAACCCATTAAAAATATAATCTAATAATATAAATAAATTAGATTAAAAAGTGGTTTTGAATTAAAATACAACATTTTTCACTATTCATTAAAAAAAACGAACTTTATCGGAAAAATACCAAAAAATCACACAAAGTAAAATTTGAGGTCCTGATTCTAAAGAAGAATTTTATTTGGTCTAATAGAATGTATCAGAGTGACCAAAACTATATTTAATGATGGTTCACCATCAAAAGGCGATAAGTGGACTTTTAGTGAAAATTAGAGTATATATGCCTAAAATTGAATTCTGTTCATATTTTAAGCATTTATAATTTATTGGATAAATGTAAAAACATTTAAAAAACATATATAATCATATTTTAGTTATTTCCATTCATTCCCGCCAATACAATGGCTACGTGTTAACTACCATTTAAAATTATATTATTTTATTACTAGTGTGCAACGTAAGATTTCAAAGTAACTCTTTGTTGCGTATCGGGTACGCTATCGAACATAGCAACCCCTTTAAAGTAAAATTAATATTTAATTCATAAATATTAATAAAAATGAAATTTCTGTATTATTTATTTACCTGGGATGTTACAGTCACTAGAGAAGACATATTTATATTGGGAATCATATTCATGTATACTTATTATTTTATATTCTTTAATAACCATTTTTATTTTAGTATCTGGTTGAAACAGGGTTTTTTGGATAAAGATGAGAAATATATATATCAAATAACTACAATATCTTTTAACTGAATAAGGGAGCATAAATAAATTTTTTTGAATAATTTTTAAACTTAATATGATTCAAAAGGCGATCTTTCTATTCTTACTTGAGTTAGTGAGGTCAATAACAAAATAGAAATTAGTTTTTTATAATCAAAGTTACTTTTATAAGTGAGTGATACTTAACATGGGTATTTTAGATTATTCTAAAAGTTATTATGCTTATTTGAAACCTCTAAAAATTATATATAAGTAGCCTTGTATTAAAGGTAAAAAAATAATATAAAATTATATTACAAATCATGAAAGTTATTTTATAGCCGGTTGTATATTGGGGGAAAAATATTGAAGAACACATGATTGAGGTTTTGATAACTCTTAAGATAAATATAATATTGATGATGAGGTAATAAAGGGTCGAATAAATTTGATAAATTTGGGTTAGATATAATTGATACTATTGGAATTGATTACTATAAATAGTGATCTATGATATTTTTGGTTGGTGTTATCTCATTTTTTTGTAATATGATATATAGTAACTATTGAATGCCCTTATGAACTAGTGATTGATACCACTTTAGGATTAAATATAGAAATATTTTTTTGAAATAATATGTGCTTTTACTATGGTTTTATATTTTAGAGACAAGTATTTTTGGAAATGTTTTACACTATATAATATATAATTAGGTATTATTCAATCGATTTTGTTTGAATAAATACTGGAATGTTGATCTTGAATAAGATAGTAAGGTATATACAACATTGGATGTTATATAAAAAATAATAATTTTTTTATGAATACCCTCTCCAATTTTCATCAGTTGGTAATGAATTATAATTGTGAGGATTTATTTTATTTAATACATGATAAATTAATAACCTAAGATATTGGAGAAATTAAATTAATAATATCTTAAATATATTGTATCAAATGGAACAACGAACTAAAATTATTCCACGATATGATTATACCATTTAAGTATTTCCATTGAATTGGTTGTATGAGTATGAATTTAATATATTGTGTTAGAATCTACCTATTATCGATTATTCCTTTCGTAAAAAAACAATGTATATTAACTTTAAATGGTTATTTCAATAAAAAATAATAATGATTGATTAATTATAGATTTATTTTTGTACTATATAAAATTATAATAAGATCTATTGGTATTTTAGAAAATTTTATTTTATTATAAAATTACCTTCTAAATATATTTTATGTTATAATTTAAAATTTAAAATTTAAAATCTGAGAAACTAAATTTGAAAAAATAAATGTTATTTTATTATTTATAAATTAAATATTATTTTACGCATTCATTTTTAATTTTTTTTTAAAAAAAATTAATTTTTAGATGAATTGTTAAAATAATGATTTTACAAATACCATCACTTTTATGACTATAACATGATAGTTCTTGAAAAAAAATTTACAAGATAAAATATATTTTATAATTTTTAATTATATATTTTAAAATACTATGTTGATACATAAAACTCACTATAAACATTTTATAAAATTGGGGTTATATGTTCTTGAAAACTGTTTTTAAATATTTATTTTAAAAAAAATTACATCATGGAATTTAGTTTTAAAATTAATTTATTATTTTATAAATATTTATTTAATAATAATAAACATTTTAATATCAATATAATAAATAACATTTATAATTTTATACTAAAAATATTATACATAAATAACACTTTTTTCTAATAATAGATTTTTACATGTTATATGAAATATTAAAAAAAATTATTTCAATAAATTATAAATATTTTGTTTAAAAAATTACAAAAAAATAAAAAACTCTATATTAAAATTATGAAATAATTTAAATTTAAAGTTATTCCATAAAAATTTCATTCTAAGGGTTTACGTTTAGTTTCCATGATGTGGGTAAATTAGGATTAAAGGAATTTATTATTGTGAAAAGATTTAAATATGTGAAGTAATATTTGAAATTGGATAGAGGATTGAGTTTTTTACTTATCCCTTTTCCCCACACCACTATTATTGTTTTTTGACCGTTTTCATTGATTAATGTGTTGATATTATTGATATATAATGTTTTTTTTACAAAAGTTTCATTTTCTTCACTTCTAAAAGGAGAGTACCTCATCCCTCTTTCGCTAACAATTCTTTATCCACGTATTAAAAAACAATATCCTATTATCTCTTAAACACCCTCCCAATTACATTGAATTATTGGTACCATGATAAGTCCAATGTAAGGTCTCTTAAGTAGTTTTACTATGGAGAACATCAAAGGAAAATGTAATACTCTCAACCCAAATTCTCTATGTTCTTTTCATCCCCAACAACAATCAAGTCCCCAGTATTTAAGATTTTATAATAAAAATAGCATTATTACTTTTTTGAAATTTTATTATACTATTGGAATATTAATATTATACTTTCCTCCATGATCATCAAGCCTAAAAAACATTTTCATGTGTGTATACGAACTTCTACCACCATGAATGACATGTTTTGTATTCCATTAAAACCTAACATGGATGACATGAAAAATGTATGTGGTTTGAAAAAATGACATTTATCAAAATTTTAATATTTTTGAATGATAATATATTAATATTCATTTGTAATAAAAAAAATATGGAGTTATAGTAGCTTTAACTGCCATAAATGGATATTTCTTTGAAACATTCATAATATAGATAATTTTTAAGATTACATTTGAAAAATTGTGATGACTATCCTAAATTAATAGTAACTAATATAAAACTATAATATTCTCAAGATAATGAGGTTATTTTTGAACACCTTTTTCAATAACCAACAAAAAGAAAGTGTTTCAATCAAATTAATCGAAAAACTATGAGTAACTTACATAAGAAAAAACTATATTATAAATAAGTAAAAAATATAATAGGTGGACATTAGAAAATTGAATTTAAAAAATTACTATTATTGGATATATATCTAATTAACATAATTTATTTATTACGTAATTTAAGTACAAGTGTTGAATCGTTTTTGATATGAGTTATGGGTTCTGCCTCAAATTTTCTTTCTCTGGAGAACATTTTCTTTTATGCACCAATTATAATTTAAATGTTGTGTATACTACCAATTGTATATATAATAACATCAATGAGATTTATTAATATTATATTTAAATCAAATGAAAAATTTATTTATTTTATAGTTTTTTTATTAAAATGTATCTTATGATGTAAGGGTATAATCACAATCATCCTTCATTTAGACACGCTTTGATATTATTAATTAATCATTTGTCCTGGTCTTATATACTACCCCATGAATTATAATTTCATAAATCAATTTTCAACATGGAAATTTCACTTACATTCATGTTCTTACTTTCTGCGATCTATTATTGATGTCTTCCAAAAAATATAAGTATCTTTTGTAAATCAATCTATTTATTTATTTTATAATTTTTCTCCCTGATTATCATTTTCCATTTCATACGGTATATTCTATTTATACCATGGGATATAAATTTTAATTTTGGTTATCATTAATTGTAAAATCTAAAAAAATTTAAATAAACTATGAAAGGAATAATTATCATCCATTTAAATGATTTTCACCTATTTATCTAGAGTTTCTCTTCCAACAAATTTTCTTCTATTTAATTTGAAACCAAATTTTGTGTTAACTTGTTTTAATATTTTATTTACATTATATTATATTCAAAATAGTTTTTTATTATTTTATTTTAAGATGAGTGATTTAAAAAATGTTCTTTAAAACATAATATATGATCTTTCATACCTCTTTAAAGACTTTTTAGTTACACATTTGTTTTCTCCCTTTTTATATGATATTCATCGCATGTACATCCATTATTTTTTCATATATTCCCCATAAATAGATTTTTTAATATACTAATAATTTATCAGGTCAAATATGTTTTCAGTTCCCTTAAAATTTCTCATTTTATATTAATCATTTCTATTGTAACATTACTATTTATTGTCTCATGTTATGAAAAACACCCATAAATGATTTTAAAAAATTGTTTAGATTTTAAAAAATATATCATTTTATGGAAAACCCTCTTGGTTCAATATTGGTTTTATGGAAAAAAAAATATTCTCAAAACTTATTTAATAATATCATTCCATCATTTCATAATATTTATCCAAATTATTTCATAATGATCCATTCATTAATGGATATATCTAATGATTTTTAATTATTATAAATCCTTGTTACATACCTACATACCTTTATTAATTATAAAATAAAAATAGGATTTATTTCAATTTTTACAGTAGAATATATATGATATAGTCTTCAGTTACGCCATCAGAAAAAATTATGAAACCCATTTCATTATTCTAGGTTATATCATATTTTTGAATTACGAATGGATTATTTTCCTCTTATGGAATACATATTCTTATACATATTGTGATGTGATGGGTGGTCCCGTTATAGCTTGTGAATAGAAAGGGTAACATTAATGTCTCATTAGATAACATGTATTTTTCATAGACAATCATCCTAATAATACAAAATTATTATTGTGGTTATCCTATTCAAACTATGTTGTGATGGAATTTGTCTAGACCATATAATTACAATGATAGTGTATTTCCTTTGTCGTATTGTATTGGTTGTTATCCTTGACATATTCTAATGACTCTATGAATTATAATTTTACTATATGATGATAATTCCATGATCTTCTAGTTTCATTTCCTTAACCCTTGGTTCTAGGATTTTAATCATTCTCATTATGATAGAACTTTAGGCCTCTATACGCTCATGTTCTACATTATTTAGATGATAATTCCCCTACTGTGATTTCTTACTTACCCTTTTATTTATACATTCTCCCCATGGGTATGCTATTCAATTATATAATTTCTACATGAGTTAAGAGCACTATTTGAAGTGTCAAGTAAATATTTTTTTAACTATATTTAAGATAATTTATTTAAATATCAAATCTTCTATTGAAATTATACATCTATATGATCGTCTTGTGTTGTATGAAAACTAAGTATTAATTCATGTAATAATGTTTGTTTATTATTAGGGTTTATATAGTAAAAAATTTCAAATATTATGTATCAAATATAAAAAAATGTTATATTTAAAAATATCTTTGAAAAAAATAAAAAACACAAATAAACAAAATAGGGTTCCTATTGGGTTAAATTTTATTTAGATAAATTTCCATAAAAATAAATAAATAATGAAAATATCCAAATCCAATTTCAAATATACATGAATAGGATTTTTTGATAAAATTAGTTAATAAATACAAAATAACTGATTAATGTACATGGGAAGTTGAAAATAACATAACACATCAATACAAATAAGCATGAAATTTTATTAAAATTGAAATGTAGAACTATACTAGACAATTCATATAAGTAAAATTAATATCATTAAAACAGAATGTCCATATTATCGTATAAGTAAAAATAAATAGAAGATAAAATTATGACATCATGATTTTATAGTATAATTTCCTACGAAAATTAGGAAAGAATAGAAATCCATAAATTTATATAAAAGGTATTGATCAATGGAGGAGGAGCGACATCATAAGTAGGGATGATATTGAGGGGAAGGGAGGACATTGTTGAGGGAAGGTAAGTATGTCTTATTTGATGGTATGGGAAGTATTTATCATCAAAGGGTGTGATGAAATCATTGAGGATATGGGGGCACAAGTATGTTGATGGGATGGGGAAACACACATGTTGAGATCAATTGAGGGGGGGGAGGAGCTATGAATATTAAGGTTTATCGGTTGATAATTTTATAGACTACCACTAAACATTTACTTAGATTTAGTTTATCAATAAAATACCAATAATAATAATATTCTTAGTTTTTTCAAAAACCACCCCAAATAAATTGCTGGATATTTGATATTCAGATGTTCAGAGTGGTTCGAAATACTTGTCACAAATAAAAATATGCCAATATCTATTTTTACTAAAGTAATATATCTAAAAAAGATAATGTTTTTATGTGATTTAAAATGAATTTTTTTCGAGTGAAATTTGAATAATTGTGGTTGAAACTACATGTTAATTATATTCATCTCACTTAAAGGTTTGTAGGAACCACCCACCCTAATGAATTAGATTCTGTTATCAAAGAAGTAGAGATAGTTGTACATCTCTTTTTAAAAATTATTTTATGGTACCACTGTCTTATTATATTTATTTAATTTTATATTTTATTTATTGTTAAAAGGGGGAAAAAAGTCAAATGAAATCCTGTATTGGGAGGTTGAAAAGTTTTATCACCTGGTTAAACATTTCGTTTCACTGAGTGATGGGATTTACTTAAAACATTTCCTTATATATAAGTGGGGGTTATGAAAATTATCTTTTGAGAAATTCTTTTATTTCTTTATGTGATAATATTTACAAATTTTTTTAAGATTTATGAGGTGATAACATTGTTAGTGGAGTTGATAATAAATCCAAAGGGGGGGATTAAGGATCCTACAAGATTTTTTAGAGCTATATTATATTTAATAAAAACGTGAAATGATAATCATCAGAACAATTTTATGTTACTCATGATTTTTTCATAATGTCTTGAAATTTTTGAATTTTTTAGATTACTGGAGTAGTAATTTGTTGATTAAAAGAAGTCATTATTTGATTTGAGTGATTTATTTATCTTTTAATTAAATATGATGTATGAAAAAGGAAATTCATATGTATTATTTTTTAGTGAGATAAGGAGAAAATTTATAAAATTAACATAAAGTAAAATATTTTTTCATGATACATAATATTTTATGGATCCATAGAATAGAAATTTGGGAATAATTTGGTCGATACATATGATGTTCCTTTGAGATGGACCAAAAAATAAATATAGTGAATGTGTATAATTTTTCACTAGTATATAAAAGTATTAAGTAGAACTTTATATGGTTTTATAGTATGTAATATTTTATTGAAGTTAGACTAAAAAATAGAAATTTTGGTTAGTGTGTAAGAAGATTAGAACAATGGGTATGAAATTCTACATAAATATTTTTATGGTCTTCTCCAATTTGAGGAGTGATATGTAAGATGATTCTAAAATCCAATGTATAATTTTTTAAAAGTATATAATCTAATATATTAATTTTCAAACCATTATACTAATATAACATGAGTTTATTTGAACACTAAATGAAAATTAATCAAAAAGAATCATCTCACATAGAACAACGATGTATGGTATTCATTATACTAATACGTATGATAGAAATAATCACAAAGGGATCATCCCAACACTAAGAGGGTTTAATGTTTTTTGGTAAACATTTAAACCAATTAAAAAAATTCAGCTTTTGAATTTTTTAATTATTGAGTGATTGGATGTTTATTTCATTATCTCACCTTTATTCAGTATGCATGTTGAAATATACAAGAAAGTGTCAAAATATGTACTCAAGGAATGTTTTACTATGTTTACATATTTAATGATGAATATGTACTTAATGACACATGGTTGTCATCCCATGTTCATATATTCAATCATATTGTAAAATAAAGCATAGTTAATGGTATATTATTAAACAAGATTAAAATAGAATGAACTAGGTATATTATATGTAATTTATTATTGGCATTTAAAAATATTTAATCATTTTACACATCCTTGATGTTAAATTACCTATTTTGGATGGATCCTCTCATCAACAGTGTGAATTGATAATATTCCTCACTAGAAGAACTCAAGTGTTATGGAATATTATTTTTCATATTTATGAAATTGAAATTTATTACCGTGATATATAACCTTCATAGATTTTTTTAAATATGGTTTATGATAAATAAATTAATTTCTTCAAATTCATATATATCTCATATGGATTTCCCTTTTTCTACATTAATGGTATTTATCTTCTTTAACTCATGGGAATAATAATCTATAAACAGTTCTTGATAACACAATCATCATTATTAAACATTAATAAATAAGTCGGTATACTCCTGGTCAGGTATCTTTTTCATTTTATTTGATACATAAGGTCTGAAAATTTGTCTCCATATCAAAACTATGTCACTGTTATTTCTTCAACTAGAAATACTCATATATATATATATATATAAATTTTCAACACCACATCCATATTTATTTTTCATTAAAACTCTATATATCATGCAATATAATTTCTTATTTAAATATCACTCATTCAAAAGTCATATAATATTCTATCATCCACATCACACATATTCTGTTCTTTCATTCTTGAAGACCTAGTACATAAAATAGGCAAGTCTAGATATAGATTTTCATTTCTTATGTTCATTTATAAAATCTTTTTCATTAAAAAACTATGTATTATTTTTTTCATGCAACACTATTTTCAATATTTTGGTGGCGTCGTTCAGGAAAAAATTCCTCCATGAATCTTCCTCAAACATAATCCTTTATGTCTACTTGAATCATGAAACCAAATATCATAATATTTAATTATTTCAAGAAATATAATTAGTAACATTATATTTCATATAGTTTTGATACCAATCTAAAATAATTTATATATCTTATGAGAGATTATCATCCACATAAAAGATTATTTTCAGAATATATCACATAATACTAATATATAGAGTATAATATTATTTTACTATGGACTCAATAATTCTAACATGTTATATACATTTTCATACAAGTACCAACATATTCCATGAAATATATTACCTGAGATACACCAAATATCTAACATGGATTATATTATGTCGAAATTTATAATTCATATGATGTTTTTTCTCAAAATAATTAATCTGATAGATTTTCACTTCATATCATTGGACTACATATTATATTGCACGCTCTATAAACATTAATAATTTTTTTGGAACATAATAGTGTAGCATCATCACATTAATCTTATTAAAAATATTTTTAAATTATTTTTGTCATTATTCTCATCCTACCTATCTTCTAAGATTTCTCATTCCATTATTCTAAAATTATATTATCATGTAATAATTCATCCTTGATACTCACAAGTAATTGTATCTTCATTATTTTGATATTATTGTATCCTTCATGATTTTATTAATGTATGGATATTTTCATTTCACAATTACCATGATCATGATGATTTTTATTTTACATCATTATTATATTATATAGTATTATATGTCCAGGTAAAGGTGTGAAACATGGTTGGACTGACATGATATATGTTCATGAATAAGCATTTTTAAAGGATAAATATTATTAATGACAATTTCATTTCATTTGAAATTATGTTTTTCTTTCTATTTTAATGTTGATTAATAGTATAGAGAATATAACAACCCAAATCGAATGTTATGTTGGGAATGTACTAGTTTATTACCCAATACTCTTCGATAATGACTTAAGGAATTATAATGGTCTTGGTTTCCTATAAAGGTTCAATGTGTTGACTCACACATTGAATTCAATAACCACCACACACATTACGTTCTAGTGTCGACCCACACATGGAGTCTATATCATAATAGATGTCAGTCTTGGAAGGGTAATATCATTTTATCTTGGTCAATATGTTCATGATGTTTGGATTCTTAGGTGAGGTGTTATCCTTTTCACCATGTCAGTGTTTTCTAGACCCCTCAGTTTCCCTCTTCTAAATAGTTATCTAAATAATATTGAATCCAATTACGCTTCAAATATTACATCAATCCATACTTTATAAACTATATAAAAAAATATTTTTATACTTCACAAGGTAGTTAAATACATATATTTGGGATGTTCACTTTTTCAATTATTCTTTTCTAGTGAAGTTAAAAAAACAACCATTCCTTAAGTTAAATCATTTAATTCTAAAAAACATTTCCTATCTTATATAAAAATCACAATTTTAGTAGGAAATTCATGGTCATTTTTAATGGTATTGGGAACATCCAAACTAAATACAATACATTTTTTTCATAAATATATTTTCATGAGATAACTCATCACTTTTTGACCAAAAAACAAAAAAAAAGCTGGATATAAAATGTACCCCATGTGTTTCTTTTCAGTACCCATTTTAAAATAATATTTCAATATATTCAAAATTTATAATACCTTAACCTCCTTTTTTATTATCTTAGTTCATGTTCGTATCATCCATGTATTAATAAGTTAATATAAAATACCTAAAATATAATGCTATAACTTAAATTAAAACCAATTTGATTCCCTTCATCCTACTCAAAGTCATTATTATCCATTATTAAAATAGAAAACACCAATGTCATAAATAATGAACAAGGATTTATTTTGATTTCCACAGTATGATACCAACTTATATGTATTAAAATAACTCATTAAATGGATATTAATATATCGTAGAATTGAAAAAACCAAATTGGAATCATTGTTAATTTTTGAACAACAACCTGATATCATGAACTCATATCAATACACATAGTAAAAACATAAAATTTTATTCATTGTTTTTTTTAAATAATCCATATCTTTTCCCCAATATTACATAATTACTTTTCATTAATTAATATAATTAGTCACCATTGATATTATAGTTTTATTATTTGATTAAATGTATCAGATTGTAAGCACCCATACCTTCTAAATGACTATTTCATAAACATTCTACAAATTTCAAATCTGTATGGAATAAATATTTTGAGAAACATCACATGTAAATTTCCAATTGTATTCCCCAAAAGGGATGAATTTCATCATTAGTACATCAAGGTAGACATTTTTCTTTACATTTTTTAGTATTTTTTGAAAAAACAAACATGAATGTTGACATTAAATAATTCTATAATAGTTTTTCCAACATTATTTTCATTATCATCACTCCTATTTAGAATATGATTCACCTTCAAATTTCTATATGGTTAGAAAGGAAATTATAAAATAAATTGTAAATTAATATGGTGGAAGTATAATTTCTCTATAGAGTGAGTAATAAGGTTGGAATTATCTTCTCAAAAACGATAACTTTTCATTTCTTAATCACTTTTTGGAGTACTCATCATGTTGGATATCGTATCATTTCTTCTCAACCATGATACCTTTTCTCTCTCATTCAATCCATTAAGTGGGGATTTCATATTTTTTTAATCCATAAATTCGCATGAATCACTTGGTGTATTCTTTGTATCTTTGGAATTTAATCTTGAGATGATTTGGTTATTAAACAAACCATTAGGTTATATTAGGAATATTTTCAACACCCCCACAACACTAATGAGTCTATTTTTTTTAACATTTATTGAAAAAATCTCTAGAAGTTCATAGAATTCATTATGTGAATATTTTTTAATTTGCTTTTTATGGTTCCTTATTTTATGCTTCTATTTTAATTATTCTCATAAAATCAATAGGAAAAAATGGTCAAACCTTTCTTGGTTCTATGATAAGCTATATTTGTTCTTCCCCATAGATTATTGTATAATTTTCTCACCAAGTATGTCCTTTTACTTTTATTCTAGAATTTTTTTTCTTATTAGGATAACTTACTTCAACACATTAATACTTGAATTGATTGGATGTATCCATATCTTTCGATTTTCCAAAAAAAGAGGTATTTTACACTTCTTGGTGTATTACTGTATTGATCTTTTTGGGTTTACAATAAAGTTTATTTTTATATTCCTTATAGATTAAAGATAATTAACTTTTCTTATTTTTGAAATTATTGGGTGAGTTTTTTTATCATGTTTCCTTAGATTTATTCTCATGGATGGATTATATCATTACTCTAAATAATGTATCATTTTAATCTAAATAATTTTTTATTCATGGCCTATTTATTTTTATTTGATTCATCCACTCCTATAGCCTCTAACAGTGAAAAAACATTATAAAACTCAAATTGTTATATGTCTCTTGGAGGATGATAAATTAGTTCCATCATTCAATAATCATTTCTTCATCATATCTTTTCTACCACTTAATGTAGGATATTTTTTTTCTCCATATGTGAAAAAATTTTGCTAAACCTTTTCATCCATAATCCTAAGACAATTATAAAACCTACCAAGGTTGAAAAACAATGATTGTTATTTTTTTCATAGTAATATGTTCAAATTTGGTTTGATGTTATTTTGTTTATACTATGATTCTATAAATAGGATTTCATTTGGGATATCTCCACAAATACATTTTTCAACAATAATTTTTGTGTTGGGGGATCATAAAAACGTTCACTCAAAAATAAATTCATATATTTTATATTTAATCATATACTATGAATAAAATGAGAAAAATTAAATTTTTCTGATGTGTAGTGTACCTTTTAATCATAGTCTATATTTTAATGATGTTTTAATAATCTAAGTATTTTTTTACTCTATATATAGTATATTAATCCTTAAACTCCTCTTTGGTAGTTTTTGTGTAAGAATATATACATTGATCATTTTGTGATGATTTATTTTGAGATGTTTTTTGATTCTTCAAATTAATTTAAATCCTCGAGTATTTCATATTAAAGATGTTTTTCTCATCATCTGTTGAATTCTGTATTTCTCTACAATCCCTTATCATTACATCAATTTAATCATTAATCATTATTCATTTTTAATATAAAAAATAGTAATGGTATTTAATCCTCTATTCCTTAACACATATTTGATCATTTTCAATTTAAATTTCATCTATTGGTCAGAGTTGATACTCAATAGGGGGTGAATTGAGTTCAAATAAAAAAAATTGTTAAAAGGATTATTATTAAAATTCCTCCAAGTTATAAAAAAAGTTTAACTGTAGTGAATTTATAAAGATTGTAAATGTTCAATTAGTCTCTCAATGATTGATTACTTATCATTTAACTTAACCTGAATATTAATTTAGCTTTTGAGGCTTAATTACTGGTTCACAATAAGTATAAAAACCTTATAGTTCAACTATCAGAGTTACTTTTAAAAAGATTTATATTTAATTTACGTAGTAGTGAAATATTCCAAATAGTTTTTAACAAAGATTTCAAAGCACAAAAATTTGTAAAACAAGAGGTTCAGTCTCGTGTTGAGACTTAGTCCTCTCAAATAGTTTATATAAACAGTGATCCACACCCTATATTTGGTTTAAAATAGTTCAAAGACTATCCAGGTACTAATACCACTACAACAGTTCTACATGGGAAAAATAGTAGAAAAAGTTCTCAGACTGTCTAGGTCACACTCGACCTCTTCCACAATTCACAGTGGGATACAAGGAGTAGAATGTTTGGTGTGAGGATTTATTATCCTCTAGTTCAGCTCAGGAGTCAGTGTGTATCTAAAATATATAGATGCACACACACTGCTCAGAATGATATGAAATGGGATACAACAGAGGAAATAAAAGAGTTTAGAATGATCTGTGTAATTGCAGATGAGATCTGGACTCGTTTTGATGTTGCAGGTGGAAGTCAAGTCCTTTCTAGTGAGGATGACACAAAACAGAGTATCTTTGTTCTTCTCAGATATATCTATTCAGAATTGTGCATATGATCTTCAGTAAGGCACAACAACTTGTCTTTTTTTGCTTGTTTGTCCCAGGTTAATGATCATATTGATGCTCTTTGTTTTTAACAGGTGTTCTTCAAGTTCTTATTGTGTTCCGTTGGACTTCACACACGTGCACCTTTTTTCGTGTCTTTTTCTATTTTTATTAACCCCCTCCTTTTCACTGCAGATCTTCCTTTTTATTCCTTGAGATATGGAAAAAAGAATGATTTCCTTTTTACAGGTATGAGGTATGATTCCATGATATCTAGAACCAAAAATTTATATAATAGCATGTTCATTAAATAAATAAAATACGACCATTAGAATTAAATAATAGTTAATAAAAATTCAAATAGTTTTCATGAGTATCAGTGAGTCATGAGATTGGTAGGTCATGTGATCAGCATTGGCGTCGGTAGCTATCATGTGATCATCATCGGCTTCGGTAGCTCATTTGATCAGCATCGGCTTCGGGAGCTCATTTGATCAACATCATCTTCAGTAGATCATTTGATCAGCATTGGCCTCGGTAGCTCATTTGATCAGCATCAGCTTCGGTAGCACATTTGATCCACATCGACTTCGGTAGCACATTTGATCAACATCGGCATCGGTAGTTATCATGGGAGTGACCGTTATCATCTGTGTGATCGTTCTCATCTATGCAACCATTATCACCGGTTTGACCGTCGTCATCGGTGCGACCGTTGTCATCAGTGCAACCGTTTTCATCGGTGCGACCGTTGTCATCGGTGCCACCGTTGTCATCAGTGTAACCGTTGTGATCGGTGTGACCTTTTTCATCTGTGCGACCGTTGTCATCGTTGCGACTGTTGTCATCAGTGCGACTGTTGTCATTTTTGTGAACTTTCTCATTGGTGCGACCTTTGTTATCAGTGTGACCATTGTCATCACCTTTAACTAATGGTGACTCAAGACAATAACTAACGGTGAGTCAGAAACATAAAATCTGCACAAAGTGTCTGTTCAATCTAGAACACTTCCAGGTCAATATTACACAATAAATAATCATAGATAAACATCTGTAGACATGATTAAACAAATATAAACATATTTATATCAAAATAAATAATTTACTAAATTGACTTATAAACAAAGATAATTATGATATGTGATTATTGAAATAACCACCACATAGAGGGTTCAACAATCTCCACCTTTGTGATAATCACAAATCTATGGCATAAATGAAGAGGGAGGAGATGATATAACATTCAGTATGTTCCCCCTATGTAAAAATAATATATAAATAGTCATTTCTTCCCTTTTATCTACATATTCATTTATATAAGTAGTATCCATTTCTCCCCCTTTATATATATTCTTTTCTCCCCTCTATATATATATATTCATTTCTCCCATTTATATATATAGTTGTCTCTCCATTATAGATATGAATATACTCTTCTCCCCCTTACTTAGTATATATATATACGTTTTCTCCCCCATTGGTATTATCAAAAAGAAAAATAGAGTAAAGAGAGTAAAAAGAATAAAGTTCCATTAAAACAACCACTGAAAAAATTACACAAAAAAAGATACAATATCAAAAATTACAGGCACAACTACTTCATGGGGTGAAGAGGATCTTTTAGATTAGTAGAGGGTGGAATAGATGGGCCTGAGGGTGGTTTGGTAGATGGTTGATCTGGCCGGTTGTAGACAGGAGTTAGCGCAGCTCTGGCTGGAATCCGAGTGGGTGCTGGGGTCACTTGCGGTTGAGTAGAAGATATTCCAGAAGGTGGATGCTGAATGACTGGTTGAATATTAGAGAGATCCTAAGAAAATTCTAACTGACTAGGAGCAAAACTGGACAGACTGAGAGGCTCAGCATTAGGAAAAACAATTTCCTTATCTTGAAAATGATGATATGGTTTGAGTAGATTGATAAAAACATGAATGAATTCACCACCATATTTCATGTCCTTCTCAAAATCAACGTTGTTCTGTCTAAATCTCTCTAGAGTGGGTGTAAAATCTTTCTTCTACTGGACATGAGCCTTAAAGTCTTGAGTGACTGGTGGAAGCTGAAAATTCTCATCTAGGACTTTAAACTGATGGTTCAACTCGTTCTTGGTATATATTTTTGGAAATAGTGATCTAATTTTTCATTGATCTCTTTCTAATCCTTAGTAGATTCAGCTAAATAAAGATTTACCATCTTGTGAATATGATCACTGTTTTTTATCATCTTTTCCAATGAGTCCAAATCTAGAATTTGTCCAAGAGCTGGTAACTCTTCATTTATAACATCTTTTAAAGCTTTTATTTCATGGCCAGTAATCTTGGTCAATTTTGAGGAGCTATCTTGAGAAACAATATGATTAATCTCACCCTTCAACTTTCTTAAATACGATTTCTTCTGGTGTTCTATCAAATTTCTCAAAACTCTCATCATGCTAGTGATGGTTGATCTAAATTCACCTGACAGAGATACTAAGCCACTACTCAAATCCTTGAGCACTTGATTCTATAAGGTAATATGCCTACCAATCATCTCACATGGATTTCATAGGCCCAGCGTAATAATAATTACCACTCTTTGTGTTAAAGCATCCATACCAGCCTCAGTTAAATTCACAGGAGCAGGAGTAAGAGCATTAAATAATTTATCTTTCACTGTCTCGCTAACTGCATGAAGAAAATCATCTTTAAATCTATCAAAATCAGATCGAGAAACTGAAGGACCAGGTCTTTCTACTATCACTTTCACATTCTCAGCAACTGATATATCCTTAACTGAATGGCTTACCTTTTTAATATTCACTTTTTCTTCCTCTTCCTATGAATAATCCAAACCAAGAACTAGAAAACCTGGGTGTTCCTCCAATGCACTTTTACAAGAGGTATACTAAGGCTTTACAAATTTAGTTTTTCCATAATTTTCATTTGAGAATTCCTCACCTACATAAATCTCTGTCTGCATTTTCCTTTCATCCTCAGGAATAGTTTCATGCTCATCTAAATGAGGTTGCGGATCATCTTGGATTATATTTTGACCATCCACTGGTTGAGGAATCACATCATCGTCATCATCACCATCTTCACCATCATCATCATCACCATCTTCACCATCATCATCATCTCCATGTCCGATATTGTTTACTAAGGTTTCATCAGTAAAATCTTTGCTACTGGATTCATACTGCTCAGAATTTGACACTTCAGTATCAGCTTCTTCTTTATCACATAAAAGGGGTTCTGATTCAGGTAACTTAAGATGTGGACTAGTTGGTTCAAATTCAATTCTTATTTCACTAGAAAATATTGTATCAAGATCACCCTTGTCTTCAGGAGGTGACTCAGGTTCCCTTTTAGTATCCTCATCATTATCAGCTTCAGCTTCCCCTATTCCCTTCTTACTAGACTCTCCAGTTTCCTTAGGAACTTCTCTTTCTCCTTCTTCATCAGAGTAGACAACTTCCTCATCATGTTTTATACCAGGATCTCTCATCCCCGTTGGTTTATTAGAATGTTCAGACGGTTTAAAGGACTCATACAACTTATCTCCATCAGTAACCCATGACTTCTTTCATGGTTTCCAATTAATTTTCATTCTTTTTATGATATCCTTGTTAATAAAAAGGTACTACATGATGAGATACACTCATCTCCATCGTCAACATACCCCCAACAAATTTAATACCAAATAGATTTTCTTAGAATAGAACAGTGTTGTATCCTTCTTGGATGGCTTTACCATCACAACAATATGAACAGTAATATATCTACATTAGTTTATCTTCTCACCATTCGGCAATAAAAATAACAAGAAAACGTATTGATACTTTACAGTAGCAAAATCACCTTTTTTGGGAAAAATTTGGTGCTGAATAAATTTAAACAAGATTATACTTTCCCCATCTAACTCAGCAGCTTTTATTTTTCTAGATTCAGACTTGCTATTCAGCATCTCTAGAGAAAGCTCATAAGAAAAATAATCAGTAGGAGAAGGATTTTTAACTGTGTAATCATCATATATACCATTATGTGGTACTCCCAAATACTCATCCCATTGCTTTGATGAAAAATTTATCTTCTTCCCCTTGATCACTGAAGATAATCCAACAGCTTCCTCTCCATCCAATACAATAGTTATGTTCAGATAAAACTCATACACTAGCTTTGGGTATTAGACTCGTTTGTTATCACAAAACAAGTCTTTCAATCCTTTCATCTCCAATTCTTTTAGAAGTTCATACTTATTAGATAACACCCATTTAGAACTCACTTATTTTTCCGTGGTGACCACCTGAGTTTCCAACTACGGGTTCACTGACCTTTGAGTCATGCTGCTATATTTTCTTCACTGGCCTTTCACAGGAGATGAACCATGAGATTCATTTCTTTGTAACATTTTCTTTTCCATTTGGAGATTCAAGATGTTTGAGAGGATGGAAGGGTTCAAAATGTTTTGGGATTTATAAAATGTAGAATTCAGTGGGAGATGGAAGGTCAATGGTTTATAGAGAAATAAATAGTCGTGCATCATAAATTTTATCATTTAGGGTTATAATAAAAAACAATTAAAATGATTAAGTAAAACAACGTCATTTTGAAAAACACTAATGGTTTCATATACTGTATGATTCAAACGGTAGTAAAGATCGGCTTCATTGATCGGTTTCACTGAACGGTTTCACTGATCAGTTTTACGGATCGGTTTCACTGATCAGTTTCACTGATCTGTTTCACTGATCCCTCATACCTATCACTTGTTTAATAAAATCTAACCTTTCTGAGATTAAGGGTTTTGTGAAGATATCAGCTAATCGATGTTCAGAAGCAATAAATTCTAGAGAAATATCACCTTTTTTATAATGATATCTCAAGAAGTGATGTCTGACATCAATGTGTTTGGTCCAAGAGTGAGACACATGATTCTTGGCGATGCTAATTACACTAGGGGTTTCCCAATTTATAGACACATGCCTAAATTGATATCCATAGTCCAAAAAAGTGTGTTTCATCCACAAAATATGTGCACAACAACTACCAGCAGCAATGTAATCTGCTTTAGCAGTAGAGAATGCAACGGAGTTCGGTTTCTTACTACACCGAGATACCAGAGACTTTCCCAAAAGATGACATGTTCCATATGTGCTCTTCCTATCTAACTTGAAACCAGAAAAGTCATCATATGAATAACTCATTAAGTCAAAGGATTGACCATTGGGATAAAACAATCCTATGTTATTAGTATGTTTATGATATTTGAAGATCCTTTTAATATCCTGTAAAAGAGAATATTTAGGATTAGCTTGAAATCTTGCACACATGCATACAGTAAACATAATATATGGTCGACTAGTAGTAAGATAAAGTAAACTTCCAATAATACCTCTATAATTTGTTTGATCAAATGGTTTCCCAGTTTCATCATCATCCAACTTATAGGTGGTACTCATAGGTGTTTCACTTCCCTTATTACTATCCAAACCAAAACGTTTTAAAAGATCCTTTTTTTATTTACTCTGATTTAAAATAATATCATTTTTCTTTTGAAAAATTTGAAAACCAATAAAATAATTGAGTTCTCCCATTAAACTCAATTCAAATTAATCTAGCATAATCTTTGAAAATTCAATACATAAAGTATGTTTAGAATATCCAAAGATAATATCATCAACATAGATTTGTACAATCAAAATATCTATAGAAATTATTTTAATAAAAATATTTGGATCAACAATCCCTTTAGAAAACCCTTTTGAAATAAGATGTCTACTAATTCTATCATACCATGCACGTGGAGTTTGTTTTAAACCATGTAAATCTTTAGATAGCTTAAAAACATGATTTTGAAAATGGGGGTTTGTAAATCCAGGTGGTTGTTCAAAAAAACATCTTCAATTATAAAACCATTTAGAAAAGCACTCTTAACATCCATTTGATATAACTTGAAATTCAGATGAGAAACATAGAAAAGTAGAATCCTATTGGCCTCTAATCTTGCTACACATGTAAATGTTTCTTCATAGTCTATTCCTTCTTCTTGATTGTAAACTTGTGCAAGTAATCTAGAATTTTTTCTAACTATATTTCCAGACTCATCAACTTTATTTCTAAAAACCCATTTAGTGCATATTTTCAAAGTGTCCTTAGGTCTGTAAACTAATTCCCAGCCATAGTTTCTTTCAAATTGATTTAACTCTTATTGAATAGCCATTTCCAAAAATTCATCATTGATAGCCTCATTGATATTTTTAAGTTCTAGCTATGAAATAAAGGCTTGATGTTCAACCTAGTTTCTTAGAGAATCTATAGTCTGTGTCCCTCTATCAAGACTACCAACAATATCTTCGAATAGATGATTCTTTAGAATTCTAGTAAATCTAGTAAATGTAGGACTAGAAATTTCAGTTTTTTCTCTATGTTCGGGTTCATCATAAGACGGTTCTGGTGTATTTTCGGAACTGGTTGTCTTGACAACAGGGTCACTATTTTTGTTATTAATATTTTGAATTTACAAATCTTATTCAAGGTTTTCAAGAGGGGTCTTAGGTTCATGTGGATCAGTTTCATCAAATTTTATGTGAACATATTTTTCCACATATTTGGTTACCTTATTAAAAACTCTATAGGATTTTCTATTAATTAAATATCCTAAAAATATTCCTTCATTACTCTTGGATGAAAATTTATCAAGATTATCCTTGGTGTTGAGAATAAATACATTGCAACCAAAAACTCTAAAGTAACTAACTTTAGGCTTCCTATTATTCCACAGTTCATAAGGGGTCTTTTTTAGAACATGTCTAATCAGGACTCTAATCATAATATAACAAGATTTATTGACAGCTTCATCCCAAAAATAAACAGGTAAATCATATTTATTGATAATAGTTCTTGAAATTTATTAAAGGGTTCTAATTCTTATTTCTACTACACCATTCTGTTGAGGTGTCCTAGGGGCAGAAAATTTGTGACTATAGCCATTGTGTTAGAAGTAAGGTTCAGTCTCATGATTTTCAAACTCATGGCCATAATCACTTATCATGTTCTTAATCTTAATTCCACTATGGTTCTCTACAGACTTGGAGTATTTAATAAGATAAGAACAAAGTTCACATTTGTGAGCTTAAAAGTATACCCAAGGGTATCTAGAAAATTTATCTACTATAACATAAACATAGCGCTTCCCATTTAAACTAGAAACTCTAGAAGGTCCAAAAAATCCATGTGAACCAACTCGAGATGTTGAGAAGTTGAATCTTATTTCTTTAATTTAATAGAAACATTATGTTACTTTCTCTTTTAACAGGGATTACAAACTTTATCAGTTGGGAATTCAAGTTTAGGTAAGTCTCTAACTGTGTTTTTCCTAGTCAGTTTCCTAATTAAGTGAACATTGTAGTCTCCTAATCTTCTGTACCAAAGCCAAGACTCTTTATGAAATGCATTTAGACATGTATCTTTTTTTTGGCTACACAATTCAAATCTACAGCATAGACATTTTCATTTCTTAAGGCAGTAAATACCAAATAATTTTTAGAATAAAAAAAATTGAAACCACCATTTTCAAATTTAACATTGAAACCATCATCACAGAACTGAGAAATACTTAAGAGGTTGTATTTTACTTAATCAACAAGTAAAACTTTAGAAATTAAAATTGAATTAGTGTTACCAATCTGTCCTAATTCGATGATTTTTCCTTTTGTATTATCACCAAAGGTGACATGTCCTCCATCAACCATGATTAAGCTCTTAAAATAAGAAAATAATACAATCATATGTCTTGAATGTCCACTATCCACGTACCATGTCTTCTTATAGGAACTCTTTAAGAATGTCTCCTACAAAATGGGTTTAATCAGAAAATGATTTTGGTACCTAGATTTTCATGGGTCCAGAAAGGTTAGCGAGAAAAACTTCTGGTACCCAGATTTGTCTAATGAGTCTCATACAATAAACAGATTCAAAATATTTTGATAGATATACATTGTTTGATCTATAAACATTTGATTAACTAGTTTAGGAATATGAATTTCCAAAACTAGAACTAACAACATTCTTTCCAGATTTACGAATAAATCTATTTTTAGTAATCTGTCTTTGTCTAGGATGATAGCCTCTTCCAGTGGTATATTTTAGTGCCACTTTTTTTCTATGAATTTGTGCAAGAGTATCCTTTATATTTGTGAATTTATTTAAGTCCTTCCTTAATTTATCATTAGTCAATTTCAGTTCAGTATTTTCCATTAATAGTTGATCATTCTGTTCCTTTTCCACTTCAAAAGTAGATTGTACAGTACTGGAGATGGCATACTATTTATTTAATGACTTGTACATATCCTTTAGCTCATTACAGGTTTCTTATAGCATATTACAGTATTAAAATAACTCTTCACTAGACATTTATTCATATTTAGAGTCACCTCCATAATAATTAGAATTTAAAGGAGGAGTATTCAATGTTACCTTAGATGTGTTTGTCATGAAACAAATATTACCTTTTTGAGATTTTTCATCCTGAGTGGAATTAGAATCACTTGAACTATCTTTTGAAGCACTCCAGGTTTCATTCATGGATTTCATGTATTTGATGTCCTTATAGTAATATTTCTTTTTGAATTTTAACTTTGGACAGTCACCTTTAACATGTCCTTTCCTTTTGCATTCGTAGCAGACTGTGTCATTGCCCTTATAAGTTCTTTTCCCGTCTTTCTTCCAATGACCTTTGTTGTCATATTTTCCTTAGTAGTTTTTTTTTTGAAAAATATCTTTTTCCTATAAAACATCTAAAATCATCTAGCTATTTGAGGCATCTCTTCATCACTATTTGAATCTGAACTTCCACTTATTGAGCTTTCAGTAGGTATGTGAACATTCTCATTGTCCTTTCTCTTTGAGGTAGTAGAAATAAATACCACTGACTTCCTCTTTGGTTCATAATCATCCTCCTTGTTCAATTTCAATTCCTCTTCATACAACATTATCTTACCAATCAGTTCTTTAACAGGAAGAGCACCAATGTCACTAGATTCTCTAATTGAAACTGATGTGCCTCTCCATCTATCTGGCAGACATCTTAGTATCCTCATGATTTTCTCTTTTGCAGTAACAGCTTTTCCATGTGAGTTCATTGTATTTACAATTTCGTTGAACCTGAGATACATTTCATAAATAGGTTTATCAGGCTTCATTTTAATGTTATCATATTAAATAGTGTAGGTATTCAATCTCATTTCCTTAACATTGGTTGTTCCCTCAAAAGAAACACCAAAAGAATCCAAAATTTCATAAGAAGTTTTACAAGAAAATATTCGATTAAATTATTCATCACCTAAAGAACAGTACAAAGCATTCATTGATTAAAAATTATTATTGTAAGATGTTTTAGTAAGTTCATCCCAAGTAGTTCTTTCTGTTTTTGGAATCTTATATTAAGTCTCTATAGCAGTCTAGATATTGAATCCCATACTTTCTAAATGAGTTTTCATTTTTAGTTTCCACTGGGCATAATTAACACCATTAATGAAAGGTGGCCTTTTGGTAGCAGAACCTTCTAGTCTATTATCCATAACTAGATTTTATAAATTATATCTAAAGAGATAAAATTTAGAACTAATAGATATTTAAGATCATGAAGATACAATTAAAAATCACAATTGAAAAACAGAGTGTTTGGAAATACTTTAAAATCTACCTCTGATACCAAATGTTGGTCAGAGTGGATACTCAGGAGTGGGGTGAATTTAGTTGCAATAAAAATTTCTGTTTAAAAGATTATTTTTAAAAATCCCCCAATTTATAAAACAAGTTAAACTGTAGTGAATTTATAAAGATTGTAAATGTTCAATTAGTCTCTCAAAGATTGATTACATCTCAGTTATCTTAATCTTAATATTAAGATAGCTTTTGAGACTAACTTACTGGTTCACAATATGTATAAACACTTGCTAGTTCAACTATCAGACTTAATTTAAAAAAAATTATATTTAGAGTACTTAGCAGTGGAATATTAAAAATTTGGTTTAACAAATATAAAAAGCACAACAATTTGTAAAACTAGAGGTTGAGTCTCAAGATTAGACTCATTCCTCTCAAATAGTTTATATAAACATTAATCCACATCGTAGATTGGAATAAAAACAGTACGAATATTGTCCAGTTACTAAGACCTCTACCACAGTTCTACGTGGGAAAAATAGTAGCAACAACTCTTAGATTGTCCAGGTCACACTCGACCTATTCCACAATTCACAGTGGGATACAAGGAGTAGGAAGTTTGGTGTGAGGATTTAGTATCCTCCAGTTCAGCTCAGCAGTCAGTGTGTATATAAAATAGATAGATGCATACACACTGCTCAGAATGTTAAGGAAATGGATACAATAGAGGAAATAAAAGAGTTTAGAATGCTTTGTGAAATTTCAGATGAGCTCTGGACTTGTTTTGATGTTACAGATGGAAGTCAAGTATTTTCTAGTGAGGATGACACAAAAAAGAGTATCGTTGTTCTTCTAAGCAATAGCTATTCAGATTTGTGCATATGATCTTCAGTAAGGCACAAAAACTCATCCTTTTTGTTTTTTTGTCCCGGGTTAATGATCATCTTGAAGCTCTCTAGTTTTCATAGGTGTTCTTCGAGTTCTTCTTGTGTTTCGTGGGACTTCACTCACGTGAACCTTTTGTTCGCATCTTTTTTACTTTTTCCTGACCGCCCACTTTTTCACTGCAGATCTTCCTATTTATTCCTTGATATATAGCAAAATGAATGATTACATTTTTACAGGTATGAGGTATGATTACCTTATATACAACAACCAAAATTTAATTAATAGAATGTGCATGAAATAAAGAAAATATGACCATTGGAATTAATAAGAGTTAATAGAAATTCAAACAGTTTTCATGACTATTAGTGAGTCATGTGATCGGTAGGTCATGTGATCTGCATCGGCGTCGGTAGCTATCATGTGATCAGCATCGTCTTAGGTAGCTCATTTGATCAGCATCTTCTTTGGTAGCTCATTTGATCAGCATCAGCTTCGGTAGCTCATTTGATCAGCATCGACTTCGGTAGAACATTTGATCGGCATCGGTTTTGGTAGCACATTTTATCATCACCTGCTTCAGTAGAACATTTGATCAGCATCGGATTTGGTAGCTATCAAGGGAGCGACCGTTCTCATCGGTGCGACTAGGCTCATCGGTGTGACCTTCTCATCGGTGCGACCATCATCATCAGTGCGACCATTGTCATAAGTGCGACCGTTTTATCGGTGCAACCATTTTCATCAGTGAGACAATTGGCATCGGTGCGACCCTTGTCATCGGTGCGACCATTGTCATCGGTGCAATCGTTGTAATCGGTGCGACTGTTGTCATTAGTGCGACCGTTGTCATCTATGAGACCGTTGTCATCGGTGCAACCGTTGTCATCAGTGCAACCTTTGTCATCGATGTGACTGTTGTCATCGGTTTGACCCCTGTCATCGGTGCGACCATTTTCATCACCTTTAACTATTGGTGACTCAAAACAATAACTAATGAGGAGTCAGAAACATAAAATTTTCACAAAGTCTCTATTCAATCTGGAACACTTCCAGGTCAATAGTAAATCATAAATAATCATTGATAAACGTCTGTAGGAATGATTAAACATATATAAACATATTTATAATAGAATAAATAATTGACTAACATTACTTATACATAAATATAACAATGATTTTAGATTATTAAAATAACTATCTCACAAAGGGTTCAACATCTTATTTTACTGAATGTTTTATTTCTTAAATATTTTTATCGATATACACTACCACATAGATTGTAGTGAGGAACACATTCGTAAAACAAGAGATTCGTTCATTAACTTCCTACTTCGTGGTATTTATGAATCTAAACAATTCTTATAACCTTCTATGTTTAATACCATATGTTTCAAATAATTATCCTGATGTTTTTTATCATCTTCAATATGGGTGATCTCCTCTTATATGATTTTTATAAAGACAAAAATAAATGTGACTGCCTCTATGGTAAAATTTGGTAGTGTATTCAAAAAGTTATAATATGAACCATCACATGTATCATGAAGAGAATATATTGATATGCGATCCTCCATAATTTGGGAAGGCTACTCAAAATAACTTCTTGAAATGAATTTTTTATTAAAAAATTATCTTGTGGACATGATTAACTATATACAGTATAATAGTAGGCTATATACTTGGTGGTTACTTACTCTAATAGTTCGTCTTCTAATAAGAAAATTTTTTATTTATTAATATGTCTTTATAGGGAAAATAATTTTTTTAACTCTATAGTTATGAGAGATAACTTATCAACAAAATTTTCATTTAGAGAAAGATTATATCTAATGATAGTAGGATGAACTCATCTTGGATTACAGTGATTTACTGGATATTCAATATTATATTCCTTATTAGCTGAGTCCATTATCAATTTCATTACATTTATTTTCTTCCAAATATTTAGTTTCTTTATAGACATCACTTACCTAGTTATAATGGAATGGAACACGTTGGCTTCTTTAGATATACACTTAATAAATACATTAAAAAGAGAATTTTAAATATTAAATGAAAAAATGAAATTTGATAATCCAAATTGAGGTGTGACCAAGTCTAATGATGTCTCTTAGAATCACATAAGTAAGTTACCCACATTAACTTGTGAGGTGAAATAGTGGTGTAGTTATTTTATTCCGATTAAATCACTAATCTCATTTATCATATCTAATAATTCATTTAACGGATCCCTCTCTTTTATTATCTCAAATTTAAGTGGTTTTCATAATGGTATAAAAAATAATCAAAATGATAACATCTTGAGTTGTTGATGAGGCTCTCCTACTAATAAATGACAATGTTACCAGGGGCATGTGGTTATTATACCATTCAGATAGCTTACTTTTAATTATTAATCGATGATGAAGAAAAGGTATATCATTAAAATCATTTATCCTAGAACCATCCATGTACAAATAATGTTATGGGATTTAATGCCTTCGTAAAAGAAAATGACCATGCACTTCCTTGGTGTAATATCAACTTTATTAGCTCGAGTCACTCTCGTGATGTTTGAATTGATTTTATTTATCACATGAATTGGTCGAATAGGTGTCCAAGTGATTCATTATAATTTCATAGAATATTATTGTATCCTAGATATCTAACCTTCTTGATTGGATGTAATATACTATATCATAGTTGAGATAACTTCCTCCCACTTTTTTCCAATGAATAAGAAAAGTCTGTATGATTTAGAATTAAACATTTTCTCCATTAGTTCATAGGTAGAATATCATATACAATTTTCTAGATAAAATTATCTTATTCCATTATCATTAAATAATATGTAAATATATGTATAATAATGTGTGTCCTTTTTTTCCTTTGATACATGAGGTATGAAATTTTTTCCATGTATCATAATTCCCTCACCATTAATTCTACATCTTGATGTCCCTATATATATATATTTATGTAATGTTGTATCAAAATATTATCCATAAATATTTCACATTAAAACTATATAGCTGCTAATTTCTTCCATAAATCTTACTCATTCCAAACTCATATAATAATCACCTTTCTTTATCAAACGTATTTAATTTTTTCATTCCTAATGTCTAAGAATTTGAAATAGTTGAGTCAATATATTGTTTCTTTTTTCACATCATATTCTATGAAATACCCTTCGTTAAAATTCAATATGTGTATATTATTATTAACGCCCTATTTTCATAAGTATTGTTACTTATTTCAGATGCAATGTCCTCCTATAAGCTTCCCCAAAATGTATTCTCAATATCTATAAGAATCATGGAAACATAAATCATTATATTTCATGATTTTAATCCACATCACTAGCATCATCAACTATCAAAAATCATTGTTTATCAACCTCTAAAATACACATATCATACAATAGATCATATTTAGTTTAGAAATACTTTTTTTATAAAATACCACACATTAGTAATACCATATGTATAAGATACTCTTCTAATAGAAACCAATGTTTTAATGAGTTGGATAAACATTCACAAAATGGAAATATTATTATACAATATATTTTATATGAGATAAATCATATAAAATATGAAATTTATCTTATTTCAAAACATATATCATATTTGATATTTTTATTAAAATGACGTACACATTGATTTTTCACGTTGTGAAGTAGAAATCCATCTTGGATAAAAGGTTTCAAACAATCAAATTCATTTTATGAACCAAATAGTGTATCATCATGGAATTCATCCACCAATTAATCTTATAAAATTAATATACTCATTACTATATATTCATAAAACAACTTTGTAATATGATTCCATTATTCCAAAATTATATAGGCATTTAATGTTTCCTCAATTATATCCATTGAAAATGGTTTTTTATTCTTTAGATAGTATACTATCCTTCATAAATGAATGTTCATTTGTATATGTCCATTTCAAAATTTACAAGAAATTTTTTATCTTATATTTTGCCTGAATCACGTATTTTAAAACAATATATGTTGAGGTTATGGTTTGGAAATCCATATGAAAAAATATGAGGTCTCTTACCTACAGAACCCTTTGTGAAATGATTAATACAATGATGAACATTATCATCTCATTGAAAAATCAACGTTTGTAATTACATTATAGTGTATGAAAATTATAAAATATATGTGATCCCATATATAACATTATTTATGGGATTCAGTAGTTTGATAACCACTATGCTCCACTAATAGATTAATGCAATCCATTGGAAATCATGGTCTCTAATGGTTCATTTTGTTAACCAAAAATTTTGATACAAAACCCACATCGAAATCTACATACATGAGCCAACCTATGAAATAACTCTACCTATTCACACATTTCAGTTTCAATTAGAAATCAACCATTTATCAGGGATGTTTTTTTCTTAATGCATGGCTTCTTGGGTGATGTGTTGGGTTAAAGACCTGGAAAATTCATCTCTAAACACCTTAGGTTCCATTTTATAAATAGGAGTCGATGTAAAATATTAGAATATAGGTTATTCATAAATATATCCACATAAACACTATCAACTTCATCCAAGAATATATTATTACTTAACAAGGTAGATTAAACCATAAATATTTGATCCCTGATTCTTCATATTTTATTTCCTAGTGATATCATAAACCTTCCAAGCCTTATGGTTAATCATTTCATCCTAAACCAAAATTCCCCGAATATATAGAAATAATAAAAAAAATTGGAGAACCCTAATTTTCTTTAATTCACTTGGGAACATTTGAATAATTTTTAGGCCTTTCATATCCTTTATTTATCAACACATTTTTATGATTCAAATCTTCACTAAAAACCAAAAATATAAAAAATGTGGGATCACAAAAATTTTCATTTATCATATGTATTTTTCTACATTTTAAAAAGTGGTATTGAAATAATTTTTCTACATTAAATTAAGATAATTATAATATGATTATAATTTTTTATACATCACAAAATATTTTATGATAGAAGGTTTGTGATGAGATTGTGATAATAATAACATAGAGAATATTATCACACCATCAAAACATAATGTTAAGAAAGAATAAGTTGATTTTTGTTTCGTGAAAATGTTTTTCACCATAAAAAGATATACTGGAATGTAATTGTATTTACTCTGAATATTTTTTGAGAAGTTAAAATTTGATATAATAGCTCCAAAAATATAAAATTTTAAATGTAAATATTTTTCAAATATTGTTTTTCTGATTTTCATTGTTGAAATATCAGATTATTTTATATATTAGTAAAAATGAATACAATGGTTTTTCTGGATAATTATAAAAGTTAACATAGAATTAAAAAAAATGTGTGGATATGGTGGGAGAATACGCACATGAATATCAGATTAAGGAAACAAACAAATGATTACACTGTATAAGTGTGTTGATGGAATTATACATATGATCAGTTGGAAATTATTTCTTTATTTTACTTAATTATGTAATATTGTGAATGAATGATAAAGGGTAGAAGATGTGTAGGAGACTATTTTGTACTAATATGGTAAAATATTTAACAAACTTATAGTGGGCACGAGGGAGAGAGAGGTAGAATACATGGATTATGAGTATTCAATAATTTGAGATTGAGAAAAAGGTTATCAAATAAATCATAATGATATAAGAAAATGAGACTAATATTATTTAAACTATGATTATTGAAACACCCAATTATTTTATGAAAAAAATTATTTAATTAAATTAAATTTTTTCTATAGATTAAACTACAAGAAACACCATGTTTTCACGAACCACAATATAATATTATTATTGTTATTTAATATTTATATTATGAACTATCCTTTTTAATTAGTGGTATGAATACAAATAACCACATATTTAAAATTAATTATAATGGTTTTATATAATGAAATCATATTTATAAAAATCACTTATTCTTTCGCAAGGTTTTTATATGTTTCAAAATTACTATTTTCTCAAAAATTGATTTTATTGGTTTATATGAATATATAATATATGTTATTTTTGAAAAACAAATTGATATATTATTTTTCAAAAATAACCTGATTTTTTGAATCACTATGTCAAAATTTTGTTTAGGAGGATTTTTATGATTCTTATAAAAGGATTAATTTTTTAATAAAAAGTGGAAAATATTGTTTGTTAATCAAAATTACATTTTAATTTAAAGCATTTAAGAGATTAAATTTTTTTAAAAAATATATTTTAAAGTAAAATTACATAAATTGTTTTATAATTAACCCAATATAATTCATTTGAATCGATTTATTTTTTAATTTTGATTAAAAAATTATCTTTTCAAACTTTTATCCTTAGAAAGCTTCTTTTTTGTCGTGTAAGTGAGATAAATTTTAAATTAAAATATACAACATATATTACTAGAAATATAAAAAATGAATTAAATATTTTTAAACACAAATTTTTGTATAATCAAATAAATTCATATTAATTATTTACTATAATAAATATCATAAATAAATAAAATTAATTATAGCGGTTAATGTAAAAACCAGATTACTAGGGGTTAAACTAAAATGATAAGGGTTAAAAATGACAAAACACTTATCTATTTCCTATTTTATTGTAATATTTATACCTAATAACTTGGAATTTATTAAAATATAACTATTTTAACCTTATTGGATGATAAAAAGTAGTGTGTAATTATTTCTTTTAAAAAATTCAATATCTTTCCTATCCCATAATTTTAAAAGGATACCCACAATCCTCTCCTTTACATAATAAAAAATATATTAGTTTTGACAAAAACTAACCAAATAACTTACTATATTCCATTAACTCATCCTAAAAGTCTTTATATTTATAAATCGAGCCAATGAAGGCTTTTGGTTCAATCCAAAAGATGTTGTCTGAAGAAACGGTAATTTCCTTAATAGAGTGTTTTATATTATTTCTTCTTCCATATCCTTACAATATTATTAAAACATGATGATATATTGATAATAGTATCTAAAATATACTGATATTTTTTTAGGTTAAGTAAATGAAATAAAACAATATCCAACTCCCATAAATGTGAAATGAACACGTTGATCATGTGTATGGAGGACTAACAGGCCAAGAACCGATAAAATTCGTTTTTAATATCAGCTTCTCAACGATAAAAAAATGAGGTATATAAATTTTATATATTATTTTTATGATATAATAATAGTTATATAAATATAATACATTATATACCTCCTTACATTCCATTCTATAGGGAATATAATATTATTTTTCTTGTGTATGGTGGACTCTCACCACAAGAAGTGATGTGATTATGTTTTGGGAAAAACAAAGTAGTTATTACCCAAAATTGCATTTTGAAAATGAATTACTGATAAATAACAAAAAAAAGTCATATGTAATAAATGGTATGATACATATGATTATGGTTATTTAACAAATGTAAAATATAATTATATTTATCATACTAGTGATTTAGGTTTGTACAAAGGAAGATAATGCTTAGGGTAAGGGGTATTGTATCAAATTTACTTACATGGGGATTATAAAATGTTAGGAAGATATAATAATTTTTTATATGTATACACTACAGATTGAAATTTCATGTCATTAATGTCCATATTTTAATGATATTTAATGTTTTATTCAATTTTAATATTTAATTGTGCTTACGATTAAAAAAAAGTTGTCAATATTTTTTCTCTTACAATCTCCTCATTTATCAGGATTATTGATGAATATGCTTCCAATGATGAAATATTATAATCCAAATCTCAAGAAACTAAATAATTTTATTTTCCATCATTTGTTTCATGTGAATATATTTTTTATATTCATTTTCATTTATTTATGTACTCTATAGTTCAAAAGAATAGCTTATGAAAAATTATATTTATTTCTCTAGATGGTCGAAAATGATTATTCTTGCATATACATGATTTAAAAAAATTGTTTTCTAAAAATCCCCTTATATTTTCTAATTTCAATTATACTACATTTTTAAATTTCATAATAAGAAAATTAAAATGAGTCATGTATTAATTTTCCAAATGTGAAACTTTTAAATTTTACTAAAAATGTGAAATCAATATTTATTTTAAAGTGTACGACATTAATAGAATTTTCCACCATCTTGATCACATAATGATTTAAATACTACAATACATGTTTTTAATATTATTTTCATGTAAAATATTTTCATTAATATTTGGGAATTTTTTAAATATTGACAAATTATTTCCTAAATTGAAACTATATTTTCCTTTAGAATATTTTAATGGGTTTTTATGGAATTTCTTATTCATCAGTGAAAAAATGGTGCTTCATTATAATTAGGGATATGATCTAGTTGTATAATTCTTATTCATTCTCAGGATGGTTTATGATTATGATGATGAAATGTATATGAAATCTATTTATTTTCTATGTGATATTCTTTGATGTAATTATTATGAATGCCCACTTTTAATGGGTTCCGATATGACTAATTTTTTATTATCATGAGGGACACATTTTATTCATTTTAGTTATTTGATGTGTGGGACCTATATTTCAATTTAATTAATGGGGTCATGATTTAAATCTCATGTGGTAAATATGAATGGAATAGGGAGTGCTAACATTTTAATTAGTGACTTTTTCCACTATAAGGGTTTTGGATCGAACCTTCACTATTGTGGTGGTTTGGGGAGAGAAAACATTCTACAATTATAGAAAAGGGAAGGAGCCTTGACTACTATGTAAATTATTTAATATTATTATTTGTATGCCACGATACCTTGTATTATACCATTTGTTTGACATTGATCATGTTATTTGATTCCCATTTGATCAATTTCTTATAAAATACAAATGATTATGTCATGAACCAAGATTTCTATCTTTTATATGAATGTTATGGTTTGAAATTATCATTATAATGTTATCATACTCTTAATATCATGTTATGTTTACGTATCTCCCTTCTTTATCCTTATAAAACATTTGATCTCACCCTCTATTATGTATCTTTTCCCCATGTAATGAAGAAATTTATTTTATGTTATTTTTTAAGAAGGGTTCTAGTTATGAGTAACATAGTGGGAGATGTTATAGTTCACCTATAAACTGTATTTTTTAGTTTTTATTATTCAAAAGGCATGATACCTTTATGATTCCTGTGTGTGTGTTTTTATAATTTAATGAATTTTCAATAAGAAATATTAATTATTTATGTATTAATATACTAGGTCATTAAAATTTTTATAATAGGATTATTTTAGTTATCCTTTGGAAACTATGATGTGAATTTTTTTTTTGAAAACCCTTAAGATAATCTAATTTATAGGGTAACATCCTAATGTTTTTTTTTATGAAGATATTAGGTGGTTTACCTGGAAAAAATCCATGTATGGATAATACAAGTTGATGTGGTCTTGGAACAAATGTATCTAGGGGTAACAATTCTGAAAATGATGTGTCGGGATTGACTCGAGCATTAATTGGTATATGAAAATCCTCATTACTATTTACCTTATATGACACATGAAAGGAATTTTTTTATTACTCTACATTTTCATTACATACCATCATCATGTTTTGAATAGATTATGACCATGATAAACCTATGTTAAATTGTAGGTTTCATGGATTTAAAATATGGAGTTTGGATTTTTACATCCTATAAATGATTTTCAATAACTATGAGTTTTCCACAATGATTATGATTGCACATGGGGAAGCTTGTTACCCATACACAAATTTTAGAATATGTATCCTCAAATTATTGAACATGATGTACAGCTGCGTTTTCAAATTTTCTCAACAGTTTATTCTATAATGGTGGATTCTGAATTCATTTTAGCCCTTTCTCTATCAAGTCTCGCTTCCACTCCTCAGGTGGATGACCCCCCCTTCACAACTTATTTTTTCTCTATCTCTCCATCGCCACCCCCCCCCCCCCCCGCATAGATTTTTTCTAGATAATTTCCATTAACAAAGTTATTTGTGGATATAAGGTAGCAATAAAGTCTCAAATCATTTCCTTTATTTCATTAAAGTTCTCTACTATAGTAGTCAATAAAAAGAAAAATGTTATCAATGTTCCTCTCCTATATTTCTAGTAGGCATCAGAAAAATTGATGTAGACTATGGTGGAGATTTTTTTTGATTAAAAACCCCACCATACCCTTTTTCATACATTTTTGGAATCATGAGGTTTGGTTTCCTCGGTTAGCGTCTATTCCCTAAATCGCAATTCTTTTTTTGTGGTCCTTCTTTTGTGTGAATATTTTTTTCATGGTTGGAGTAAATCTCCAAGATCTATGGGGGGATTGAGGTATTATTTCTTCTAATGGGACATGGATTTTCATTTTATCTAGGATTTTACAAGACTGGATGTTTATATTTTCTATTATGCCTACCTTTCTACTACAATAATGAAGCTTTTTTTAGGGTATTGTTGATTCTTTCAGAGGCTTTTTTTGGATGAGAAAACATTTACTCTAAAGGAAGAGCTTATTGATCACTCATTTGTTGAGTTAAATTTAGTTATTCCTATTTCTGAATGTATATTACCTTCAGTATAGTACTCCATTGAATCGAATCAAGTCTTTCTCTACTCCTCACTATCCAGTTTCTTCTCCTTCTACTGAATTCAAGGCCACTCTTTTCGTATTTGTGGGAAAAAAATACTTGATTTACCTAGGTGGACTAAGTAGGGACCCCAAAATTATAATAATTATCATTTGATGAAGTGGATCAGTGGATCCCTATCATATCTAGAGGTATAAATGAAGTGGACCTATTCCTTCAGATAGTTTGGATGCTTCTATTTAGGGTTCCCTAGTGACTCGACCTTCTCCCTCTCCTCCCCTAGAAGATGGTGTTTCTTCTTTCTTAGCCATTGTTCCATTTAAGGAACTGATAAATCCCTATTTTATCCATGGTATCCCTTCCCATTGATCCAGGTATTCCATTCTATACTATTTGAGGCTAGTGATATTCATGTTATTTTCCTTCTCAATATGTAATAATTCACAATTCGGGTCCTTTGGAATATGTGAGTTTCTTAGAGTTTCCTCTCATTAAGTATAACCCTATATTTTAGGATCCAAATACTAGCTAATATTGTTTTTCTTGGTAGTATTATTTCAATGTTATTTCTTAGTATGAGACCTCTTATAATCAGGAACCTTTATGTACTTGACCTGCTTCTATTTCTAGGCTTGATTCTTCTGATTCTAACATAGAAGGTCTGTCCAGTGAACAAAGGAGGACCAAAATTTGGTTCCATTATTTTAAATCCCTCAACCCTACACTATCCTCTCCATTATCCAGTGGGATGAGTAAAATATCTCAATTAATAAATAGAATCCTTTAGTCGCATTCTCACATCAAAGGGGCCATGATTACTAGTTCCAAATCCAGGAAACTATATGTTCAATGATATCATTTATAATGTAGAATGCATGAGGATCATGAGATTTTGTAAAAACTAACATCATTTCTATAAAAGTCCAAAATCATTTGGTTTCTCTTGTTGTTATTCTCAATCCTAAGAAAATATCTAATAAAACTCATAATATCCATAATTATGCCAAATGAATGAATTTATTCATGCTAATCTGCATAATATAAAATTCTGGATCTTTTGGAATATGTCCATCATTTGTTACCATTTTATTGAATCTAACCATATGTTAATTATTAAGAACTAATAGGGGTGTCATACCTTTCATGTTTCTTTTGTATACATGTGTTTTTATTCATAGGTAATAATGATTTTATAGACATAATTAGATTCCTTACATACAAGATCCTTACCATGGATAACAGGTGGAGACATCGATATCTTAGTTGATTCATAGGAGAATAAAGGGAGGGGAAGACTTTCTTAGAAGGATAGTGGGGATTTTATATTGTGTATTTTCTACTATGTAATTAAAGATGTGTGTTTTTCCGGAGAATAGTTTATATGGTGAAATCATCAAAAAGGGTATCATGATATCTGAAGTAACCTTTATAGGTTATTATGAAATAATCTTCTCATTTATTTCTTTCCAAATTAAAAGGTTACTCACTTGGTTGGTAGCCACTCCGATCAATATCCAAGCATTTTTTTCATTTTTGTCTTACTCTAAAAGAAGAGATTGGTTTAACATATTCAAATCATGGGTGGATATCTTGGGATATCATCAAGTAGTTAACCAATCATTGGATAAGCAGGTCTAAGGAAATTCAAGTATAAACCTCCATATTAATTTTAAACATCTTAAATACAGCCTTATCTCTTTTATCAATAGCCAACCACCTAGTTTGCAAGACATGGTTGTGATCAAGAAGGATATATTGAAAATGGGGATCAACCTAGATAATAATTGAAATGAATTGGGTTTTAAGTAAAATCTCGAATAATAATGAAATCACAGCTGATATAATTCATAAGAATGAAGATAAAGTTTTTGAACAGTAGAGTACAAAGTGGCTTCATGAAGGGTATATGAATATTTATTTTTTCCATGCTTTTCTAAAGTAGAAATTTCATTTTTAAAGACATAAAATTTTGTTATAGGATGGAACATTCTCTGATGATTGGGACATTGTTGGTAGAATGGAAGTTTCACACATTGAATCCATTGTAGTAGAACCCAATACCCAAATGATAGAAAGGTTTCCATGGGGATACAATAACCTCCTCGAAGTTGTTCCCTGAATGATTATCCAACACTGTAAATGATCTCCTTGAAGTAGTTCCTAATTTAGAGGATGTTAGCAAGGAAATAGGGAGCCTCAACATGGTGAATAAACCAAGGACGGATGAATTTATGGGTTCCATTTATATACCATCATAGGATTTGGTATGACATCATGTGGTGAGGGATATTTGGTATTTTTTTGAGGAGGCAATATGCCTCATTGTGTATGTGATACTTCCCTTGAACTAATTATAAAGGTCAAAAAGCCCAACTATATCTCCGTCAATGTAGACCTATTAGAATGTGTAACTTCCTATATAAGATGATTAACATCACCACCAATCAAATACTTTCATCCCATCTCCCTGGTTGTATTTCTGACATAATATGGGGCTTTTAATGGAAGGATTATATATGGTGTAATTACAATTACTTAGGAACTGGTTAATAACATCAAAAACAAGGTTCTTGGATCAAAAATGAGAGTCCGGATTGACATGGATATGGCCTTTGAATAAATTTACTAGAAATTTATCATCTAGATTATTATAAGTATGGGTTTCTCTACATGGTTTGTTGATCTATTATTTATATTCATAAGTTATTTTTGTTTGGAAGTCTCTTTTCTAGGAATGAACTATGGATTTTTTAAATCAATGCATGGCCAAATGATAGGGGATCCCCCATCCACAACTATTTTTATTTTTCTTAAAAATGTTCATAGTCGAAACATTAATTAGAGCTTCACCAGCGGAAACACTCTTCTCTATTACAATGGGGATCTCTACATCAACATATCTAATATGATTTATTCGTATGATACTATTTTTTGATTAATATTATCACGATATCATTTAGACGAATGAATGGATTTCATGAAAACTATTGTAAATAGGGATGTAAAGTAATCAATCAATTGAAGAGAAGTATCTATTTATCACCCTGACACCTATAATGGTGTGTAATAATTAATTGAAGTAGTATGGGCATTCAAAGAAGGATTTTCCCCATGGTACACCTTGGGGACCCTATTTCCACCGACAGGATTCATATACATCACTTTTATTAGATTGTGTAGAGGATCACAAGTTGAGTAATGAATTGGAAGAATAAATTTATATCTTTTCGAGGGATTATTACACTGGTTAACTATGTGCTCATGGGAATTCTAATCCATTCCATATCTACAATTCAAGTATGAAAAGCATTCATCCACATTATCGATTAGATCCTGAATTATATTATCTGTAATGCTAATGCAGATGGAAAGTATCATTGGGAATCCAACAATATATTGTTTATACACCCATAGTAAGGAGGTATTAATATGAATAATATTCTAAAAACATTTCTTGAAATGCATGAGATGCTTCCATGGGATGTGGTTATGGGTAGAACACTCTAGGGCATAACTTTGGGGGTTTACGGTCGAGGGGAGAGGGAGGCAGTCGGAAGATCCATTTCGAATGAGATTCAACCTCACTACTCGACTCTCAAGTTCCAATATTGATTGATAGTGGGGAAAGGAGATATTTTTTTTTAGAACCATAATTGGGTTGGCTCTTTGCTTGGTTTTTTAGGTTTTCTGGAAACACATATCACCTTTAGGCGGGTGAGTAAACACACTTCTTTCAAAAATGCTATTTTAGACAAAAACTAATTGGAAACCTTTGGTCTCATTGATGTCAAAAATGATCTGGATAACTGTGTTTTTATGGAATACCCTTCAAGAATCCTTTCTTTGTGTGACTATCACCAGATGATGATACTATTGAGCCAATATGATCTATGGGACAAACTTCTCTAGTAATAGTTTGTCCCAGCCAAGTATAATTTTTGAATATGAGGAATATGGAATTGTCCTCTACCCACTAATATTAATTTCAAAAGGACTATAATCATCTTAGAATTCATAAGTACATGATACAAAAACTGGATGGAGGAAATATCAAAACATCTATATTTTAGATCAAATGGGTCCATATGATCTGAATATTATTTGATGATTTCAATGTAATCCACATACATGACAGTTGGGCATACCATTCCTTATTATATTGTTTCAAGGTGCATATAATGCTAGTACATAGAGGAAATAAAGACCATATGTATTTATTAATGGGTCTTGGTGTTTATGTTAAGCAAGGAACGACATATTTTTTGAAGTAGGTGCCTACACGTGGAATACATTGGTGAAAAAATAAAAAAAATATAGTACTATACATGAATTAGATCATGAAGAATTGGAAGTAATCTGACACACATAGACCACTCCAAAAATGTATTTCCTCTTCCCACTTAGTTTGTGGCACCTCACAAGGACTTTGAGTTCATTGGAACCCACATATATTCAGACATAAACATACCATTGATGGACCATGTTCCATGGTTTTCATGAAAGAAGGTTAGGTGGTTCATGATTCCAAGGGAAATGTAATTGTCGCATTATCATAATGTTTTTGGTGTGGCCACTCCATAAAATCAGAACCCATGTCGATGCTCATGGTCATACTTATATGTATAAAATGATATTTCCATCTAATTTTTTTTAGATATATACTTTAATCCCCTATATTTCCCTATATATTACGCACGATGCTTCATGGTCTATTGCTTATATTTTCAGAAGGTGAATGGGGATTTATATGAAACCATATTGAGATTATTCACATTTAGAATGATGGGAAAAATTTGGTACAATTACTCACCTCTTTATCCAACCATGAGGACGATGAAATATATTATTTGTGTGAGATGTCTCTACATCCTATGGGGGTGAATCTGGGTAGATTTGATCACATGTGATTCCTCATTACAGACAACCCTAAGGGACCATGTTTTTCTCTTCTATTTTTTGTTTTTCATTTTTCCATACCTATATTGTTTTTTGTAAACTACATCTCTATTTTATAAATGAATGATTATTATTATTATTGTTGCACACACCATTCTTATTGGTTTTAATTGATGTCCAGCACCAAAAAGAACTGTGTTAATACTGAATGAAATGGAAAATAAAATGATTTTCCTCCAGCAAACCTGAATTTTATTAGAACTGGAATGACAATCTAATTTCTATGATCACACAACTTTATCAGTAAAAGAATCATATTGAACTACCAAATGAAAAATGCAGGGAAAACATTTTATTATGTCTTTCATGTGGAAACATCTACTATTTTTCAGTTGTCTCATTCATTTTCTTATTTCTGAGTACTGGATTAGTACAACTAAAATGATATTCTCCATTATCCATTGTTATTAAAATGAAGAATTTATTTTTGTTGACTATCATTTGTATGGAGAAGTGGATCAATGGTGAATTCTTTATCTTACCACGATTCACTATTTTATTTCACCCTTATAATAATGTATTAAACTGGTTTTGATGTAAAATTAAAATATAATAACAAAATTAACTTCCTTTTTAGTTAAATAATTTTATTATTATCACTGTTAAAAAGGCATATTTCCCTTGTATTTTTTGTTTTTGTCATAGGTGGAGGTGATTTGGAAGTCCCAAGACAATATTTATGAAAAATGGGTCAAATTTCACATGAATCCAAGAACATATATGAACTCAACTACCAACTTCTACGTATCCTTGATGCCAATTGGGATTAAATTTTGTGTTATAGTCCAAAATTCAATGTGATAAAACATTCATGAAGGAAAAAATCCTTATTCATTCATTAAGGGGTCCATCCGAATCAATATGTCAAATAAAATAATCCTGCAGGGAGTGAACAGTTTGCCTCTATATTGTAGTAATATATCATATTATATGATGTATCTTACCACTAAATTTTATAGGGAGAAATAAAATTGGTTGGTAAAAATGTATTTGGTTTTTTGGAATATGAGATAAAATTATTATGGCTTAAAACCATGGTCTAGGTGGTTTCTCGAAATCACGGTGCCCAAAACCACTTCCCATTTTGGCTACAAAAGAGCACATTGGGAACCTCATTTAAGAGTTTTACCAGGATGCAAGGTGATGCCTTTTTGGAGACCCAAATTAGTCTTCTCATCATTTATTTATTTTATATAGTATATGGGTAGTGTTAATTCATCATTTTCTTCTGCCTCCCCTCTTTGGATTTCTAAACCCCTTGTGATCACATGTAGAGGAATGTCATGTAATCCCAAGCTTCATGTTTGTATTATCTTGAATGATCCTTTTAATTCCAGGTTATGTGTTATTTTTCATAATCACCCCATTTTATTCTCTTATTGAGTTATTTACTGATATGTAATTCTCAATCACATATGATTATGTTTGGGGTTTCCCTTTCATTTGATGTTTCACACATCATTCACCATTTCATATTTTCTATTTTATTTACAGTGTTTGTGTTTTTCATATTAGTTAATTGAACTCTTATAAAAACAATCAATACCATGTAAATATTTTTCTTGGAATCAAAAAGAAGTAACATATAAACCTGGATATAATATCGAGTTCTTCATGTGTTGCCTTGCTGAGTTTCAGTTATGAAGTCAGACACAAATCACCAAATCATCAGTAGTAATCGATGCATAATTTTGTGTTTTTGACTAAACCCTAAGAGGTATCCCTATATAAACTAAGTAACTCTAATTATAGATTTTATAAAATAGGTTTTGAAAGATCTTAACCCTTTATCATGAAGCAATGAAGGATGATCATCAGGATATTTCCCAATGTTGATCAGGCATAATTAATCTTCTCCATTTCTACATTATTTTATCGCTTTAATTTTCTATTACCATCTTTAATCATAAAATCCCAAGTTTTCAAAAATCTGATTCCCCTCATATTTTTATAATCAAAGCCCTCTGTTTAAATTAATGATCTATGGCTTTGTCGATTGACATCCTAGGGTTGTTGTTATACTCTAGAAATTATAGTAAAAATTAAACAACTAATTTGATGCACTCTACAATACGATCAATTTTTTCACCATTTTTGATGATCCAAGACCATTATTTTTATTTATTTACATTATTTTATGTCATTTAATTATTAATTATTACTCATTTCAATATCCCACCCCCATTTGATTGTTTTTGTTTTGTTTTTTTGTAGTTATTTTTGTTTGTTTGTGTGTGTTCTTCCTCTTGCGGTCACTCTCTCTTCTTATTGTCTCACATTATCCTTCAGTAGTATAACAAAATATTTTATTTTATACATATATCCACATTTTGTTATTTTATTTTATCCACATTAAATAATAAAATCTAAGAAAATATAAAAAGTTAAACTTCACAGCTTACATGCATGACCCGATCAGAAAAAAACTGGTTGAATTTGACCCCAAAATTGATATGATAGTTCAATAAAAAACTAGGTCATCTATATTTAGAATATTATATAACATTGAGGAACCCATTTTGGACCCTCATTTTTCCCTAAAATAATAAAAAAAATTATCCAAATCACACAAAAGAAAAGGTGGCTACAAATAACCGATCATTAAAATAATTGACCACCCCAGATGTGGAGTACCGACCTGACGACATCCAATATCCAAAGGTAGTAGAAAACATTGAGCTGAGATCAGGACTCAGCCCCCCCCCCCCCCCCCGTCCTAAATTCCATGTATTTCTTGGTGAGTACCATCATAAACACCTTATGGAGTTTCACACAGTGTGCTCCACCATGAAAGACCAAAATGTGTCTTAGGATCTCATTATGTTTAGGGATTTACCTTTCTCCCTTGATGATGTAGCCAGATACTAGATATACTATCTGCATACCACAATATGGTGATGGAATGACGTGAAAAAAGTATTTTTAGTGAAGTTCATCCCAAACTCTCGTACTACATCAATTGGGAAATAAATCTGTGGAATTTGGAAATCGTAAGGAGAGACCTTTCAAGGATAGTGGAGAGATTCAACAGGATTTTCATAAGCTACCCCCCCCCACCCCCAACAGATTAGAGAACAATTGTTAATCAAATACTTATATAAGGTACTTATTCCCATGGATTGTGGAATTATTGAAGCTACAACTAGTGGTTCCCTTTTTGATAGAACTCCTTCCACTGCTTGTGACTTAATAGCCAACATGTCTAAAAATACACAACAATTTGGTAAATGATCTATTTCACCTACCCGATGTGTTTTTTAGATAAATCATTGATCTCTAGAAAAAAAATGTTTTATAAAAATATTTATGAGATACATGCCCTTCTAAGTAAATTATCTCAAGAACAATGTAACTCACAATTTTCTCCAATTCCATTACATTATGATATTTGTTCGGATAACACTTATTTTTTCTGACCAATTCCCACAACATCAGGATTCAACAAGGTCTTGTGAGTTCATTCAAAATATCACCTCCCTTCAAGAAATAACCATTTAGGCCAAATCCAAACCTCGGGTGGAGAGGAAAACCATTGTACTAACAAGGAGGAAACTCAAGCTACCCCAAGAATAAATTTTATCAACAAGGCCTCGTTATACAACCTTCATATCCATCAGCATCTCAAAAAAATCCTCCTCCACCCAAATCTAAACCATGTCTCAAGTACATGGTGAATAAAATGTCATCCCAGAACCTTCAGTTACAATAGACCATGCAATCGGCTATTCAAGACCTACGAACTCAAGTGGGACAACTAGAAAATACCATAAATGAGATAAATATGAATGGTTATGGGAAAATACCATCCAACACCATTTCTAATAAAAAATGTAATTTATTTGAAATTATACTTTGTAGTTGTAAAGAAGTTTCTACTTTTACTAATTATACACAAAACATAATTCCATCACCTGAAAACTCTATTTCCATACACTCAAAATATTCATGTAATGAAAAACAAGACATAATGGGTAATCAAATTATCATTTAGGATTACCAGGATAAATCAATAACTATTACATTCCCCTAAAGATTCACTAAATCTAAGAAAACTTTTTAAGATGATATTGAAAAAGAAATAATGGATACATTTAAAAAGTTCACAGTTAACAATCCATTATTGGATGTAGTTAAACAAATCCCCTGTTATGCCAAATTCCTTAAAGATATTTTCACCCATATTTGGTTACTGAGGGGTAATGAAAAAGTAAACATAGGAATAAATGTCTCTCCATTGACCCAACAATCAATTCCAACCAAATAAAAGTATACACACACCATCATGATAACATACACTATAGTGGAGAAATTATTTTCATATGCTAAGCTAGATTTTTTGGTTCAATTAATATGATGCCTTACTCCATATAAACATTTCTATAGGTTGGATAGCTTCAATCGAATGGAATTATAGTTCAAATTTGAAACTAGAGCACAACACACCCATATGGAGTGGTTGAGTACATCTTCATAAAAGTTAAGATTCTCATCTTTCCTCTCAACTTCTAAAATCATGAGATGGAGGATACCTGAACCCAAGGATATTACCCTCTCATACTTGGTATGCCATTCCCCAAAACTGCAAAGATAATCATCATCAATCACAATGGTATGATGTCCATGGAGTTAGGTGTAGAAAAGTGTAGTTTTAACATCCCTAAGGGTATGAAACACCTCATTTAAGTGACCTCTACTCTTCATTTCTATTTGATGGAATTACTCTCAAATGATACATACACACAAAAAATTTTCCTTGACCTATTCACTAATTCAATTTCAAATTCTTCCCCATTGGATGATTTGAGTTTTGATTCATGGTTTGAGTTTTTTTTAGGTTCTAAAACGTGTAATTTGTTTTGATTTAATTGATGATAGTGTTCATTCTAAGGTACCCATGACCATAGATGATTCTTAAATTCCCATTTCAATAGATTCTCTATCCTTGAAGAATAAACCTTTGGAGATAGAGAGATTCATGGACCTCACTCCCTTTAAATCCCCTCCCTCAATCCAAATCCCACTTGTGTTGGAATTAAAACCACTTCCATATAATATAAACTATGACTATCTTGATGGTATTGACAAATTTCCCTTCATTATTTACAAAAAAAATATCTCAACAACAGAAATAAAAACTGCATGACCATTTGATAGAGTTTAAAAACTAAATTGGATTAAAATTGGATGATATTCTTGGAATTAAACCATTGTTGGGAAAAAATCCCTCAAGGCATCATTTAAGCATTTTTTTGGGGTGATTTTGTTTTTTGACATAGTGGGTCTCCATGTTGTCTTTGTTGACAAAGTGGGTCATGATATATTAGTGTGATGATGAAGGGGTTTTAAATGGAGATTTGTCAGGTTTTAGGGATTCTTTCAACAATACATGATTGATTGAAGAACCATGACAATGGAATGGACAATCTAGAGGTGTTACAAAAAGAGAAGATGAAAAGTGGCGTCGTTTTCTAGTTCTTTCCAAATTTTTGGGCTTGAAAATCATAAAATAGAGAAATGTGTTTTTGGCCAAGGGAGGTGTGAAAGAAACCAATGTGGTGCGCGAAAAATATGATGGCATGCGAAAAATCAGCAGTTTCCGTTAATTATCAGCGCAGTGAATGAAAAAGTAATGTGTTAAATGAAATATTTGGGTGGGGCCAGCAAAAGGAATGTGGTGCCTGAAATATTAGCACGCTGCGTGAAAATGAAATTTGTTCGTGAAATATAAGCATGTTGTGAAAAATAGCGGAATTGTATTTTTCACGCAATAGGTGTTTCGAGATCAGAATCTTGAAAATTGGAAAATGCATGAGGTGCATGAAAAATTGGATCAGTGCGCGAAAAAATATGTTGTGTGGAAGATTTGTTTTTTGCGCTCGAAGTGAATTATGTGCTCAAGGATGGTTTTTTTTGTGGGGTTGATTTTGCCTAAAAATATGAAGTGACCGCCCCATTTTAAGTAAGATCAAGACATAGAGAATACCCAAGCAGTGGCAAGCGAAATTGAAGTTCTCAAGGGAGTTGCACGTAAAAATAATGTTTTCACGTAAAGTCAGGTGTTGCATGAAAAGTGGATTTCACACAAAAGCAGAAAATTACGAGCAAGGTAGTGTTGAGGTTGCTCATAAAATTTGGGGGTGGTGTGCAAAATAGGTGTTGTGTGAAAATTGGATTTCACACAAGGTAATGTAATTATGCGCAAGGTGCCGTAAGGGATACGAGTAAAATTTGGGGTTACCCGGTACATCCGGTGAAAATGAGATTCATATGCGATTGAAAGTTGGACCTCAATAGAGAATCTATAAATAGTTAAAGATACATATTTCATTGGAGACAATGAAGAGACCTAAAAGTGTATAAACTGTGAGTGGATCTTCTAAAAAACCAGTGAGAAAACTTTATTTGAGAGATTAGTGAGCTTTCATATTGTGAGTTGATGTAAAACAGGAGGTATAGTGAGTCCGCTCTGAACTGGTAAATAGCAGTGCACTTATAAGGAAATTTTTACATCAACATACTTCCAGTGTATGCTCCTTGGACATAGCCCAGTGAGGGTGAACCAAGTAAAATTTTTTGTATCCTATGCATTCATTAAGGTTTATTCATACTCTGAATCGGGAAGGAGAGAGAAGAGGGTTTTGTCTAATAACAATTCAAGATAAAAAAGGGGCAGTTGTTTTAATCTGTCATACCTTGATTCACCCCCGCCTCTCAGGGTATCTCACCTAGTGGACCTAAAAACCATCTATTTGTATACAACATATACTTTTGGATTATGAGTATAATCCCATACATCAAGCTCAATGCTAGTTAAATCTCACTCTCCTTAATGTGGAAAAATATGAAGTTAGTAAATTACTTACTGGTGGGATCATTTATCTTATATATGATATTAAATGGGTTAGGTGAGTAAATGTTGTGCCTAAAAAACTGAAATGGAAATTAAGTCAACTGAATTTAATGAATTTGTTCCAACACATGGGAAAAACTTTTGGTGATCCTATATTTACTATCATAGACTAAATCAATCCAAATGAAAGGACAACTTTACTCTACATTTGATTGACCAAATGTAAGAAATATTGGTTGGTAAGTCCCATTATTTTTTCTATAATTGATATTTGGGTTATTATCAAAACCATAAATCCCTTAATGATCATGAAAACAGAACATTTACTTATCAGTTTGGCACATTTTCATGCATACAGATTCATGTTGGTCTTTGTAATTATATTGGTACTTTTTAGCGATGTATGTTGAGTATTGTTTTTGAGCTCCTGGAGAATTTAATATAGGTTTTTATGGATGATTTCTCGGTTTATAGAACTTCCTTTGATGACTATTTGGCTCACCTAGTTTCTATCCTCCACCATTTTATAGAAAATTATATTGTATTAAAATATGTGAATAGTCATTTCATGGTTTAACAGGGGATGGTTCTTTGGCATGTTAGTTTAAAAGAGTGAATTCAAGTGAATTAATCAAAATTTGAATTAATGTAAACCCTTACATATCCAAAATGTGTTTATGAGGTGTGATATTTCTTGGATAATGCTGGTTTTTATCTCCGATTGATTAAATAAATTAGTAAGATCACACATCCCTTATCCGAGTTATTATAAAAATATTTTGAGTTTCCAATTCATTAAAATTTTTAGGATGCCTTCAATTCACTAAAATAGAGTCTCACATCACCTCCAATCATCCAACCACCATAGTGGGATCTCCTCTTCAAACTTGAGTGTGATTACTCAAACATTTTAGATGGGATTGTTTTATCACAAAGGGTTGTGAAGGATCCTAATTTCATTTCATATGCCTCATGTGACATTGGCCCTACCTAAGAAAACTACACAACAACTGAAAAAGAAAATAATTCTATTGCATTTTCCTTGGAAAAATTATGTTCATATCTTATTGGGTCAAAAATCACCATCTTTAATGATCATGTTTCCCTTTGTTTCCTCCTAATGAATCCTGAAGAAAAGAAATGATTCATTCAGTGGATGATCCTCCTCAAAGAGTTTGACATTGGGGTTCATGCTAATAGATGTGTGGAAAATGTTTTAAATGACCACATTCGTAGGATTTACCCACCACTGGACCATTATGTTGACTCACCCTTCCCCATTGGAGAATTCTTCCCCCAGGAGATCTTTTGTGATGTTGTGGACTTGACCCCTTTGTACGTAGACATTTTGAATTTCCTAGCGACATCTAGAATCCCCACTAATTTTTTCACTTCAAAATCCTATAGACGTAAGAATGATTCTTGTCGGTATATTTGGGATAACCTATATTTTTGGAGAATTTGTAGTCACTAGGTACTTAATCAGTGTGCCCTTTACCATGATTTCGCCTCTATTTTGACCTCATACCACACTATGTCTTATGGCAGCCACTTTGTATCTCAATGTACAACTCATATATTCCTTCACTCAAGTCATTATTAGAAAAAAATTGTATAGGTATTCCAATAAGTATTCAAAGTCTTGTAGTCATTGTCAATTAACATGGAATATCTCCAAGAATAATGCAATGCCCCAACACCCCATGTTATTCTATGAAATCATTAATTCATGGGGAATTTCCTTCATGGGGAGTTTTCCAAATTAATTTGGATTTGTGTACATATTATTTCTCTTTGACTATTTATCAAAATGGGTGGAGGAAAATTCCACCAGGACTGATGAATATAGATTGGTTGTTGATTTTGTGAGGTCCTATATTTTTAGTTGGTTTGATTTTCCGAGACTTATCATTAGTTATCAGGGTTCACATTCCTTCAATCTCTATATGAAAAATTTTCTTTAAAGGGTTGGGGTTGTCATAATGTCTCCACAACATATCATTCCCAAACTAACAGAAAAGTTGAAATATCAAATTGAGAAGTTAATTAAATCTTGGAAAAAATTGTACAACCTTATAGGAAATATCGACGTTTTCTATTGGATGATGCACTTTGGGCATACCATGCTACTTTTAAATCCCAAATAGGAATGTCGCCAAATTGGATTGTGTTTGGAAAGGATTATCACCTCCCAGTAGAGGTAGAGAATCACTCATATTGGGATGTTAAATAATGTCATATGAATCTCTTATATGAAGGTGAGCATAAAAAAGTTGAAAATTATGGAGTTAGAAGAAATTTGACATATTGAATATGAGAACTCATGAATAAATACATATAATACAAAGGTTATACATGATGAGATGATTCATTAGTGTAAGTTTCATATCGGAGAGAAGGTCCTCACGTACAATTCCATAAAAAACCCCTTACAGGTAAACGTCATTTCCAATGGATCAGTCCATATATTGTTACTTATGTTTACCCTTTTGGTGGAATACAAGTTTTTCATAGGAAGAGTGGATTGAGGTTTACTATAAATGGGTAGAGGTAGAAACAGTTCTATGAGGATTTTTCAATGCTTAATTTGGAAGAAATATAATTGATGGATTCCACATATGACACCACTTATCAAGTTCACCCATCTCACAACCTTTATTTACTTATCTATTTATTAAAAATAATTACATTTATAAAAATGTAATTTTTAGGTGTAGGGGAGAGTGACATGTCGTAGTAAAAAAACCAATAAATTGTGTGTTTTCCTATTTTATTTTTTTCATTATTTTTTTTAGAAAAAAACATATCCTAAAAATAATATCCAAAATCATTTTTTCAGGCTTGAGTAAATTGTTTGGAAAATTCCATGGTTTTTGGGAAAATGTTTATCAAATGAATTTCGATATGGAATCTTTTTCTATAATTTTAATTTTAAAATCATTCTTATGTGTTTAATGTATTTTTGAATCCCATGCCTCATCAACACTAACCAAAATTTTAATCCCCTAACTGAGAGACATTCTACTCCTTTAATTTCATATTATTCCTTTTAATAACATTCTTGAAAGTCTTGGCCTATGTATAGAAACTAGAACTTTCTTTGAATATTTTTGAAGCCATAACATTCAATTGTTCTACATTCATGATAGATTTCATCATTCATTGAAAACAAATTTTTAAAATTAACCTCTATTTTTGGACACCCTAACATTTAATCCTTCTTACACCTTAAAGACCAAGAAATTCCTATTAGGTACCCATTTTACTAGATAATTTATCCCTACATACCAGTCTATTGTGTATATTCTTTTTTACATTAAGAAAGTGTGGTGGTGAGTGTGTTTATATTGGAATTATCATAAAATAATTATTATTATGGGTTGATAGAATGGGTGACTACATTATTCATGTGTAGTGGGTTCACAAGACATATAATATCATTTTTAATAGATTTTTCCCTCATTATCTCCAATTAAATTATAAAAAAATATAGTTTTTTATATTGAAAAAAAACAAAAAAATGGAGACAGGAAAAAAATTATTCGTTTTTATTTACTGATCAGTTGTGACCCACATAAATAGAAAATGTGGATAGTGAGTTGGAAGTTATAATAATTGTGAGGGGTTGAGTGTGTACATTTACTGTGAACACTGGCTTATATTTTTATTGTCCATGAATGATTAAAACACTCATCTTCTGCCTTATATTTTTTATTAAAAAATTAAATCGTACCAAACCTTAAACATCATAACAAAATGTTGGAAGTCCTCTTGATTAGCACACTTGTTTCTAACAGTACATAATATAGATTAATGGAAATCATATTGTAAGATCCCATGAACTTTGGGAAAACATAATAAATACAAATTAACATGTTTGTTGAGTGAGGAAAAAATATTTCTAGGTGAGGTAGGTTGTGACATATTTTATGGGTGAACAAATGAAGGTGAACTATTACAAATGTGAGAGAATAAAAATGATTGGAAAATTTATTCCATAAACAAGACATGATGGATTTAATTTCAAAATAATCTTGGTAGTTTTCACACCACTTATTTAGTAATGGTACATTATTATGAGTATGTACTTTTTCAAGAGTGCAAATGATTAGGTGTTGGGGTGTGATGGTATCACAATTAAATGTTTTATTTCCCCCTTATACCAATTTATTAAGATATTTTTTGTATTAAAATTACAAGTATATTAAAAAAATTACATCATTTTTTGGTTAAATAATTTAATTATTATACTTTTGAAAATTTTCATTTCACCAGTTTTATGTTTTTGCCATAGGTGGAGGTGATTTGGAAGGACCAAGACAAATTTGATTAATAATGGGTTAGACTGCACCGAATCCATGAAAATCTATGAAATCAACCACATATTGATTTTGATCCATGGGGGAAATAAGTCAAAAAAAATTTATGATCCAAAATTAAATGTGATACAACATTCATAAAGAAACCCAATCCCAATTTTTCCATTAAGGTTCCCATATGAATCGATATGTCCAATAAAATAAATTTTCATAGATTCAACAATTTTCCATTGTATTATAATAATATATATTATTATAAGAAGTATATGGCATCCAAATTGATAGGGAGAAATAAAAGAGGTCATAAAATAAGTAACTAGTTTGTGTAAAGGGATATAATACTTTATAGTGGCCAAAAATCATGGGTCAATTTTTTTTTGAAATCATGGTGCCCAAAACCACATCCCATTTTGGCTAAAAAAGAGGACCTTGGGAACCTCAATAGGAGTTCGGCCATGAGGCAAGGTGATTCCATTTTGGAATCTCAAATGAGTCTTCTTATCATCTCTACAAGTTCGGGATGCTATGGGAGGTACTACCTCAACATATTCTTCATTCTCCCATCTCAGGGATTTATAAACCCCTTGTGATCACCTGGGGAGGAAGTTGATTTAATCATGAGATTCATGATTGTATTATCTTGAATGATCCTTTTAATTATAGTTTGTGTGTTATTTTTCCAAATCACCCTAATTTCATATTTAATTGAGTTATGTACTATTATTTCATCCTCAAAATCATATGATCATGTTTTCAGGTACCCATTCATGTGTTGTTTCACACAGTGTTCATCATTTCTTCATTACTCATTTAATTGTAGTGTTTGTGTGGTTCTTATTGGTTAATTATACTATCATAGACACTATCAATGCGATGTACATTTATGTCATGGTATAAAAAATAAATAACATACAAACCCTGAAAACCTATTGAGTTATTCTCATGTTTACTTGGTGAGTTTCAGTTATAAAGTCAAACACAAATCACCCAATCAATGGTCGTAACCAGTGAATTGTTTTTGGTTTTTGACTAATCCCTCTGAGGTATCCTAGTATAAAATCAGAAACAATATATTTATAGATTTTATAAACATGGAATTAAAATATCATAACCCTATATATTGTTTCGATGAAGTGTGAGAATCATGATATTTCCCCATGTTGATCACACTTAATTATTCTTGTTCATTTCTAGATTCTTTTATCGTTTTTGTTTTCTATTTTCATCTTTAATCATCTATCTGTATTTTTTCTAAAATATCATTCCCATTATATTTTTATAATAAAACCCCTATTTTTAAATTAATGACTTGAGGATCAGTAAAGAGGGAACCTAGGGTTTCTGCTACACTACTGAAATTCTAGTAAAAATTAAACAACGGATTTGATGCACAAGACAACATGATCAACTCTCATCAATAATACAAGTAAAATTGATTGATTTTTCTGAATGGAGTGGAATGATTTTAAGATATTATTTTTCAATAAGTAATCTCCTCCCATACCCCATATAAAAATGAATACATAATACATTTAGATAAAGTATAAGAATAATGAATCTTTTTGTACTTGTAAGGAACATCTTAAAAAAAATTAAAGGTATTCTTATAGAATTATCATCCATACCAAAAATAAGGTAGGTTGATTCTTTACATGAGTAAAAACATGTCCTCAAAGGGCATTAGACGGAATGGAATTAAATGGATATGAATAAATCATTACATTATGTACAAGGTGGAAATGGATATTAGAGTTACCAACCAAAAACATGGTTCTAATAAGATAAGAGATCTGGTGTTCAAGGGAAACACTGGAAACCAGCGAGATAAGAAGATAATATTTATTTTATGCTCTATGTGTTGAAGGAATCATAAAAGGAAATGGTATTATGGGGACAAATAAATTTTATATTTTTATAAGGGAAGGTCTTCAGGAAATAAAATTCCAATGTCATGGGAAGAAGATAACTAATGATTTCAATATAATGAAATCTATATATAATGAATCTCATACACTCATGTGTTTTAAATTCAAGGAGTATGGGAACAATAGTGACAAGTTCCAAAATTCAAACAATTATTATTATGATCAACATCAATAATATCTTAAGATGATGGAAAATGGTAAATATCATGAGATAACTGTTCATAATGAGGGGCGTGATAGTAATATGGTGAAAGTTACACTTATCATCCACTCTAGAACTAATAATTTCTTAATTTACTAGGGATCTACCCATTCTTTTATATCTGAAGAATTTTATGAGTGTATAAAGATTCAAAACACACGGTTAGGTATACAATTAATTTTCAAAACCCTTATAAGTATTATGATCTAATATATATTATATGATTCCTCTATAATCAATGTTTGTTGTAATTTTCATCCTAGAATTTGTCCCCTAGTTTAATTTGATGTTATCTTGGGAATGGATTGTATTTATCTACATAAATACCACATCAATATTAATGTAAGGGAATTTCCTATTGATTTTCCAAAACAAAATATGATCATCTATTAGTGTAATAAGAAATATGAACTTTTGATAGAAATCACATCCATTTATGGGTTTTTATTCATATCCAAAAGGGTAGCTTATCTAGGATTGTTTGAAAAGGCACAAAATCGATGATAATCCAATTTAGAAGGATCTTATTGATGATATTTTGGTGTTTTTTAGTACTATTTTTAATTATGATGTTTAATTTAATACATATCACATACCTAGTTCCAAATCTATTTCAATGACACCCTATAGAATGGCCCGAATTGAGTTTTAGGAATTGAAGAAGAAAGTTATGTAAATATTGACAACAGATACATTTTTTCAAGTGTGTAATTTTGGGCTGAACCTAAAATGTATATCAAAAATAAATTTGTAATGATGTTACATTTCATTGATTATTGGGATCTAATTCATATCACACAAGAAAAAGTATCCTCTACCAATTATGGATTACTTGTTTGATCAACATCATGGAACTCAATACTTATCAATGATTGAACATCATTTACAATATCATAAATTGTGGTTTAATAAGGATGGTATACTCTATATATATTTTTATACAATGTATTTAATGTATGATTATATAATGATTCTATTTGGTCTTAATAATTCCCACACTATATTCATATATTTAATGAATAGCGACTTTAGAAATTACATTGGTCAGTTTATGGATGTATTTATAAATGATATTATTATTCATTAAATTATTTGTGAATATCGTAATGACCACATGATAATTTTGATAATGTCCCTGTAGAAGTAAAATTTATATGAATAATTTAAAACTGTGAATTTTATATACAAAAGGTTTCATTTTTTGGTTTATATAATCTCAAGTGGTGGTATATCATTGGATCCATCAAAGACGGAGGCTATTGATTGTTGAATGAGACCAACCACTGTGAATCTGACCAAATTTATATTGGTTTGTCTAGATATTATCTTTGTGTTTTAGAGAATTTATCATTGATATCTATTCCATTAACCATGTTAACTCAGAAGTGTGAAAAGATCCTTTGGACAAAGGAATGTGTGGAAAATTAAAAGGAACTAAAGAGAATAATATCTAGTGGGAAACACCCCAAGATTTTATGAGATAGGTTATTTTTAATTTAATAGATGTTTTTTTTACACTACACTAAGATTATATTCCACTATACGCAACACCATATTAGCTTTCAGTATAAGCAACACTATTATTGGCTTGTGTTTCACATATTTTCATGATATTTTGATACAATTCATTTCACGAAACACTTAGTATAGATTTTGATCAATGTATAAATGAAATATCTTTGGATTATGTCATACGCAACACTATAGGAATAATGAAATACATGAAACATATACCTGTCTTACATTACAGGCAGGAGTGACCTTCCTCGATAGCTAGCATTGTACGCAATATAGAGTTTCACTAAAGTACGATATATTATTAAAATATTATTATTTAATGGGATATAAAATAGCTATTATAAATAGTATTTAACAAATTTTGAATTTTTTATAACATTATTATTCATTATACACATTTTCTATAACATTATATGATATCAAAATAAATTTTTTCATATAAACGAATTTTTTTTCCAAAAATCGCGTTTCACCTCCTTTTGATGGCGCACCCATTTCAAATCTTGTTTTGACAGTTTTATAAGTTCAAATGAAAAAAAATAAAATTCTTATTTAGAATATTGAAATAAAAATTTATTTTGTTGAATTTATGATATTTTTCTAATAAAATTGAAATTTAAATGAATAATGAAAAATACTACATTTTAATTTGAAACTGCCTTTTTTATCTAATTTAATTATATATATTGATTGTCATTAATGTGTAATTGGATCATATGTTTATAATTTAATACAATTTTTTTCATTGGAATAAATTTAACTTTTAAATTGTACATTAACACAAGTAAATCCTTTCATAGTTATTACTTCTTAAACCCCCACTTTTTGGTTTTGACAACATGAATTAATTTTAAATTAATTACTGAAACTTCTGGGATTGAATCTGGAAAAATTGATTCCATATATAGAATAATAAGGTTAAAATTGGGTAAATATATACCTTTTATTTTTGGACATTATTGATAGTAACTTCAGTAATTATTTTATATACCATGGTAAAAGGGTAATCTAGGAAATAAGGTTTAATAAATAATATAATAATAATATTAAACTCACCTTAACCATTTTCTAATCCTATTTTATGTGATATTTACAAAAATGGGAAATCATAGGTCAATTTTAGGACCCCATGGATTCACTTAGATGTGAAAATGACATTTTATGAGAAATAATATAAAGTAAAGATAATTATAACCTAAATATATATATTTTACTAAATAAATTTTAAGATAGGGTTATATAACTGATCTACATGTCTATAAATAGTAATTATAAAGATAAAATCATTACCAACATTATGGTATTTTATTTATAATTTTTATACATTAGATAAATATGTTTATTTATGACAAAATTGTGATGTAGTGATTACCTCATTACTGAATGATTCAAATAAATGAATTTATCAATATTAAAATAAATTTCATTTCAAAATTTTTGTTCCATACATAAATTTTCTAAATGTCATTATTATTATTTTAAAAAATGTCAAGTATTAATACTATCCAAAATTGAAATAATTCATAACTTATAAGATTAAATTGTTAATAAAATGATATTTAATTCTTAAAAAACTAGTATTCGGCCAAATGGTTAATATATGTCCAAATGTTTCATAAAAAAAATTTGATTTGTTTATGTGACATGGTAATTACATTATCCCATAGTGTGTAAAAAAAATGATGTCACAGTAAGATTAAAAAGCGTAAAATAAGGGTAAAACCAAAATGACATGGATAAACCAATACAAAAAATTTGTATAAAAATTATTGGATAATGTGTATTAGAACAAAAATAATATTATATTATAAATAAATATGTTTTGGAAAATTTTAAAGAAAAATTGAATTTATAAAAAATTAATATTTTTAGGACATTACTAAAGTTCCCCTATTCTATCTTGTAAAAGGGAACATCCTCCCTCTCCTCTTAACTTCATTTTGAGAGTTAAATATCATCTAAACCCTTCCCATTTATCTTATACACTTCCCTTGATACATTATAGAGGATCTGGTCTTCTCAATTGACCAACTTTAGTTCCCAAATATGAAATTTAATGGATGCACATCGAGGAAGTGGTAATATCTTCCACCAATTCTTTCAAATTTCATTATTCTTCCACTTCCTATTATGTAGTTGTTTCATTATAAAGTAATAAAATAATAATAACTCATGTAATTATATTTTATTATAAATATTAAACAACCCTATTTCACCTTCTATCCATACTATGAATAATGAAATCATCATGCGTGCATATGTATGGCTTACCGTCTCCACATAGTGGTATTATCTGTTTTTCACCATCACCTTACATGGATGCGTATAATGGTAGAAATAATAACTATATATCATTATTATTCCATTATACTAATTTTTATATATTATAAACGAACCACTTCAATACCATTCAATAACTATGGGAACAATAACGTCACTCATGCATACATACGGCTTACCGCCTCCATGATGCGATGAGATTCATTGTCCATGTTAACCGTTTAAGAATGATTGTAATGTATATATAATAAATAATCATGAAATAAATGATCTAAAAATTGTCGTGAATTTATATATATATATATATATATATATTACTTACTTTCATTCAATCAAATATGGAAATGAAAACATCATTCATGCATATGCACGACCTACCGTCTCCTTAAAACATGTATTTCATTTCATTTATCTATCTATTATATATATATATATATTCATACAATGAGTAAATATAATATATAAATAATTTTTTACATTCTTGTATTTTTAAAATCACGATATAAGTAATAATATCACGAATAATAATTCAAAACACGTACAATAAACAAAATGGTAATTACCCAAAATGTTGCTTTAAATCGGAATTAACAAATGAATGGGTAATAAAAAAACTATAATTGAATCATCTATGATATCATAAACATTTTTATGGATCATTTATAATTTATTAATATATCTAAACCAACTATACAGGAGGTTTGGACACATACAAAAGAAATCGGATCTAAAGTAATGGATAGTTTTTCAATCTCATTTTTATCTGAAATTATATATACATAATTATTTATTAGAGTTGTTTTTATGTCCATGTTTTCTAAATATGTTTTCATAAAATGTTTAAAATTGTTTTATGTATCTGTAAATTCATTTTTACCCTTTTTTTACTTATACAATGTCGTATTGAAGGAATATTTATTTTGTTTACCATACAAGGTATTTTTTTGACTTTTTCGAAAAAAAGTACGAGAAAAATGATTTTTTTAACATAAATTTCATGAACATATTTTCTTTATGATTTCCTGATTACTTATTTCCATGAATCATTCTATACATTTTTATATATTATTTTCAACCAAATAATATTCTTTTAATATTTTTTGGCACTTTGAGAAGATAAAATGTTTTTGAAAAAGAAAGGGTATTTTCCTCAGGAATTAAGTTCAAGTGTCTTATCAAAATTATTTACCATATAATATGACATTGGTTTAGGTTTATATCCATATTGTTAATTTTATTTCATTATTTTAATGATGGAATTATTTTCATGAAGTTCATTTATCTTATACGGATTACGTTATGATGTCATGATGTTTAAGAATCCCATTTTATTAAATGGGTTATGTTATGAGGAATGATTTATATTTTTGTGACACAAATAATAATGATTTAATTATGAGATGGTTGGGACCAATATCTCCCTTCAATACATTGGGTAATGATTTATATCTCATTATATAGACATGAATGGAACGATAGGTAAATGTGGTTCAGAAATACATGGTTCGAACTGCAAGTAATTCTGGTTCAGTAATTTAATTTTTCTACAATGATGGTCTTGTAAAGAATTACTTGGCTATTATTGAAATCATATTATGTGCTTATATGTTTTCCATAAATACATGTTTTAGGAAAATTTGATTCTATTATGATTATTCCTTACATACTGCCAAGATTTATTTCATGACTCCATATTTTGATCTTTAAACATTATGTTCATGATTTTACATTCAAATATTTATGGTTTGATTTATTTTCTTCATATCTACCCTTAACCAGAATATGATCTCTTCCTTTTTAAGTTTTCTTTTCTGGGGGATAAAAACAAAGTTATTAGTAGGAAGAAAGGAGAATATCTTTGAGGGAGATGTTAAAAATCATTCACCATGATTAAAAGACTATCTTATCAGTTTAAAAAAGAACTAATCTAATACACTCTTTGGGCATATGATTGTGTTATATATTAAGAATTTTGAAAAAGAAATATAATTTCAATGAACGTAAAGCATGATTATGTGGAGTTTGTATCAGAGTGAAGGTTTAGTTATCCATAGGAAATTAGGAAGGAAAAGATTTATTGAGATCCCTATAGATATTTATAAGGTACGTCTAGGGATGTCCCTAAGGTTATGTATAAGTATAGGTTTCAGTCATTTATTTATGGTAATGATAATTAATATCCTAGGATTAAACCAATGATTTTAGATATTGAAAGTATTCCCCCTTGATTATATTGTTTTCCTAGTATGAATTTTTCATCTCACGATATTATTTTGGGTTTTAGATAAATAGTCAGAAACAGGATGATTCATGTTAATGGAGAATATAATGGACATTGGAATGATATTCTTCATGAGAAACCAAATGAAAAGGGAGTTGGAAAGAGAAACTTAATTATTATTACTAATTATAAATCTCATAATATGATCAATAATCTCATCTTTGGTTATTTTCTGAAAGCATTAATTAAGATAAAGATGGAGTTTCATGGTGATCATAGTGGAAATAATGTTCCATTTTCCTCATGTAAATCAAGTGGGAAAAGGCATCAAGGATAATGTTTCAAAGGAACTGGAAGATTATTTGGGTAGGGAAAAGAAGGACAAAAATACAGTAATTACAAGAGAAATGGTTTTGGAAACACAATAGATAAGCATAATGGTATTATTAAGACATCAAAAATGGTTAAATGTTTTAAATGTGGAATGTACAAGCATTATACATATCGATTCCCAAAGGGAAAATCTAATAAATTGAATCAACATGGTCGTGTGGGTAGTATTTATATTGATGATGATATAGAGACTAAAATTATATAAGTGATAAAAGAAGTGTTGAGGAATAAAATAATGAAGCTCAGTCATTGGTTTAAGAAGGTAGTGCAATGATTTTTTGTTTATCCAGAGTAATGTTGTATAAGTAATTTAATGGTATTATGGAATAAAGAAACATCTAAGGATTGTTACACTATTTTTTTCCTTAAGTATTTGAAAATATATGTTGAATGGTACTGGTAACAATGAAAGGTTATTAAAATATTTTTAGAAAGACCATGATATGCGCATAATTAAGGGATAAGCTGACAATAAGATGTTCGATATTGTTAATGGGCTCATGATTAATATAAGGAAAAAGTGATATCATGGTTTGAGTATATTTATTTTTTTGGTATTTTTACTGTGTGTAAATATTTTTTTTCACAGAATTCATGTTTTAACTATGGTTATATAGTAATTAATGTTATGTTTCTAGATAATAAATGATTAAGGAATTCACATGTTTGTAATGTGACAACAAAGAACACCCTTATGATATATGGGAGATAAATATTATGTCAATTTAGTTCACCTCTTTCTAATGTTTTATATTTTTAGTCTTTTTAAGGATTTTAATGTTAACCATTTAGTGATAGTATAAGTTATTTTACATTTTAATTTTGTTAGATTAATGTATTATCTCACTATATTTGGACATATGCATATTTGATAACATTTTCTAACCTTTTTTATTGAGATAGATGGAATGACCTATCATTCTATCACATGATCTTCTAACACTTCAAGAATGAAAAATTCATCTTCATTTCTATAAATAAGAGATTTAGTGGAAATTGTTCACGAAGTGATCGACGATGATATTATATAAAAATCAAGTAACTATTTTTTCTCAAGAAAAATATCCTCAACTTTTGGAAAAGGATAATGAAACCAAATATTTTATCCAATACCTTCTTCTCTGATGAATCAGATGGCCCATTAAATCACCTTAGATTTATGTATTTCTAGTAATTAACTTTCTCCAAACCTTATTTTCTATCACTATATATTTGAACTTGATAGTTATATTTTGCTTCCATATCCATGTTTTCACTTCCCACCTATGTTCTCCTATGTGAAAACCTATTGACGAGTTAATTTGGCTAACCATTATGTTTCTAACATTCATTTTTAAAATTATATTTTATTATATATTTTTATAATGTCGATTTCCTTGAAAGAAACTTTCATGTAGAAAACTATTTATTACCCTGACAAATTTTGAGGGAGAGATTAATTTTAAGGGGGTAGAATATAACACCCTTAAATTTTATGTGATTGACTATTTTTAATTTCATCGATGTCTTCTGTTTTACAATACCCTGAGATTAGCTTTCACTATATAAAATATTGTGTTCACTTGTAGTATACTCAACACTATTCAGGGAATGTGTGGTATATAATTTCAACTTATTTTGAAAGAATTCATTTAAAAAAATACAGAGTATAGATTTTTTTCAATTTATAAAATGAATATATTTTGATTATGTTATATGCATCACCAAAGGAATCTTGCACTACATGTAACATTGAATCGGCTTGTGTTAAACTAAAGAAAGACCTTCCTCGATATCTTGCATTGTAAGTAATATTGAGTTTCACTAAACAATGATATATTATTAAAATATTATTATTTAATAGGATATAAACTAGATTTTAGGAATTTTATTAACCACATTTTGAACTTTTATAACATTAGCATTCATATAACTCATTTTCTAAACCATTATATGATAATAGAATCAATTGTTTTGGATAAAAGAAGTATTTTTCACAAAATCCATTTTACTACCTTTTGATGGCACAACCATTTTAAATCTACTTTTTGATACATTTATAAGTTCAATTTGATATACTGAACTTATTCTTTGGAATATGAACAAAATAATTTACTTTTTTTGAATTTATTGTAATTTTCTAAAAAAATGAATATTTAGTTAATATTGAAAAATACTTCCTTTAAATTCAAAACTACCTTTTTATCTAATTTATAAATATAGTTATAATATCTTTTAATTGGTTTTAAAGTTTAATTGGATTTTATTTTTATAATTTAATCGATTTTTGGTCATTTTAAGTAATTCCACTTTTAAATTTGACATAAACACATGTCAATGTTTTTATAGTTATTACTTCTTCAAAACTCCCGTTTTGGTTTTCACAATGGGAATTAATTTTAAATTAATTATTGAAACTTATGTGAATTGAATTTGGAAAAATAGTTCTGTATTGATACTCAAATGGTTAAAATTTTGTAAATAGGTAGCGTATATTTTTTGACATTATGAATAGTAACTTCATTAATTATTTTTTTACAATGGTTAAATTGTAAATCTAGTAAATAAGGGTAAAAAATTAATTTTATAATAATATTAAACTACCCTAAAAAATTCCATATTCCTACTTTATGAGATATTTTTCACCATGGGAATCCATTGGTCGATTTTTGGGACCACATGGATTCACATGGATGTGAAAATGTCATTTTGTGTTAATTAATTTATAGTGAGGAAAATTAAAAAATATATTTTTTTTAATAAATATATTTTAATATAGTATTATATAATTGATCCTTATGTCTACAAATATTCATTAGAAATTTTAAAAAAAAATTACTACATCCTGGTATTTTTTTTATAGTTTTTAGACATTAGATAAATATATTTATTTATTAACCAATTATGATGTAGTGATTACCTAATTAATGAATGATTCAAATAAATGAATTTATAAATATTAAAATAAATTTAATTTAACATGTTTATTCCATCCAAAAAATTTATAGGTGAAACTGACATATTGGGGATGAGATAAAGCCTTTGGTTTGATGTAATCACGTTGTTATGAATTTTTTAAAAATGTCAGGTTTGAATAGTATCAAGAATTGACATAATTCATAACGTCAAACATAAAATTGTTTATTAAATGATTTTAAATTACTAAAAATGTATGATTATTCCAAACGGTTAATATAAGTTTAAATATGTCATAAATAACATTTTTGGGTCGTTTGACATTATATGGTAATTACATTAACACATATATTTAAATAACCTTATATCACGATAAGATGAAAAATGGTAAAATAAGTGTTAAATAAAAAAGATAAGGATAAAAAAATATTTAAACCAAAATCAAATTATCTTATAAATAAATATGTTTTAGACCATTTAAAATCAAAATTGAATTTATAATAAATTAATATTTTAAGACATTCCAAAATCACCTCTCTCCTCTCTTATAAAAAGGCACATCTTCCCTCTCCACTTCACTCCATTTGTATCCTTAGATCTAGTCCAAACCCAGACCATTTCCCATTTCAACATCTCTAGTTATATTATATAGGTTCTGGTGTTCTCAAAAGATCAACTCTAATGCCCTAAGAGAAAATTTAAAGGAGGCACTTCGAGGAAGAGATAATCTCTTCTACCGATTCATTCAAATTTCATTATTGTATGACTTCCTCTTCTTTAGTTAAATTATTATGAAGTAATAAGATCAGTATCACTCGTATATTGATATTTTATAATATATATTAAATAACCCTATTTCACTTTCAATATATCCCACGAAAAATAAAATCATCGTCATGCGTACGTACGGCGTACCATCTCCACGCTATGGTGTAATATATTTTTCACCTCCACCTTACATGGATGGTTATTGTGGTGGAAACAATAACCATATATGATTATTATAACATTATACTATTTATGAGATATTATACACCATCCACTTCAATTCTGTTCAACAATTATGGGATCAATATCATCCCTCATGCATAAGTGCGGCTTACCGTCTCCAAGACACGATGAGATTCACTCTCCATGTTAACCATTCAAGAATTATTATAAAGAATATATTATATATAATAATAAAATTTATGAAATAATAATGGAACTATTTATATATTTATATATTTCATTTACTTACATCCATTCAATTTAATAATGAAATGAAAACAACATTCATGCATATGTATGACCTACCATCTCCATTAGCGGTGTATTCCATTTCATTTATCTATATATTGTATATATATTCATACGATGAATATATATAATAAAAAAATCATGTATTAAAGTCCTTAAATATGTAAATAATGATATAATTCATAATATCTAGAATAACTATTCAAAACACGTATAGTAAATAAAATGATTATTACAAAAATGTTGTGTTAACATGGAATACACAAATGAACGGGTAATATAAAGTCTTATGTGAATCATATATGATATCATAAGTATTTTTATGGTTATGTTACAAGTTAATAAATTTTTTAAACCCACTATATAGGTGTTTCAAACACATATAGAAGAAATCAGATCTACGTTAGGGGATAATTTTTCTATCTTAATGTTTTCTGATATTATTTATACGTAATTATTTACAAGGCTTATAATTATGTCATTGTTTTTAAAAAAAAATTCATAAATTTTTTAATATTACTATATGAATATTTCAATTCATTTTACCCCTATTTGACTTTTACAATGTGGTATGGAAGGAATCATTCTTTTTTTACCATACGATGTATTTTTTGAATTTTCAGCAAAAGAATGAGAAATATTTTTTTAACTTATACAACATGACCATAAATTTTATGCATTCCTAGTGATATATATCCTTGAATATTCATCTATATAGTTTCTATTTTATTTTCAACAAAATTAATTTCTTTTAAAATTGGGTTAAATTTTGAGAAGAGAAATCATTCTAGAAAAAGAAAGGATATTTTCCTCAGGAATTAAGTTCTAGTGTTTTTATGAAACAAATTTCCATATAATATGTCATTGGGTTATGTTTATATCCCTCTTATTAATTTTAATAGATTATTTTTATGAAGGAATTATTTTTATGATGTCCATTTATATTATATGGATTATGTTATGATGGCATGATGTTTAAAACACTATTTTTATTACATTGGTTATGCTATGATGAGTGATTTATATTTTTGTGGAACATTTACGAATTTATCATTATGAGATGGGTGAGACCTATATCTCCATCCAATGAATTGGGTGAAAATTTATATCTCGTGAGATAGAAATTACTTGAATAGAAGGTATATATGTTTCTGTAATACATGGATAGAAAAGCATGTAATCCCAGTTCAATAATCGACTTTTTCCACTACAATGATCTTGGCTACGATGCCTTGGCTACTATGTAAATCATATTATATCCTTATTAGATTTCCCAAATTACATGTTTTATAAAAAATTTATTCTATCATGATTAATTCTCCTTTATGATTATGCCTTATATACTGCCAGGAATTATTTCATGACTCCAAATTATTATGTTTAAACATTATGTTCATATTTTTTCGTTCAAATAATAATGGTTTGTTGTATGTTCTCCTTGTTTAAACTTACTGATTATTTGAGCTCATCCTTTTTATGTTTTCTTTTACCTAGGATATAAATAAATAATTTAGGTATGAAAAAAGGGTGAGATATTTATGAGATATGTTGAAGTTCTTTCACCAAGATTAGAAGATTATGTTATGAGTATCCAAAGGCACTAAACTAACACCGCCTTTGTACATCTATTTTTTGTCAGGTATTAAGTATTACTCCAATGAAATGCAATGTCCAAGTATGTCAATCATGGGTCTTTACACCGCGCATGTGCAATAAACATTAACTAGTAGTGGATACAGGGTTTTTTTATTTATTCATGCCTCTAATAATGGATTGTGATACATTATTATATATAATTACATGGATATAGATTATTTGTCATGGAAATTGAATTTTCATCAGACAAATTAACCAACTCTTGATTTACAGTTGTCTTCAGTAGTTTTTTCATTAATTATTTGGATGAATTGTCATTATTATGAAACATAGATAAATATATATATTGATCATAATGTTATAATTTATTTATTCATATATAGGTATTTAAACATGTGAAAGAGGACATGGATAGATCTTATTAAATGTTGAAAGGATTATGTTGTCTTAACCATGATGAGGATCACAAAACATCCAATACTGTTGAATTTTTTAAGGATGAATTTCAAAATCCTAAATCTAGGGGACAAATATTATCATTCCCAAATAAAAGTTTAACCATCAATCCAAATAAAGATTAAATCAGTACATTAGGGAAATATAGAGCGACAAAAGGTGGTGAGAAATGTTAATCTGTTTAACATTTATTTTGATGGAATAATAATGTTATATAACTATGTATGTGTTCTACTAATTTTATATTTGAATATGGAGTTCTTAGATAATTCCCATAGTCCCTTGTTCTCTCTTCATTATAGTTGTTTGAAGATTTATAAATAGTTAAACATGTGTTTATATTGATATAGAATGGGTTGAGATGTCAAAGATATTGTATCTCAATCCTTGGTATATCATCAAGTTAATGTTGAGAGTAAATGTGTAAGGGTATGTTTCATCCATTACCCATAACATAATGTAAATGAAAAAACATCACCATGGATTTTATCACAAGACTCCCTAAAACATATAAAGGGTATAATTCTATTTGTTAATAGTCGATTTCCAAAAAAAATCATCACAATTTTTTACTCTCTGATAAGATTTATCATTATATAATATTTATAGGATATACATTAAGGAAGTGGTAACGTTTAATGGAGTACTGGATTCCATTGTGTATAATTTGGATCCATGGTTTACCATGATGTTTTCATTTAGCCTCTAGAAAACTTTTGATACATGGTTGTGTTTCATTATTATGTATCATCATCAGAATGGTATCCAATTTAAGAGTATAATTATAACACTATATAATTGTTTGAGATATTATTATTTGGATTTTAATGGTGGTTGGGATCAATACCTTCCTCTAATTTAGTTTGTATACAACAATATAATTCACATGAGTAATCATATCTTTGATTATGATGTCTTATACATAATTAAGTGTAGAGATCCAATGAGTTCAAATGAAGATGGATAAATATAGATATTAATACATAAGGTAGATATTGAAAATCTAGTTATGTTTAGTATCATTCAAAAACACATAAAGGAGGAATAGATTTGATAAAAAATTATGATTATAATCATCACTGTGATCTGGAATTTTAATTAGGTGAAAATGGGTTTCTATGAATTTCTCTATAGAAAAGGTTATGAGATTATAGATTAATGTGAAACTATATCTTTTTTATATCAATCCATTTTAAATTCAAGATCATCTCAAGATGGTAGACTATCAATTTGTGATTCCACCAAACTTCTCTCAGATCCATGATGTGTTCTATGTATCTCTCTTGAGGAAGTATATATCTGACCATTAAATTGTACTAAACTCATAAGTTATAATAATGGGGAATGATATTTTTAATGAGGAATAACTATTGAAATTTTGGTATCATACAAATAATATTATATGAAACAATACCACTAAACTTGTCAAAGATTAATGGTGAAAACACTAGTTTAAAGAAGCTATGTGGAAATCTAAGGATGTACATTGGTTGAATTATCCTTAATTTTTTATAAAAGTAATATAATTTAGAGTTAAAAATTAATATTAACATGTTAATATTTAATAGATGAATATTTTATGAAATATTTTTTTATTATATTTAATTTCATATATAGGTTATGTTATATGCAACACTGAGTTCCAAAAATTTTCAATACAGTCCTTTTATTTTAATTTAACTTTTTTGTTGTTAACTAGACATTAAACATGGTGAAATTAATTGAAATAAAAACATTTTAAATATTAATTTTAATTTTATTAAATAAATAAAACACATAGATAAAAAATAGTTAATTTTTGTTAAAGTCTTCATATGTTTTGAAAATAAATTTTCATTAAAAAATTATTTTATTTATTTTTCAGAACAAATAATAAATGTATTTTCTGAAAAATATAGAAAATTTATTGTGAAAATATTTTTTGTAATAAAAATTTAAAAATAAACTTTGGGTGAATCTTTGGTATTTTTCTAAATAGATTAATTTTTTGATGAATAATGAAAAATAGAGGTTTTTAAAAAAAATTCGTTATCGTTTAAAGAATTTATTAGATTAGTTGTTGTTATAAAATTGTTTTAAAACTTAAATTAGTTCAATTGTATTATTATTAAACAAATATAGTTAATTTTAATCAACTTCATAATTAAAATTTATATAAATGCTTCTTAAACTTTTGAAACTATTCCCTTTGGAAAACAGATTTTTTCATTGCATTTTCATTTTTAATTTTCATTTTCATTTTTTGGAAATAATTTCTATGTAATTTGGAAAAAACCAAATTCCGTATATGGAATTAAAATAATTAATCTTATCTATTGTGGTAAAATTATTTTTCACTAAAATTAATATTAAAAATAGTTAAAATAAATTATTACGGTTAAGGTAAAAACAGGTTTACGGAGGGTTAATCTAAGAAGACAAGGGTAAAAAATGATCCAAAACATTTATATTTCCTATTATATGGTCATATTTAAATATTATAACTTATAATTTTTTAAAATTATCTATTTTAGATCCTAGTGGCATGAGAAAATTTGGGTGGAATTCCTATTGTTTGAAACTCGGATAGTGTCCTCACCCCCACTTATAAAAGAACCCCCTCCTGTATCCTTTCCCCACAACCTAATAATAATTTATTAGAAAATAAATACACAAATAAATTCCTTTGTCACCGTCTATCATCCTATAATACTTTTTTTTGTAAAATATATCCTAGAAAGTCTTTAGTGGAAACTAAAAGATGTTTTCCTAACAAGATTCAACATCTTTCATCGACTGTTTTATTTAATTTCTTTCTCCTAATAATTAAAATATTTTTAAACCATGATGATATAATAACATAATAAAATTAAATACAATTATTTATTTTTATTTAAGGGAAAATTAAAAAACCATATCCTCCTCCGTCAAATGGGAAACTAAACCATTTCTCATGTGTATGGTTGACTACCTCCTTGTGAGCTAAAAAAATTTGGTTTCCAATGCATATTATAACGGTTTGAAAAAATAATGCATCTAATGGTTTTATTTTATATTTTTGAAATAATAAATCTCTTGGAATTATAATATCATATATACATAATTACATTCCAATTCTTATAGAAAATGATGATGTTGTTCTTGTATATGGCAGACTGTAGCCTCGTGAAGCGATGTAATTATTTTTCCCAATAAAGTTATAATGAAAGTTAATAAGTAAAAAATTAATTATTATATGAGATATATATTTCATAGAAATGATTTAGAAAATTAAAAATAAGATTTATCTTCAAGGAATTTCATCCGTTAAAAGATAAAAACTGCATTCATGCATACGTACGGCCTACCATCTTCATGAACAATGTGTTTCATTATATATCTTTAAATGTTATGGATTATAAGAAATTCATATATAATAAATATATACTGTATTTATATAATTTATAACATAATTTTGATATATAGAACCATGAAATTATTAAAAATGATCTGATAATATAAAACAAAAACATACATGAAAAAAGAAGTAGTTATTACACAAAATGTGATTTTAATGTGGAATTATTGATAAATATGTAATAAAAAGTCATAAGTAAATAATATATAGTATGATACCGATGTTTATGGTCCTTTAATATATCAATAATAATATAATATTTATTATAAATTAAGTTTTAATATTTATAAAAGATATTGGGACTTATTGAATTAGATTTTTATCTCAAATTACATTCATTGGGACACAAGATATGTTATGAAACTATCCTATTTTAGGAGGTGTATGCACTTCCAATGGAAATTTTATATCATGAATATACTTATTTTCATGATATTTAATATCTAATTTTATTTTAATCTTTTATAGTACTTTTAATTCAATTAATACGATAGTGGAAAACCAAATTAAAAAATATCTCATCGTTTATTAGTATTTTTTTATGATTATGTTTCGAATAAAGTAACATTAAGATATATATCTAAATAAAATAATGAATTTTTTTGCCACTTTTTATTTCATGAGGATAAAGTTTTCCCTTAATTAACCTCTCAGAATGTAATCAAGAGTTCAAAAGAATCGTTTCATGAAAAATGATCCTCATTTCTCTCTTCAGTCAAAATTTATTATCCGTCTATATAAATATTTTTAAAAAAATTATTGATATTTTAAAAAATAGCTTAAGATTTTTTAATTTAATATCTAACCTATTTTTACTCTTCGAAAAAATAATAATCTTCATGTTGGTTTCTAAATAATGTTAATTTTATTTTTTTCTAAAATGTGGAAGTATTTTTTTAATGTATGTAGTATGAACGAAAGTTTCGATCATCATTACCACTCAATGATTTAAATATTCCATTTCATGTTTCCAAAATTATTTTCATCAATATTTTCTATTTTATATTTGAGATACTTTTAAATTTTAATGAGGTTTTTTTAAAATGGAATGTATGTTTTCCTCAATAATGATTCTAAGATCCCATCATTTGCCATGTACATATCCCTTTTATTTTTTCATTAATGATAATTTTGGAAGAATATTTACCCATCCTTACACCATTGTGGTTGTGTTTATTCATGTATACCTGCCATTTAAATAAATTTAGTCTTCGTTAGAGAGGAAATTTTAAAAAACCTGATACAACCCATTTGGAGAGCCTTATTGGGGAAAATGACTTATTGTTTAGAGAAGTTTGTCTATTTGAATTAATGGAGTATTGGCATAAATAAGATATAATTTAACATGATTTACTTGTAATTCAAGAATATTTGTAAGAAATTTAGTCTATTTATAAAGAAAAGGGGATGAGAAGAATCCATAAAAACTTTAAACACTATGTAGATGGATTACACATTCTATAATGTTCGGGTTTTTTTAATAAAAAAATATATGATGATGGGTTTTTTCATCATATTATATTAAAATTAATTACGTGATGTGTAAATATTTTACACATCATGTGATTCCCAAACATTATATATCAATGTATGTTGTGCATTATATTTTTCAATTCATCTTATTGTAGTTTATATCCTCTCAACATATGGACCCCCAACACTTCTTGTGTCTCAAACCCCCTTATGGATTTCCCAATACTACATTTGGTCCCTATTAACTCTCTTTAGATAGAGTTTCCCATTATATCTCTTATCCCTCAAACCATGTGCATTGTTGGTTTTGATCATGATCATTTTTAACTAGGATCCTTTTTGAGATCATCTACACATTCTTCTCATGAGTGTTTATCATTGGAGTCTTTGTTGGATCATCATTTAATGGTTTGGGGTCTAAATATTTACCCTATTGTTTGATATTTTCCATGTATGTGAAATATTGTGATTATTCCAATGTATTATCTGCCTGGATTAATTAAATAATGAACATGATTAATCTTTAGAGTCTATTGGATTTGATTGGTTTTGGACCTTCCTAACGTCTACCCATTTGGTGGGTGAACATTGAATATAATTCAATTGTCTAATGGTATAAAGTGAGTTAAATATTATATGATACCATATGTGATTTCTTGATATAGAATAATTATGATTTTACTTATTATTTTTATAATTGTTGGTTATTCGTAATATAAATTAATTTTTTAATTAAAAGACAATTGGCAATTCACATAATTAACCATTGAGTCTTATGATGTGATGTTGTGATATCCATGTTATTTATAGATTTCTTATGTTCCATTCTAAAATTCTTATATATCCTTAATTTCCCAATCACATGCACACATATGTTCTATAATGCTAATATTGAGAGGGCTTGACCCAGTCCATCATAATAATTCTAATTGTTAGAAGGCTTAGCCCTTCCCCACGCTATAATGCGTATAGGGCTTTGAATCAGATACAAAAATTATTATAGGTTTTTACCTAGATTTTTATGATTATACTATGGTTATATGGTTATATTTGGTATAATCATTAATGTTTCATAGAGATATTTCATCATGGAGCCAATGCAGGGTTTTGTTGAATTTAATTAATTGTTGAATTAATTAATACCCCTATTTATCACTTTGTTGCACACACTTCTTGTAAGAATGGTTTTTTTACAAAGTAGTGTTAACCTAATGCGTTATACTCTAACCATATTCAGGCCACTATTTGGTACCTGAGCAGATTGCATGGATGCAGGTTTGGATATTGGCAATGGACCTTGTTGTTAATTGTTTTCATGGTGGATGGGATAGAGTTTCGAGGTGGGACTAACATGGGATTCAGGACCAGGGTCTTTGAGTATTTATTTGATTATCCTCTTCATTTACTTGTATAAATATTATAATCACATTTAGATACATTCTATTATGTCATTTCATTATTCATATTATTACCTATTGGATTATTTACATGGAAATTAGTATTAATATCCTCTATATTTATACTCGGCCAGGTTTCATTTATATGGATTATTTATACAACTATAAAAATTTATACTTTGGGTTACATTATCCCAATTAAAATTACACAACCCGTATTCTAGTCATCATCCTCTGTGGTATGGAAAACCACACTTGAGGTCTCGAAACCAAACCCTTTTTGGCCATTTCAGAGAGTTTCAAATCAGGGAATGTTACAAAGTAGTATCCAAAAAGCATGTTTTCATTCCTTTTCTGCTTGACTATTAGAGAATGGTGGAAAGGAGAATAGATTTTGTTGGTACATTGTAATTATCTTGTGCATTGTAGTAGTTAACCTATGTATAGGGGAAACTACGAGTGCCCATGGAAGGGACTTCTATTTTTATTTTGTGTTTTTTATAGTTATTGTTACTTCCCCATGGGTGACTCACATGTTATATGGGGTTATTATTATGAAATGATGTTTATTCTTGATATTTTTACTCATTGGATAGTGTGGAATTATATGAGTATGCATTCATCATAATGGGCACATATTCATATATATTTTCATGAATTATTCATGATAGGGACATATTTATTCCCATGTGATATATATTTGCTTGTGGCACAATGAAATCAGAACTCTGTTATACCTGATAATTGAAATTAAATAAAATTCCAATAAAAAACACATTTTATCCATCTTTAGAAATACCATGAGTTAGTGATTCTCTTTAGTATTCACCTATTGAGGTTGACCATGTTGTTCTTAGTGTTCTATGTTGTGTGTTTTTATTGTGTAAAATGCATCATCGTTATTTTTGATCTAAGAGTTGGTATAGTGAGAAATATAATACTCCTAACACAGCTCAACTAGATATTCCTGTAGTTTTGAAGGATTAGATAGATATTTAGCTCCATGGGAGCTCTATGAGGTTCATGGGACCCAAGGAAAGGGATACTATTCATATTTTTCCTTCACTGTATAGCTTTAAAATATATTTTTAACTACAGAGATAACCTACATTTAATAGGGAAGGACGACCTCAGATAGTCATGTTTTTTGATCAAGTCTGTCTAGATGATCTTGAAGCATCTTGTGACACCCATGGATAGGAGGGTTATTCACCCAGAATATATATTTGTGGGCCTACTAATAATTGGTGGGATATTCTGTAGGAATCCAACCAGCATGATTACCTATTTTTGATGTAATTTGAGATGAATATAATGAGAAATTCCGAGACCAAGATATTTATGGATTAAAAATCTCATGATTTCATGCATCATGTGCAAGAGGGAATGTTAATGATGGACTAATTTGTACGTTTCACCAACTTGTAGTACTTTTAACATTATTTGGCATGTGATTAGATCTCTAGGGAGAAACATTTTCTTGATGATATTCATTACACGATCAATTCATAGGTGATTTTTTTTTCATTTGAGAAGTTTTGAGGACGTAATGACCTAGTCCCTCATCATGTAAGAGAATATGAGAGAGCCCCAGAGTAGCAGCCAAGTTGTTTTAGTAGGGAAAACATGGAGCTCTTATTTGAGTGGAAAGAGGTGTCACTATGATAGTTTCCAAAAAGGAAGTTGTGACTATAGTAGTCGGTGAGGTAGAAAACCATCTTAGGAATGTGTTCCATTGTAGTTCTATTTATGTAGATGGTTTTTCCAAAATATCACGTAATGTCATTACCCCATTATTAAGTGTCTTATTTTTTGTAGAATTGGATATCTTCATATGTTTTTTGCAGACATTACATAGAAGTTCAATGATAGGGGATCATGACATGAAGATGAGTCGGGAAGGGGCTCAGCTATCCCACAGTATGTTGGTAGCTAGATTTTAAATATTTATTCAGGATGTGGTCCAGGATGTGGTACCCAAATGTAGGAGAAGCAGAAAAAGGTATATTAAATAGCTCCTTGTAGATATACTGGATCCCATGGAAGAGGGAAAAATTAGTTTCATGTTATGTAGAATACTTCGTCTATCATGGATACATGACTATCTACTATTAGAGGTACGATTCTTGTATCATCTACATTATCTTTTGTTTTGTTTGATATAAGATCATCACATTATTTATTGTCTTTTATTTTTTAAGACGGTTTGTCCTATATTTTGGAATGTTTTGATAGTGTCTTAACCATTGAAACAATATTAAGAGAGAAATTAGAGAATATAAATCATTTCAAGGATTATTCCCTACAGATTGGTCCTTACCATTTCTTTTGGGAAATATTCATGATGGAAAGGAAATGATTTGACTTGAATATTTGTATAGATTTGTTATTTTATTTCAGGATCATATCAACTATTACAGGAGGAGATTTACCTTCCTATCTCCATAAAGAGATCGTTATTTTCACCATGGTGACTAGGATCTTCAAGTTGGATTTAGAGGGAAAATTCAGTGTTGATTAGATTTTCTCATGGATCAGATAGTCTGTCTTGCTCTAGATGTTGGTGGAATACAATAGTAATATTTTACACCTGTGGTATACCATTCTAAATATGTTTTTTGATTATTTATATAACTTCTCCAGTGTGAGATATTGATTTTATGATCGATTTGGTGTGGGTATTTGAGAAATATTATATCACATATCACATAATTGAACTAATAGAACATAAAATTATGAATTTTTAGCTAGATGATATGGATTATAAAGCATTCATATAGGTTTGTTCATATCTTCAGGTTTCTCTAATTCTATTCACCAAAAAAGGTTGATGGGTCCCCATTTTTTTTGTGTATTATCGGTTGTTGAACCAAATGACGGTCATGAACATGTATCCTCTTCTACACATTTATGATCATTTCTGTCTATTAAGAGGTGTTAAGATATTATCCAAGATCAATTGGATATCATGTTACCACCAGTGTAGGATGATAACAAAGTACTTACCTCTATCATCTTTTAGTAGCAGTTATATCATGTATGAATTCAAGCTGATTCCATTTGGGATGAACAATGTACCAGATGTATTCAGGGAAATGATAAATAGTGTTTTCCATCCTTTTCTGGATCATACTATAGTGTGTGTTTTCGATGATATCTTAGTGTACAACCAGTCAGCAGATGATTAGGTCCAACATCGTGAGATCATTCTGAGTACATTGAGCGAGCACAATCATTTTACCAAGCTATCTATATCTAGTTTCTAGATTAATTATGAGAAAATCATGTGTCATTTATTCTATGTAGAGGGAGTTTTAGTGAACCTAGAGAAATTTTCAATAATGTTTTCTTGTGAAAACCCAATAATGACTTCAAGATTCATAGCTTTATAGGTTTATCATTTCATTATCAGTTATTTATCTAGGATTTATCCCATTTGGAAGCACTGATGTATTGTATGACCAAGAATGGTGTAAAGTTTGTATGACTTGAAGCTTGAAAGAGAGATTTTCTAGAGATGAATGGTAGGATGACCTCATCACTTATCCTCAATTTACATACTCTATGTAAAGCATATAATGTCTTCTGTGATGCATCTAGAGTTGGACTCGGAGAAGTTCTGATGAATGAGTATTTAGTGGTTTTTATAACTCCACGAAGATGAGACCATATGAGAGAAATTACACTACTCATGATCTGGAGTTAGAAGAAGTGGTAAATTCCATGATATTATGGAGAAACTATCTCAGGTTTGAGATGTATGTGGTATATATGGACCACAACATCCTTAAGTACATATTTTCTTAGCAAGACCAAACCCATTAGTAGATGAGGTTGGTCGGGTATCTGTATTCATTCATCATTGAGTTGTTTTATAAAGTAGGAAAGAAGAACATAGTTATCAATGCATTGAGATGAAATAAAAATATAGAGGTTGTACTATAGTCTTACAATGAGTGACAGATATTGGACCTCTTTTCATACATGCATCTAGATGTTCGAGAGTCTCATGGATGAGTGGATCTAACATTCATATCTGTTATACCTATTATTTTAGACCAGATCAAGACTAATATGTTATCTGATTCATAGGGAAATGTTATGATAGAAGACATATATAGTTTGGATACACCATTAGGATGGTATCTTGACAGTGTAAATTCTCTTCTTTTTCATGGACATGCATGGTTTCCTATGGGCTTGCGTGAATAGATGATGAGGTAGTTTCATTCTTTTAGATAGGTGGTCCATCCTGTTATTAAAAATATGTATTGTGATATCCATATACATTACAGATGGTTAGTAAGTAATAATAAGGTATTATGATTCATGAAATGATTCATCACTTGTAAGTATGTGAAAGCCAATCATGAAAAGCCAGATGGGTTTTTTTTTCCTTTTCTCATTCTTGAGTGGAAATTGGAGGATGTCACCATGGATTTTTAATCATGATTTCCCAAGAAAACCCATATGAATGAGGTTCTTTTGGGTAGACTGATTAAGGTATCCCACTTATTATATATGTGGGATACCTTCATAGATGGGGATATAAGTAGTATTTTCAAACATGAGGTGTTTTGGTTTCGATGTGTTCTAAGTATTATATTTTAATAATGAGACCCTCAATTCACATAAAAAATCCAAGTATTTATAAGGCTAGGAGATTTCATTTACTTTTTAGAAAAACCAATCATCTTATGACTAATGGTCAGCCTAGACAGACTATTTAGTTTCTGGATGATATGTTAAGAGAATGTGTTTTTGATTTTGGTGGTTCCTGGGAGAAACATATGGCAGTCATGGATTCTTCATATAATAATATCTTATTTGTATTGATCCAAATGAAATAATTTTATGCTTTTTTGAAGGTTTTTTATTAGACTATTTTTTGTAAATATGTGAGTGAGTCAGAACAAAATGGGCCTAGTTTCTTGCATGAGACATTTGAGTATGTTCAGTTGATCATAGAGAAGTTGGTGGCCATGCAGAGTAGGTTGAAATCATATGTTGATCATAAATGATGAACTCTAGAATATTATTTTTGTCATTATGTTTTCTGTCAAGTGTTTCCAAGATTGGGGAAATGTTGAATCTAGAAATAGGTAAATCTAGTGCTTAGGTTTGATAAGTTGTTGAGATATTGGATAGTTTTAGTACATTGGAATACCCATTATCCCATCTATTGTGCTACAATTCCATGCATAATGTATTTCAGATGTTGCATCATCAATGATATCATTCAAACCCATTCTATGTGTCAGACGTAGAAAACTTCACACTCTATGTTGATGCGTCCTTTGAGGAGCATCTGACACGAGTTGTTGGTCATAATGAGAAATATCTTTAGGGATAGACTATACAATTTGAGCGAGATTAGTGTATGTATGGGTGAGATTAGGTTCATTCCTTAGATTGGGAGACGAAAATAAAAACAAAGGGGATAGTCTTGTTTCTTGGGACCTCGCAGTGATTCTTGGAGCATCCCATGGATGAGATGTTATATTGTGGGGAGGTTGATAGATCCTATATCTTTCTATATATGTCCCCCTATGTTTTAGTTAATTATTATTTTGGGTGAGTTTTTTCCCCATCATTAGACATTGGTGGTTTGTTTCATCATGGATATATGTTTTTTTAATAAACACATTACTGGGTTGTGAGGAAACCTGAGAAAACACAAGAGGATCAACATGGAGAGAACTATTGGGGAAAATGATGTAATGTACATAGATGTATGTATGTGTGAATTAATGGAGTCTGGGTATAAATGAGTTATGTGTTACCATGGTTTATTGGTATGTTAAGAATATTTAAAAGGGTATTGGGATATTAATAAGGAAAATGGGATTATAAATCATATGGATAACATTTACATTCCTTGTAGATATATTACATGTCCTGTAATGTTCATGTTTTTTTAATAAAATAATGTGAGGTGATGGGGATTTAAAATTATTATATTATATATAATTACACATCATGTTACTGCATTATATGTCATTTAATTTTCTGGTCTTCTATTTTAAATTATGTGGTGGAGATTATTTTTCAATTCATCTTTCTATAAATATTCTCCTCTCAACTTAGGGAAACACTCTAGGTGATTAGGGAGTGTCCACCTCCCTTATGGACATCATGATAATTCATATGATCCCTAGAAAGTACCTTTCACTAGGTTTTCCTTTTCTATCCCTTATTTATCCAGCCATTGTGTTGCAATCACCTCAATATATGCATTATTTGTTTTGATCTTGATTAGTTATGATCTCGGATCCTCATTACGATTATCTGAACCTTCTACCTCATGAAAAATTTCCATTGGATGAATTGACATATTCTCAGTTAAAGGTAGGGGACTTAATATCATCCCTATAGATTAATATTTTACATGTGTCTTAAATATTCTGATTTCCCCACTATAATTTGGAACATAACTAACTAAATAATGAATGTAGTTAATCATTGGAGTGTAATTGTATAAATTGGTCATTGACCTAGCTTATGACTACCCATTGTCTGAAAAAACCTTGAATAAAACTGAATTGGATAATGTCTTAATTATTTTTTTTCATGATATGAGACCTTAGGATAATGATTGATATAAAATCCCTATGTTTTGTCTTACTAATTATTTTTTTAATAGTTGTACCTTTTTTATTTAATTTAATGTTGTAATTGAAAGAAAAATTGTAATTTTCATAATTACCCATAGAGGCTTGTGATGTTATATTATGATATCCATGATTTTTGTACTTGTCTTATGTTATGTTATTAAATGATTATATATCATGAAAGGACATGAAATATGCACTCTTATATATTATAATGCTGATTTTGAGCATGCTCATCTGAGTCCCATTTTTTAATGCTTATAGACAACGGGATAAAACTAGTTCTATGCTTTAATTATTATATGGATTCAATCCAAATGATGTATTACTTTTCAGTATTTGTCTTGGAATGATGTGATTATACCATAGTTACATGGTTGTTGTTTCCGTGGTCATGAGACACGCTCAGAGTTATTATATCATGAAACCAAAGAGAGTTATTAATACCTTGGTTATATGGTTGTGGATGGAAGCGTCATGAGAGAATCTTAGAGATATTATGGAATGCTGCCAAAAAAGATTATTAAAATCATGGTTCTATGTTTGTGGATGGAATATTCATGAGGCATACTCAATAATATTTCTTCATGGTGCTGAAGTAGGTTGTTGTTTTATTCTATTAATTTTTGCATTAAATAATAAACATTTATATAACTTTATTTCAGACACTTATTATGAAACAAGTTTTTCTACACATGGTGTTGTTTTCCTGCTGAGTCATAATCATACCATTTCCATGTTGTCATTTTTTACCCGAACAGAGTATATGGATTCATGTCTTGATAAGGGAAAAGGAAATTGTTGCTGATTGTGTACATGATGGATGTGGTGGAGTTTGGAAGTATTACTTACTTGGGATTCACTCTTTTGGACCTTGATTCGTTATTTTAGTTAGCTAAGAAATTGCATGTATTGTGTATTATATAAAATTTAGTCACATTCCATCATTTCATTACATTATTCATATTATTATCTATTGGATTATTCAGTTGGATTTTATTTTTAGTTTCTGCTATATGTATACTATGAATTTTTTTAAATTTCTTATTTCTACTTCTATGAAACTTCATTATAGGGGGCATATTCACCCCACTATACAATTCAGAAACTCTTTACTATTCCGGAGCCACTGGTGTATGGGGACACACACTTGAGGTCTCATAACCAACCATTTTTAGCCACATGATACAGAGCCAGATCTGGGGATATAACAATGTTTTAATGATTTTTTATAGAAAGTATTTTAATCACCAACAACATCATTTGGTGTTCATAATTTTTTTATAGTGATTTGGTTATATCGTACCATCCTTATTGTAACATCCCCTAATCCATTACACTCTAACATGGAAAAATCAAGTCGGGTACAAGACCTCAAGCGTACCAACTCATACACCAAAATATTCTAAATTCTAGGAGGGGTGTGATGAGTATAGTGGGGAGACTATACCTCTTGGTTCAGATTTACAATATATAGAAAATATAAAATATAAATAAATGTCATAGTGATAGAAATAGATGAAGAAATATATCATACAACTGGGATATAAAAGGAATAAACATTAAATAAAAAAAATAATGAACCATGTAATGACAGAATGAAATGCATCTAAATGTAAAACAAAAGAATTTAAAACAAATGAACCCGATGAAATACATAAACTCAAATTATCCTAGTACTAAACCCCATGTTAGTCTTGTCTCTAAAAAAATCCCATTAAGCATGAAATAATTTGCAATAGGGTGACTTTCCCTCTTCCATACCCACATCCATGTAATCTAATCGGGTTCCAAACAAAGATCCAAATAGGGTGTGAGTAAAACTCATTAGTTAAACAAAATATTTTCTAAACAATAACAATATAATACATAATTAAATTAAATAAATATGTAACAGGTTTATTAATAAATAAATTGATATAATATATCATTGCACCTTCTATGACACCATTCCATAATTCCTTTAAGCATGTAACACAACCATTCCAACCACAACCACATAACCATGGAATAAAAAACACCATGAAATGAAATATAAATAATAATTTTATCAATGGAGCATAACCCTCTATATAGTAATTTCAACATGATGTTATTCCAAGCCTAGAATATAAGTATTACAGTATCAAAATGGTCGAAGGCCACTATATAATAAATTTTTCATCAAAGTGGGATCATCCATCTATTTATTTATTAGAAAACAAATCTCAACATACATCATTATAGAAAAGATATCAATATTTAACATCATTAGCCTCAATTGTCAATTATTCAAATTACGATTTTTCTTTCAATGACACACTCATTTATTTATCAAATTACCTCCATCCATTTTGATTAAAATATCCATTACCAAATTCATTATATATAATGTAAGTATATGTGTTCGCATATAATTATAAACCCACATAAATAAATTATTCAATTACTTATTATTAAAGGGTTCTCTCACCCAATAGGTATCCACAAGACAATACATATCAACATTGAATCCAATGGGATCTGATGAATTATCCAATCCATTATTTATCATCATTCATTATTCAATTATCCAAGGTTCAATTTCTGTCAATAAAATCAAAAATATTGCCCATACATGACAATTATCAGAATATAGGGTTGTGTATTGGACCACTTACCTTTATCTGGTAATCAAAAAAAATATTCCAACAAGAAATTACAACAAGAATGAGGGCACAAATGATTGTACAAAGGATACTAGATCATAAAAACCGAGATCGACACCCAAAACAACCACGAACAAGATATTGCACAATCAAAACCAGAGAAAAATGAGAGAGCAATAAAACATAAGTTAAACCAGTCAATGAATATTGAAAACTTAAATGGCATGCACGGGATGAAAGAAGGCACTCCAAAATTGCGTGGAAGTCACTAATGGATTAGGATAAGATAGGGATGGCCAGAATTAATAAATATTTAATGCACTTATAATCATAAGATCGCTAATAATATGAAATATATGGAATCTAACCCCTTTAACTTCATGTATTGTATATTTAAGATTTACTCCAAAATTTGTGACGCCTCGGGTGAATTTAACCCTACCCTTAAATTACACATATTTCAATATATACTTATATTATGTATCCATTTCAATTACATGAACCATTTAACATCCTATAACCCTTTCATGGAATCCACCTAGTGATAGTTACTCATTGTGAAACTCATTTACATCATTTTTAAATTTCCTACAGGGAACATAAACAACAACTTCATCAAAAAATTAAAACAGCTATTGAATTCATCATAACGCATGGAAACCCAACATTAGTCCATTTAACGTGTTTATACCATGAATTAATTAATTGAACAATACATAAATCCTCAATACATTAGGTTTTCCCCTCAGAAAAAATCCTCATGTATGAAAGAGTTGCAACTAACAAGGTTTAAATAAAAGGGAACCAAAAAAATAGAGGTTTAACCAAAATATGATAGATGTGAATACCTATAAAAATGGGATATTATAACCTCAACACCTTATAGAATATCATTCCAATGATGCTCCAAAAATCAATGTGGGTCTCAGCAAACAGGTATAGACCCTATTCTCACATATCCATCTTCCACTCCCTGATCTCCTCCTTAACACACCCATGCTACCACTACACTAAAACTAATGGTATAGTTTTACCTTAGAGATATTTCTCACATCTGTCCACATTCATTATCATATGCTCCTAAAATGATGCATAAAACAAAATATTTACTTCATCATCTTCTAGAACATAATTAGGGTTGGGATGATAACTCTGAAGCTACAATACATAAAACATGTCATCAATGTTACTATAGCGATATTTAAGGGCTAATAGATATGCCATTATACTGACCCCTTGCACTATCACCATGGCCCAACAAAACTAGGTGCTAGCCTTCCCTACATACAAATTAGTTGTTTCCCCTACCTATGAGACACCCAATGGAATAAATAATGACCAACCTAAAACTCCATAGATTGTAACCAATTATTAGTGTATAATTTTTTCTAATCTATGTGGTCAACAACACCCTATAGGCCGACTGAGGCTACTCGTATATCTCCTGCATGATTTTAAGTCCAACAATTGCTAACACACATTCATCTAACAAACAAAGTGAAACACAACATGGCCTTCAATATAAATCCTTAAAAGGTTCCATTTAGATCGACTCATGGAATATGTTATTACATAAAACCCCATTAGTTCCATATGATACTACCATGAATCAAAAAAATCCAAAAACATATGCTCGTAACATATCCTCAAGAATCTGAATATTCCACTCAGATTGACCATCATTGTGAGGATGATAGGTTGTGCTAAGAAGTACCTACAATCCTATATCCTTCGGAAGACCCTACAATAATTTTTATTTGAAATGATGATCTTTATGTGAAATGATACTCATCGGAACCACATTAAATTGAACTATCTCATTCATGTAGATATTACATGGATCATAAATTGTGAAGGTCTCCCTAATAAGTATGAATTGAGATACCTTGTTCAGTTGATCTATTATCACCCATACTACATCGTTCTTGAACATTTTACTAGGTAATCCTATTGAAAATCAATAGTAAAATCTTCTCATTTGTAGTGCAGAATGGGAAGTGGCTGAAAAATAATACCTAGCCTATTATTCTCATCATTAACTTACTAGAAGGTGAAACATATCTCCAAAAATCCCACTACCTCCTTCTTTATTCTTGAACACTAGTATTATCTGCATAGATCATGATATATATTTTTAAAACTAGGATGTACCACCAATATAGAAGCACAAAACTCTCTCATAATCTCTTTGTGAAATCATATAAGAACATATAAATGTCTATGGAAAAGAATAATTTTTTCCAAGAGACCATCCTGATGGCATCTCGACACCATATTAGTTGTCTCTCATAACTATGTCCTCTAGATCAGATAACAAATTTTTACTGATTTCGTCAAAAATCACAGTTATAACATATGTTTCAGTCATAGATAATCATCATGGGGACTCCTAAACATCTAGATTCACGTGTAAAATGAGTGACATCATCAACCACTCATTTCCAAACTACTATGTATCCTCTATATATGTCTTCCATCTCAAGGAATTGGAAATAATGATTCTCCTAATCGTTGTATAATCCCACTAAAAGTCCAAATATTATAGATAATCAACCCATATCCTCTTCTAAATGTTTATTTCTATATGAAAAAATATGCACCTATGGATCTTGTGGTTGGTGTATACAAAAAGTCTATTGCCCAAAATATAATTTCTTGAGTATATGAGGCAATCTACTACCAGATATAAATTTATATCATTAGTAGTATAAGTAATCTCATTTGATCTCATAATTCTAGATCCATATGTTACCACACATCCCTCCATCATTACAACTACAACCAATATAACTCTAGGTGTGTCATGGTACACAGTAAATTCTTTACCCATTTTGGGTAAATAGAGGATTGGTGTTGAGTTCATCTAACCTTTTATCTCTTGTAAATATCTCTCACGAGAACCAATAAAAACAAACATCACTCCTTTCATTGAGCATCCTAGATATCGGGAATTATTTATGGGATAATTCTAAGATAAAATCTTATAATAACCTATTAATCCAAGAAAATGTATAATCTCAAAGTAACTTTTGTGTTGATCCCATGATACCACAACTTCAACCATCTCTGGATTCATTGACACTCATATCTATGAGATTACATGGCCTAATATGTGCAATCTATTAGTCCAGATAATGCATTTGGTGAACAGAAAATACATATGCTACTTTCTTAATGTACTCAAGATGATTTCAAAATTATGGTCATGATTATCCATAGACTAATAATACACTATGATGTCATCTAAAATAACCATGTAAAACTAATATAGAAAAGGGTGAATGACTAATTAATAAAGGCCATGAATATTGCTAAATCATTCAAAAAACTAAAAGTCATCACCAAAAACTCATACATGCCCAACCTGATCCTAAAATATGTTTGAGGTATGTCTGATAGTATCAACCTCAAATGGTGGTAACCAGATCTCAAATAATTGTTGGAGAATATAAAATCACCTCTAAACTAGTTGATGAAATTATAAATATGAGGAATGGTATATATATGCATGACCATCATCTAGCTAAATCTATATTAATCAACACATAAGTGAAATTTCTTTTTAGCCTTATTGGTTAAAAGAACTAGATAATCCCATGGATATGTACTAGGCCATATGAAACCATTAGCTTATATATCCTTATATTGAACATTCAACTCTGAAAGATCTCCTAATTCCATCATGTATAGAATGATAGAAACTTGATCTACACCCATCACTAACTCAATCATGATCTTGATCTCATACTCAAGTAGTAATCCATGGAACTATTAAAAACACATCTCTATTGAATTATAAATCTAGAGAAAAAGTATCATACTTAATTATATGATCATCTAGAGAATATCTTGATATATATGATTTGAGACAATCAAATATTTATTAAAGAGATCCTTTACAACTATTGTAAGTATCTAATTCACCTTGGTGAGAATATATCACTTCTTAAAGAGATAAAAAGGTCACTATCCTTTGGTAATATTAAATATGATTTTTTATAGTACTAACCAATTCATTCCGTGATTCAAATTGAAACAATTCATTTCTATCACAAATGGTTCCCATATGAAATGTTGGCCTCCAATACATAGAGAACATTCTTTGTGATATTTGATATTCACTTACTACACTACCAATTGTGTATTAATTATCCAAACAACATCCAATATTTTCAAAACTAAGATCAAATTTTATTCCAAAAGATATGAAAAAGGGAATGTGATTCTTCTATATCATAAAAAACCAATCAAGGGTATATGAAACACGAATCATACATATGATGTTCGACTTTCATGTATCCATACAATATTAAGTAGTGTACATAACGTGTAGCTGTCTATCCCTTCTTATCCCAGATCTATTATGACTACCCTGAGCTATTCCCTCTTCCTAGTAATGCATCTTTCACAGTGGAGTACCACATACACTTCCTAAAACTCAATTTACTTTTGAACTCCAACCACTTGTCATCTAAGGGGTGGTTGAGCCATTACTATACTCGGGTACCTATTCTGATCCCTTACCACGTCATAGATATGATAATTTCCTAAATAACATTTTAAATGACCCATTTTACTACATTAATGACCCACTAATGCTGGGTACATTCACCGATGCCTCTGATGGTCCCACATTTCACAATGACATAACTATAGAGGAACATGGTCCTTAGATGGATTCACACTAACATAGATGTTTTCCTATTACTTCCTTAGATATAACTAGCATTGTATCTCTTCTTACCACTATAAGAACTATTCTTACTTAACCCTCATAAAATAGCATATACACTGCTTTGAGCCTCTTATAGATTGACATTAGTGACATGTTCTTAATTCATCACAGAAGAAAATATATAGAAGAAAAATATTTTCACCCATGACTACATCTCATAAAGAATCCCATCCATAAAACATCTCACCGAATAGATCACATTAGCAGATAAAGATTTTACAAATCACTACAGGTCAGTGAAGCGTCCAATGTAGACAATCATTCGAATTCCCCCCTACATAAGGTAAATTAACTCACAAGACTTATCATCCCTCAATGTCCCTAGATTTAATTTTATTAGTATCATCGCCTATAATTCCTTCCAAGTTAACTAATATTACTAAAAACCTTTCCATATAATTCCCCACCAATTCATAGTAGATCCACAAAGAGTGTATAAAGAATTTTCACACCACTTATCTATGAGTGTCTTGATGTGCTTCAATATCATCTGGACTGACTCAATCCATAACACAATTATCTTGGGTAATCCCTTCCCCCATTGATGTTGGAGGATATTATAGTTGAAACTCTATCTTCGGCTCAGATATCCAAGGAACAGTGAGAATAAACTCCCTTCCCCTAGATCACATGACCCTAAAAGATTTCTCATTAAGATGACCATTAATATGATCTTCATGAGATACATGAAGCTCCAATTCAGCTATGTAAGGAGTTTGATGATTACTAGTCTCCTAATGCACAACTCGAATATTAAAAGGATTCATTTTTTACATGATAATGACACTCTAAGGAATACTTTCTATAACTATAATGCAGACCTCAATAGATGAAAAAAAATGTGAATCGGTGATCCTAGTCTCACAAAACATGTCTTAAAATTGTTTCATCATAAATTAATAGTTATTTAAATAGATTTTATCAAATAGAATATATATTATAATTAACAGTTCATATAATAATGTGTATTTTATATGCAATAAATATGTCCCTATCATGGAAAATGCATGTCAATTTATATCCCTATGATTCTATCATGATTCATGCATACTCATATTGTGCTATATCATTCCATGATTATAAATATTAATAAATAATACCAGCACACAACCTATCAATCAAACTGGTTGAACTAACATATAAAATAATAAGCAAACATCATGAACAACAATCTCATCCCTGGGAAATTGAATATTCCCTTTCACATGAGTTAGCTACTCCCATGGAAAATCTCATTACCATGTCTCAAGGAATAATAATAAAATTTATAAATTTTCCAAAATTGTAAACAAACATAAAAAACTATGAGTTCCTATGATACCACTTTATAATATCCCTTATTTCATAACTCTTTCACGTTTCCAAATTAAGTTGGTTATGGGACCACTAGTGAGCCTCCCAATATGAATGAGGTGACCGACTAGTAGTAAGGGACTAATGATTTTAGTGTGGGTTTTATATAACCATGTTCAATGTTTAAATATAGAAAAAATATTTATAAATAAATATCATTGTAACATAAATATAACAAGTAGTATATTTTAAAACTGGGAAAGAAAATAAGGAACCAATAAATCAAATAATAGTAAATCACATAAAGATAGGCTAAAAATAATCTAAATGTAAAACTGAATAAAAGAAAATAAAACTACTAGTGTACATAAATTAACTCAAAAGACATTGATCCCGAACCCCATGTTATTATCATCTCTAAACTACAGCCCAACCAGCTAGAAAAAATTTAAAACAAGCTCCCTTGACCATTTCCAAACCTACATCCATGTAATATTCTTAGGTAACAAAAGGAATTCTTAAAAGCATGTGAGTTAAACTATGTAGGTCAAAACCATTATGTCAAAAAAAAAATAATAAACACTGGATGTAATAAAGTGATAAATGGTATGTTAATTAATAAACTATTATAATACAACCTTAAAATTACTTCGAAAACATGGAAGAATGTCTCTGAGCTTGTAACACAACCATACTAACCATAACCAGGTATCAATGGATTAAAAATAACTATGAAAAGACCTTCGTATATGCATATCATCATCCTGGCATAGACCACTATTAATTGATTTCATCATGAAACGGGACAAATCCCAAAATATAATATTTACACCATCAAACTAGTCCATGCCATCTATAGAATAATTTCAGCGTCAATCGATGTTGATCCAGATATATAATAAATATAACATCAATATCAGCACAAGTCATAACAAAAAAGATATCTCAATATCATATTATAATCTTTAATGGTTAATTTTTCATATTTTCATTTTTAATTCAATTGCAAATTCATTTATGTATCAAATTATATCCATCTATTTCAGAAAAAAAGTCAATTGCAAAAGTGATTATATAACATGTATTCAATTGGGTTCTTATATCATTCTATACACACATAAATACATTAACCAATTTCTTATTATTCAAGGGTTCACTCACCCAACAGGTAACCACAATCTATGTTTCAACAATATTTAATCCAAAGCGATATGAAGACTAATTAAATCCATGATTTATCTTCATTAAACATTATTATAATTAAGGAAGGTGTTGTGTCAGTGAAATCCAAAATATTGCACATACAAGAAAATTTATAGACCATAAAGATTGATTTTAGAACACCTACCATTATTGGAGATCTACTCAACTCTTCAAAAAAATTCAAACGATAATGATGGTGATGGGGTTCACCAGAAGGGTCGTGTATCCAAAAAATACCAAGATCAAAACCCAAAACAAACACAATTAAGATATCCTACCTCTAAAAATAGATAGCAAATTAATATAATTAAAATCTATCAAAACCCACTCACTAGAGATCAATTTCTTGAAGGGATGTTTGAAATGGAGGAATGTGCTCTAAAATTACCAACACTTTTCCTAGGGATTCAGAGAAGATAGGGATAAATAAAATAAATTAAAATTAAAATTTCATACCATATTCAAATAGTTTACTATGAGAAATACATGGCATGTAACCCCCTTTTATGTTGTACAATTTATATTTATGAGTTGTGCTGAAATTTACATCACCTTGGGTGAATTTAACCCTCTACAAAAAATACACATATTGTAATATCGATTCCTGGAATGATTCTATTTTCATTCCATGGTTTAGTTCACAATGTATAACCATTTTGATGAATCTTCCTTGTGAAAATTACACATCATGTAACTCGTTTACATATTGTGTAAATGTCCAATTGATGACTTCAACAATAGCTTCTGGAAAATTTTTGGTTTCACCTCTGATGCCTTCCAAACTCACAAAAAACCATTTTAATTCCATTTAACACATTTATAATCATACTAAATTAATTTAAATAAACAAAAATCCAAAAATATAATATTTTATTCCTAATCAATGGATTTCTTTCTACGAATAAGAATCTACCAACAACATTTAAGATATGAGAACCCACAAATGATATATTTAAAAAAACTCATATAGGGGTGTGTTTGAGAAAATGATAAGATGTCGTACTAATGCTTTGTTATGATGGTTTTTGGTTAAAATGATGAAATTTATATGCAACTCATTTCCATTTCAAGGGTTATTCTATGTTGTAATGATTATGAAACCCACTTATTTTCCTAGATTCTAAAATGATGATTTTTTTAGGATATTGTGACACACGTTTTATGATATTCATCATGTGAGTGGTGTTACCTATATCTACCGCCAATGAATTAGGTAATGACTGAAATATAATGACATAAATAAGACTATAATGGGAAGTGAACCGAGTTCAGTAAGGGAATTGGTCCATAATGATAGTCTTGGAAGTGAAATTTATCTTCTAAAATGTTTTGGGGAGTAAATCCATTCAACTGTGATTGGTTTTGCAATGATCTATTACTACAATAGGTTATATTTTATATGGTTATGAGTATGTGAAAATTCCATGTATTATGACATTGTTACAATCTCAAACACACTTTCATTGATTTCATTTGTGATTCATGTCTTACGAACTGTCAATATTTATTCCATGACCAAATATTATTAACTATGATATGCAGGGTATGGTTTTTAAATGTTATGATCATGTTCTCATACCCTTATTCTCGTGTTATGTTTACATATATCCCTTGTTTAGCCTTACATAGAATCTGATATCATCCTACATTATGTTTAATTTCCCCAGGTTATGGAGAAATGTATTGCAAATTATTTTCCTAAGAAGGGTGAATGTTATGAAAAAACTATTGGGATATTATTTAGTTCCCCTATGAACCATTTGTTTTTGTATCCATTTTATAAAAGATATATTTCCTTTATGAAACGTGTTTGTGTGTTTGTGTAATGTAATGAACATTCATCAAAAAAAGTTATAATATCTATGTATGAAAATCAACGATCATTACAATTAAAAAAAATAAGATCCTGATGAGGTGAGGAATATTTGATATGATCATCTTTAAGGATTGATGGGATAGATCATCAAAATTATTTGTAGAATCCACAAGGAATATCTTATGATAATTATCACCTAATTATGAAACACTTGGAATAGAAAGGAAGAGACAGTAAATCTTGTGGGATGGTGGGATGCATAGTTGGATGTTGTCTATGTGTTAGATGTTTTATGGTTTTGAGAAGATTCCTATTGTATCCACCTATGCTTATAGTATAAAATCAGTGACATATTGTGTATAACTAATCACAAAAAGGATTGGGTACCCAACTTGAGACTAAACTACGAAAAAATTGTGCCCCATATTCATTTATTTTTTATCTAAATGATGTAAGGTTGATAGGTTTACTTTAGTGGATCAGTATTTATAGTGTTTGATTTATGGAAAAGTAAATTGTAAAAAATAATCCAGAAAATATCCACCTCCCCCACTACTATAGATCCCACTTTATTCTATGTCACTATTTATAAGCACTTAGAAAACACTTATAAAGAGGATCAATTTATTATCACTAATAAAAAGAATAGAAAAACAGAACATTTATTTGAAATAAAAGAATCACTAATAAATGGGTTCCCATGATTAGTTTTTTATATCATTGATAAAGGATCAATTATCTTCGTGCTTTTTGATCCATCATAAAGTAAAAGGATAATAATCTTATATATATATACATATTTTAATATATTTAAATTTTATTTGAATATCAATTTGTATATACATATATAAATAAATAAGATATATAAATATGAATTATGAGGCTATACTTTTATAAAAAATATTAAAATATTATTTTCACAATTATATATATTTAATTTCAGATTTATAAAAATGAAAAATAGGATTATATATATATTTATATAATTTATTTAAAAAATATTAATATTTAAACATTATATATAAATATTTCATTTTAAGATTTCTATAATTATATAAATGAATATATATTTATTTAAGATTATTAATTTGAATTTATATATTTATATTCATATTAATTCATTTAAAATATAAAAATATGTTTTTATGTATTTGTAAGAATGTGTATTTATATCTATGTATGTGTACATATTTATGTTCACGTATTTATTTTTATGTGAATTAGTATTTTTATTTGTCTGTATGTGTTGAATGTGTTGTATGTTTATATGAGTTTTCTATGTGTTTGGATGTGTATTTGTGTGTGTGTGTGGTGTGTTATTTTGTGTATGTGTATGTATGATCCTATATTTGTATGTATATATGGTTGTACATGTGTTTATTTGTATGTTTAAATATATTTATGTGGATGTATTTATTTGTTTGTGTGTGTGTCTGTTTGTGTGTGCAATTGTGATTGCCGATGTAAGTGTATCATTATGTAATATTTTAATGTTTTATTAGTATATGTTTGTTTTTATAGTATTTTTTTATTCATACATATGTGTTTGTATGTGCATGTCATTGTATATGTATGTGTTTGTGTACAAGTTTGTACATATGTATGTATGTGTCATGTGTAAATTTATTTGTGTATGTATGTGTATGGCTGTGTATGTGTTTTTTTATGTTAATTTGTATGTGTATAGGTATGTTCTTGTTGTGTCGCGAGAGACTAAAGCAAGCAGGAGCTTCGCGGATGCGGTTAAAGGTGTGGGAAACACATCATTTCTTGATTGTGAAACTATGACTTCGGGACGAATCATTTGTAAAGGGCGTGTTGCACATGTCTCTGCAAATCAGAATGTGGTGGAGGAGAGGATTAGACTCTGGAGATAATCGATCATTGCGAGGGTGGTGATTCCAAAAGTGGTGAAGCCATGGACTTTCTGCGAACTCATGGTGAGGTTTGCTGATATTTGGGGCTTTAATGAATGGAAGATGACTGCAATGGGCCGTGGATTCTATCATATCATTTTTCCATCAGATGAGCTCAAGCGTCGTGCCTAGTGCCTTGGCTCGGTCTCACTCAAGCCGGGTTTTCTTCAAATTCATGAATGGGACCGGAATTTTTATCACAGCACTATGAAAAACACATTTGCACAAATTTGGATTTGGGTATGCAATATGAATTTTCCTTATTGGAACCCCCAAATTCTCTGGGACATTTCCTCGTCGGTTGGAAATCCCATTCGACTCGATAAGCAGACTGAGAATCCTACCTTTGGACACTATGCCAGAATTCTAGTCGAAGTTGATATGGTTTCCACTCTTGTGGATGAGGTTGTGTTATCCACCCAAGATGATAGTATAACTCTTGGTATTCTATATGAAAAAAAGCCTAAATTTTGCTTGAATTGTCACTTCTTTGGTCATGTCCTCTCGGACTGCAATTGAAATAAAATCTGCAATCTTTGAAAGGGTCGAGGGCACGATGATTCGAACTGTAGGAATGGAAAGAGCATGGTGCTGGCATTCAAGGCTGGTGGTATTTCCATTGAGGATAAAGGAGATCTTAATGATCCTTCCAGGGCCTCTGGAAAAGGTGCGATGGTGGCTGATGCAAACCATATAGACATGGATCAATGTATGGACGATGAGGATAATAGTGTGAAGACCAGCAATGAGGTTGTTGCATGTTCTAAGCAACCTGAATCGGGTCATCCAGGCATTCGCACTTCTACTTGCTCAGAAAATCCTGCAACATCAGATGGGGATGGTGTGCAGATCATTGAAGTGGGGCAATCGAGAAGTTCAGATATTGCTCCATGTTCAGGTGAGGCTGGTGCTGCAATAGCGCCTGCTGATATTACAATTTCTGAAGAGGGCGCCCAGCGTCAGGATGCAGCCCCGACCGACAGCCCTGACAGTGTCCCTTTATTTACTGTTATGGCTATAGAAAAGCAAGATGCAGATCCTACTGACAGCCTTGGCAGTGTCCCTACTGGTGATAATGTTATGACTGGTGAAAAGCATGTTGCATATTCTGCTTCTAATGCTAATAATGGTCAGGTGTTCGGTCCTGAAGTTGCTCCAATGGGGGATCCAAATCATGTTTTGGGCTCTGGAACTTTTGACCAGACTGCCGAGCATGACTCAGGTCCCATTAAGAAGGGGGATTTCTTACAGGTCCATTCCTCTAAAGCCGCAAAAAGATTTTTTCCTGCTAGCCTGATGACTGTCCAGGCTGATTCGGCCAACAGGTTCTCCTTGCTACAATCGGTGAGGGAGGACACTGGAACTGAGCTTGATGACCAAATATCAGATGATGCTGATGGTACTAACCCTCCTCCCATTGATAATGATGTTCAAAAAATTCATGATGGGCCTAACACTAGGCTGAGGTCAAACAAATGAAGATTCTCTTCTGAAATTGTCAAGGGATTGGGAATCCCCCCACGGTCAGATCCCTTAGACATCTTATTATGACTAATAGGCCGGTTCTTGTTGGCATTGCAGAGCCAAGAATGAAATTTGAGAACTGGAGATACTTCAACTGGGCATCCATGGTATACTCCCTGGTTGCAAACAATCAGTTTACTGGGAATTCTGAATATTTGTGGGTGCTGAAACATGACAGTGTCATAGTTAACTCCATTTTGATTGATTTTTAGTCTGTCACTCTTTCATGTCATTTTAATAATGCCTTTCTTGCAGTAACATTTGTTTATGCCTTCAATCTTTACACAAGAAGACAAGTGTTGTGGAGATTTTTAGCGGACATTTCTAAGTGCATGAATAGTACTTGGATTCTTCTTGGTGATTTCAATACGGTTCTGAGGCCGGAGGTAAAAATTGGGGATCACTTCTGTCGTGTGTCGGCTTCTTATTTTTTATCTTTCATTAACAAATGCAGCCTTGATGAGGTCCCCATTTCTACTGTTAATTACACTTGTAGTAGATACACGATTAATGGGAGACAGGTGAGTAGACTGGATAGATGCTTTGTTCAATTGGGTGATAGGAATAGGGCGATTGACGTGGCTGGGAGAACCCTACCACATTTAAATTATGATCACAATCCTATTCTTCTTGAGGTCTTTCCCAATAAAGTCAGGTCAGACCCTCTACCATTCAAATTCAATATTTCCTGGCTTGTTATTCTTGGATGCATAGAGGTTGTTTTGGATGCCTGGAATACTAGCTACCTAGGTAGCTCTTTGCACATTTTTTATTGCAAATTGAAGCTGGTTAAGGCTAGGATGAAGCAATGGAGTGAGGAGTCATTCTTCTCTCTTGACAGTGATATCCGAGAGGATGAAAATACCCTATCAGATCTCCAAAAATCTGGTCTTCCCCAAGAGGCCCCTTCTATAGAGGAAATACAGGCTGCTTCAAGACTGGACAAGCTATTGGCCCTTAAGGAATTCCTGGTTCAGAATCAACTCAATGTTAAGTGGTTAAAGGAAGGAGATAGAAATGGAAGACTCTTTCATTTCATTAACAAAGAAAAAAAGGTCAGGAGGAGTCTTAAAGCTCTTAGCATTGAATAGAGGATTTTGGATTCAGAGAGTGAGATTGTTGATGCCGTGACAGACTACTTTGTGAAGCTGTACTCGGATATTAGAAATGATAATTCTTATAAAATTATTCAATGTTTTGACCCCTCTATTTAGGATGAACAGAATAAAATACTAATTGACATACCTAGTGCAAAAGAGATACATGATGCAATCTTTTCGCTGAACATTGATAGTGATGTGGGCCCTGATGGATTTACTAACAAATTCTTCATGTTCTATTGGGATATTTTGCACACCAATGTCACCAATGCTGTGAATGAATTTTTCCAGTCATCTTATATTCCCTATGGGATGAATTCAAACCTTATTGCCTTAATACCTAAAAGGGAGAATTCCATGGTCATTAATGACTTTAGACCTGTTGCCATTGGGAATACAATACCAAAGGTCATCTGTAAGATTATGGCTCCGCAGCTGGGTGAAATTGCCAAAGTTCTAATATCCGAGAATCAGTATGGGATTGTACTAGGGAGAAATATCCAAGAATGTCTATTTACTGCCTCTGAGTGTTTGAAATCAATGAAAGGAAAGGATAAGGATGGCAACATGGCCGTTAAAATTGATATCTCAAAATCCTTTGATACAATAAGATGGAGTTTTCTGTTTACTATTCTCAGGATGCATGGCTTCTCTCAGAGGTTTCTTGATCTTGTTGGGTCCATATTATCCATTGAAAGACTTTCCATTGTGGTTAATGGTTCTCCTAGAGGGTTTATTCAATGTGCAAGATGTTCTAGAATGGGTGACCTTCCCTTTGGTATATTGTTTGCTTTTGCTGAGGATTATTTAAGTAGGTGCCTCACTGATCTTGATAATTTTGGATGGTATCAACGAATGAGAATTGCAGGGGACCTATGTGCCCCGTCACACTTACTTTATTCTGATGATATCCTGCTATTTGGGAAGGAATGCAAAGTTATCATTTCTTGTATTAGAGGCATTTTATATCACTATGAGGAGGTTGCAGGTCAGATTATTAATTGGAGAAAGTCTTATGTTTTTTTTGGTGAGGGAGTTTCTATATCAAGGAACAACAGAACTGCCACGAAGCTTGGGGTTAAAAGGGCCTCCCTCCATTTCACATACCTAGGTGTCCCTCTTTTTTGGGGAAGAGTTAAAAGAGCTCATTTAGAAAATATTGCACTGTGAATCACCAATCAATTATCAAGATGGAAAGGAAAAAACATGTCTCATGCTGGGATAATTTGTTTGGTTAAATTAGCGATTACATCAATGTTTGTTTATTATTTTTCTCTATATATGTGGCAGAGATCGCTGATTAAAGATTTAAGTTGCAAAATTAGAAACTTTTTTTGGACTGGCGGAATTAATGAGAGGAAATTGGTTACTGGTGCCTGGAAAGATTGTATTAAGCCGGTACATATGGGGGGATTGGATATTAAGGACATTCAAATCTTCAATGACACTCTGATTCAAAAGTTTTTCTGGAATCTTTTTTCAAATCCTCATCCCTCCGTGGAGGTTTTAATTATCAGATTTAATGAAAAGCTGCAGAATGGGTATGGTCACTATTTGAGATCCTCGGTTTGGTCTGCTCTAAAGCAAGCCTACTCTTAGCTTATGGATCAGTCGAAATGGTTGGTCTATAAGCAGTCCAATCTAAATTGTTGGACATCCACTTGGCTATCACGGCCCATTCGTGATGAGGTTATCATTCTAGACTCTCTTAAGTGAAAATCAGTTGCTGACTTTTTTGCAGAACCGAATTTGTCTGAAATTATGCCCAGCCACCTGAGAATGGAAGCTATCAGGTATTGCTTCACTGATTCTGATGTTCTGGTTTGGAATCTGGATATGAATCGTCTCTTCAGCACAAAATAATGCTATCAATCTCTATGTGGAACCTCGATTCACCCCCCCCCCCCAGATGGGTCACAGATTTCGCCATGCCCTTTATTCCCCCTGCGCGCTCCCTGATTCTCTGGAAAATATGGAAAGGCAAGCTGCCCTTGCAGTCCCTATTGCAGCGCATTGGGATTTCACTTGCTCCGGTTTGTCATATTTTCTTAGAAGCAGATGAAACCATCTCACATATCGTCCTTTCGTGAAAATTTTCCTGCAAAATATGGTGCTATATGCAGCAGATTTTTAATTGTTGCATGAACTTTCATTCAGTTGATGGTTTAATGTAGGCCATTAGCTCCACCGACTTCAGTCAGCAGGTTCATGCCCTTTTTTTGGCTGCAACTGCGGCTGTTTTTGACTTCATCAGTAATTCCAAAAATGAGCTGCTATTCAATAACACACATCCGAGGTTTCATAATGGTGTTCTGAAAATTCTCCGTGCCATTCACATGGCTTCCAATATTTAAACTGGATACATGAGAAATGATGTTTTTGATCTGGTTTTATTGAAATCTCTTGGTCTTAATGGAAGGACGAAGAATATGTTGATGGTGAAATACATTCGATGGATTTCGCCGCTTCCACGATGGATAAAGGTTAATGTTTATGGAGCTTCCTCTGGTGCTCCAGGGCCCTCCAGCTGTGGTGGGGTTTTCCGTACCTATCGGGGGTTTGTCAAAGACTACTTTCATTTTTTTGGAAATGGATTCGCCATTGAAGCTGAGCTATGGGCCATTATCAAGGCAATCGGGTATGCTATCCATTTTGGTTGGAATCAGTTATGGGTAGAATCGGATTCGACAATTGCAGTTAAAATTTTGAAAGAGCGTTTGAGAAATGTGCCCTGGAGGATTCTACTAGCCTAGATTGAATGACTTATGCTCCTTGACTCCCTCTCCGCTGAAGTCACACATGTTTACCATGAATCTAATGAAGTGGTGGATGTTCTTGTGAAAAGGGAAATCAATGAAGTAACCTCCTCGTGGTCATTTGTGGTGCCTGACTGCTATGCTGATCTTGTTCATGCGAATTATTGTTGTGAGGTTTACTATCATCCTTGTAAAGTGTCTCCGTGATGGTTTGTAATGTACTTTTATTTTATTTTATTTGATTTCCTCAGGAGCAGGTTCTCCTGTCTCCTAGCTTTTGGTATGTACATTTATGAGTATGTTTATGAAAATGTATTCTTGTACGTGTATGAATGTAATGTGTATGTATGTGTATATTTACATGAACATATCATTATATAACAAGAAAATCCATTTGATTTTTCAATATGACATGTCTCATAATAGTATATATATATATATATATATATATATATATATATATATATATATATATATTCATATACGTACACACAATAAAAGGAAATGTCATTTTGTTTCTGAAATGCAATCAATGTAATTTTATTTTGAAATATATTTATATATACATTTAATTTTCTTTATAATTTTTTATATTTATCTAATAATTTTTTTATTAATAGTATTTAATATTTATAATATTTTTATAATTTATATAAATAATATTTATTATAACACTTTTTATGTTTGAATCCTTTTACAATTATTATTTATTCATTTTTAATTAGTAATTTATTATAAATCTCTTATATTAAACTGTATTTTTAAATATATAATTTTTTTAAATATTTATTCATTTTTAATATTTTTATAACTAATATAAAAATATTATTTTATTTAAATTTTCATTTTTATTAATTTATTTAATTTCGATTATTATCTTTTATTCATTTTTATCATTAATTGATTTAATATTATTTACTCATTTTTAAAATTTCCTCATTTTAATATTTTAATTAATATTTTTTTATACTTTTTATATTTATCAATTTAATATTTTGTTAGTATATTCATTTTTTATAGTTTCTTATAAATATTGAGATTTAAATGTTCAGTACTTTGAATATGTAAGTAATTTAGAAGATTAATATTTATTAACAATTAATTTAATGTATATATATTTAAATATTTAATCTATTATTATTTATTTAGTAATAATTAGCACTTCATAACAAATCACTTATATAAAAATAAAATTTTAAAATTATTTATTTTTTATTTTAATATTTTTCCACTTTTTATATTACATTTATTGAAATAATAAAAATTAAAAATTAATATTTTTTAAAAATATTAATATTTAATTATTAAATTTTGTTATCTTTTAATATTTATTAATTTATCATTATATATTCATTTTTAATAGTTATTAACATTTTTATGTTTTTTATAATTTATTTTTTTTAATAATAACTTGTTTAATATTTCTACAATTTTTCAATTTTTATTATTTAATTATAAATTTTTTATTTATATTTATTTCTTTAAAATGTATGTAACTTTCATAATTAATATTTAGTAATTTTGTGTTGATGTTTTTTTATTTAAATCATTATAGGGTTATTATCTAATTATTTTTTATTAGGATGGAATTTAACATTATTTTACTTAAAATCAATTGTTATAAATTATTCATTTATATTTTTACATACATTCTATCATTTAATTTTTGTAATAAATATAATTTAAATTATATATTCATTTTAAATATTTTTATGACTAAAATCATTAATATTATGTGTTTATTTATCATAATATTATTATATTTATCATTATATTAATATGTTTATTATAAATTTTTTTTGTCATTTAATATTAATATTTTTTTAATTTATTTATATTAATTATATTTTATAAAAAAAATTAATTTATAATATTCACTTTCAATAAATAATTATGTTTACATATTTTTTATGTTTTTTATTTCCCAGTTGTATTTATCAGTGCATGATATAACGCTAATAAATGATATTTTTCTGATAACTATATCTGACACTAATAATGGATTTGTTTATCACCAATTATCAGTTATCACTGATAATGGTTTGATTGATTAGCAAGTTTTCAGCACCGAATAATCATGTGCATTATCAGTGAGAAAAATGTTTTGATAAATGAGACCTTTATCAGTGGTATGAATTTTAGCGCATAGAAAACCATTTCTACTATTTTACAAAAACTATAATAAAGATCATACATGATCATGTCACTCAAGATCACATAGAATCCAAATCCCAGTGTCAGCTCCTTCGAATTCATCGAATTAATTGAACATTAAATTGAAGGTATGTTATTAATTACTCATTTGAAATCAATATTTCATCTATTTTCAAAATATTTTTGTTCTTCGCTTAGTTTCCTCATATCTTCTTGATGTTTTGAAAATGTTTTTATTATTTTTTGTTATTCTATTCTATTATTTTGTTTTTATTGAAGATTGGACACTTCCTTGAATGATTTTTGGATGTTCCTCTTCTCATTTGTATGTTCCGATTTTTAATGGTTCTTTATATAATAACCTAGGACCCGCACTCTCAGATCCTCTGAAGAAATCCATAATATTACATTTATGTCTAGGATGTGAATATTTTTTACCTACATTTTTCTATCCAAACCATAAAACATCAAAAGGGAAAAATGGATCACATACATTTTCCATTACCTTTTAGCTTTATAGTAATAGATAATTGAGACAACACCTATATAATCAATACCCAAGTCATAAATAAACATTTCTACCATTTCAATTGTATTTTATTTTATCACATTAGATCATCAACATCATCCTTGTGAAATCATTTATAGATGTAAATCATTCATCATCATTCTTTACAACTTGGGGAAATTGAAACATAAGGCGTGTGAGCTCAAATGCTTAATAAGGGTAATCATAAAAATTTAAAATTTATTGTCATAAATGAACGTAGTAATTATATAAGTGTATGAAATCATAATCAGATTGCATGAGTGATTTTTTAATGAACTCATAACAATCAATACCTGGATCATAAGTTAAAATACCTGACAACGACATGGCCATTAGAATTATAATTATGGGCATTGTGATATAAATCCCAATTATAAGAAACATTATAATTCAATAAAAATTAATTAAAACACTTTTTGAAAACATAGATATTCATATTTATAAATCCCTTTCAAAACCATTTTATTGGAATAAATATATGGTCTACATCCAACATTATCATTACCCAATTCATTGGATAGCTAGAATGGGGCACACCCTTCTTATAAGCCATATCAGACTCACATGTTTCTCATTATCTGTAATAGGGATCAAACAATTATATAAGTTATACCGGTCTCACATATGAGCTATGATGGGGGGTCAAACCTTCGTATAATACGTATTGGGATCACTCATTTCATATAATGCTCAAGTATGATTTCTTAAATAAAACAGATTCATCATTAAAATCATAAAAAAAATAATTATTCTTATATAACTTGATAAAACTGAAGAAAAGAAATGAGTTTAATGTAAATCTCTTTGAATGAAGATTAACTTGTGGAAAATAAATGGGTTCTATATAAATCACATTGAATCATGATTAACTCGTGGAAATGAAAAATGTTTCATAACATTCTCATCAAAACCATAATAATCAATAAGGAGAACTATGAGGATGTTATCATTACAAAATAACCCAATTATTAAATAACACATTTTATTGACAATGATGTATAGAAATACCATTAAAATATCATTAAAATCATTTTTTGAAAAAAATATCCTTTTTGTATTGAAAACATATTTTTAAAACATAAAACATTTTGAAACTCATTTATAATTAAAATAATATTTAAAAAATATAAATTATTCTTTAAAAACAATCTAAATAATTTATTTAGGGATATATCCTTTCATATTTTAAAAAAAAAATTAATTTTTTTTTGTAAATATTCTTTAGAAAACAGGTTTTTTTAAGAAAATATATTTTAAACATAAAGTTGATTTTAAATAAGAATATTTATTTGAAAACTTGTTTATAATAAGAGATGAAATATAATGTAAAAATGTATTGGAATAACATAACCATAGTATAATAATTTTTTTGAGAATTATTTAGATGTAGATCATAATATTTCAACATTTGAGACTTAATTATAAACAATCTCGTTAAATAATAAGACTATGATAAAAGAATCTTACCATTTTTGTAACATGGAATCAAAATCCCCATAAATTAATATAATTAAATGAGACATATAATATCCTAAAATTAATGAGATTCATGTTATAACTTTTCAAATACTAATCACATTCACATCAAAAAATAAGATAGATGTATAACATAATAAACGTCTCAAAAAATGAAAATTGAGACAACAATCCATTATCACTTTGGTAATTTCAAAAACAATAACCCCATGTAATCGAGATGCTAAAATGTATATTTAAATCCCCATAAATGTAAGGAAAATAATAAATAAAATACATTCATGGGTATTATATACACCATAAAAAATAAGACGGTAATACCAAATATATATCATATAAATTAAAATGAGAAAAGAAGAACCCTTACTTCTTGAGTAACAATTCAATAATTAAGTCTATGAAAAATAAAAATAAATTGAAGCTTTTAATAACATGGAATAAATAAAATTCCTGGTATTACATGTCATAGAATAGTCTACGCACCATTTTAAAAAATTAAGTTGTGAATTTGGTATATGTCTCGTTGAAATAAATGTGAGACTTGAAATTCCCTTTACCGTGAGTATGAATTTTCACGTGCATCATTATATTCATCAATAATAATATTATGTTAATATTTTACATTCTTGAGAACCCTTTTAAATTTTATTATTACTTCTATTTTACTTGTTATCTTGTATTATATAATTACATGATCTATTATGTTTAAATCAGATGTTTTGACTATATTCACCTTATGTGTCAAAAATAACATTGGTAGGCTGAATACGGTAAAAAAATCATTATTTAAAAAGATACAGAATAATAGTCATGAAATAATTATCATATTCACATAAAAAAATTATTTTTTAAACCAATCATGAAATATGGGTATGAAAAATGAACTGTAATTATTATCATGGAGATGGTAGGTCGTACATACGCAAGAGTAATATTTCCATTTTTCAATTATTAAAATTGAAAGAATGTAACTAACATTTTATCCCTCCAAAATGATAATTATATCATAAATAAAACAGTATTTAAACAAATTCATTTATATATTGAATTATTTTCATGTAAACCCAATCATATATCTTTGAGGAGGCGGCAATCCACACGTCCATGAATAATATTATCCATTTTTCACTATTTGGAAATGGTAATATATAAAATGGTATATTATAATTACAGAAAGTTACCTTTTTCACTAATATTATAATTATTTCATTTATATCATATATATACATTATATTTACCCTTATTATCTAAAATTAACACATTAGTTAAAAATTATTTGCATCACTTTGTGTGGTGGTGGTCTGCCTTACGCACGAGAGATGTTATCGTGTCTCATACATCATGAAATTTAAAATGGTTTTATATTATAAACTTACTCTATAGGTATAATAATTTTAGAAATTATCATAAATATAATATATAAATAGAATTTACATTATAAAACCACTCTATGAGAGGTGGTAAAGGATAAAATGAACAACATCATTTCACGAGGATGTAGGCTTCCGTACACACAAATGATGATTTCTTAACCCATTTGATAGAAGTGTGTGTGGGTGTTGGTCATAACCTTAAAATAAAAAAATTAACAGAATATTGAAGATACAAAAGGTATTATGTAATCATGATATAAAATTAATTGAATAGTTTTGAGGAAGAGATAAAGCAAAAACATTCAATGTTTAATATGACCTCTTTTTCGAGTGACACCTTTTTGTTTGGACAAAAGGCCTTCTTAGGTTTTATTTAATCCCAAATTGAAGTTTATAAGATTTTATTTGGTAGTTTTTTAGGTTATTTGGGCTGGGGTATTATGATCCAAAATGCATGAGAGGTTTGATGAAGTGTGGAGAGTGATATTATTTTTTATAGTGGGGGAGGAGTGTCATTCATGTAAATAACAAAACGTAAACATTATTAGGAGGTATCTCATACATAATGTTCCTAAACAAATTAAACAAATTAGATAAAATATAGTATATGATCTATATATGGACATCCAATTGGTTTTCGATAGGTTTTTAATTAATTTGGATCCCTAATATTAATGTTTAACTACAAAGTAATCTTATTTTTATCCTAATTGATATAATTAATTTAAATTCACTCGAATAATTATTTTGGTAAAAAAAAATATGACTAAATTAATTTAAATTATAAATAATTCTGATATAAAACATGGAATCTATCTTTCCAAAATTCAAATCACATAAGATTCAGAATTTAATTTAAAAATATCTTCCTAGACAGAATGATAAAGTGTGTATTTAAAGTGCAACTATTCAAAATATTACTATGTTATTATATATAAATTCAGTATAAAAATGATTTATAGTGACAATAATTATATTAACATATGGATAATTGATATATTTTTACTTTAAAACCAATTAAAAGTTTAATTAAAAATTATAAATAATTAAGATGAAAAAAAATTAAACTGAAATCCATTATTATTTTTTAACTATTCATCATAAAATGAAACATGTCGTATAAATATCATTATATCACCAGAAGATATTTTTAAAATTATGATTTAAAAAATGATGTTGATTTTTTAGACAGAAAATTATAAATGTTTCAAATTTCAGTTTTAAAACATTTCTACCATTAAATGGTAGGAAAACATCCTCTTGAGAAAATATAGCATTTTTTGTGTGAAATTGTATTTATTATTATCATAATTCTATCAAACTTATTAGATGAATTTTTTAAAAAAATAATTGAATATATAAAATTTAAATTTCATTATGATATTTCACTAATAGTTTTGAATTTAATTTTAGTAATATAAAACGTATTTATGGGCTTAAAAATAATTTTTCATAAAACCACATCCTTTATAATAAAGGATTTTCAATTTTAATTTATAATTAATTGGTCACTAACAAATTAATTATATAAACTAGTTTAAATAATATTTTCATAATTTATTTAATATTATTTATTCACAATATATCAACACTAAAGTGAAAACTGTCTTAATATTAATATAATATTTTTCCCTAGTAAGACTCAACCTTGTGTGTAACACATAATATCAATAAAACATGATGTTATGTACAATGCATGATAAATTTTTTTTTCATATAATTCAATATAATATAGGAATTGTGTGTAATGCAAGCTACAATGAAATATCAATTAATTCTAAAGAATATATTTCATAAAATATTGGGATGTTACACTTTTCATTGATACATAATAATTTTTATTGGAATTATGACTTATTTTTTCATTATTAATAGATTTTTTAGTAAAATAATATTTTTTACAATGAAAAATAATCCAATGTTTTTATATATCAAAATCATCATTTTAATCTAGATATAAAGAAACATAATAATTTTTTTTCCCTCTATTCAAAACTTCTACAGTATTCATTCAAACATTTTTTACTCCTATAATTAATATAATTCACCCAATATTATTAAAAATATTTTTAAAATTTTATAATATTTCAGATGATAAAAGAATCAAAATATTAAAATTTTATCTTTTTTATGATTTTAATGTTTCAAAATAATAATTTTTATTATTTTTATAAAAAATTTGCCTTATTCTGAATTCCATTACTCATTAAAGTTATTTTTTTAATAATTACATTTATTATTTGGAAATTTTTATATTAGACTTATTTTGGTAAAATCATTCATTTTCTCAATAGAACTATATTCATAATTATTTTCAATATACTATTGTGTATTAATAAATTGGTTTTTGTTGTTACGAAATAAAATATTCATGAATTATATTATATTATATATATATATATATTTATTTAATAACCATAATTGATATTATTACATTTTTTAAAAAACTTTTGAAACATTTTGAATACAACTAATTTGTTTTGATAGCTTTCTTTATTGTAAAAATTGTTATACATATTATAATAATTATTTAGTTAAATAAATCTGTTGGGGTATTTTGAAAATTGATTGTGATGGGGAGGTAATTACCTCTCTTGATGAATTAATTTCAAAAAATACGATGATTTATGATATGTTACATATTTTAATATATATTTTTTCCTATAATGCTTTATATTCATATAATTTATCATTATTATGTGTTTTAAAAAAGTGATGTTGTAATGAAAATTGAATTTACAAATAAAGACTATATGTGTGTATATATTAATAAGAGCCTCTTCGGATTAAAATATCATACCTTATGTGTAATTATTTTATTTATTAAATATGTATTTTACTTAATCAAATATAATTCATATGAATCATAAATTGATGAATTATAATCAGTATAAGGATAGGTTTATGGAGTTCACTAATATTGAAAAATATCATGCCTATTACCCTTCCCATATCCTTTATCCACATTTACATTGTTATTATTCATGACTAATTAGTCTAGAGGAGTTGTAATAACACTTTAACTATCTTGTAATATATAATAGTTATAAATGTAAAATTAAACATGATGGATAACTGAATGTAGCTAGTGACTGGGATAAATATTTATTTTATATATCATCTAATGTGATTAGAAGTGTGAATGATTATATATATCATATTGAGATTACGATTGTGGGTGTAAAAGAAAATAAATATAATATTGATTAAATTATGACGATAGTTAAAGATGACCATTTGATTTTAAAAATATATTTTAAAAGATAACGAGTTGGAAAAAGTTTACATTGAACTTTTTATTAAATATATAATATTTTACTAAATGTATTTATTTTTAAATCATTAAATGGATGAAGTAACAACATCATTAATAAAATAAATTCTCTTATGATTGATATGTTATTATAATATAACGAGATTCACTTCCAAATGTATGATTCTAAATGAATTCTAAATTAAATGGGTATAATATATGAAAGGATTCATGAATTTTGAAATTATTGTACCTGGATTTTTAATGGCCATGATTTAATAAAAAATTCCCTAATTTTGGTGCATCTTGATAACAAAATGATGAATCAGGTACTTCAAAAGTTTTATTGTAATTTCTAATCATTCCATGGTTTACGCACTATATGGAAGTGAGTATATCTTATAATTTGGTATATTAATATAAGAAATCAAGATGAAAAAATCCATTACCCAACAGACCCTCCCCAATGGAAGAAAATTGAACAAAAGTATCTTAAAATTTGAAATGATCAAGGAAACCTTCGACTTTCACTATTTATAAATAGGGGGAATCTTTTTAATTAGAAATTATTTACTCATAGTACATGGCTAGTTATTTTCATAAATTATAAATTTACACCTTGGATATGCATGAAGAAAAAATCATCACGATCCATTCAATTATATCTGAAAAAAACCATATATTAATGACATTACTATTTATTTAGATCCATTGACCCAAGATAAGAAATTATTGTGGGATTTTGGTGTCACATTATTTTATACCTATATAAATTAATTTTTATTTTTTATGTTTCATGTTTTACAAGATAAATAATGGCTTTACAACTTATATAATGTTTTCATGATATAAAATTAAAGGAATTATAGGGGGTCTCGTTTTGGTACAAATAACACACTTATTATTATTAAAACATTTCTAAAAGACCGTTTTTTTAGGATATATTGATTTTTTATCCCAATTAAATTAATATAAATAATGGAAGACAACATTTTATTGGAATTATAAAGAAGTTACAACCCCATATCCAATAATAAGTGATCAAATATTTGATAAAGTAATAGATATTGTCACATATTTTTATAATTCATATTATAAAAAATAGAAAAACTTATTTAAAAAATGGATCATTATTTTAATTACCGTACTAGAATTGTTTTTACATCATACATTTTCTTGAGATTATAAAAGTAAAATAATATGAATGATAGTGTCACCATATTATTAACAAATAATCATAGAAAAGTAAAGATGATATTTAATCTAGGATGAAAATGATTGATATGGGGATATGTGAAATCATGGTTCACGTTCTTGGTGAATTATTGAAATTTATATTTTCAGCTTCATTCACTATTTCTAGGGACGAAAAATATCTTTTTTCATCATTTTTAATGATTTAATGGTTCAAGATGGGTATTCATCAAATATCATGAATTTCATAAAAATGAATGATTTATACTTAATGGGAATGAAATTATTTGACTATCATGATTTTATTAAATATCTAATGCTTATAGATTTAAATTAAATTGTGCATAAAATTTTTTATCATACAATAAATAAGATTTTTTTTTAAATCTATATACAGTAGCGTTATTGACTGAGAAAATTTTCCAAATATGTAGTAGGGATGTTCTTCCCACCATAATTATTTGATATGAGGGTTCACCTGATAATTATCATGGTTAGAGTGTTTTTCTATGTGGCCATGGAAATTAAAAATGTTTGTACCCCATTGAACAATAAATAACATTTTGTATGGTTATGTAAATAATAAAAGTCTTCAATAAGGTTTTATTATAGAGAGAAACATTAATGTTGAATATTTTGAATTTTTCTGTACAAACCTATCGGATATATAAATCTTTGGTATACCAAAATCTCATCACTATGGGTGACATTTTTGTGATGGAATTTCTATAATATAAGTTTCCACAAATATATTTATGGAGCGATGGAAATATACACATTGGAATTTACATAATTGTTAGGAGGTTTCTTTGTATATTGAAACCTAAAAATTAATTACTATGCATTTTATTCCATGAAGGGAATAAATATATATATTTAATCTATTCAATATACAATTTATACTATAGTTTCTTGATCATATTTTTTAGGAGTCAACAATAATTTTGAATTATATTTTCGAAAAACATCGATGTTTAGCATGTGGACCATGTGTGCATGTATTGACATGTATTTTTAATCTAATTAATGTTATAAATTATATAAAAAAGAACATTATGAATGAATTAACATGAAAAATAGTGGAGAAACTCTTGTGGGGGAAGCAATTCATGTGTATGTTACCAACGAAAAATTACAATTTACGTGAATACATCATACTTTCCGATAATCAAATAAATTTAAGAGTTTGATTATTCAACTATAAAAGTGTTTATTTTTTAATTGAAGTGGTTTGATAATAGTAGTGCCATTCAAATTGATGAATTGGATTAATAGATGTGGATTTTAGTAATTAAGGTTAAAAAGTTAGAGCCATTCGTAATGGAATCACTGGTAGTAAAATTTTGTTACATCCCTTGTTATGAAAATATAATGTGGTCAATTGTTATATTGTCATTAAATACCACTAAAGGTATAGATGACCATTCAAATGAGTATATCCCTTTTATTAGGGTGTCTAAATAATTTTTTGATAGTCATAAAATATAAGGGGTGTTTTATTTCATTGTATTCCATAATGAGGAGTCTTAACACTAAATATAGGTGTAAAATATTTGCAAAAATTAAATAAAAAAGTGTGTTCAATAATATCGATAATGTTATTTTAATATAAAATTTTCTACCACATATAACTATATGATCACAAATACATTTATATGTTATAAATTAAATTTTAAACTACTTCTATAGTTAATAGGAAATCTAAATTGTGATTCTATCAATTCCAAGAAAAAATAGATTTCTCAATATGTTAGTGCCCTGAATCCCAATGAACAATAGGTTTTTTCACATTCATATTTTAACAATTGCGAGGAAAAAAATATTGATAATTTGAAAACCATGTAAATGATAGATGGTGAATAACTTATGCCTAGTTAAAAATAGAAAATTCATCGAACAATCATCATAACTATGATTATTATAGTGAACATAAAAGGTGTTAAAATTAAGGTTGGATTGAACACACAAGACCGACAAGTTGAACCACATATGTCATTTTTCATTAATTACATTAGGGTCACTGCTCGAAAATACATATTGATTGATGTAGATATATTGAAAATATGTGTGCCTAAAATGATGGATCTAATTTTGGGATATATGAGGGTAAAATTATGATATAATTTTTCTATCTTACTAAAGAAAATAAATTAAAAGGGTGAAATTTTAATTTACTCTTCAATTTCCCTTGAAGAGTAAATTTATAGTAGATGATTGTCAAATAAAATTTGTACTAATGTTCAATGTAAACTCTCATAGAACCTTTCAAAAAATTATTATAGATCATTGTCTCATGGATGTTGAAGGGAATTTAAACATCACCCTACACTGATATATACAAACATATAAACAAAGATACATGAAATGCATTTATAGTCCTTCGTGAGGTGTCATCGTTTTAGGAAAATTATGATTAGTAATAATTTACTTGGAAATAATTGTATTAATAACATTGATTAACAATTATTAATTTCTGAAAGAGAAAATGAGTTTTGAAAATATTCATCTTGCATCAAAACCAACATGCCCCAGCCATAAAGCAAGGAAGGGGTTCATTTAACATGAAAAAAATATTGTATTTTAAATATTCAATGATACTTTTATATGGAACAATCTAACAACATAAATATGTCCCTACTTTGATATTTATTTTTATGAATGAAAATTCAACAAAACATTTATCCCATGTCATATTCTATGGATGGAGTCTAGAATAAATTAATAAAAAGATAATAGATGAAAACAACCAAAGATTGTTTAAATCATGTATTTGTATGAAAATTTAAAAATATTTCTTCTTCAAATTCGTTTTACATAAGAATGAATACTAATTTTCATATATAGTTTTGGTTTAGACATTATAATTATCATTAGTTATAAAATATAAATGACTAAGTTATGTTTTCATGATGTGGGGGTAATAATATGGACACATCATATGTGCAAGAGTTGGAGTGTTTCCTTGAACATATTGTTTTGAAAATAAATGCACTATGGGATGAAGATAAGAGAATGGATTATATGTAGGAATGGATAATTTTTCTAGGATAAAAATTTAATGGATATGATTACTTATTCAAGAATGTTATGGGAAGGAATCAACGTGAATATAAAACATAGAAATAATCACTACATGAAGATCAACCCCCCTCCCAACTAAGTGGATAGCCTTCCCCCCCCACAAAGTTTTCAATAATATACGTAATATATTTTTTCATAAAAAATTATTACAAATTTAAATGAGGTTGTAACAAATAAAATTAATATTCAAATATTATATATTGTTAAATTAATTTTTATTTATTACTATTATTTCCCACCCATCACCTTGTGGTCTGGGTTATGGTGTACAATATTGAAGTAAATATTCTACAAAATAAAAACATCCAAAAGATAAAGCTGGATTAGGGAATCAAATATCTTATTATCCAAGTGTCAAGATACATATTACCCTTTATTATATAGATGATCACAAGGTAGAGTAATATATTTGATCATTCATAGCATGGTTTTTAATATTATAAGAATAAATACAAATAATTAGGAATGGAAATTAATGTTTATTTTTATGAAAAATATTCAAAATTTAATGAAAAGATCCCTGAATGAAATAATGTTATTAACAATTCATAACGTTAATAAGAAATGTAAATTCAAATAAAAAATATATATGATTAACAAATCAATTGAAAATAAATTCATAAAATAAGTTTTTTCCCTTAAAATTCAACCACCACATTTACTAATATTAAAATTTCATGAAGATAAAATGTTCAAATATAATAATATGTGAATCATATATTTTGATGAAAAAAATACAGATAATACAATATAGAAACTCTTGGTTATGATAATGTAGATGAAATTATAATGTATGGATCGTTGAGAGTCTCAGTTTTAAATTTATACATAATGTCTTTTTTTCATAATCTACTTTTCAATCTCAAATTTAATGCATTTATTGTATTTAAATTTTATCCATAATTTATTAAGGTATATATATTAACACTATGTAAAGGTAAAACCGTATTAATAAAATCAAGGACTTTTTAGTTTTCACATCAAATCCAAATAATAAAATCACTAAAATAAGATGAATATTTAAATTTAGTTAACCAATTAGCCACAATGTTTAAAAAGAAACTAACAAAGGATAAAGTTTTCTAAAATATCATGGAGTAAGGGTAAAAAAATACATTCAATCATATCAAATATACATTAATTTCATTAACTACTTATCCCCTTATTTTTTTAGGGATCATTGGTTGCATTTTGATGATAATTTCACTACACTAATTATATATTTTTTTTAATTCATTGCATGGATTACAAAACAATATTCAATACAAGATGAAGATTATCAATTTTTAATATAGTAAATTAATCATTTTACAAATAATCATCATGTTATACATTTCTTATAATTTTAAACGAAAATTTTATGATTATTGGTTAGTGTTTAAATATAATTAAAATAATGGTACGAGGATGGTACATGATTATAAAACCTATTCGTGTTTACAACTAGATAAGTATTTTGGTATAAATAATAATATTTAATTACTAAATAATAAAAAAATTAGTTTTTTCTATCTATATTTAATAAATATATAAAAGAAAATAATGGAAAGAATTTTGGTTGTTAGATTTGATACATTATTAATGATATCATCTTATATAAACAATCTTGAATCCCCAAACAGGTATTTCCAATAATAATCACAATTTTATTTTAATTTTTTTATTTATTTTATTTATATTTTTATAGTCTAAAAAATATTTTCAACATTACTAATTTTAAATAGGGGAATACTATTTTTTTAGAAATGAGTGGAAGGAAAACATAGTTTGAGACATTATTCAAATATCATAAAGAGGTGACTTAGTACAAAATTATAATTTATTATATAGATTATAAAGAGTTTATTTTTCTATTTATAGTTTATCAACTTCAATTATTATTTTATCTATTGAATATAAATTTAGTTCTATAAATATATTTATTTATTATTTTTTTTAATTTTTACAATGATCATATAAGGGTGGTTTATAATGTTTTGTTTCAAGAATTTTGAGCCTATAATGAGAAAAAAAGTATTTCAAAAAGAGTTAATGGTCCTTCTTGATGGATAAAATGATATGTTAAATTTCATGAAATACAATTTAATATGTATGTGGTCCTTTTCTCGATTTATAGGAATAAAATTATTATTTTAAAACAAATTATTGGTGAAAGATTTAATAAGGATAATGAACTAATGTGTGTGTTTAATATTCTATCATTATACCAATTAGTTCATTATTTTTTTTTTTTATTTTATATAGGGTTGTATTGAACTCCATATTGATAAAAATAAATATTAATAACATGTTTGTTAAAAAAAATTATAATAATCTTCCATAGGATATTATTAATGTATTGGAATCGACCTCATGTCAATCTGAAACATGGTTTACTTGGTATATCTAAATGTATGTGTTCAGAGTCTAAAAGTTACATTTTCCTTAAAAAACAAGGTTCAATTGACAATGAATAACCAAAAACACCCAGAATATCTTGATACACTATGAAAAATATTCATTAGTCATTTTTTATGTGTAAGAAATAACTATATGTAAATATGATACCCGGTTCTCCTAGTATGATTGAATGTGTTGGTTTTTATTTAAAATATAAATTTAAATTAAAAACACTAATCACATACAAAAAATTGAGAAAATATCATCATAATTACTATATATTTTAGTAAAATTATATACGAATCATTTTGGAAATTTATAAATCAAGAAGACATAAATATGAGATATAGTGTGACAGGTATGACTCAAATTGTGTGTTTTCAGTTTAAAAGTAACATTTTATTTCAAAATGAACATCACTTATTACATATTGAGAAAAGAAACTAGTATTTTTTCCAGAAAATCAATACATTTATCTATAATTCATTTCATATAAATAGGAACTAGTTTCACTTCAATCTTAAAAACATTGTGGCCGGTATGAATGAATGTGAACATTATTATTTAAAATTGATATTTTAGAAAAAAACACACCTCAAAAACTCTAAAATTAGAAAATTTCTCACGTTATCTAAATAAATTCGGAAAGGGGATAAATTTTAATAGAGAAATGTTGTGATCAATGAAACCAAAATGTGACACATAGTGTGCTTGATATTACTCAAAGTGTAATTAACCCGACCATAGTAGCCTGTAGCAGATGCTTTATTTTACTACATTATCTTATATACAATGGGATGAATCATGAAGGAATTATAATTTTATTATTTTTTGGCCAATATATACAGACATGATACCCATTTTTCATTGGGAAAATGAAATAAATCAAAAAAAATAGCAGAATACTTGAAACTCATTCCAATAATTCATATTCAGATCCTGGTGAAAATAAAAAAAATAAGGGTGGGATCAAATGATTAGTAAGGGTTATCTGTAGTAGAATATTTCATTAATAAATAATAATAATTGATATGTAAATGTAAATAATTGAAAACCAATTCCATTTAAATAACTTGACTAGATGATTAGATAAGGCATAATTAATATGGTATAATAAATAACTAAGAACAAATGTCATTTAATCAACAATTTAAATTGAAATACATCCCGAGATAATGTCATGGTGAAAATATCCTATATAGTAATAACTAAATACTGAGTGAATTAAATTATAAATTATTGGACTTCATGTATCGCATGAAGATTATTCCTTTACCATTAATATCTATCCTTTGGACAGTTTAAAACATATCGAGTAAAACCCCATATAATTTGGCCAACAGATTCCCCTAATGACACTATCAATGAATCTTAGGTATTAAATTAACCAATCCAGAACCCATGTATTATATGTCTAAATAATTCCTCATATATCAAATAATACATTTAATTCATAAATACTATTCTTAATCAGGTGTCTATATTGAGTAAATGAAACAGATTTATAAATATTTACATAGTTCATCAAATAAATTTCAAAGCTAACACCATATATATATATTTTATACAGTTTAGGAAATTATCATATCCATTGCAGAAGAATATTTATATAAAAGAAAAATATATTTTTTAATGAAAACATATTATAATAAATTTATTGTTTTAAGATAAAGTTAATAATCATAAAAGAAACTGAGATTGAAAAATATTATTTACCACTAGGTGATTTTCAAGTCAAATCTCTTTAGAAGATATATAGAGAATTGAAACATAAGATTCCATTATTAATGAACTATCCAAGATATTAAATGTCAAAGGGGAGTTATATACATCATAAAAATGTTAATTGGTGAAAATAATAAATAAATCCCAATGGAATGTAAATTGAGATGATATCTATTACCTCACACTACTTTTTTTGAAATATGATTTAACATCATAAATAGTCATTATAATCATGTCATTAACTAAAACGAAAGAATATTAATATTTATAATATCATATATGATACTTTTTAACATTTTAATAACCATTCATTAATAATTATTATTTATTTTAATTATTTTGGGTGTTAATTGACTTGTTTTCTTACGCGTGTTTTGTCATTAAAGATATAGTAATTTCATATATTATGGTGTTTCCTCATATCTAGGATAATAATAATTTGATTATTATATTATTTATAAATTAAATATACTTTTTTGGAGAAATCATGAATGATTGTTATGAAAAACAATGTGTGTTATGATCATGGAGACATTAGGTCGTACGTACGCATGTGTAACGTTATCATTTATCACCAATCATTATGGAAAAAAGGTATGTAATATTTTAACTTTATATAATGGAATTAATATCATTAATAATATATTATATACTTATATGTTCTTTATATGTGATGTGGTTATTAAAAGAGAGTCACATCACTTCCTAATGGAAGTAGTCCATTCATACACAAACCTTGTTATCATCTTTGCGTGAGTGAAAATGAATGAAATGAAATGATATATATTATATTTAAATATTGATAAATATTTCAATAATATAATAGTTATTTTATTTATATCATAAATAATCATTTAACATTATCTTTATCACCACCCATGGGATGTGTTAGTGAAAGATGAGTCAAAACACTTCACGAAGTGGTAGTCCCCTATACACACAACAGACATTACCGTATCTCCTTAAAATAGAAGGTAAAAATTATACATATGATATAATGAATCAAAATGTATGAATATTTTATAAATATCATATATATAATTTTTATCTATCATCATGAACATCCTCGTGAGGATGTAATAGAAAAAACAAAATATAATGGTTCCCAAGGCAATAGTTCGCCATACACATGAACGATGATTTCTTAACACATTTGATGGAAGTGTGTGTGTTTGAAGATCATAAAAATAACATAAAAATCATAGAATTTGAAATATACCGAGGTTATTATATAATAATTTTATATTTGTAATTTAAGAAGGTGTAATGATAAATAAAATAAAGGAACACATTGAAGAACATTACCACTCTTTTAGGTATCCTCCTTTAGGTTGCACGAAATCCACTAATGTTGGGATTTCTATAAAAAATAAGGATTCTAGGAAGAGGGTAAAAATTTTGGATTGTTATTTCGGGTTTTCATGGCTGATCCAAAGTGGTTTATATGTTTCATGATGATATGAGAGTGGGTAGCCTTGTACATGTGGGGTAGAGGGCACATGGGGTAATTTGGAATATAAATGAGTGCTACCACATTTTTAGTATGGAAAAGGGTCAAAATAGACCATTACAGAACCCTATAGGTTTAATTGTCTAAATACATCCATAAAATAGATTTTCTTATGTTTATTGGATAATTTAACCCTTATCTTTTCAGATTAACCCCCAGTAAATCCATTTTTTTCTTAACCATGTTAAAAAAATTAACAGTTTTAATAATTGATTTTGGAAAAAAACTAAGATTACCCTACTATGAATTATAAATTATTACGATTCCTAATATAGAATCCATTTTTACAAATTCATTTAATATAAGTGGTAAAATTTTATTTAAAATTAATCATGCATAAGTGGTGAGATAATTGCTTTTTAAAGTGAAAATATTCGGATGATTAGAATCCTTTTATGTAAAGAATCAATGTGAAAATGATTAAAATGAACAAAATTGGATTCATTGATGTAAAATTTAACTATAGTGACATTAAAACCAATTAAAAATTCAAATTAAAATTATAAATTATTTATATGAAAAAACGACTTTCAATTAAAATTCATTATTTTCACTATTCATCAAAAAATGAATCTTCATGGAAATAATCCCAAAAATTTACCCGTAGATAATTTTGGTATTCTTATTTCATTGTTTTTTAATTATTTCATATTAAATTTCCAAAATTGTGAAATTGTAATTTTAAATTCACTATGTGATGTACTACAAAATAGTTTTTTTCTTTAATCAAGTGTGCATCACAATTTATAAAGGAAATTAAGTTTATTCTAAAATAAATATATTCTACCATTTTGGGGTGGTAAATTATTCCCCCACAAAAAAAATTAACCTTTTAATTTAATGTATATTTCCTTCTAAATGGATGAGGGTAGTTCATCATCATAATATCATTTTGTTCCAATGTTGCTTCCTCTATTTTGTGATTTCCCAAAAGCACCATTACAGGAATCTGGGCCTATGAGAGGAATTAGTCTCCTCTCCCTCTCATCCTAGGGTTTTCATCTGATTCTATTGGGGGGATGATTTTTTGTATAGTCCATATTGCCTCCCCTTCTCCATCCCTCTTTTCAACTCATCACTGCCTCCCCTTTCCCCCTATTATCTCAATAGTTTACCTTTCATTATATTTCCCCATGTTTCACCCATACAATGATGAAATAATAAAAGATTGAGGATAGTTGTTGTGAAGAAGATACTATTGTTTAATCCCATGGAATCTTAAACCATTTATCTGACCCCCCCCATTCCTCTATGAGCCTCCAATATATATTTGCAAAAGAAGTTACATAGAGGTTTTGGGTTTGAGGTTCGGAGGTCAACAACTAATCAGGCTCTCATGAGTGAGATTTGGTTTTTATATCATCATGGATGTCGTCATTTGGAACCTTCAGTCACTCAAATTACTCCTTTGAAATCATGTTCTTCTACCTCTCACCCAGTCTTATTTGGAATGGTGGTTAAAAAGGATTTGGGATGTGTGGTTTGGAAACCATTGGTGACCAGGATCGACCTGATTCATCTATATCTTGTAAATATGGTTACTTTTTTTTATTGAACATTTTGTATTTTTTAGTGATAGATTTTTGGGTTTATTACAATGAAATATAAATATATTTGATGCTTTTTTGTTTCAGATGTCGATCAATATTTCTTATTTTTGGTGAAAATCATTTCTAGATGTGGTGTCATCCATTGGTGTTGGGTATCTATAGATATAAGGTCTCTATTCAGGCCTATGTCTAATACATACTATGCTCTTACTTAGAGATTACACCACTCTTCTCCTATTCTGAACTGTGCAGTGTTTTATAAGGTTTTTTGGGATGTGTCTTTGAGTGGTCAACAGCGTTCTAAGAGTGTTCTATCATGGTGACTTCATATTCATCTTTGGGATTATATGGGGTGATCATCTTTATGGTTGTAGAGATTATTCTTCTATATATCCTCATATGTTCAGTGGTATTCTGATTCTTTTCATTGGCAACAAGGCGTTTTTGTGGGTTCTTCTCATCGACGATCTAGTGAGGTCAATGTGTACAATTTGTGTTAGGGTGTATGATGTGATGTGGTTCCTTGAACGAGGCCCTAATGATGGATTTTGTGTTAAATTTTAATTTTAAAAATATAATTTAAAGATTTTATCCCAATAAAAATAAATTTGGACGTGGATGACATTAATAATGTGATCATGAAGGTGATGGGTTTATGGTGATGATGATGAGATGATGGTGTGGTCTCATGCGGTGGTTTTGAGAATATATTCTTCGACATTTTATATCAGCTTATTTTTTTTTATGTTTGGAATCTTGTTTTATTGGATTATGAATTGTTTGTTTTCCACCAAACTATATGTTTTCTTTTATAAAACATAAAATATTTGAAAAGAACCTTAACCATTAGATTCTTCTGATTCCTCGATACATGATCTTGAGAATCAAGAATATAGATGGGTTTTTCACAGTAATATAGATCAGGTTCTAACTCTATTTCATTATAGGTGAGCACATGATTCTATTCTAGAATATAATTTCTTAAGAATGATATATGGAACACATTGTTTACTTTTTTGAGATGTGGTAGCATTTTTATATGATAGGAAAAAATTCCACTGATTTAAAGGATTTCAAATGGTTTGATATACCTATGTAATAGTTTCCCTTTCTTACTTAACCTTACAAATACCATAAATGGTGATACATTTAGGAAAACATTATCTCATACATTGAATTAAAATTCATTATTCTGATTCTTTTCATAATGATTTTTCTAATATATAGTTACATTAATGTCAACTAGAGTAGCCTTTAACTTTGTTTTTGTCACATTAATGTGTTATGGGCCTATGGTTTTCCTTTCATAAACTTCATCCCAATAAGTAGAAGTATGAAATATTTATCCACATAATGCTTTATATGAATCCATTGAATGCTTTAATGGTAGGTGTTATTATAGTAAAAATATACTAATTGTAAATACTGATCCCACATAACATTAATGATGACTAATCACGAATTCAACATGTCTTCCATTGTTTTAGTGGTCCTTTCAGTACACCCATCAGTTTGAGGATGGTAGGTAGTTCACAAATGAAGCTCAGTTTCAAGGTATTTTTTATGAATAGTCTATAATATCGATGTAAAATGGGATATCTATCAAAAAAACTGAAATTGGTGTTCCATGAAGCCTTATAGATTCGTTAATATAGATCCTTTGATAGTGATCATGTCGTAAATCTTATCTTAAAATGTGGAAACTTTCAAATTTTGCTAAGCGATCAATGATAACACATATTGAATAATTTTATATAATTTCTTTTGGTAGTCCAATAAAAAATTCCATATTAATGTCATCATATTTCCATATAATTATATTAATTGGTTTCATGACTCCTATATGTTGTTTCCTCACATCTTTGACTTACTTACAGAAAGACTAATGGACACATAACCATCAATTTTCCTCTTCATGTTACCCCACAAAAAATGTTCATTTACATTCCTATAAAACATTATTGTACCATGGTTTATAGGGAAATTTCATCCATGATAGTCATCCAATAGTTCACTTTTAGCTCTGGTATAGACGAACACATAATATATTTCCAAATTTCAGAACATTATCTTCTGAAAAAAAAATTAATTTCTCATTGTTCACAACATTATTCTACTTCTAAAATTTCTCATCATATCATTGAGAATTATTTATCATATATAATAAATATTTTTTGCAATCATTTAAAAAATCATTGTTTTATCCCCTTAGAAATTCCCATATCCTTATTTAAAATATTCATGAACATAGATACCTATCAATCCTCATTTGGGTCATAATTCCATGATCATTCTTACTCAATGCATCTTCTACCTTATTTTCTTTCCCTGGGTGGTAGTGTATTGAGAAATCACAATCCTTGAGTAGCTTGATCCAAGAAAATTGTCTTGTATTTATCACTTTATATGAGAATATGTATTTCTAGATTTTATAATCTTTATATATCTCGTATATTTCACCATAAAGGTAACGTCTCCATATTTTCAGCACAAATATTATAGGTTCCAACCCAAGATCACATATTGGGTGGATCTATTTGTGATTATTTAATTTCACATACAAACATGCCATAACATTATCATTTTTCATTAGTACACAACTGATTCTATTCTTCGATGCATCACTATATATCAAAAATCCTTCACGTCATGAGGGTATAGTCAGAATCAATGAATTGACCAGTCTATTATTTACTTCATCAAAATTATCTTCAAATTTGTTTTTCTAAAAAAATTTAAGCGATTTACATGTATGATTTTTAAATGGTTATCCAAAAAGGATATATTCTGAATGGAATGTAGATAGTAACCCTCTAAACCAATAAAACTACACACCTCAGGTATGTTGGTTGGTATAGGTATTTCTCCGAATACATTTATCTTTGAATGATCAACTGATAATCCATCATTGGAGAAAATATAGCCAAGAAAATAAACATTCTAAGGCCATGAATCAAACATACCAAATTTACCATAAAACTCTTTATTTTTAAGAGTCTCCATAATTATCTTCAAGTGATTCTCATTATCCATGAATATTTTATAATACACTATAATATTATCAATTAATAACATAAAAAATCGTCAGTAAATCCCTTGAATGATTTTTTTATTTAGTGCATAGAAAATAAGGGTGAATTAGTCTATCCCAATGGTATTACTGTAAAACCATAATGTCCATACCTCACTGAAAAGTATATCTTCTTAATGTATTCCTTATTTAGACACAATTCGTGGTACCCAAAACAATGATCTGTTATTAATAAATATTGGTCTTTATTAAGTTGATTAAATAATTCATCGATGTGAGGTAGATGATATTTTTTCTTTATCGTAATATCACTAATTTTCTTATAATTAATGCACAACCTCATTGATCCTTCTTCATTCCTAAAAAATAGAATAAGTGATCCCCATGATGGAACACAATTTCGAATAAATCCCTTATCAACCAACTATTCTAGTTGTTTCTTCAGTTGCACTAATTCCAGAGTGTCCATTCTTTATGGAATCATTGATATTGGTATTTCATTAGTCATTAAAGTAATGAAATAAATCAACATCACACACTTTGGGATGTCCAATTAATTCCCTAAGAAATATGTCAATGTATTCATGTACAATAGGTACATCCACAATTTGATGATTACCATCCCCATCCAAATATGATTTTTTCTCCCTATGTATATAATTTATTAGAGCTTTTGGGACATGGGTCTGGATATGAATCAAATGATTAATTCTTAGCTATAAAGATAGGAGAGTCTACATATTCTTCACAAATTATACATTCCTTATTCTTAAAATATATTTTTCTCATCTTATTTTGAAATCCTATCCATATAAAAGATTATTTTAAAGTAAAACATAATTATGATAATACAGGTAGTGAATAAATAATTCATGTGTATCTTAATGGGGACATCTCAAAACATCATTTTTACAATGATACTTATTACAATGATTCTCCATTGGGAGTTTTTAATGAAAACTCTCTTATTAAATTAAATTAGAAATGTGTTTTTTTCATAGACACTTCTTTAGATATAAAAGAATTTAAGGATCCCTAATCACATTAATAATTAACTAAGATTGAACATAGTCTTAACAAACCATTCACTATCATTGGGTTTTTCTACCTCAAATGTTGTGATCATATAATATTTTCATTATTCCCCATTAACTCTTTTGTGTTGGATTCCATTAACCATTATGACATTAGTGTGAATAATTTCCCATTTATCTTTAGCTAATGTATTGGAAATAACTGATTTGTTTCATCTCATTTCATTTTTGAGATAGATTTCTCATATCCACACACTTTTAAAAGACTCTTATTCCTTTGAGGTATTCCCCATTACATTTAATTCCATAGTTTTCACATGGTAGAAATTGATCCATCCCTCTCTACTTATTTGAAACGTTCTTTTTTTCCTGGTACACAGAAAACATATTCTTCTTATGGTTTCCCTTGAATATGTATTATTTAGAGAATTAATCCTATTTTTGGAGGGAACATAAAAATATTTCATCATATGATGAAAAATTTGTTGGGAAAAGACTTTTTTTGAGAAATAGATTATTCCATTTGAAGAAATTATCGATTATACGCTCTATGTTGCGTATTTAATTCATAAAACACATTTCCAACCCTAAAAGGTAACCTTACAATCTAAAATATGTTCTTCTTACTTATCCTTTAACTATGTACATTTATAATTATTTCAATTTCTTTCTAATAATGAGAATAGTTTTCAATGAATGTCTCCTTAACTGATTTTTGACACATGAGTTCTATTTATTATTCCATCGTAGTATTCTGGATCAGTAACCACCATTTATTAGGATCACCTTTAAGAAAATACACTATAAGAGTATCATTATAATTTTAACCACATCCCATGAAAATGAATATCTTATCTACAGAATTAATCCATTACTCAACTATAGTTTGATTAGTAGCCTCACTAAAACTTGGGGTCTTCTATCACAAAAAATGATCTAGTATAGTCTTCTCTCATGATGGAATAGGATTCTCTATTCCAGAAAGGTTGATTATGATTCCCCAATATGGAAATAATTTTCTCAGCTCCAGTACTTGCTGTATTGGATTCCTCAGTAGTGAAGTCACTAAATTGACCACGAGTATTAATACCCTTCTTCCATCCCAACACCATTTCTAAAAAATGGAATACACTGGATTAGGTTAGTAAATTATTAATTTTAAATCACAATGTATAATTACAAATATGGTGTAACACATAACATAAATTATAAATTAATGCACTGTTAATCATAGAATCATAAACCATAGCTTCTTGGCGGGGATAACATTACATTAAATTCCATTATAATGGACTGTAAATAAAATTTTAATTTTTTTTATGAATATCCCCCATTAGTGTCAAACCAGGTGTACTGTAAGAATCAATATTAGGTACTATTTAAATCTCAAGTTAAGCTTCATACATCTTTTTCAGAGTTGTTACCCCTAGGTACCACAGTGCTATAACAAAATCCACTCGTAATATCCAGAAAGATATGTATTTCTAAGAAGACCCACATAATATCTATCTTTTCAGAACATGAAGATCTTATTCTATATATACCCATATATATTATCATAGGTTTATGCTACCTAATATATTTTTTCTAAATTTTAATTCACAAAATTTCAACTAAATATCTCTCTAATACCAACTATAATGACCCTAACCCTAGTAGACCGTAGTTGGTGCCTTACATTATTACATTGGCGTAGATACATTGGGTCAAATGTTGAATGATAGATTAGTATAGTAGTTTTTAAAATCTAAACACATTCTTGAAACCAATTTTTTATTTGGATAATAAAATAAAAATACTAAAATAATAAGCTCGTCATCCTTCAAATCATTCAAATAATTCATCTTCATGCCCTAAGAAAAGAACAAAAAAAAAGGGCGACATTAAATTATGGGTATGGATTATATAAAACGAAATATATCATGAATCAATATGGAAGTTTAAATAAATGATCACACATGGAATTTATATAACATGACTATATGAATAGATAATGAATAATAAATATAGAAATCTAAAAAACTGAAAATACATTCGATTTAATCAACAACATATAATGAAATCCATCCATATATGATTTAATATTGAAAATATCATGGATAGTAATAACTATATAATGAATGTAAGAAATTAATAATTATTTTATGTTATGTTTCCCAGGAACATGACCCCATTACTATCATGATCTATCCTCAAGAGAGTTTAAAACATACTGGATAAAAACCTATCTGATTTTGTAAAATGATTCATCTTATGAGACTATAGATGAATCAATGGGAATAAATTAAATTTTACGCAAATTATGTTTTGAATCTAAAAATAATTCCTCATATATCAATTTTTTTATTGAATTCATTAATAATGTTCTTTATCGAACATCCATACTGAGTACAAGATACATATTTATCAATATTTCCCTAGTTGAATAAATAACATTCAATGTAAAAACAGAATGTAAAGATGTTATATGGTTTAGTAAATAATCATATAAATTACAGAATTATTCATATGTTTAAGAGAAATTTAACTTATAATTACAAATGGTCATTATAATGTGATTTTATCATGATAATGTTATTGAAAACAAAATAAGTGAGCTTACAAAACAACCTTTACCACTCGATAATTTTCATGTCAAAACCGCATTGATGAGATAATTCAAAATAAAATATAAAAGTCCATTACTAATAAAATATTTAGGATATTACATTTAAAATGGTCATTATAAGCACCACATAAAGTTAAATAGGTACATTATAAAAAATAAGTCTTAATGTAATGTATATTTAGATTAAATCCATTACCTCATGCTTCCTTTGGATTTGACATGATTTAACATCTTGTATTGTGGTTTTAAAAATTTAATTAACATAAAAAACCATATTAACATTTATAATATTATTTATTACCCTTTTGTAATGTTTTATCACCCATTCTTTAATAATCATTTTTTATTTTCATTGGTTCTGGTGTTCATTGACTTGTTTTCTTATGTGTGTTATGTCATCAAATATGTTGTTCATTTACATATTAAAGAGTTTCATCATATTCAGAATAATAATAATGATGAAATTATAATATTTATACATTAATTATACTTATAAATCCAATAAGGAATAATTTTTATGAAAAATTAAATATTTTACAATCCGGGAGATTGTAGGTCATACGTACTCAAGCGTAATGTTTCCATTTCTTACAGATCATCATGGAATTGTGGTAATTAATGTTTTAATTTTAATGAATTAAAATAATATAATTATTAGAATAATATATATATATATATATATATTTCATCCATGTGGTATGAATATTAAAAGAGAGTCACATCGCTTCATGAAGGTAGTAGTCCACATGTACACAAATGATGTTATCATCTATGTGTGAGTGAAAAAGGAAGAAATAAAATGAAACATGTTATCATTAAATAATAACAAATATGTCATGAATATAATTATTATGTTATTTATATATTATATATTCATTAATTCTATCTCAGTCACCTTCCATTAGAAGTGTTAGTGAAAGACAAATCACATCGCTTCACAAGGAGGTAGTCTGACGTACACACGAGTGTCGTTATTGTATCTCCTTTAGAATAGAAGGTTTAATATATATATATATAATTTTTCTAGAGGTGTAATTGTGGTATAAATATCAGATATAATATTTATATCCATCATCATTACCAACCATGAGAGGTGATAATAGAAAAAATGAATGGCATTGGTTCGTGAAGTGGTAGACTATCATACACTCTAGTGATGACTTCATATCTCATCAGACGGAAGATTATCTAGTTTTAGGTCATACCCTTTACAAAAAAAGTATCCATAAATGTATTATAATAATATTATTATATAATAATGGTATAATAGGAATTTATGTAGGTGGGGGGAAAAATAAAATAAAGATGCTCATTGAAGAACTTTACCTCTCTTTCAGGTATCCTAATTAGGTTTGAACTAAATCCATAAGTGGATTGATTTATGGAAACATTAAGGCCTATAGAAATAGGATATGTAATTTGGGAAATTATTTATGTAGTTAATGGGGGAAAAAATTTTGTTTGAAAGTTTGATGAAGAGAGGATATGCAGTGTCCTATTATAAGTTATGGAGAAGAAACAGTTGGTATTTTTGTAATGAATTGAGTGGTACCAAATTTTTCTAATGGAACTAGGGTAAAAAATCGATCATTATGAAACAATATATATTTTATGATCTAAATATAGGAATAAATTGTTTTTTGAAAATATTAAGGAAATATTAACCCTTATCTTTTCATTTTAACCCCCAATAAATCCATTTTTATTATAAAAATGAAAGTTAATTTTTACTATTTTCACATTTCATTTTGTTAAATAATTATGTTCACCATATTAGTTATTATTAATTATTATGATTCCAGATAAAAAATCCAATTTAAAAAATATCATTTCATAAAAGTGTTAAATTTTTATTTAAAATTAATCATACTTATGCGAAGATAAATCAAGTTTTAAAAGTGAAAAGGAATAAATGTTTAAAATGTTATTTATATAAATAATAATAATGTAAAATATTCACATGACCAACTATTTGTTAATATATTTATAATTTATCTATTTTTACTTTAATAACAATTCCAAATATAATATAACATTATAAATTATTTATTTTAAATGTCAGTTTTCAATTAAAATTTAGTATTTTCACTATTCATCAAGAAATGAATATTCTCCAATAAATACTAAAATTTTACCGTAGAATAATTTCAATATTGTTATTATAAAAATATGTGTATTTTTTCATATTAATTTTCTAAAGTAGTTAAAATTTATTTTTTAATTTAGTTAAAAATGTGTGACTAAACATTTTTTTGTTTGGACCTAGGGTGTATCACAAGCTATCAAGGAAATTAAATTTATTCTAAAATAAATATATTGTAACATTTTTGGGTGATATAAAAAGAATGTTTGTTTCCATTTAAAATAAATTTATAGTTGAAAATAATTTCCACATATTGAAAATTTAGTAAACATGATTGTATTTTCTTGATAATTTTGGAAAATAATATATATTTCATCGTTAACTGAAAGGAATTGACTATAAATCTGTTTGACACACAGTGTGGATGGTATGAATAAAAGTGTGTTTTTTAATTTTAAATTGATATTTTAGTACAATAAAAACATCACATACTCAAAACTAATGATACATTCTCATATTTTTATTAGAATTTAGAGAAATTAATTTCAATACATGCATTATGTTGATGAATTTTTTGTAAATAAATCTGACACAAGGTTTTCTTGGTAAGAATCATTGTGTAAGTTTTAATTTTAACAATGAAATTTTATTTCAAAATTAGATCACTCTTTGAAAAATATGAATACCTACTCAAGAAATATTGATACATTAGTAAAATGATTCATAAAATAGTTCTAACTTATAAGAATCGTCTTCATGTCAATTTGATATTGGTACCAAATATTTTAATAGAAGAAAATTCACTATAGTTTGTGTTTGTTTTCAATCCATGCTGGGTTGATCAGGGTGTTTTCATGGAAAGTGGTCTAATGGTACAATCAATAAATAGTGCTTAAGGTGACTATGTTTCCCAGTGTTTACCAAATATTTTGGGTCAAATAATTAGATAATGGAGAAAGGGGTCTTTAGAAATATATGTAACATGAAGGATTGTTGGTAAATTTTCATGTTGCATGAAAGGTGTGTTTCATTATTTTCTCATCAATGTATAAAAAAGGTTATAATTTTGGGAAATATTTTTTTCCCTTTAATAATCAAACAAACCCAATGTGACATCAAAAGTGAGTTTCACGCAATAAGAGTTTGGGGATTACTATTTCAAAATATGGAAAAGTGATGGGATTCACGAAAGGTTATTATCTCTAGTTATGACATCAAATCCATCCTTATGTTCATGGGGGTTGACGCCCAAGGAACATACATGTTGGTTTATCGAGGACTATAAATATTCATCTTCCCCCACTCAAGAATTAAAACTATTTCCAATGAAGATCTCATGTCTCTACCGCGTGAAACAGTTGTGTGAAGAATACCTATACGAAGGAAATAATACATGTATGATTATTATTTAGTCTTTAAAGAACAAGTGGATTTCATTGTGTAGTTTCATGAAAGATAAGGGTTGACCGAAGGAAATATTCTACGATAATAGTAAAACATGGACATAAGAAATAGTTGTAAACATAAGTGCATAGTTTAGCTACATTCATGTTTCGAATATATGAGTTGTTTGAACGATGATTTCAAGTGAATACATTCAAGTATTCGAAGCCATATGTTTTTCATTCTATACTAGGACAATGTCTTCAATGATAATATATTTAATATAACTCCAATGTGATATATTGACTATGAATTCTCTAAAAGTAGTGATCTATATGGAGTCAATTTATGCGATCTTATGGACACCATATGTTATCCATTGAATATTGTAAATTTTATGTTCCTAGAATATATTTACTATGTAAGAACTTATATATTCCATAATAAGATAAGATTAGTGGATTTTGGTACAATTAACACACTATCATCATATGCACCTTGGACTATCCCTAAGTGGTGAACCATGTAAAACTGTTGTGTTTTCTATTTGATTGTGATTTATTTGTTCTATTGTTATCCATCAGACATGTTTAACACGTTCATAAATACTTGGGAATAATATCTATAACTTAATGAAGAAAATTTTACACCCGAATTCGCTCATCCCCTCTCAGGGTGTTCTGGGATACTTCAAGAGGTATTCGAGGGTATACGTTTCGATAGTTTAATTTATCCTATGTTTTTTTCATAGATAATTCACTAAATGTTAGGGTAGCACCCTCATTACTTGAAGAAACATCCAAATTTGGAAAAAGATAATGAGATATCATCATAAATATCTAGGAATGTAAGTTATTTTTTCCAATGCATAAGGGATACAGAACACTACTCGAACAGTTCTTTCTAGTACTGATCTAGACAGAAAAATGCATTATGTAGATGAAAAATAATATAATTTCCTCACTAATGCACTATCTGGTAAAATATATCTAATGATGATGAGTTTTACATCAAAAAAGAATATGTTGGAAAACTATAGAATATATATGAAGGGTAAAAAAAATTATTGGAGGGAAAAATCCAATTTTACCACAATAGGTCTGATGATATGGTTATGCATCCTGATGAAAATGAAGATACCTTTTTTAATTGAATTACTGATGTTGATGGATATATATGAGGGAATAGAGAAAAAAATTAAAGAGATTGGAATTTTGAAGAAAATATTGAGAAGCCATCCACCTCGTTATAATCCAAAAGTGTCAACCCTTGAGAAAAGGGATATGTCAAAACATTTTTTGGATGATTTGAAGAGATACCTGGTGGTAGGTAAAATGAGAGTCAAACCACATGATGAAAAACAACACGTTAGAAAGGAAATAACTTTCAAAACCAAGTAAAATATTGACATTTCTAGTGAAGGTGTTGATGATGGTATTGAAGAAGATGAACTTCTTTCTCTTTTTGTTTATAAATTCAATAGTATAAATGGGATATTTGAAGGAAAGGTTACCCTAGATTGTTTTCGATGTGGTAGAGTTAGGACCCTTACCTCTCAGTTCTCAAGGAATTTTGATAATAATGAAATTGAAGATAGAAACATCCAGAAGCACGAGAAAGGGTTTCCCCAAATGGGAGACTTCAAATATGGAATGAAATTATAGTGAATGATTATTTTCTATAAAGAATAATATGATTACAATGAATTATTTGAGGATGAATAAAAAAAGTATAAACCTAGATCCCAAGATTCCATGATGATTACAGTTAAAAATTTAGAACCATAAAAAATAAATCTAGATATAATTAATTTATTTCTGATACAGATATCAAAATTTAACTTGAGGATTATCCTGGAAAACATGTAAATCAACAAAAAAATAAAAAATAGATAGTAGTTTAGGAAGATTTATCAAAATATATTGATTGGCCTGAAGTAGAAATTGATCGAATGGATGATGTATAAAAAGAATATTCAATAAGTCTTGAAATCTCAGAATATTTAGTATAATTTCACTCCAAGATTGAAGAATTGGAAAATGGCATCATTGAAGATATAATCAGATTAGAGAAGATTTTTAAGCCAACTGATGTTCTTGAAGAAGAAATTTTTACTCTATAGATTAGACTATAATGATAATCTAATTAAAATTAAATAAAGAATAAAATAAATTCTGAATTATTCTCAAATGATGAGTTCATAGAGAGATCTAAGCATGGTTGTGAAGGAGTATAGAAGGATTTGGATGAAAATATCTCAGCATTCATGGTAAAAAGTGTAATTATTTGTGATTCTTAAACAAAAAACATGGTAAAAAAGATGATCCAAAATAAAGAGAATATGAAATTTGGACCTATCATAAAGAAACCAGAAGTCCATACAAAGAAGGCCTCAAATAAAATTGAATGGAGATCAAAAAACCATCCAATAGTATCTAAAAATTATCTCCAACCAAATACATTTCTTGTGGAAGGGGACATCAAGAGGAATATAAGTTATAATACGTTTTCCCTTAAAAAATGTAAATTTTGTGGTTATTTAGGTCATAACATGTCATATTATGAAGATTAATGAAGCTATCTAGATTGAAAAGATATTAGAAGTCAAAAAAGAAGAACAAACCCAAATCTGTCATCTTATTGAAGAAAATAGTTTCTATGGATACTATTTTTTTATTCTAACTATGGGAACAAAAGTATTTATTATAATAAAGGGAATAATGGGGTTAATAACTACAGAACTCAGAGATAAATTAATAATCTCTAATCAGGGGGATTATCTCTTATGAATAGGTATTCTATTCTAGAAGAAAATTATGATTATAATGAACCTATTCATATTTAAAGGATATTGGAAAGTCCTTCTTTATGATTCACTCAATATAATATTTCATTGAATGAAAATAAGAAAATCTAGAATTCAAATCTTACATGCGTCACATTGGAAGTTGAAAAGAAATGTAGAACCTAGATTCATGATAGAATATGATCATCCCATATGATGGGAAATGCATATTTATTGAAATATTTAATGAAAAGTGATGATGTAATAGTTAGGTTAGAAAATGATTGTGCTTTGATGATAAAAGGTATTGGAATTATAGAACTAGCAAATAACGAGCAAAGAAAAACTGATGTTCTTTATGTGGACAATTTACGTCACAATATCTTAAGTGTGAGTCTACTATGTGACTTAGGAATGATTTTAAAATTTATTCAAATTGGATTTACTAGAAAAATAAAGATAGGGAATTCTCTTATGAAAGGATAGAGAATAGATGGAAACATTTATGAGGTTGAAAGTAAAAAAAACATTTTCTACCTAACATTTAAAGAATAAAACATCTTGTGAAATCAAAGGTTAGGTCACATAAATTATTAATATATGGAAAATATATCTATGCTAAATATTGTCATGGATATCATGAATCTAAAATTTTAATCAGAAAAGTCTTGTGATGCTTGCATATGAGGTAAGTTGGTGTCCAATTCCTATCGACCAAAGAAGAAAATGGAATCAAATATTCTTGATCTAATCCACACTAATCTATGTGGTCCAATAAATGTGGATGGAAAATATGGAGAGATTATTATCATTTATGAATATGTTAGAATGTCTTGTTTTATTATTATACATAGGATATAACATGTGCTTGACTATTTGAAAAGTTATCACTGAATAGTGAAGAAGGATTCTGGCCGTACAATCAATGTTCTTTGATCGAACGATGTTAGGGGAGAAAAATCCATAGAATTTAAAAATAAATTAAAAACGTTAAATAATTCATGATGTTTATAGAGTAACAACCCCACAACAAAATTGAGTTTTTGAATGCAGAAATCGAAAGACGAACAATATGGCCAGAACTACACTGATTGAGAGTTTGATCTCTTGTAATTACTAGAAAGAGGTTGTTCAAGAAGTAGTGTATACTAAAAATTGATTAGGGATTTATATAAGAGAATCCAAGACATCCGGTGAGTTGGGAAATGGAATGAATCCCTCATTAAATTATTTATAGGTTTTTAGATGTAAATGTTTCATCTGAAATAAAGAAATAAATCAATAGATGTATGGTGATGTTGCAGACAAGGGAATATTCTGTATATATTCAATGAAGAGAAAAAGAAATAAAACGATTCAATAATAATATTTTAAGAATTTTGGAAATAATTGATGATAAGATAATTTATGATAAGACCACAAATATTTCGAGGATATCATATGCAGATATGATAGTAGATGAAGAAGACATTTTAAATGAAATATATTCAAATTCAGAAGTAGAGGAAGGAATGAAAAACTGCCAAATGTCACAAATCAATGGTGATTCATAATAAGAATTAGAAATGTAACCCATGGCTGAAGTAAATTCATCTAAACCTCATAGAAGAAATGGAATATCATAAATAGATTGATCCAATTCCATTAGGTATTTGAAATCAGACACACAAACAAGGATAATTGGGAGTGAATCACATTCTTCATTTCAATCAATTATAGAACCAACCTCATTTTGGGTTAAAACAAGGAATGGATAACATGATCAGATTGATAGGAACCATACATGAGATCTTGTAATAGACCTAGACCCCAAAATTTGATTGGAAACAAATTTATCATCAAAAAAAATTTGAGGAGCGTGTAATTGTTTTCATAAACAAGGAACACCTTGTGTGTAAAGACGATGTATAGATTTAAGGAATTTATTTCAAAGAGAAAGTTTCTCTAGTTGTGAGACCATAGTCAATTAGCATTTTCCATTCTATAGAAATTCAAATAGGATATTATGTTTATCATATTGATATCAAACCCGCATTATTTAATGGTGTTATTGAAGAAGATGTCTATATTTAACAACTAGTCTGTTTTGAAATTGGTTATGATGTAGAAAAGGTTTCTAAATTAATGAAGTCACTTTATGGTCTAAATTAGGAACCACGAGAATTATATTATCAACTAGATACACATCCGAAGAAGCTTCAATTACAAATAAGAGGTTTCAATCATAATCTTTATCTGAATAATTCAATGGAAGAACAATTTATATTGATGATATATGTGTAATATAAAATATCTGGATGAAGTGGGAATGGATCAGTAAAAGAATTTTCTTATCAAATGAAATAAAAAATTGAAATTGAAATTATTTTTGAACTCGCATACATATAGGGTGTATAGGTGATTCAAAAGAATGACTACTATACCATTTTGAAGGATAAATATGTAGGAGATATTCTAAGTAAATTAAAAATTCGAGACTCCAAATCAATGTCGACTCCAATTATGGTTTGGAAAATCACGGAAAGCATTAGGATGTGAATTATTTGGATCCTACCATGTATAAGTGAATCATTGGAAGATTATTATACATGACATCAACAAGGGGACATATTTGTCTTTGCAACATGATTAGCAGCGCACATCCATAGAAATCTATAGGAATAATATTTTTAAGTAGTTAAATGAATCATGAGGTATATTCATGTTACACTCAATTTTGTCTTATAATTAACTAAAGGAATAGATAATAAATTATTAAAATTTACTGATGCCGAATGGGATGAGGATATGGTGGATAGAAATTTCAAAAGTGGTGGAGCTTTCATAATAGAAAAAAAATGTGTGGGTTGGTTAAGAAAGAAATAGGAAATCACTTCTATTAGTATGGATAAAGCTGAGTATATTTATACTAGTTCTTAAGGTACCAAAGGGTGTCATCACTGGCATCGACAGGGTTTTGTACAAGTTTATCTGGGACCCCAGGGGTGAGGGGAAATGTCATTGGGCCTCTTGGAGTAGATTGGCGTGCACGACTTATGAGGTGGGGATCAATGTGCGAAGCCTTGAGATTACCCTACGCGGCCTGCATGAAAAACTTTCATGGGAGGTGCTGTAACAACGTACTCTGTGGGGACGCACCATGCACGGGAGATCTCCGGGGAACTCGTTCACCACTGCTGGCCACACCTCTCCCTTATGGACTGAGCTTGGCCCCATCGTGAATGATCTTAGGAGGCATGCTCGCTGGATCATTGGACACGATGACGTCCTTTTATAGCATCACAACTGGAGAAACTCGATCATTGGTTTCCCTGGTTGCCCTGTTACGAACATCTCCTTTCGTGAAGCCAACCCATACCCAGAGTTCATCAGGTCCGTTCTGAATAGGGACCAACATGACATCTTCTCCCTCATCGAGTTGTCGTCTGACCCGGACAGTTGTGTCTTCACCCCCTCTCCCTCCGGTGGCTTTACCATCAAAGACTACCATAGAATTACAAGCACACATGGGCACTCCCATCCCTGGGATTATGTACTTTGGACCAACGATGTCCCCTCTAAGTATAAATTCCTCACATGGAGGATCAGGAATACGACCCTACCTACAGATGATAACGTCAAGCGTTGTAGTGTGCAACTTGCTACCAGGTGCGTGTTCTACAAGAGCCATGCATATGAGAGTTATGGACATCTTTTCATCGAAAGGGAATGGGCATGCAAGATGTGGGGGAACTTCGGTGTTTTAATAGCTATCAACGTTTCGTCAATGGCAGATCAACCATTCTTGGATCGCTGGTACCAGGGCACAGGTAATGGAGGCGCGGAAAGGTGGGCTCGCTCGGTGATTTTTCATGAGGGATGTTGGAGTTTGTGGTAGGCAAGGAACAAGAATATCTTTGAGGGAAAGGATTCCTCGAGTCAGGAGATCATTTCGAGGACCTCTAGACTGATTTAAGGCTTGATCAGTGTGCAGGGAAGATGGAAAGATGCTTCTTCCCTTCAGCGGTTTGGTTCAGGAACCCCCCCTGTCTCAGGCGGGCAGAGGAACATCTTCAGGTAGATGGATTCGATGGCTTCCTCTGTCAAGGGGTCTTAAACTCAACAACGATGGCTCGTGTGTCTCCATGGATTTGCAAGGAGGAGAGGTAGTTTGTGATGGCGCAGGGTCAGTCTACATGGCTTTTTCCATTCGGTTGGGCCAATGGACAACCCTACAAGCGGAAGCCTTGGCCATGCATGCAGGTCTCCGTTTCTATGGACAGAGGGGTTTGCACATTTCTGGGGCGGAAACTGACTCAATGGTGCTACATAACGCCCTTTGTGGCATTGGGGCGATTCCATGGTCGGTCGCATACGTGGGAAGGGCATGCTGCGGCATATTGGGAGCTCATACGGGTGTGCTCCATAATTGGCGGGAAGGCAACAAGGTCGCGGACTACTTGGCTTCAATTAGCTTCCCCATCTCAGACCGTGTTTATTTTCACATCCTGGATAGCCGGATTCCGATAGGGGTTAATATTATTCGTGGGGATGCCCTCATACTCTATTTCTTTTGACCCCCGTAGCTGATTTTCCATTTGGCCCGGGCTTGCCCGGTGGGCCTGTGCGGTTTTTTCTTTCTTTTCTTCACCAAATAAAAATTTACTCTTCAAGGTGTATATTTATACTACAATGTATTTCAATCACCTATTGTGGATGATTCAACTACTAACAAATATTGGGGATGAAGTGAAATAGTCGATGGTGATTCACTATGATAATATGATCTTGATTTATATAACAATAAATATTGTCCTACAATCTCATATAAAACACATTGAGATCAGATATCACTTCATCGTTGAAAAATTTGAATAAGATGTAATTTAAATAGATCACGTTGGAACTGATGTCCTAGTGGCTGACATTTTGATGAATGCATTGGCAGGAAATGTCTTTCATAAACATTAGTTGAACATTGGTTTTCATCCACCACCTAATGCATGAGAAGGTAATAGAAATTCCCCTCTCCAAAGTTGTGTCAGTAGTTTTAATTCTTTTTTCAAATTGATGCAAGATTATATAGGATATATGATCTAGGAAGAGTGTGTTATTATCTTTGCAAGTAAAAACATAAGTCCTTTGGGGATATTTACAAATGGGGAGAATTGATAAATTCAACATGACAAAGGTGGGGAATGAGAAAGAAACGTTTTTATGGGTTCGTGGTTGAAGGTTTTCGAACCATTAAATACTTCTGTGACATGATAACAATTTTGTTTTATATGGAAATAGTCAGAGATTTTCTAAGACATTCTTAAGCATTCCAAAACATGAGAAACCAATTCATGATTCCTCTATTGGTTTCTACATCGCAATTTTCTCATATATACTTAGAGTGTTGGATGAATTGTTTCTCTCATTTCAGGTTTTGATAGTGGCTGGTGCTTTATTAAATTTATCTGAAGACGACCAACCAAACTAAGGGGGGATATTATTGGAACCAAAAAAAATTTACCAAAAAATGGAGCCTTTTTTTAAATCGACACTCAGATGATCAAGGAGTTTTATAGGATATTGGTCTTATGGTATAAGCTAAAAATAGTTTTGAATGTGGTGTCATTTCACAGTGTTTGAAAAAAATTGGTCTAATAGTCGGGGAATAGAGAAAGGTGTTTTGGAAAAAGAAGTTTCACACAAGAATTTAGGTGAATCAATATATTTTTCTCAATGTTAGTTAAAAGATCGTCTCATCAAAATATGGAAAAGGATAGAATAATTCTCAATATTTGTTTCTGCATGGAAGATTCTTACGCACCTAATGTGACCTGAAATGTTAATTTTGTACATGAGGAATTTTAGTTTTATCACTTCAAGATATTGAAAATTAATGGGATGCATGATAGGATATTACATGCTATATGGGATGTAAAATACATCATTACACATATAGGGGGTTGACACTCAATTAACTTATGTTCAGGGTCATCGAGGCTAACAAATTTGAGGATACCCCCACTAAAGACATAGAACTTTTTCCAATGAAGATTTGGTGTCTCCTCCGTAAGAAAGAGTTTTGTGCAGAAGACATACATGTAGTAAATCTTAAGTGAAGGATGTTTATTGAGTCTATAAATATTAAGTAAATTGAACTGTGTGGTTTAATAAAAGATAATGGTTGAGGGAAATGAATCTTGCACAGAAAATACCAAATCCTGCGTGCAAGAACAAGTGTTATGTGCCATTGCAGAGTTGTGATTCATTCATGTTATGAATATCTGGTATGTTTGATCAGTGTGTTCAAGTAGATCAATTCAGTGATTATATGCAAGTATATTCTCATTCTATATAGGTACAATGTCATAAATTTCAATCTATTTAAGAGTCCATTAATTCGATAAACTGAGTAAGGCATCTCCCATATCAGTGATATGGGGAGGTCAACAGGAGTAAACTAAGGGACATGGTGTGTTATCTATAAAATATTATAAATGTAGCATTCCTAGCACAAATTTACAATGTCTAAAATTATATATTCTAAAATTAGTGAATATTATTTAATTTTGGTAAGACTAACACACTTTCAACATATGCTCATTAGACTAGTCTTTATTGGTAAACCATGTAAATTCATTGAGTTGTCTCTTTCCTTGTGATAGTTTGTGTTCTGTAGGTTTCCATTAGACATGGTTAACTAGGGGATACCAATTTGAGATCAAAATCCAACACTTTATGAATAGAAATATTACACCCTAATTCACCCCACTCCCCTTAGTGTACTCTGGGGTCCTTTATTTGATACATGGTATTCCTGGTATGCCTAAAAGTGTGAGTTTTTAGTTGAAAAGATACATTATAATTCAAAACAGGAATCACTCACTAAAAAAGTATATAACTAACTCTAATTATCTTGATAATTTTCTAATGATCTTTATAAGTCAATTTTGTCCTATTGTAATTATATGCATACCAATATGACACATGGTGTTCTCCGTATGACTCAATGTGTGTGATTTTTATTTTAAAATGAAAATTTAGTTAAAAATATGTTTCACTCAATAAAAACAAAAAAAACATATTAATAGTCTTCATAAATTAGGAAATCAATCCTTATATAATTCATGAAATTTAGTAAATATTTATTCATCAATCTGACTTACAGTGTGTCCTATATGACTCGAGGAAAGTGTTTTGAGTTTAAAAATTATATTTTAGTTTGAAACAAGAATTGAACACTAAAAAAACAAAATTTTTTATATATATTTGGAAAATGATCCATAAATAATTTGTGAAAATTTTTAATTAGACACATGTTAACAAGTCACACGATGTTCCTGGTGTGACATGAACTGTGTTTTTTTAGTTAAAAATTAAAATTTTAGTTGATTTTTTAAGCCCCTCAAAATAAGATAAAACACACTTGTTTTTTCTATATGTTTTTCAAAAATGATCCATAATGAACTTATCACATCATTAAATTGACCACACATTAATTCTTCCCTTGTAATACTTAAAATTACATAATGTTCATGATTTCAGTTTAAAATTGGCCATTTAGTTCAGAACATTTGTCATATAATAAAAACTGAAAAACATGACTGGGTTGTCTAGATACATTAGTAAATATATCAATAAGTCATTTTTGAGGAGTAGGAATTGTCTAAAATTCATTCTGATATATGGTATTCCTGGTAAAACTCAACGTGTGGGTTTTTAGCTTAAAACTATCATTTTAGTTTAAAATATTTTTGAATGAATAATAAAAATGAAGAAAATATAGATGGTCCTGATATTTTATGAATATGATACATAGTAAATTTTCTTCATATACGAATGAACCACCTATAAATCTCACACATTGTGTAACACTTATGACTGAAAGTGTCTGATTTTATTAAAATTCAATACTTTAGTACAAAACACACCTCACATATGAAAAAGTAATCACACATGGATATTCTTGACACTCTAGTAAAGTGTTACATAAGTAATTTCTGAAATGTTGGAATCAATATCACATCAACACGTCAAATGGTGTTCCTGATATTACTCAAAGTGTGTGTTTTTAGATTAAAAATGTCAATTTTTTAAAACAAGTATCAATAACTAAAAACTTTGATATATTGATCTAATTTTCTTGATACCTTATTAAAATGATCCATAAGTCATTTTTGATTGGTTAAAATAATCCATTTTGATACATTTTTTTCTCGTGTTTGACTCTGGGTGAGTATTTTTTAAGAGGAATTTCAATAAAAATCAAGTGTTACTCACTAAAATCTAGGAAATTGACCATGGATTGTCATGATAATTTTGCAATATGATCTATATGTCCACTTTTATACAGAGAAATCTTCTGAAAATTAATTTTAAACATAGTGTCTCTAGTATTAGTGATGCTGCGTGTTAACATTAACAATCTAAATTTATTAAAAGTACAAATCACACACTCAAAATTTATAAAATGTTCTTAGATTTTCTTGATAATTTAGGAAAATTAACCATATGTAATATTTTATGTGTTTTAATTTTATATGTGTCAATAGGACACATGAAGTTATTAGTAAAACTCAAAATGCATGTTTTTAGATTATAAGTGAATCTTTAGTTTAAAAAACATGTCACCTAATAACACCAATAAAAAACACTCTAATTTTATTTATAATATTAGAGAGTAAATCTGAATATCATTTGTGAAATAGTGAACTTCTCCACACAAAAATCAAACACATGGTGTGGATTATTTGATCGAATGTGCATGTTTTTATTTAAAGTCAACATATTACTAGAAAACCATATTCTCATAATAAAATATAATAAATTATTCTTTCATTGTCTTGATATATTATCACAATGATACATAAAGCAGTTTTGATGTGTAGTAATTATGCAGAAGTAAATTTGAAAGATATTGTGCCCAATATGACTGAATGTACATATTTTCTGTTTAAAAATGACAGATTATTTTAATACATGTGTCTCTCACTAAAAAAAATTAAAAATACTCATATTTCCTTAAATCATTAGGAAAATTTTCCACAAGTCATTTATGATATGTACGAATCATCCATGATTCAATCTGAAATATGGTTTACCCATTGTGAGTCAAAGTATGTGTTTTTAGTTTAAATGTGATTTTTTATTAAAAACACATGTCACTCCATAAGAACTGATAAAACATACTCAGATTATGATTATAATTTATTTAAGTGAACAATATTATATTTTTGACATATATGAATCAGTTTCATATCAATCTGACTCTTGGTGTGGCTAGTATGATTAAAAGTGTGTCTTTTAAATCAATGTTTTGGTACAAACCACACTTATCATACTCAAAAACATAACAAACTCACTAATATTGACATTAAAAATTAGGAAAGTTATCCATATGAAAATTTTGATATGTAGGAATTAGATACGCATCAATAAGACCCACAGTGTGCCTGGTTTGACTCATGGTCTGTGTTTTTAGGTTTTAATTTAATATATAAGTTCAAATGTATATAAAAAATTCATAAAAAATAAAACAAGATTCTATTAAATTGATAAATTATGAAAAAAATAAATATATCATTTATGACATGTTGGTATCAACTGCACATGAATCTGACAAATGATGTGTTCGATATTACTAAAATTCCATTTTTTCAAATTCAAAGTGACATTTTATAAATTTTTTGTTTAATTTTTGTGATTAATTTATTTAATTATAGTATTACTTTCATTAGAATTTTTTTTCATCATAGGTACTCTCTTCATTGTTTAATGAACAATGTTAGTGTGTTCATATACTGGTAATATGATGAGGCTATTTTAAAAAGGGTTCCCATTGATAGAGGAACCTGTTTTGTTTTTAAATTAATTTGGAAATATAATTCATGTAATATGTTATAGAAACCAATGTGAATTCAGAGTGGTAAAATGGTTTTTATTTTGATTTATTTATAATTTTTATTTAGTGTTTATTTTAAATTAAATTGTAATTTTATTTTAAATTTTGTTTCGTGAATGTATCTATATATGAAGTTCGCAATACTACACCCCTTAGCGTTTATAAACCATATTATTAGTGCTGATAAAATCATCTTCTATTTTTTCTTAAAAAAGGCATTGATGCGTGGATCTTCTATTAGTGATATAAATCGCACTAATAAAGCACCTTACTTTTAACGGATGTTGATACATCAGTGATTTTTTAGAAACAATAATGGCATTTCTAGATGCTAATAAATCTTGTATCTATAATAGTTCCCCACACACAGTGCTTCAACCATTCCTATAGAACATTAAAAAAATCATTCTATAAATATTACCATAGAGTCTATGTTGTGATCCTATTTTCATAAAAGTTTTGTATATTATTATAATCTATTTTTAATCAGGTTAATTTAATAAATTTATTACTTTTAGTTTATTTTCACTATTTGAAAGTATTTCGGGTAATTTTAATTTTCATTATTAATGTAACATCCCAGGTAATTGAAGAATATTACATTTTCATATTTATTAATATTTTTGAGTGAAATATTAATTTTACTTTTAATGGGGATGCTATGTTCGATGGCATTCTTGACATGGAACGATGGGTTTCTTTGAAATCTTAAGTCACACACAAGGCTGAGTCATACTATAAATAATAATAATATAATAATAATATTTTAAATGGTAGCTAAAGCCTAGCTATTGTATTGGTGAGAATGAACAGATTTTACCATATTATGATTAAACATTTTTTCAATTTTTTTTACATTTATCAAATATAATTTATAAGCTAAAAATGAGAATGAATCCAATTTTAAGCATAAATACTGTAATATTGTTATAAGTTAGTTTTACTGCCTTTTGATGGATAACCCTTTTTAAATATAGTTTTTGTATCTATTATATGCTAAATTTTACAAAATATACTTCTAATTTAGAAGTGGGACATCAAAATTTACAATGGGTATTTTTGTGTATTTTTTTATAAAGGTCAATTTCTAATGAATAGTGAAAAATACTTCATTTTTTATCAAAACTTTCTTTTAATCTTATTTATTTATATAGTTATATTGTTATTTTGTTTGGTTTAAAACAGTAATTGGAGTTTATTCTTATCATTTAATCCAATTATGTTAATTGGATGTAATTTTAGCTTTAAATTGGACATAAACACTTGTCAATCTTTTGATACTTATTATTTCTTAAGACCCCACTTTTTGGTTATCAAAATGGGGAATATTATTAAATTAATTTATTCCACTTATGCATATTGAATTTGAAAAAATGGATTCCATATTTTGAATTTGGTGGTCTAAATTGGGTAAATATGAACCTTTTATTTTTTGACATTATGAATAGTATCTACATTAATTATTTTATTTACCATGGTTAAATGGTAAATATGGTAAATAAGGGAAAAACATATATTATAATAATATTATATTATCCAAACACACGTCATAATCCTATTTTTTGAGATATTTCTAACCATGGGAATCCGTATGTTGATTTTGGGACCCCATTGAGCCACTTGGATGAGAAAATGACCTTTTATAATAATTAATTTAAAGTAATAAAAAATGTAAAATAAACATGTATCTTTTAGAATTTTTTTTTATATTGGGTTATATAAGTGATCGTTTCAACTATAAATAGTAATTATAAACATAAAAATATTTCCTACATCATGATATTTTATTAATAATTTTTATACATCAAATAAAAAAATATATTTTTGACACAACGATGGTGTAATGATTACCTTATTAATGAATGATTTAAATAAATGAGATTATAAATATTAAAATAAATTTATTTTTGAAGTTTTTATGTCATACACGATTTTTATGGATTATTATGAATTTTTATCTTTGAATAAATTATGTTTTTTTCAAAAGAATCATGTTTTAATGGATTTTTAAAAATTCATGATAGAAATAGTATAAAAATAACATAAAGTAGTTTTTTTAAACACAATTTAATTATATTATATAATACTTTTAAAACTATAAGATTCATAAAAAATACTGATATAATTTCTACAATGTCATTAATGAACGAATTTATGTTTTATTCACATTTTATGGTTACTATATTAATCGTATAGTATGAATATAAAAGAAGACATCGTAAGAGTTAAATTAGTTAACTAAGGGTTAAAGATAAAAGATAAGTTTCAATTTGGGACCTAAAACTTGACAAAAACCGATTACTTGTCAGGATTTAGGACAATCCTTATCTTATCTTATAATTAAATTAGATTTGGACTCTTTAAAAATGAAAATAATTTTAAAATAAAATAATCTTTCAATATATTCTTTAAGAACCCCTCCTCCCTCTTATAAAATGACACACCCTCTAACACCTTACTCACACCTCTCAAACCCCTTGGATCAACCAACATCTACTCCAAAAATCTCTAAATATCCTTCCATTCCAAATATAATCCATACCTTTGGCATATGGAAATTCAAGACTTCCTTTTGGCTCAAATCAATGGGAGTTGCCCGTTTTAAGAGGTAGCACCTTCTCTAATGTTCTTATAAAATATTTTACTTCCTAAATCCATATTCTATTCTTATTCATTGATTACAAGAAAAAAATAGTATCCTTAACATGATAGGATGTTTTTATGAGAATTATTTTAACAACACTTATATACACCTCCATCTAATGAATATAAACATGCTGTTTCTGTGAAGAATGAACTGATGCCTCACGAAACGGTGATTGTTTGATTTTCCCCTACCACATATCAAGGTGGAAATTATTATGGAACTATATTTATATGTGATATATATTAAATATATATTGTTTCCATCTTTTTGGAGTAGAGTACTGAAGAGCAGGGTGAATTGAGTATCTTTAAAAATTTATGTTAAAAAGTGCACATAAAAAGGTTCCCCAATAAAAATGAATACAAGATAGTTAATCAATGCAATACTGTTATAATAGTTTGAATGTTCATGTAACTTCTCAAAAGATTGATAAATTTGTAGTTTTATAAATTTGAGTTATTAATAAAACATTTAAATCTATCATAATAAGATAAAAGAGTTATATCATATATACAAGACTAACCATAAAATAAAATATAGTTTTCTGAACTATAGAGTAATGAAGATAAAAAATAAATTAAAATACATAGTGGATAAAACAAGCGGTTCAGTATCACGACGTGACATAATCCACTCCACTTGGTTATCATCTTCCACTAAGAAGCCTATATAGATAAAATATTGATCCACACCTTGGATCAGTGTAAAAGAATATTACATAGACAGTCTAGGTCACATGACCTCTTCCATAGTTCTACATGGGTATAAACTACTAGGTCACACAAGGACCTATTCCACAGTTATCTATGAGAGAAAACAGATATAAGAGGATTTGAGAGTAAGTACATCTTGTATCCTTTAGTTTAATACAATAGATAGTGTGTGTTTTAATACCGACACACACACTACTCAAAAGCTAAAACCTATACAAAATAGTGAAAACATTATGAGAAAGGATTAGTCATTATATGAGTGTTTCTTTATGAAACTCTGGACATGTAGGACGAAGTAGATGAAAATATCGAGTCCACTTGTGTAAAACATAGTATCACAAGTCTGGTGATCTTGTCATCCAGTTCGATGAAGTGAGATATGTATCTCATGTTCTTCTTTGAGTTGGTACCGTGAAGATGTTTGAGGCTCTAATATGTTTTAGTTCATCATTTTTTTAATGGAGAGTGGTTCATGTGTTCTTAAGTTGTATCTTGGTGCATGCATGAGTTAGCATTTCAAAAATTCACTCTTTTTTCACTGAGTCTCATGTTTTTGTCTTTATTTCAGGGTTCATGTGTTAGATCCAATATAAAGAATGATTTCTAATCCTTTTACGTCACATTTTCATATGATATGTCTACAAATAAACATTAATTATATCAGTTCCATTAAATGACTCAAATACGGTAGTTAGAAATTAAATTGAAAATAACCAAAATAGATTAAATAATGGTGTCACAGTTTGTCTTGAAATGGTATCACTCAAGGGTGTCACTGGGAAACAGTGGTGTCCCTTTTTCCATTTAATGGTGATATATTCAAAATTCCACAGTTGCATTTAGATCAGGAACTAGTAGCACAGATGCGGTGTCAGAATCTTGTAGCCTTAGGTAATGGTGTCTTGTATCCTTTATCAAAACATTTAATGACATATTGGTAATTGTGGTAATAAAATAGTGTCACAGACTCTATGAAAACTGAAACTAGTTATGGTGTCTTAATCATGGTGTAAGGGTCACAGTATCTAGATTATGGGGTCTCGTTTATGGTGTTTGGGTTACAGTGTCTGAATTACTATGTATGGGACTTTTCAAAAAATCCTGAATCGCTGGAAGACTTTTGCTTTCTCAAACATATCCAAATATATGTAAAACGTTCATAGTAAATATTATTCACAAAATTAGTTAGACTTACACATTAATATAATAAAACATTATAGAACATAATTAAAAATAGTTTACAATATTCAAACATGATTTATAAGATTCTGAATCAGGATATTGCGTAAGTTTATACCATGAGTGGTAATCATTAAGGAATATAGAAACAAACCATCTCTAAACAATATTTTAGATACATTAAATATGGTTAAATAGATTTTTCATCATTAAAACATGATTAAAACATAAATATTCCAACACTATCCCCCTTTTTGGTGATGAAAAATAATAGGATTTAGATGTTTGAACTTATTATTCTTTCTCCCCCTTTTGAGATTATCACAAATAAGGAAGAAAAAAAATAAATAGGTAATGAAGGTAAATAAAAAAGTAAACAAAAATAGTGCACATTGTATTGGATGGAAAGATATGTGTCATTAAAATCATGAGGCACAATGAAAAAAAAACCCATAAAAATACATTTTTCACTTCTCTTTATCACTAGTAAACTTCACTTTTCCCTTCTATGCGTCATGAAAATGAGATGTAAAAGATGAAGGGATGGTTGAAGAAGTGATTGATCCAACTTTCAGAGAAGAAAGAGGCAAACCTTCTAAAAAAGAAGGCTCCAGAGTGGGTTTGGATCATGACTATTGCTCATATTGTTCATATATAATAGTTCTGATCTAGCTCAGAGCCTAAGATATATACATGGAGGTATAATCAAAATTAGTGGATGAGGAAAGAGTTGAGTCGGGCCACATGGGTGTAGTTTCAGGAGAAACAATGGCAGTGTTATTCACATGAAGATAAGGCTTCATCAATTGAATGAAATCAGTAACGACCCTACCACCATTTCTCATTGCCATCTCGAAATAATCTTTGGTGTCTATGAACATATCCAAAATATGTTTGAAATATTTGTGCTATTGGACTTGAATAATGAAGAATTGAGTTATAGGATGAATTATCAAATTCTATACAAGGGACTTTAAGTGATTGTTCATAACACTATTAGAGAAAATATTACTAAAGTAGATATCCACATTCTTAGTAATTTATTCCTAAGAATCATTTTCAATCATTGAGTGAATCCTCAATAAGTCGAGTAATCAGTCACTATTCTTGATGATAAGAGATAAACATTCCTTGTCCAAACCACTTAAAATTGATAGAAGTTCTTCTTTAAAAACAGTTCTGATTAGATAATTGTCTATAGGTGGAGAAGACTATCCAGAGGCATTTGAAGAAATCACGGTTGAAGTGAGAGACTTATGATGATTTCAAAATTTCCAAAAATATCCCTTGTACTCATCAGGAAAATTTTTAATATCTAAAACTAGATCACACAACTCAATGTAAATCTTGATATTTCTCTCTTCCACATTATCATATTATACAGTAAAATTTAGTTGGATCAAATATGAATCATTCTGTGGGATCTAATCAATAACATCCACAACAGGATGAGATGTGGGATCTTGTCTAGTTTGGAACACTTTTTGCATATTTTCAACCCATGATCTGAGAGACTTCACCTCATCACTCAACTAATTGTTCTCAATTCTCACTTACTGTATTTCATGAATAATTATTAGTTGAATGTGCCATATGATTTTTCTAAAATAATGGTAGCATCTCTTTCTCTATGATTTTTCATAGGAGCAGGCTGGGAGTTCATGATCATTTCAAATCCGGAAAACAAATTATCTCCAAAAGAATTCAGATCACTATGACTCATAGAAACCAAATCTTATTTTTTAGGTTCAGGAGTAGGAGCTAAGATAGGTTCAGGCTCCTTAATAGAGATTATTTATAGAGCAGAAACTGGTTACCACTGAAACACAATCAAAAGTTCTATTCCTTTAATTGAGGCCTCCTACGTATTGTCCACATCAATGTATCTAAGAAACTTATATCAGGTATCCATAGTGTTTTGATCAACCAGATTGGTAACTTGAACACTTTCTTGACGGGAGTGCTTCTCCCCCTCAACAGGTGCATCTCTTGTTGGACTAATATATTCAGTTCCTTGACCTATTTCAAAATTTTCATCTATAATAGGCTCACCCATTTCTTTTATAGCCTTATGTTTGGCCTATTCCATTATTTCTTCAATAGATAGGATAACTTCAGGATCATCATATTCTTTTAATTGTTCCCCTATAGTACCCTCTTTCTCAATAACAGGTTCTTTTCCAAAAGAAGGTTCTTATTCTAAATTCTCCTCAATAACAACATGTTCCTCTACACTAATAGTAGGTTTCTTACAGTAAATCAATTATTCTATTAGTAACAAGTGCATCATATTCAACTACAATTTTTGGGATGGGTAGAACACTCTCTTCTTTCTCCTAGACTATTCCATCCTCATGTGCATCAACTATATCTCATAATTATTAATCTGAGTAGACAAAAACTTCATCTGATTCTAAACTAGGATCAGGTATGTTCTTAGGTCTTAAAGGATTCTCAACTAGATTAATCATTTTATTACACCTTTCTTTGTCCTCCACCCAAGACTGTTTCCAAGGACACCAACATATTTTTATCCTTTTGATTGTATCTTTTGAGATACTTGACTTCTAATCTTTAATGAATTTTTCATTAGGGTCAAGCACTCCTTTAGGAGATAGCATTTCAGAGATTAATCTTGAATAGAATAAAGATGTAGACTTTGATGTTGTATTAATCAATTTAACCATGTGAAGTATAATATTCTTGCACGGATTAATATTTGGTCTATTTTTCATAATATTTATCAAGAATACATCTTGATACTTAATATTAGAAAAATATTCTTTCCTTGGACAAATATGATTCTGGATAAACTTAAATAGAAACCTTGTCTCACCATCCAGATCAGCAGCAATTGCCACTATTTTTTTTCTTTTTTCTAGTTAAACATCCTAGGGAATCTTCTAAGGCGAAAACATCAATAGGGGAAGGCGGACCTCCCTGGGACTCCACAAATATTCTTTCATGAGGCATATCTATGCGGTGAGCCCTTAACCTTGAAGAAAAAGTAAACCTTTGACCATTAATCTATCTTCTTACAACAAATCCATCTTCTCTACTGATTGAAAACATGACATGTTGATAAAAATAAGAAATGATTTTTGGATACATCAGTCATTTCTATTTTGTGACCTTGTTTAGACATCCCTTCTATTCTTGTACATTTAAAACTAGTGTTTTAATGTTTAATAACCATTTCGGTTAGACTTCCTTTTCTGGTAATGTAATTCTTTCAGCATGAATCAGATTCAATTTTCCATCATCTATTACTTTGGGTTCCTTTTTCAAATTATTATGAAATATGTGAATATCTAGAGTTGATGAAGACATACACTTCATTCTGTGCATTCAACATGGGTTCAAAAAAGATGAAATTCTAAGAGTGGACTAACAGTTTGAAAGAGAGTTGTTCCACATTCAATAGAAGTGTTCTTTTTTGAAGAAAGAAGTGTTAAGTATTGGGTTTTTATCATTTAGTGATTTCAAGCATCTCAAATACAAAAATCACGGCATTAAAACAATAAAATAATCAACATAGAGATACGAGAAGTAAAATTTAAAAAAATACTAAGTCATTACAGTGAGACTATAAGAGGATGTGATAGTGTCATCAATATGGTTTGAGTCCAAACAGTGCGACCGTTTCAATGAGAAATTGAGTGTAAGACAATAATCAAGAAACCATAACTATGAGATCGTAAATAAGAGACAGTAACATCAAGATAGTAACTTTTGAAATCTTGAAAGTGAGAAAGTAATTCCAAAACAGTAAATTTGAAAAGTAAGAATCATGAAACCATAAAATGTGAAATAGTATGTGTGAAACAGTAAGTGTGATACAGTAACTTTGAGACTATAAACTTTTTACGTATGATTAATCATTCTTAATTCATGTGTTATGTAATATATCATTTTATAATTTAATGTTTTAGTGAATATATCAGAAAGATGTTGTTCAATTCCAATGAATTCGAAAGTGATATATCCTTTTTGATAATGATCACTCAAAAAGTGATGCCTTAGATCTATATGATTTTTCCGTGAGTGTGAAATAGTATTCATTGAAATTTTAGTAGAACATGTATTTTCACAATTTATAGGTACATGTATGAGTTTATATCTATAGTCTAGTAATGTCGAACTCATCCACAAAATTTTTTCAAAACAACTTCTAGCATCTATATATTAATCTTCGCCAGTAGATAATGAAATTTTTTTTTGTTTCTTACTAAAACATGACACTAAATACATTCCTAAAATGGGACATGCTCCAGAGTTGATTGTTATATATAACTGATAACCACCCAAATCACCATTATAATAGATAACTAACTCAAATGATTTTCCTCTATGATAGAACAGTCCTTGAATGGGTGTATGTTTGAGGTATTTGAAAATAAATTTAACATCATTTAAATGAGACTATTTTGGGTTTTCCTGAATGTGAGAACACATACATACAATAAACATAATATTAGTTTTCCTAGTAGTTATGTAGATTAATCTCCCAATCATTCTTCTATAAAGGGTTTGATCAACAGATTTTCTATATTCATTAAGATCGTACATAAAATTAGTACTCATTGGTGTATCAATACTATTAGTGTTGTCTAAGACAAATCATTTTTGAATATCTTTAGTATATTTTCATTGATTTAAAATAATATGATATTTATTTTGAATGATTTTAAATCCAAGAATGAATTTTAGTTTGCCCATAAAAGTCATTTCAAATTAATTTTTCATTATTTTGGAAAACTCAGTACATACTATTTTTTTTTGAATATTCCAAAATAATATCTTTTACATTAATTTGAACATCTAAAAAAACTATGGAAATTCGTTTAAAAAAATAGTAGGATCAGTTATACCTTTTTTCAATCTTTTGGAAATAAGAAAAGTAATTAATCTATCATACCAAGCTCTTGGATCTTTTTATTAACAATAAAATTCATTTGATAATTTAAAATCATGAGTTGGAAGGGATGATTTGTGAAAGAAGCGGTAGTTCAACAAAAAAAATCCTCAGCTATATACACATTTAGGAATGAACTCTTGACATCCATTTCATATATATTTAAATTCATATGTGTTTCATATTCAAGCTAAATTCTAATGGATTTATGTTTAGATACAAGTGAAAAGGTCTCCCCATACTCAATTCCTTCATCTTGACTATATCCTTCTGCAGCCAATATAACTTCATTTCTAACTATGTTACCAAATTCATATTCTTTATTTCAAAACACCCACTTAGTTCATGTGGTAAAAATTTATTTGGGTCTATCAACACGTTTCGAAACATTTTTTCCTTTCAAATTGGTTAAGTCCATTGGGGATAGCTATCACCCAAAATTAACCATGGATAGCCTGATTGACGTTTTTAGGTTCAATTTTTTATAAGAAATCTATATTTTCAACATGATTTCAAAGAGAATTTATGGTTTTTTATCCTTTGTCTAAATCTCCTACAAAAACATCTAATGGATGGTTTTTAAGTGTTTTAACAGCTCTAGAAAAAAGGTATTGTTATTCTAGGCTGTTCAACAGGTTTCGGTTCATTATGGATTAAATTTGGATAATTATTATAGCTAGATGTTTAAATAGATTCCTTTATAAGAGGGTTAGAATATTTTTCTTTGACGTCCAGATTTGACATGTCATCCTCAAGATTCTCTAGAGAGGTCTTAGGCTCATGTGGATCTGTCTCATCAAACATGAAATTGACAGATGCTTTCACAAAATTAGAGCATTTTTTAAAAACTCTATAGGATTTACTATATATTTAATATCCTAGAATTATTCCTTTATCACTCTTGGAATAAATGTTTCTATATTGTTTTTAGTATTATGGATGTGGACTTTACAACCAATGACTTTGAAGTAGTTCATTTTGGGGTTTCTATTATTCCACAATTCATATAGAGTTCTTTTAAGAATATGTATAATAAAAACTCTATTAATAATATAGCATGTTGTCTTTATAGATTCAGCCCAAAAATAGATAGGTAATTTATATTCACTAAGCATGGTGCTATAAATTTCTTTCAATGTCATATTTATTCTTTCTACAACTCAATTTTTTTGAGGTGTTCTAGGGGAATATAAATTATGACTATAGTCATTTTGTGAGAAAAAGGATCCAAAATCTTTATTTTAAAACTCACAGCCATGGTCACTTCTTTGAGATTTAATTCTAAGACCACTAAGATTTTATACAGTTCTAGAATACTATGTGAAATGAGAACATGCATCACTTTTGTGAGCAATGAAGAAGGTCCAAGTATTCCTAGAAAATTTAACTATAAGAACATAACCATAGTGCTTCCCCTATAAACATGAAACTTTAGATGGTTTAAAGAAATCTGTGTGAACTGACTCGATAGGCTAAGAAGTTTATACGTCATTCATTGGTTTGAAAGAAATTTTGTGTTTCTTTCTCTTTTGTCTAGTGTTATAGACATTATAATTTTGAAACTTCAGTTTGGGTTGAACTTTGACTAATAGTTTTCTAGTTAGTTTTATAAGGGAGTGAATATTCCAGTGTCATGGTCTTCTATGCCAAATCCATGCATCTTTTTTAAATACACTTAAACATGAACCATTTTGAGAAACTAAAGAATCTATGTTAATAGAATATTCATTTTCATTTCATAATGCAGAAAATACTATTTCATTTTTAGAATTACAAACATTTAATGAATAATTTTCAAATTTAACATGAAATCCATCATTGCATAGTTTTTAAATACTTAGCAGATTGTATTTCATTCCATCAAAAAAAGTACTTTGGAAAATAAAACTGAGTCAGAGTTTCCGATTTGGTCTAGGGAAATGATTTTTCCTTTACCGTTGTCAACAAAAGTTGATTGTCCTTCGTCAATCATTATTAGGTTCTTAAAAAATGAATATTCTCATGCCATGTGTCGTGAACACCCACTATCCAAGTACCAAAAGATTTTATAAGAGCTCTTTAACCCACTTTCCTATAAAATAGTCCAATATAAACAAACATTGGTACCCATATTTTTTTGGGTCTAGTAATATTTTTAACTATATGTTTATAGACCCACATATTTCTCATCGTTTTCCTATAAGCATTATGTAATGTATTTTACAAATAAAATGTATTTCATCCAGAAAAACATGATATAGTACAGGATGTATCATAGTTTGATCTAGCATAATGTTTTCATGAACTATGAATAAAGATGTATATTCTCGATTTAGAAACAAAATTGGTGTTTCCATATTTTCTTTCATTATGTTGATAGCCAATACTGGGAGTGTATTTAGGGGAAATTTTTTACTTAGAATTTTTACCAATATATCTTTACAATTAGTGAACATTTCAAGTTACTTTTTCTATTTCTCATTATATAGCATTAATTCGTTGTTATCTTTGATTAATTTATCATTTTTCTCTCTTTATATAACAAGTTTAGATTTAACAGTTGAGGTAAGATCATACCGTCTCTATAATGAAATTTATTTATCTTTTAGTTCATTACATATCTCTTTAAGAATATTGAAATACTCAATAACTTCTTCTTTAGAAATATTTTCAGAATCACATTCATCCCCATAATAATAGGAATTTTGTACAGGGTATTCTAGGGTCACCTCAGATGTTTTTTTCACGAAATACATATTGGATTTATTAGCTTGATCATCATGTAAAGACTTAGAGTAACTTGAAATGTCCTCAGAATCACTCAAAGCTTCATTAATTTCCTATTTATACTTTCTATAATTGTCTTAATATTTATTTTTATACATTATATTGTGATAGTTATCCTTTATATGTCTCTTTCTCTTATATTCATAACATACTATCTCGTCCAACATGTCAATTATTTTCAAATCATACTTCAACATTCCATTTTGATCATATCTTACATTAATGTTAGGATTTCTGAAATAAAATTCCTTTTGTAAAATTTCTTAAACTATCTTAGATAATTATTCCATATCCTCATCACTTTTAGGTGATGACAGTTCACTTTTAGAACATTCTATAGAATATTTTAGTTTCTCTTTTCCATTTTGTTTAGATCTAGTGGTCTTAAATGCCACATATTTATTTTTTGTTGCTGTTCCTCTTCCATGTTGAATTTCAGAACTTCTTCATACATGATTAGTTTCCCAATGAGTTCTTTGATAGGTAATTTGATGATGTCACATGACTCTAATAGGGATAGATGTTTCTCTCCCTCAATTAGGTAAGCATGTGAAAATTTTCATTATTTTTTCATTGGTTGTAACTTATCTTCTGAGAGTAATAATTATGTCAGAACATTCATTGAACCTGAGATACATATCTGAAATAGTCTCATCAGGATTCATTTTAATGTTATAATACTTAATTCTATATGAATAAAGTCACATTTCATTCACATTAGTGGTTCCCTTATGTGAAACAGAGAAAGTGTTCCAGATTTCATGGGTTGTTTTACATGCAGAAATTATGTTAAATTCCTCATCTCTTAAATAAAAGTGTAATGAATTCATGGATTTTCAATTATTATTGGATGAAATTTTAGTTGGGTCATCCCATCTTGTTCTATTAGCAGTAGAAATCTTATACTCATCCTCAATTGAAGACCAAATTTCAAAACCCATACTTTCGAAATGCATTTTAATATTAATTTTCCATTGGGTATAATTAGTTCCATTAAAGAATGGAGGTTTGTTTGTTTTGTCACCATATATTATATTATCCATAATAAATAAATACTTATAAGTATCCAGAAATTTAGAACTAATATAAATTTATAGATATTTAATGTACACCTAAATTCATAGTTCAAATTATTTTAAAACGGATCCTTAACAAGAATAAAATCCCAATGATACCTAATGTTTTCGGAGAAGAGTACTCAAGAGGGGGGGTTAATTGTGTATATATAGTATCCCTAGACTTTTATACTAAACATTTAATGATTTTAAGAATAATTATACATTATATTACAAGCCAATGATAGTTGTGTATAGTGTCTCAGAAGACTTGGTACATAAAACATAAAACATGGTGCTAAAAAACAACTATTTATTTAATCTCCATAAAAATATCCTAAAATCGTTTGAGAACTTAAATATTCATCAGTTATCCAAGGTAATATATCAACAAAGGGATGAGATAAAAATCCTAGTAAGGAAATAGACAAAAGAATACAGCATAAGCACATGAGCTAAGAGGCATGACGAAAAGATATCAAAATCATGGAACATATGAAAACATAACGTATAAAACATGAATCATATAAACATGGAATCATATAAATTTGGTATAATCAAAAATAATATCTTTATTATGAGACAATTATAATCTCCAGTCTTGTTTTTCATAGTAGTACGAGACATGGCTAATCGCCAATCTGGTTTCCCATTGTAGTACGAGTCAGGGCTAACAGCCAATCCCATTTCACATCACATCTCTTGAGACATAACTTTACCCAATTAAATGGAGTTCTATCTCGGTGAACCCATCTCAAAATTTTCATTATTATAATTTCCGAAAAAATAATCATACATAATCATCCATACATAAACATAAGGGTGCCCACGGAATGAATTATGTACCACAATCATGGCGTAAAACATAACCAATGAGTGTATCTTGAATGTGTCTGTGAAATAAATGGATTAGAACATAAATAGATTTTAATATTGTAAAATAGGAATATAACATGGTAATATAAGTCAAATAGAATTGTAAAATATAAGAAATATTTTTGAGAAACATTAGCATTAAATCAATTTTGGTAAGTTTAAAGGAAAATACTATAGAGATATTAAAATAGAAAAGAGGAAAATATTTTATATAAAACAATAATTGAACCAATATGGCTTTCATAATAAAAGACTGATTTTATAAAGGTAATGGTTTTTTAAAAAATAGGACAAAGTTCACTTAAAATCGGGTAAGAATTCAAAATATTCCATTAAAATAGGTTTGTTATCGGGAAGAGTTAAGGAGGTAATCACTTAAAAACATATATATACCTGAAATAGAATGTGGGATGGATCTTAAAACATGAGTTTGGAGCATATAAAAATAATTTATAATATTTTATTAAAATAAAATACATATTTTTTTGGGTATAAATAAAGAGAGAGAAAACTGAAGGAATAAATGTGGTTCATGTAGAATCCCATACCAAAAGTCTGATGGTGTTCTCCACTTGATATTAATGACCTGAAAAATAAAATTATTTTTAATAATTAATAATTTCAGAACCTCTTATATAATAAAATTATTTATTAAAACCATTTTTAGTTCATTCATAACCTTTTGATTCGTTACAAAGTTCAATTTCATTTTTCGGCTATGTTTGTTTCCTTGGTTCGAATGACCGGTTCACCTATATTCATGTTCTAGGAATCATGTAAAATGGGGATGGATGACCAGAATTGGAGTTATATCTTATTAGTGAAAATTCATGAGGTTACATGATTGCTAATTCCATTTGGTTACTCGACATGAAGATGAATCATTATATAAATTATTAAATGATAACCGTTTCGGTTAATTAGCAGTTTCTTACCACAAGGAACATGTTTTGTTTTATAAATCAAATCCTTGTCTACAATAGGATTCTGGAACCATAGATGAGACATAATACATATATTATGGTCTGGTTCAACCATAAAAATGGTTTAATGACCCGAATCGAGGACAATAACAAAAAATGGAAACCCATCATCCTTAAATGTGGTAAATTAGCACATCTCAGATGGTATTTTCATTTTAGTATAAAAATGGAAATGGAATATGAGGAATAATTATCACATTATCATAAAAAAAATAAAATTACATTTAAGGTACTGGATTCATTAGAACATTTGGGTAAATTGATGTGGGGAGAGAAACTTAAACGATATGAAATTTAAAATGAAAGAATAGTTTAGATATCGTTTATAAAAATCTGATAGTATAACAACGCCACATAAAATCTCATAAAATATTTTTAAGATATAAAAAACTGAATCTAAATTTGTAAATAAAATATTTCCATTTTGAAATATTAGATTAGACATAAAATTTTATACAAAATACCACTGACATATAGAATTATTAATTCTTATACTATGATCCATTTTTCACTTTTAAGATGTCAAAATTGTATTTGTACATTCATGCGTGAAGTTTCTATTTTTTGGACAATTTTCTATTCACTATTATTCATAATGTTATGCTACTATTAATAAGGTTATGTTACTGTTCATAAAAAATAATGTTTTCCTTATCAGACTCCAAATCACTTAATAATCATAGTTGTAGATGACCACATTTTGAAATTCAAAACAAACAAGTGAAAAAAATACATTTAAAGGTCGCATTGTACTAAGTAGTTCATTATGTTGTGACTCCATGGTATTATATGAAATAATGATAAGAAGTAATTTTCCATTGGTAAAACATTGGGTCCTAACATTCATCCCCACTTAATTAATTTCTCCCTTGAAATTTTGTTTTACATTCTTGTCCATAAACAGGTGTAGGTACTTTTCCTTCATTACATCCTCCAGCTGCCATGTTGCCTTTTCGTAATTATGGTTCCACCATAGTACATTAACAAGGGGAGTATTCCTGATACAAAAAACTTTTTAACTATGATCCACACTTTTCACCGGCTGCTCCTTGTAAGAAAGTTCATCCTCCAACTGTACCACCTCTGAAAAGGGTACATCTGAAGGGTCTGGTATATACTTCCTTAAGAGGGATAAATGAAAGACATCATATACATTCGACATGGTATGTGGAAGTGCAAGTCGATATTCCCCATATCTAACTCGATCAAATATAATGAATGGGATGATATACATGAGACTTATCTTCCCTTTCATTCCAAACGGTATGACCTTCTTCCATGGAGATGTGCGTCAAAATACCATGTCTCCCACATTGAAATCAAGTTCTCGTTGATGATTGTATACATAAATCTTCTGTCGGCTTTGGTCTACCTTGATATGCTATTGAATGTTCTTCACCATATCCACCATTTATTCGACCATTTTAGGTCCTATTGGTTTATTCTCACTGGAATTATCATAACACACCAGTGTTCTAAACCTTTTACCATAAAGGGATTAATATGGTGCCATTCAGATGCTCTAATGGATACTATTGTTGTAGGATAATTCCACCAATGAAATATGGTGGTCCCATCCTACTTTAATGTTTATAGAAAATTATCTCAACATATCTTCCAATGTCAAAATTATTCCCTCAGATTGGCCATCAGTTTGAGGATGATAGGTTGTACTATGGTTTAGTTCAGTTCTTAGAGCATGTTGGAGACTTTTCTAGAACATTGAGGTGAATCTTGGATCATGATCGGATACAATAGATTGTGGTACTCCATGAATCCATAACACTTCACTGATATATATCCGAGCATTTTTATCCAATGAGAGGTCCTCTCAAACTGTGATAAAGTGAGTTTTCATTCTAAAATGATCCACAATAACCCATATAGCATTGTTTTCTCTAGATTTCCTTTGAAGTCCAGTGACAATGTCAATGGTAATTTTCTACCACATCCACATTGGTATGGGCAGGGGTTGTATCGTCCCGTTAGACATTTTCCTCTCATCCTTCACTTGCTGTATACCAGGCACTTTGATGCATATTAAAAAATATCCCTTTTTATATTTTCCCACCAAAAGTTTTCATAGAGATCAAGATACATATTTGTGCTCCATGGGTGGAAAGATAAGTTCAAGTTATGTGTGTCATTTGAAAGCTCATTCATTATCTTTGGATCAGATGGTACACATAATCGCGACCCAAATCATACAAATCCTTCCTCATCAATTTTGAAATCATTGGATTTACCATTTCTAATTGTTCTATATTTTTCTGAATTACCACATCCTTTATTTGAGAAACATTAATTTTCTCCATGAGAGATGGTTGAGAAATAATTTGAGAAAGTATTGATGATGTTCCAACCATTATTATTACCATGTTCTTCCATATAAAATCTATGAATATAGAATACTTTTCAATTATCATCATTGATAAAGATACAAGATCATTTATACACATAGCCTCTTCCACCTTGTTTTCCTTACTAGGGGGTGATAGTGGATTGAGCATTTATAATCCTTGATGATATCGATCCATATTTTATAGAACAGATTATTCTCTTTCATTGTTAATATATATTTGAGACTCTTGTGATCAGTATATATCTCACACTTCTCCCCATATAGGTAATTTCACCATATTTATTACACAAAGATCATAGTCTCCAACTCCAGATCATGTGTGGGATATTTTTGCCCAAGTATCTTCAGCTTCCTTGAGGCATAGGCTATCACATTTTCATTTTGTAATAGCAAAAAACCTAATACCCTATTTTAAGCATCATTGTACACCATAAAGTGTTCTCTACATATTAAGAGTGTGAGTACTGGCACAATGAATAGACTCTTTTTCTACTCCTTGAAACTGTCTTCACATTCCTATGTCCAAAAAACTACACTCCCTTCCATGTAAGCTTGGTCATTGGGTTTGACAATCATGTAAAGTTCTTCACAAATCATCGATAATACCCATCTAGACCCAAAAATATTGGGATCTCCGTTTCAAATTTTGGAATGGTTTACTCTTCCATTTCTATTGTATTGGAAGGTTCCATGGATATCCCATTGATGGTGATAACATTCCCCAAGAATGATACTTCCTCCATCTAGAAATCACATTTACTATACATTGCATACATCTTATCCCATCAGAAATCCATTAACACAGTATTCATATTCCCCTCATGTTCCTCCTTACTCATGCAGTACATTAGAATATAATCTATAAAGACTACCAAAAAATTGGTTGAGGTAATATATAAAGACTCTATTAATTAAATCCATGAAAATTTCTAGAGCATTAGTGAGTCCTAATTCCCTCACTATGAACTCATAATTTCTATACCATGTTCAAAAGGTAGCCTTGGGAATGTCTTCTCTCCTCACCTTTAATTGGTGATATCCCGAACAAAGGTCCACCATAGAGATATAACAAGCCCTACAAATCTAATCAAACAAGTCACCTATCTATGGAAGAGGATACTCGTTCTTTATCGTGATTTAATTCAGCTCGTGATAATAAATTCAGAGGTGCTTGAATCCATATTTCTTCTCGATTAAGAGGACTGGAAAACCCCATGATAAAGCACTGGGGCGTAGGAAACCCTTCTCCCGATTCTACTGTAACTGCTTCCTTAGATCTTCTAGCTATACGGTGGAAATAATATAAGTTGTCCTTGTGATAGGTAGAGATCTGAGTATATGTTCAATTAAAAACTCAATATCTCAGTCTGAATAAAGACCAAGAAACTCTTGAAAGAACACATCAATGTAATGCCTCATGATGGGCATGTCATCAAGCATGATTATCTCCATTTTATCAATCATTTGAGATAGATATTATTACCCGTAAGGAATCAATATCCAAAAATGAGATGATGATTCTAATTGAGATTTATCTTCCTCCTTACACTTGTAATCAAATAGAGGATGCTTTGTGATGTGAATAGTTGTCTCCCATTATAGAAAGTTGATGTTGGCTTTGAATAAAGATAGTCAATCCATGCCCAATATATCGTCAAACTCCACTAAAAGAATTATTACATGATTTTTTGGAAGGTTTCTCCCACAAACATCAACCAGGGTGGAGTTATAAACCATGGACACAACTATTTCCCCATTTGATGTCCTCATAGATAATCTTCCCCCCAAATTTTGAGGTGGTGTTTTAATAGTTCTACTGAACATTCATGATATAATAGAATGTGTTAAACCAGCATAAAATATTATATTCACTATTCATGATTGAATAAAAATCGTACATATCACCACATAGTTGTCTGGGTCCACCTTAGTAGTTGTGATAGCATAATACCTTCCTTGTTTCCTTGTATGTTGTTCTTGATTTCCTCTGAAAACCCTTGGAATCCGGAAATTGTAAGCATAATTCCCATGCTCCTTATAGTTGTATCATTGCTCCGCTAGCTATGAATTTTTCTGAACCATCCTTTCTTCATCCACATTAGTAGGATTTTTAATATCCCTTCGATAATTCTTTGCTAGATGACCAAACATTCCAAATATGAAGATATTCATGGTTCCCTTTAGACATTTCCCAAGATGCTTCTTCCCACTATGATTACAGGGGGAAATGCAAGGATTCATTCCATCATTGGTTTTTTTGATGAAACTCCCGTGTTGTTTTCCATTTTTCCCTTTTTATCACCGGGACCAGAAGACCACTAAGAGTCTCCAATATTCATTTCAACCTTGAGGGCACATCAGGACATCTCCTCATATCTTTCGAAGTCTCGAATCTACAATGATTATTGTAGACATGGCTTTAGTTCACTAAATAAGCGATCCACATGGATTTTGATGTTTAAGACAAATCCAAAGGTGTACCTTGAAATCCTTGTAAATTTTCATTTATACACCCCAATGGACTAATCATCCTTCTGTTTGAGTCTAAGGAAATCTATTTCCATATTTAGTCGGGGGTTTGAGGAAAATATTTGTGGAAAGGCATCCTGTCTAATTCTTCCCAATCCATGGAATCAATTTCATCGTGGGGATTTGTATTATTGATAAGTGCCCACCACTGATCGGCTTCCCCATCAAAATGATAGACTGTCGGTAAGACTTTATATTCTTCCGAGCACTAGAGGACAGAGAAAATCTTTTCAATGGAGTTAATCCATTGTTCCACGAGGATGGGTTCATAAGATCTTCTAAGCATCAGAGGACTTTTCCACATGAAGGATTATTTGACTACTTTCTCTTTCCTTGGAAGAGGAGTACGTTCCACTTGATTCAAGATATTATTCTTAACATTAGCCAGCTGAGAAAGTACTGTCATGATTTTTTGTGCACCATTACCCATCATATCAGGCATATTATTAGTGTAATATTCACAGTTCTAATCACATTGGTTATTGGTACATGTTCTTCTATTTCCTGGCATTAACTATGAAAAAGAAAGTATAATTTTAGGGATTAAATACTTAGCTATTGATCATAAAAGGAAACTTTGAACAAAAAAGAATAAACATGTAAATGAGAAGTATATCCTAACTTGTGATTCCCTTTGTTTCAAACTATGTTATCCTTGAACTATTTATTATCTTATATTCTTATGGTTTTTTTAATAATGGTTTGTACCATGCCCGTGAATTACCAAGGCATATCCCCCAGGAGTGTCAATACCGAGAGTGCAACAAGGAACATTGTTGTGTAACAAGATACCTCAGGTCAAGCCCAAAACTCATTGTTGGAATATTCCATACTAGTTACATCTGTGCTAGATCCCCCTCTACTTGTTTTTATCCACATAGGAACTTATTTTCTTGATAAACCACTTACTCTATACTTACCAAAATTTAGGGATGTTTTATTAAACATCATCTCATCCTTATGGTTCTCACTAAAGTTCTATATTCCTCATTTCCAAAAATAACTCAACCATCCATTAATACCAACTATAGCTTGCCCTTTCTTTTACACATAAAATTACACTATTTTAAGCATAATTATAAATCAGAGTACAAGCCATGGATCCTGATGTCAAGTGTCTTGGAAGACAAGATACATAAAGCATAAAACATGGTGCTAAAAATCTTATTTGTTTAATATCTACAAAAAGATACTAACTTTTTTATCTACCTTACATATGCATAGGGTAACATGGGGAACACATGAAAAAAGTGATGAGCTAAAAACCCCATTATGTGAATGAGCATTAGAATAATGCTTAAGCACATCAGTATAGAGGAATGACAAAAAGATATCAAAATCAGTGAACATATTAAATCATAACATGTAATCATGGTATCATATAAACATGGAATTATACAATTGTGGAAGAATCATAACATATTTCTTTCGTATGATTAGAGGATAACCACCAATATCATTTCCCATAGTATTATGGGTCAAGGCTAACCTCCAATCATGTTTCCCATTGTATTACGTGTCAAGGCTAATGGCCAATCTCGTTTCATAGTGCATCTGAGGAGACATAACATTACCCAGTGCATTGAAGCACTACCTGGGTGCACCGATCTCAATATTTTCTTGAATATGATTTCAATATAAAAAATCATACATAATCAACCATAGATAAACATAAGGGTACCCATGGAATGTATTTGGTACCACAATCTTTACATAAATCACAACCAATGGGCGTATCATGAAGGTGGACATTAAATAAAGGTATTATGACATACCTGGACGTTCATAAGGTAAAATAGGCATATGACATGGTAAGTGTTGTCAAACATAAGTGAAAATATATATGAAATATATTTAGGAAACATTAGCATTAAAAAAATTTGGGCGGTTTCAAGGAAAATACTATAGAGCTTTTAAAATAGAAAAGTTGAAAATGATTTACATAAAACCATAATTGAACTAATAATTTTTTAATAATAAAAATAATAATTTTATAAATACAATGGTGTAATAAAATAAAGGATATAGTTCACTTGAAATTGGGTATGAATTCAGGATGTTCCCTTAAAATAGGTTTGCTTATCAAGAATAATTAATGAGGGAATCACTTAAAAAAATGTATATCCCAGAAAGAGAATGAAGGATGAAATATGAAAAATTAGTTTGAGGCATATAAACATAATTTATAAGTTGTTAGTAAAAATAAAATACAACTTATTTTGGTTAAAAATAAATATAGAGCAACCTGAAGGAATAAAGGTTGTTCGGGTAGAATCCCCTACCTTATGTCTGATAGTGACTTTAGCCTGATATTAATAACACATATAATCAAATTAGGTTGGTTAATTAATAATTTAACAACCTAATATATAATAATATGATTTATTAAAACCTTTTTGAGTTCATTAATAACTCTTTTATTGGTTACGAGGTTCAATTTCATTGTTTGGGTCTGTTAGCTTTCATGGTTCTAATGATCACCTCCCTTATAATCATCTTCAAAAAATCATGTAAAATGTGGATGATTATCTAGAATTGGAGTTATATGTTATTATTTATAATCCATGAGGTGAAATTATTTTCAATTCCATTTGGTTACTTGTCAAGAAGGTGAATAACTGTACAAATTATTTAATGAAAACCATTTGGGTCAATTGGCTGTTTTTTGACCACAAGGAACATGTTTTGTTTTATAAATAAAAAACATGTGTATAAAAGGATTCCATAACCAAATATTAGACATAATAAATATATTATGGTCTAGTAAGACCATTAAAATCATTTCATTCCCATAATTGAAGATGATATTAGAAATTGAAAACCCATTGCCCTTGAATGTGGTAAATTAGCACATCTTGGATGGTATTTTAATATTAGAAAAATAAAAGTATAGGAGATATGATTAAGAATAATTCCTTTATCCTGAAAAAGTTATATTTAATGTATGGGACTATATTCATCACAACAATTGGATAAAATATGTTAGGGAGCGAAAACTAAAGGAGATGAACCTGAAAATGAAAGAAATGTTTAGAAATCTCTTATGAAAATTCAGCAGCCTAACGACGTCAATGAAAATTTCATAAAATATTTTGAAGATAGAAAATACTGTATATAATAATATTTAAATAAAATGAAAATTATGAGGGATACATAAAATCAAACATTAATATATGAAAATATAAATTCAAATAGATATCATAAAAGAAGTGTTGACAAAAAGAGGAGGGTGAATGGTTCTCTTACCTTGTAGAGTAACTACCAGAACAAGAAGTATGGGACCTTGGGGGATTAATGGAAACTTGGGAGGACTCCTAAGGATATAAAGCCACATGAGATTCTATGATGAGGGATTTTTAATGTATTAAAACTAATGGATGAGTGGGTATTTATATTAAATGAAATATATTTTTTATTAATTTTTAAAGACTCCTCAAGAAGTGGTTTATGTAAAACCATTAGATTCACCGTTGTATTTTCCCATGGAATTAGCCACGTGGGACACCCAATATATAATTTTAATGTAAAACAGTCTACTAGAATTTTTATTAATTATTACAACATTATTATGTCATCAAATATACCGAAAACTCAAAACTATATTTTTACTATTCACAAAAAACTCATGTAATTTTAAAAATTACCAAAAATTAACCCTAACAATTTTTCAAAGTGGAGAATTCAAAAATGAACTAAATTTTTTGAAAAATATAATATAGATATTTTTAATTTAAATTTTAAATAAAATCATAATTTATTCAACAAAATCCACATTAAAACTATAACTCATTTTTTAGCACCATGAAAAATTAATCCGAGTCCCATAAAATTATTTTATAACCATAATTCAATAATGTACCAATTTATGATTAAATTTTATGAAAAATAATTTCAAATTTAAATTATTAAATTAAACATAAATTTGTAAATAAAATATTTTGGACATACAAAAATACCAATTCTTATACTATGATCAATTTTTCACTTTTAAGATGTCTAAATTGTATTTGTACATTGGTGGGTGAAGTTTCTATTTTTTTCATATTTTCTATTCATTACTATTCATAACGGTATGATAATATTCAAAATGGATTGTTTCTATTCATCAAAAATTATATTTGTCTTATAAGACTCCGAATCACTTACTGATCACAATTGTAGGTGGCCATTTTTTGAAATAAAAAACATAAAAGTGAAAAACAAATGTTTAAAGGTCACATTCTACCTAGTAGTTCATTGTTTTTGGACTCAATTTTATTATATGAAAAAATTTAAATAATGGATTTTCCATTAGTAAAACAATGGGTCATTATAGTATCTATAAAAATTTATTTTAGAAATTTCACTTAAAATAATTCCCCAATAAAAATGAATACATGCCAGTTAATCAAGGTAATAAGGTTATAAAATATTGAATGTTCACATAACTTCTCATATGATTGATCAATTATTAGTAATATCAATATGAGTTATTGATACAACTTTGGAATCTATTATAATAAGAAAAATTGTTATAAATTAAATCCTAGACTAACTGTCAAAGTAGAATCATGTTTCCTAAAATATACAGTAAAGTAGAGAAACACTAAATTAAAAGACACAACAAATAAAACAAGTGGTCTCGTCTCAGGATGAGACTTAATCAAATCCACTTAGTGATCACATTCCACCAAGCAGTCTATATAATTAAAATATTGATCAACAAACTGTATCGGGGTTAATCAACAGTACACATACTATCCCGATCACCCGACCTATTCCACAGTTCTATGTGGGTATAAACGACCAGGTCACACAAGGACCACTACCAAAAGTAAATGTGGGAGTAACTAGGTGAAACTAGATATTAGAGGAATGATATCTTGTATCATTAATTTTAATACCGGAGACTATGTGTGTTTTAATATAGACACAAAAGCACTTCTCAAAAGCTAAAAATAGAACACAATAGAGAAAAGATGATGAGAATGGATTATAAATGCTCTGAGTGTATCTCTATGCAACTCTGGACTTGTAAGATGAAGGAGATGTAAATATCGAGTCATATTGTGAAAAACATAGTATCACAAGTCTGGTACTCTTGTTTCCATTTTGATTAATTGATCTATGTATCTCATGTTCTTATTTGAGTTGGTACTATGAAGATATATGAGGCTCTTATCTTAGGTAGTTCACCCATTTTTCGGATAGATAGTGTTTCATGTATTCTTCAGTTGTATATTGTTTCAGGCATGAGTTTTCTTTTCAAAAACTCAGTCTTTTTCAATAAGTCTCTACATCATGCCTTTATTTCGGCATACATGTGTTGGAGCCAACATGAAACATGATTTTTACACCGCGTATGATGTACTATTAGGTGACATGTCTACAAAGAAACATTAATTATGTAAATTCTAATAAATGACTCAAATGTGACTGTTATAAATTAAATTGAAAATGAAAAAAATAGATTAAAAAATGGTGTCACAATTTTCTTGAAAAGACATAACATAGAAACAGTTTCACTGGGAAACAATATCTTCTACTTTTCCTTTGAGTGGTGAGATAATCACGATGCCACAATTGAATTATGATCAGAAACTGGTTGCACATATTTGGTTTTAGAATCACAGTGCCCTAGGTAACTGTGTCTTGTATTTTTTTTTCAAAACATTGAACGATGACTTGGGGATGGTAGTAAGGAACTGGTGTCCCAGAACATATGAAATTTGGAACTGGTTACGGTGTCTGAATCACGGTGCCAAGTTCACGATGTCTATATTGTTTTGTCTGTGTTACGGTGTCAGGGTTATGGTATCTCGATTATAATTTCCAAAAATCAGAACTAGTGGAAGACTTATCGTTTCTCAAACAAAGCCAAATATATTTAAAAATTTCTTAGGAAATAATATTCACAGAATGAATTAGACTTATTCATTAATTTAATAAATCATAATAAAATAAAATGAAATATAGTTTATAATATTCTAACATGACTTATATGATTTTGAATCTGGATCTTTTGAATGTTTATACCACGAGTTGTAAACATTAATGCATATAGAAACCAACCATATCTACACATGAATTGAGATTGATAAAACATGGTTAACACGATTTGTGATCATTAAAAGATGATTAAAACATGAGGATTCCCACATCTATTCTTCTTTTGTTTTTATTTAAATCCCACCTTTATGATTTCTATAATGTGTAAATACAATAATTTCATTTGAGGAAGTGCGGACTACCGCCCCCTCAAAGTAGAATGAATCATTCTTGTCATAAATGAAATGTAAAAATGATGGAATTATTGAACATACCTAATGTATATAAAATATTATATTATTCTAGAATTATAATATTACAATGTATCAATTTGTTTTCATTCTGTTAAATATTATAACATTAATGATAGTAGCGTTCATGTGTATGTATGGATTACCGTCTCCATGAACGGTGCATTTAATTTCTTATCTACAAAATGATATATACTATATTAAATACATATATATACTATATATATATTATATTTAAATCATTAATATCATTCTAGAGAAAATGGACTGTTGACCACATGGACAATTTGTAATTATAACAAGTTCATTTTCAAGTCAAGTACCTAATATCGACAAAACAACTGATATTAACATAAATAAATATTATAATTTTAATACATGGTAGTAAGTGATATAAAATTAATAATATACTTGAAAAAGATTCTGAAAAATTTATATATTATCTTTGTTTATTATTCAGGAGATCAAGGAATGAACAAGTCAAGTAGGACACCAGGTTAGGGAACTTATTAACCCAATTTCCATTCATTGTGTTGATCTTATACTTCTTAATTATGTAATTCTATACTTATGTGGGAAATGATGCTTCTATATCTTATCTATTATATATACTTTATTTAAGATGATTTATAATGAATAAACACAATTGATTGAATTTTATAAAAATTGATCTTTTTATAGGATTTTGTCTCAATCTCCGTTTATTGAGGCATATCTAGTTGTCATGAACCTTTATAATCTTATAATGTATATATACAACACTTTTTACACTTTATATCATAAATTAGTATATTCTCTTTATATTTAAATTTATTTTCTATTTTATTACATAATCATTTTTATTCAACTGTTTCTCAAGTGGTAACTAACTCATTAACTAAAACATCATTTTATATGTTTTAAATAATTATTCATTTTAAACCTTCTATTTCATGGACTTTTTTCATAATGGTTTTTATGAATTTATTTATATAGATATTAATGTTTTAAAATGATAATTTATTTAAATGTTTCAAAGCGGTATGTGACACTTTGATTCAAAATTCTCTTTACTAAATGTTTTAAATGGGTTTTGAAATGGGCAGAATATTTCTATATCTTAAAATGATCTTTTGTGGTCATAGTGTAGAAATGTTATTTGATCTCTATTCTTGTTTTATGTGTTATTATTAATAAACTATACATGGAAAATTTATTGGGGGTTACAATATAAACCAATACAGGTGGTTACGTTATAAACGAAATGATGGTAGGTTCCATGATAAACCAATGACGAGTGGTTAGGTTATAACCTCCAACGCATTGGGTATGGAATTCGGTCGTATAGCTATTCAATTTAGTGATATGTGTGAAAGTTAACTGTATTTTTATTGCATTTCAGTATGTTTATGTCCCATGATACCATTTTATGCTATAGGTTTCATTCTGTGGGATTTGTGGATGTACGTGTATGTAATGAATGTATGTGTATAAATGTGTATGTTTCTTCTGTATGTGTTTATATGTGTGGTCTGTTTTATATTCATGTTTATGTATATAGATATATGTATGTGTATGTGAATGTGTATGTTTCTCTATACATGTTTGTGTGTGTGTTAATATGTATGTGTATGTGTGTATGTGTATGTGTATGAGCATGTGCATGTGTATGTGTATGTGTATGTGTATGTGTATGTGTATGTGTATGTGTATGGGTATGTGTATGTGTATGTGTATGTGTATGTGTATGTGTATGTGTATGTGTATGTGTATGTCTATGTGTATGTGTATGTGTATGTGTATGTGTATGTGTATGTGTATGTGTATGTGTATGTGTATGTCTGTGTGTGTGTGTGTGTGTGAGTGTGTATGTGTATGTGTATGTGTATGTGTACGTGTTTGTGTCTGTGTATGTGTTTGTGTCCCTATTTCTGTATGTGTATGTGTATGTGTATGTATATGTGTTTGTGTATGTTATTATGCATGTGTATTTGTATGTGTATGTGTATGTGTATGTGTATGTCTATGTGTATTTATATTGATGTATGTGCTGGTATATGTATGTATGTATATGTGTATGTATGTTCATTTATATTTGTATGTTTATGTGTATATATGAGTATATAAGTTTATATATGTATATATGTATATGTTTTTTATGTGTATGTTTATGTAGTATGTTTATTTATGAATATGTATGTGTATATATTTTTATGTATGCATATGTAATTATATGTATGTGTATGTCTATATATATGTGTACATATTTGTATATGTATATGCATGTATATTCATGTATGGGTATGTATGTGTATGTGTATGTGTTTGTGTTTGTGTATTGATGTGTGTGTGTATGTCTATGCATATGTGTGTGTGTGTGTGTGTGTCTATATAATGTGTATCTATATTTATTCATTTTATATTTTTTATTCATTTTTAATATATTTTAAATTTATTTATTTTTAATATTTATTCATTTTTAATGTTTTTTAATTTAATACTTTGTGACATATTTAATTTTGATAGTTATTAATACATTTTTAAATTTTATTATTTAATACTTTTAATACACATGTAATATATAAAATTAATGTGTATTCATTTTTATTTTAATATATTCATATTTCAATATATATAGAATTATTATTTACTCTTTTATAATCATTACTTCATTATTGATCTCTTATATTTATGATTTATTTTTATTAATTTTTTATTATTATTGTAATATTAATTAGTTTTTAATATTTTTTATGATTCGTAATTAAAAATAGTAATCCCTTTTATTAATATTTCGTTAGTATATTAATTTATAATAATTTCTTTCAATTTTTAATATTTATTCCTTAATTATTATCTATTTATTTTTATTACTTACTCAGATTCAATATCATTGTAAATTATTCATTTTTATTATTTACTAATTTAATGTTTCTGGTTGATAATGTGATTATATGAACAAATGATAATGAATTTGATATAAGGGATGAGTATGAGAAAATCCCTTTACTCTTTATGGATTTGAGAGTCATTGGATATGATAATCTAAATTGTAAATAATCATTGATTTGCTCAATCTATTTGGAAAGAGAGAACGATTAGCGTCATTGCTTTAAAAAGAACAAAAATATAAACCCCACTGGTCCTAAACCTGGTGCTAAACAAAGAGGGATCCAGAAATGGGGGTGGTGAGCCATGGGAGTATTGTACGTGTTTCTTCTGCTACAAAGGACATATGAATTAATATGTAGCGAGTCTATCTTGATGCTACCTCTAATACAAGTTATCCCTCTATCAGGTCTCCAACTATTATGGTGGTAATGACCTTTTCCCATATCACTGAGTTGGATTTTCAGCAACCCGTGGAAGAGAAAAACTTAATTATACAACCTGCTGACTAAAATGGTGTGAAGCAGACTGATTACAATAAGAAATCTTGGGTAGATATAGTAAATGAAGCTGATACTATGCAATTATTGTCAATTAATGATAAATCATCCAAAGAAGTTTCATGTACGGAAATAGATTTAATATTTGAAAATGCTGATTCTTTTGATGGTCAATCAAAACATGAGATTTCAATGTATGAGTAACTGGATAATAAATTTTTGAAGAAGCATGTTTTACCCATGACAAAAACAATGGAAAACCAATATGAATTTGGATTTCTTTAGTTTCGAACAACATCTTGCAGTGAGAAGTACTCCAAACTGAGTGAGATATCAACTGCCAACCTCTAATGGAAAGAATACTTTAGTGGTTGACGGTGGTTTCCAAGAGGTCAATCATAGGAAATCCACCTCACCTGGGCCTTTTCTATGCCTACAACAACCTCAATTGTTCACAGTCACCCTCAACTAGATGTAATTCTTCTTTCTAATGATCTGGTTCTATACACTGATCTTCTTGTATCTATGGAATTTTCAAATCCATGTAGAGTTAAGGATGATGAAGCTGAAAGTGGGTAATTTTCTTTCCCTCGTCAATTTTCTATGCTCATAAAAAGTGATTATGAAACCTTTTTAATGCTTCTAAGACAGAATTTGATGAAGAAATATATTTCAATTCAAAAGTTAATATTCCTTTTGAGGATCAAGCATGTGAAAGTCTAACCAATGATCTTAGGGGATATGTTGATGATTTTTTGGACAAACAGATTGCAATTCTCATTTCCAGAATGGAACCACTAGTTTTTTGGATTCAAGGAATACCTTGTATTCATCACATTATTGTCCATCAACCTCCAAGAATGTTTTTTGGGACCCAGTTGGATGGAGAAGGAAGTATGACGAGTTAGCTTTTGGAGAGTGTTGTCTTTTGATGTCAAAGAAGATAAATCAATTCACTTTGTGAAGGCCTTCAAACCAGATGATGCTTTGATGATATTATTTCACACATATCATAAGTTAGGATAATATGTAATGAAATCCATATAATGTAATGGGGGAGAAATGATGATGCTAGTCATATACAGTTTTGATTGGAAGGAATGGTGCTGCTGGAAAATAGTCATGCTTCAGTACTTCCCATTGTAACACTAACGATGAAAAATCTGGTCTATCAAAATATATATATCATGATAGTGGAGTTCGTGATGAAGCATGAAGAATTTTTATGGGAATCGGTAAAGAGAGAAATGAAAAAGGATCATACAATAGAAAAATGCATGAGGTACATGAAAAAATAATGGCTGCGTGAAATATTAGCATGGTGCGAGAAATAGATGAATGAAGTTCTTCACACAAGATGTTTTTCGATATCGGAGGCTCGAAAATTGGAAAAGGAATGAGGTGTGTAAAAAATTGGAGCATTTTACAAAACACATTTTTGTGTGAAAGATTTATTACGCACACAAAGAGGGTTTTATGCCCGGATTAGTATTTTTGACATAGGGTTAAAAAGCCCTATAAATACGAGGTGAACCCCTCTCATTATTCAAGGCTAGAGACATAGAGAAAATCATATGCTCTGATGTGTGTAAAATTATATGCTAAGTGAGTTTCATGAAAAGAAATATATTTGAGAAAAAAGAGGAAAGATGGATGAAAAAGTGAAAAGTTGCACGAAAAAAAGAAACTTGTGCGAAAAAGTTTTTTGCGCCAAAAGGGAAGTTTTACGTGCAAGAAATTTGAATTGAGCGCAAGGTACCCTAATGGTTGTGAAAAGTAATTGAGGTCTTCACATGTATTTGGTTGTGTGTAAGATATTTCTTACTGTCTTCTAGGTAGGAATGTGAAGATATGTAATTCAGAGAATAGAATTGTTCAATTGTAAATAATTACTGAAATACTGTAATTCTCTATTTGTGATATGAGGGAGAAAACTCACATGTAGATTGTTTACCATGTTCTACACTAGTGTAAGGGTATATTCTACTCATTGTATTCCATATCAAAAGATTGTTTTATAGATGATTTTGCGGTACTGGATTGTTTCCATACCATACCAAGGACATAGCTGCTCTTGTTGAGTAGTGAGCCTTGTAAATCTTGTGTTCCGGTGGTTGTGTGTGTTCATCAGGGAAGAAAATCTTTATCAGTAGACAAAGGATGTTTCAAAAATAAGGATACATAATATGAAAAATATTTCACTAATTCACCCCTCCCCCTCTCAGTGACACTTGGATCCCGACTGGGAACATCAGAGTTTACGAGACAATTTGGAGATGGACATTCATTATCTCTCATGTATATTTAAGATTTTCACCATCCTCGAGGACACTGACCCGTCTTCAAATGAGGATCATTAACCTTCCCATAATATCTATACATGGAGATGAGGGTGACATCCATGGGGATTAGCTAGATACCCTAGGAACATAGGTTCTGGGGAAAAGTGCATGTGAGATTTAGTTTTTCCTCTCTAATTTGGGAGCATTAAGACACCTTGTTCCCATCGTTTCATTATGTGCTTTCTTTTTTAATTATAAAAAAATGGTCCCTTACTCTCTTCATTAAATTATACATTCATTTTTAATTAGAAATTTCTGTAAAATAATCCTAATGTAAATGCAATTTCGTAACTATTCATTTTTTTAATATTTATACATTTTATAATATATATAATATACTTATTTTATTCATTTTTATCTATTTATGAATTAAATAATTAATATTATTTATTATTATATAAAAATTTTCATACATTTATCATCAAATTATAAAATTTATTAATACATTAAATATAAAATTACAGTTTAATTTTTAATATATTTTTTTATACTCTATTTATTCTTAATATTTATTATATTATATTATAGTGTAAATTTTAATACTCATTTTCATAAATTTTGAAATTTATTTTTAGTTTTAAATTTAATTTTTTTACTTTCCACTAGAATTTATTTCTACTATATTATTAGATGATAATAGAAATATGCTTGAGTGATACTAAAAAATGTTGATAAAATACAAATTTATTAACTCTAAAATGGAATGTTATGATAGATGAATGATTTATCTGCACATTTTTACACTAATAAATAAAACCATTATAAAAAATTTTTATTTTGGAACTGATAACTTTGTATTAATCAATGTCTTTTACTAGCACATATAAAACTCACACCCAATTTGAAGAAAATCCTAATTGAGATCACACATGATCAAACCATTCAGGCTCTCATTAAATCCAATTTCAATAGTCATATCCTTCAAATCAATCTATTGAATCGATCCTCAAATATATGGTATGTCATGACCTATCCATTGGGTCATGTGTCATGACTACCCCAATCCAAACTCACATATGCTAGTGGCTGGCGACTAGCGCTGAGTATGTATATCCAACTAGTTGGAGGTATTTTCCCTAGTACCTATATGCATTCCCCCGTCTCCAAAAAACGCTAAAATGACAACACTAAGAAAACATGGGTGTAAACCACTATGAAAACCCACTAAGACTATGGTAAAAAACTGAAAGAAATGGGTCCAGAATACATGCCCACACTACCAAAAACTGATCATTTAGCAGTAATTTTGTAAACCTCCCCTAAATTTTTAAAAATAATTGTGCAGTAGTTTTTTTATATAGTCCCTAAACAGTTAAAAAAATTAATACATGAGACACTCCACCCTCCCCCGACCCCCACCCACTGACTACTGGAAACTATTCCCATTTCTGCCCATGTTCGACCTTCGTCGTGCCTCGCCTTGCTACAGGTCTCCTTGTCACACCTCTCATTTTAGGGCCTCTCCAGGACTCGCCTCCATGCGCCTCACCTCACCACACCTTGCCTATCCTCACCTTTCCTCGCTTCGGCATCCCACGCCGCACCTCTCCTCGCTATACCTCAGCTCTTCGCAACTCGCGACCCCTCAATGGTCTAGTGGTAAATGATGGTAACACATAAAAATTTTATTTTTTGTTTTTCTCCCAAAATTTGTTGATAGTGATGGTTAAATAGATGTAACAATATAGGTTTCATTTATAGCATATTGTCGAGAGTTCTCCATAGACCATATAAGGGGTGTTGGATATGTGATCATTTCGATAGTAGTACCCTGTGTGATTTCTATAATTTATGCATATTTATTAAAGTAAATATATGATTATAATTATTTATAGGAAGTTATTAAAGTTATGCGATGTGATGAAAATTTTGATAGTTGATATGGACTGGGATGCAACGTGGATGAGATTGGATTCCATGGTGTTTAGAGTGACATGGATTTGGATGGTTGATGGGTAGAAGAACTGGGAGTGTGGTTTTGATTCCATTATGTTAGAAAAGAAATTGATATCTTATTTTGGATAATACATTATGCTGTTGAATCACTAACTATATAAGTGTGTGAGCCGGAATCAAAGGTCATAAATTATGATGTTTCTGAAAGCCCTAATTGTTTCCCCAAAGGGTGATATAGAACTTGTTATGGTGAGGGGATAACTATCGACTGCATAGTTCCCTAGGATCTTCTAGTGAATTATATGAGTTACATGGTCTATACCTATGATTCTTGTACATAATCTGACCTCACTAATTTTTGTGGTGATAGCATAGTGTGCATGATGTGACTGCCCATAAGTGACATGCGATGTGTTATCATTTATGGAAATACGAACATTAAATTTTTCCTCAAGTAGAGGGTTATATTTTAAGATTGTATGGTTGTTCCCTATCGCATCATGTAGTTGATCATGAGCCCCCCTAAGAGCTAGGTAGTGTTATAAGTTGACATTTATTTAGTATTGATTTTTAAGGACCTATAATGAGAGGGTTGTTCCATGGTAAATTTTGTAATGAGATCGATGAACCCTACCTTTATAGATAATGCATTGGGATAAGAATTGATTCCTATATTTATATAATTAACCACTAGTAACTTTCATAAAATTTGATGATAATATAATTTCATTTTATAGGTTTTGACCCTTGGAATAATGTTTTTAGAAACTTTTATTTTCAAAAATGATCTTTTGATCTTTTCGATCACACTAAATGTCATATTGATGTAATATTTATTCATACATTTTATAAATATTCAATGATTGTTTCCCTATAATTTGACATCAATTAAGGGTCATTTTATTTTTTTTGACCATTATAAACATATTTTAGAGTCAAAAAATAATTATATATTCAATTTCATTCATTAAAAGAGAACCAAAAATTGGGTTGATGTGATTTTTGATTCTTATATTTCAAAATTTATTCACCAGTAATTGACCTAATACTCCCAAATAATCCAAAGTTATTTTCTAGAATTTTACCTTCTAAAACATGTTTTTAAAAACATTTATATCATTAAAAAGACATTTTTTGTTATTTTAAATTTACTACACATTTATTGATGTTTAATTCATTTATACATGTTAAAAATTATCCAATAATAATTTTTCAAAAATTTCAAATCAATATATGGAATTTTTCAATTTTTTAAACATTAATTGCATGTTTGATGAATTTTAAAATAATAAAACTACATTTCTGGTAATTCAAAGAAAATTAACCCTCATATATATGTGGTGTCTTTTTATTTATTTAACCTATTAATATGTAATAATTTTCATAAGATTTCATGAAAATATTCTGTTCTTTTATTGGTTTTAAAACTTTAAATAATGTCATTAACTACTTTTATGTCAATAAAAATATTATTTCTATCATTATGAGCACAATTTAAATCAGAATGGTGTTCCATTTAATCATACATGTAAAACATTATGTTGGAATCACCTGTTTTGATAATCCCAAATCATTCTTAACCATTGATTATGATGTATTAAAACCTTGCATTAATCTTATTATTCTATGCTTAAACGTATTTTATTCTAAACAGTTCATATTCCTACTCTCATAACTTTACTGTAACAGCTTACAGTAGCATTTACATAAGTTTGGTATTGTTAGCTACCAGTCAGAGTTTTCTTTTCAAAGTCACAGTTACAGCTAACTGTCACCTTAAGTTACTGTTGCAATAAGTTCACAGTTACAAGGTTACAGTCGAAGACTAATACAAGCTTACAGTCACGAGTCTACCGATATCTATTGTCAAAGCTCACAGACGAAGGTCACAGTTACAAGACTTCTGTTCAAAGTTTTCTCTGCTCAAGTTCACAGTCGAACAAGTCTACAGTTGGATCAAGTTCACAGTCGAACAAGCCTACAGTCATAAGTCTACAGTCAAGGTTACAGTTAGACAGCTTCTGTCGACTAAGTCTACTGATGATCGAGGTCTACAGTTGACAAAGGTTACAGTTCTACAAATTTGATATTACAAGTCTACAGTTAGAGAGGCTACAGTTACATGGAGTAAAAGCTACCATTGTAAGCCTACAGATAGCAAGCCTTTTGTTGAAGTCAGCAGTCAGAAGGAAGTCCACAGTTGGAAGACCACAGTTGAAGTCCACAGTGACATACATTCTCGACCAGTCTATTATTATTATATTTCTACTTTTTTCTTTACCAATTTGATTAATACTAATCTAACGGTCATGTCTAGACAAATTAATACACCTAACATTATTTATTGATATTTGCAGACATATCACGAAATAATACAATGTACGAGGAAGATTGCACGTGTAACTCAAGACTATTTATCTTGTCGGCCTCGGGTGAACAAAAAGGGCATATATGGAGGAGTATAAAAAGAAGAGAGAAGCATTCAAGAAAAATGATATATGGAAGAGTCTAACATCTACAACTGAGAAGGATATACACATATACACAAAAAGAAGAACTCTCGAGCATTCATTCTGAAGAACAAAAGAGTCTCAAGTGAACCGACTGAAAGAACCGTCTCCTAAAAGCCATGCTGTGAAGCACTCAAACTCAAAGAAGCTGATCACTTGAACATCTGGAAGTCTGGAAATCACGACACTCTGTTTTAGTGTCAACTTACAGAAAAAGGACCAAAGCTTCAAGTCACTCATTCCTACGTGTCCAGAACTGATCTGCCAACACTATAGAGCACTCTAAACCTTCTTCTTTATATCTCTTGCTCTACTGTGTTTTAGTTTTCTACATTTTGAGCAGTGTGTGTTATCTGCTGTATTAAACACACACACTGACTCCTGTACTTTCACTGGAGGATCTGTAAATCCTCAGCAAACCCTTTTACACTTCATTTCCCACTGTGGATAGTGGTAGAGGTCTTGTGACCTGGACAGCTGGCTGCTGTTGTTTGATTTCCCACGAAGAACTGTGGTAGAGGTCTTGTGACCTGGACAGTGGACAGTGTGTTCACTGTTGTTAACCCCGATCCAGGGTGTGGATCATTTTTATATAAACTTTTGAGAGGACTAAGTCTCGGCTTGAGACTGAACCTCTTGGTTAATTCTCTGTGTTTGTAGTTATACTCTATATCCATACTATACATATTTATTTCATATTCCGCTGCTATTACTTTGAAATATAATCTATCTTCAAAGCTACTTTGATAATTAAATTCGCAAGTGTTTATATTTGTTATAAATCAGTAAGTTAGTTTCAAAAGTTAATTTAATCATAAGATTAAGTCAACTGAGAATTAATCAATCTTTGAGAAACTAATTGAACCTTTATAATCTATATAAATTCACTACAGTTTAATTTGTTTTTGAAATTGGGGGATTTTAATAGAAATTGTTTTTAACAGAAATTTTAATTGGAACTCAATTCACCCCCCTCTTGAGTGTCCACTCCGACCAACATTTGGTATCAAAGGATTTGTTTATCTCTGTTATACTTGCTCAAAGTTTTATTTTAACTCTCTGTTTTTAAACTGTGATTGTAGTTTTATCTAAAAGATCTTAAATTTCTGTTAGTTCTAAATGTTATCTCTTTAAAACATCTTCTAAAATTTCCTTATGGATAATAGACTAGAAGGTGCTGCTACTAACAGGCCACCCTTCTTTAATGGTGTAAATTATGCCCAATGGAAGCTCAAAATGAAAATTCATTTGGAAAGTATGGGTTTTGATATTTGGACTGCTATAGAGTCTCAATACAAGATTCCAGAAACTGAAAGAATAACTTGGGATGAACCTACTAAGGTAGCTTACAATAATAATTGTAAGGCTGTGAATGCTCTCTACTGTGCTCTAGGAGATGAGGAGTTCGATAGAATTTCTGCATGTAAAACTGCTTTTGAAATCTAGGACACCTTAGCTGTTTCTCATGAAGGAACAACTAATGTCAAGGAAATGCGGTTAAATACTTATACTATCAAATACGATAACTTTAAGATGAAATCTGATGAACCTATTTCTGATATGTATCTCAGGTTTAATGAGATAGTCAACACAATGAGCTCACTCGGAAAGATTGTTTCAGCAAAGGAGCAAATCATGAGATTATTGAGATGTCTGCCTGACAGATGGAGAGGCACATCCGTTTCAATTAGAGAATCCTGTGATATTGGAACTTTGCCTATCAAGGAGTTAATTGGTAAGCTGATGATGTACGAAGAAGAGCTCAAGGTAAATAAAGAGGAAGATGAGGAACCAAAACGAAAATCTGTAGCTTTTAAGTCTACTGCATCAAAGAGCAAAGACAAGGAGAAAGTGAATATACCAACTGAAGCTCATCTAGTGAAGACTTAGATTCTGACAGTGATGCCGAGATGGCACAAATAGCAAGGAGATTCAAGAAGTTCTATAGGAAGAAGAAGTTCTTCAGAAAACCAAACTACAAGGGTAAGTATGATAGACAAGGTAAGTGGAAGAAAGATTGGAAGAAAACTGATAAAGAAGAAGACATAGTTTGCTATGAATGTAAAAGGAAAGGACACATCAAAGCCGACTGTCCTAAGTTAAAATTCAAGAAGAAATATGAGTACAAGGACAAGAATTATAAGAAAGCTATGAAGGCCACCTGGAGTGCTTCAGAAGACAGCACAAGTGAATCAGAATCCAGTGATTCTGAAAGAAATCGTGCTAATATGTGTTTCATGCCAAACACATCTGAGGTAACCTTAGACACTCCCACTTTAAACTCTTATTATTCTGAAGGTGAAGCAGAATCTGGTTCTGATTCTGAAAATATGTCTAAAGATGAATTGTTTGAATACTGTAATATGCTGGAAGAAACGTGTAATGAACTAAAGGATAAATATAAGTCTTTAAAGAAACAGCATGCTCTTACTGCAAGTGTCAAGTCTGCACTTGATGTAGAAAAAGAGAAAAATGTTCAATTATTAAAGGAGAATACAGAACTGAAACTATCTAATGAACAACTTAGAAAGGACTTAGAAACATTCACAAATGGAAAAGATACTCTAACCCAACTGCTAGGAAAGCAAGTTGCACCTAAGTATGCTACTGGCTTGGGATACCAACCTGGACAAAGACAGTTTACTAAAACCCGATTTATCAAGTCTGGAAAAAATCCTGCTAGTTCCAGTTTTGGAAATTCGTATGCCTCAACTGGTTATTTAAATAGTTGTAGATCAAATAAAGTATATCTCTCTAAATCTGTTGCATCTATTAATTGTATGGGACCCATAAAACAAATCTGGGTACCTAAATCCTTGATTGCTAACATATCTGGACCCAAGAAAATCTGGGTACCAAAATCATTTCCTGTCTAATCTGTTTTGTAGGAAATCTGTTTGAAAAGCAATTACAAGAAGGTATGGTACTTAGACAGTGGATGTTCAAGACACATGTCTGGGGACTATTCGTGCTTCAAAAGCTTAATAAAGGTTGATGGAGGATATGTCACTTTTGGTGATAACTCAAAAGGAAAAATCATCGGCTTAGGCCAGATTGGTAACACTGACTCAGTATTAATTTCCAAAGTTTTATTTGTTGATGGACTTAAGTACAACCTACTTAGAATTTATCAATTGTGTGATGATGGTTTTAATGTCATGTTTGAAAACAATTCTTGTGATGTTTATAATTCCAAAAATTCTTTAATATTTTCTTCCTTAAGAAATGAAAATGTTTATGCTGTTGACTTAAACACTTTAGCTAAACATAATGTTACTTGCTTAAATGCTTTTCATAAAGAGTATTGGCTGTGGCATAGGATATTAGGACACTGCAACATTCACTCACTTAGAAAACTCTCTAAGAAACACCTAGTTAGAGACCTACCTAAGCTTGAATTCCCAAATGACAAAGTGTGTAATCCCTGTCAAAAGGGAAAACAACACAAAGTTTCTTTTAAACCAAGGAAAGAAGTTTCAACTTCTCAACCACTTGAACTGGTTCACATGGATTTGTTTGGACCATCAAGAATTTCAAGTCTAAATGGGAAGCACTATGTTTATGTTCTTGTAGATGACTTTTCTAGATATACTTGGGTATACTTTCTAGCTCACAAAAGTGAATCCTGCTCTTCCTTTGTTAAATACTCTAAGTCTGTAGAAAATCTTAGTGGACTTAAGATTAAGACCTTGAGGAGTGATCATGGCCGTGAGTTTGAGAATCAAGAATTTGAATCTTACTGCTCACACAATGGCTATACTCACAATTTTTCTGCTCCTAGGACACCTCAACAGAATGGTGTAGTGGAAAGAAGAAACCGAACCCTGCAAGAAATTGCAAGGACTATGCTTAATGAATATGACCTGCCTGTTTACTTTTGGGATGAAGCTGTAAATACAGCCTGCTATGTTATTAATAGAGTCTTGATTAGACCGGTTCTTAAGAAAACCCCTTATGAGTTGTGGAATAATAGGAAGCCTAAGGTTAATTACTTTAGAGTTTTTGGTTGCAAAGTCTTTATTCTGAATACTAAAGATAATCTTGATAAATTTGCTCCAAAAAGTGATGAAGGAATTTTCCTGGGTTACTCTATGACTAGTAAAGCCTATAGAGTGTTCAATAAGAAAACCAAATGTGTGGAAGAATCTGTTCACATCAAGTTTGATGAGACTGATCCACATGAGTCTAAAACTTCTCTTGAAGATGTTGAAGAAGACTTATCTGTTCTGGACCTAAATGACAAATCTAAAGAACCTGTAATAAAAACATCCAGTTCTGGACTTTTTCCAGAATCTTCCTCTGTGGAACCCGAACCTATAAATGAACCTGAAATCTCTAGTCCAACCTTTACCAAATCAACTAGGATTCTAAAGAATCATCCTTTAGATGTTGTTGTTGGTAATCTTGATAGAGGAACACAAACTAGAGCTTCTCTAAGAAATCAGGTTGAACATCAAGCTTTTCTTTCACAGCTTGAACCCAAAAATGTCAATGATGCTATCAGTGATGAATTCTGGGTAATGGCTATGCAAGAAGAACTAAATCAGTTTGAAAGAAACAAAATTTGGGAATTAGTGGAAAGACCTAAAGACACTCTTACCATAGGCACTAAATGGGTGTTTAGAAACAAAGTTGATGAGTTTGGTAATATAATCAGAAACAAAGCTAGGCTAGTTGCACAAGGGTATAGTCAGGAAGAAGGAATAGACTATGAGGAAACCTTTGCACCCGTGGCTAGACTAGAGGCATTAGGATATTACTTGCTTATGCTGCTCATCTGAATTTCAAACTATATCAAATGGATGTTAAAAGTGCTTTTCTAAATGGATATATAATTGAGGATGTATTTGTGGAACAACCTCCTAGTTTTACAAATCCCCATTTTTCTAATCATGTTTTTAAACTATCTAAAGCTTTATATGGTTTAAAGAAAGATCCAAGAGCTTGGTATGATAGGCTCAGTTCTTTTCTTATTTCGAAAGGATTTACTAAAGGGATAGATGATCCTACTCTTTTTATTAAATGGATTTCTAAAGATGTCTTAATAGTACAAATTTATGTGGATGATATTATTTTTGCATCTTCTAAAAATTCTTTATGTGTTGATTTTTCAAAAATAATGCAAAATGAGTTTGAAATGAGTTTAATGGGAGAACTCAAATTTTTCCTTGGATTTCAGATCTTTCAAAATAAAAATGGTATTATTTTGAACCAAAGTAAATATATTAAAGATCTTCTAAAACGTTTTTCTATGGATGACACCAAAGGCAGTGACACACCTATGAGCACCACTTGCAAGTTGGACAGTGATGAAACTGGTGAACCAGTGGATCAAAACAATTACAGAGGTATGATAGGTAGTCTACTGTACCTTACTGCCAGTAGACTTGACATCATGTTCAGTGTATGCATGTGTGCTCGGTTTCAAGCCAATCCAAAAGAGTCTCATTTGACTGCTGTTAAAAGGATTTTCAAATATCTAAAACATACTCCCAATTTGGGATTATTTTATCCAAAAGGACAATCATTTGATTTATTAAGTTATTATGATGCTGATTTTTCTGGCTGCAAGTTAGATAGAAAGAGCACCTCTGGAACATGTCACATTTTAGGCAAGTCACTAGTATCTTGGTGTAGTAAGAAGCAGAATTCTGTTGCATTGTCTACTGCCGAAGCTGAGTATATAGCTGCTGGTAGCTGTTGTGCACAAATCTTGTGGATGAAACACACTTTACTAGACTATGGATATCAATTCAAACATGTCTCTATAAGGTGTGACAATACAAGTGCTATTAACATTTCTAAAAATCCAGTATCTCATGCTAGGACAAAACATATTGATGTGAGACATCACTTTCTGAGGGATCATTATCAAAAAGGTGATATCACTCTTGAGTTCATTGGCACTGAACATCAGTTAGCTGATATTTTTACAAAGCCTTTGAATTCTGAGAGATTAAGTTACATCAAACATGAGTTAGGTATGATTAATTATAGAACAGTTGAAACCTCACAGTTGAAACCTCACAGTTGAAACCTCACAGTTGAAACCTCATAGTTGAAACCTCACAGTTGAAACCTCACAGTTGAAACCTCACAGTTGAAACCTCACAGTTGAAACCTCACAGTTGAAACCTCACAGTTGAAACCTCACAGTTGAAACCTCACAGTTGAAACCTCACAGTTGAAACCTCACAGTTGAAACCTCACAGTTGAAACCTCACAGTTGAAACCTCACAGTTGAAACCTCACAGTTGAAACCTCACAGTTGAAACCTCACAGTTGAAACCTCACAGTTGAAACCTCACAGTTGAAACCTCATAGTTGAAACCTCACAGTTGAAACCTCACAGTTGAAACCTCACAGTTGAAACCTCACAGTTGAAACCTCACAGTTAGACCTCACCGGTGTACCTCACTGTTACATCTCTCTGTAGGCTGTTTCGCTGTTTAACCTTATTTTATTTTTGCGGGAATTCGAACCGTTTCTTTTCTTTATTCTTTTTATTTCTAAATCCCTAAATGATAAAACTTAGAACATCGAACATATCTCAATCCACTCATCTTGACCCTTGCTCTCTCAATTCCTAAACCCTAAACCTTCAACCGAACCTCGAAACCTCATTCAGTTCCAATGGCCAGAACAAAGCGACCCCCGACTGTCAATGAAGATGCACCAATGCCAAAGAGGACTCAAGTCGAATCCAGTGGCACCGGGAACGCCTCGATAAGACCTGTTAATCCACATCTGACTAAGAGAGAAATAGTTGCTGAGAAGGAGCTAAGTGAAGAGTGGATTTTATCGAGCAGATCATTAGTACTGGCAGTGCTTAATGAGCAAGGATGGACCGAATGTTTCGCAAACAATAATGGACCGTACTACCCGAAGCTGGTGAAGGAATTCTATGAATATCTACAGTTCGAGGAAGAGGATGATCTGCATAAACTGGTATCCAGAGTAAACGGCAATGAGGTCAGTTTTTCATCCGTTGAATGGGCTGCATGTTTAAGAGTTCCTCATGAGGGTATTTACAACTACTATTCTGGAGCGGCTCCTCCAAATAGTAGAATCTTTGATCATGAGACAGCTCTGGAAGAATTGACAGGCAATGGCACAGTAAGAAAGATTATTGCTGCTGAAATGAGTGGAGAGGACAGGCTTCTGTTTAAGTATATTCAGCATGTACTGAGTCCTAGAAGAGGAGATTTTGCAACTCTGAAGCACCAGGATATTTACTTGATGTACTTATTAAAACATGGAAGGAAGGTCAACCTTTTTAGGTTGCTGATGGCTCAGATGGAGGACATGATAAAGGCAAGCTCAAAATCAAGTGCCTTGTTCCATGCTAAACTCATTTCGGTTATGTTGAAAGTGAAAGGTGCAGCTGGAAGTCAGGAAGAGTTGATAGTGGCAAAGAACAGTGTATGTATCTCGAAAGTAATCTGCAAATTCATGAAGATCAGTTGGAATCCCTGGAAGAAATCATGGGTGAATGATGAGGAGAGAATCTATGAGAAATTTAGCCCTTCTACTCATCCCTCTAGACCGAGAGATAGGAGAGATCCAGGCTTAAAGCCTGATGAGCCTGAACCTGTATACTCAGATGATGAACAGACTGCAGTAGTTGGTGACTCTGCAAGAGAGAACACCCCAATTGATGAAGGGAGTGATCCTGATACTACTCACAGTCCTGTCAGGACAGTGACGTTTGGAGCAGCAAGCCCTCCAAAAGAACTACCTAGTAGAGAACCTGTTCTAAGAGACAGTGAGACTGAGTCTACAGAAGAAGAAGAAGAAGAATCTCAATATTTTGTCAAGGACACCTCTGATGAGGATGATACAGTCGAAGCAGAAGAGGCTGGAACTTCAAATGAAAATCAAGAAACTGTTGTAGAAGAACTTAGTATGAGCCCTCTGATAGGGTATACAGACAAGTCAGTGTCTGACCAGGAAGCAGGAGTGGTCTCTACTACTGTTGTCATGGAAGTGGTTGATGACCCAACAGAGAGGGAGGCAAACCTCACTACTGAACCTACAGAGGAAGCAAATATGGAACCTGCTAGAGCTACAGAAGAGAACTTAGAGTTACCCAGAGTCGAGCAGATAGTAGAAAATGTTCAGGAAGGAGCTCCAAGTGAGGGGGAGCGTTTTGGTTCAGTCTCTGTACTGTATGATATAGAAGGATGGACCTCAGATCCATGATACATGGTGTTAGGACTCAATTATGAGGATTCAGATGAGGAAAACCAACCACCAAGAAATCCAGTTATCCTAACTAACAGATCTCCAGTGTTAGAAACTGAAAGATTGGCCACCAAGGAAGACCTTGAATCCTTAAAGAATGAAATGAAGGAGACCATCAGACAGTCTGTTGCTGAATTGAAAACCAGTCTTTTTGATGAGCTGAAAAATGTAGAACAATCCTTAGAATTATCTCTAGGATGTGTTGTGGGAAGTCCAATCAAAGAAGTGATGGATGAAATGAAAGTGTGCCACACTCAAATTGAAAGCTGGACTGGAGCAGTAGTGGCCCTCAGACAATCAGTTGCTTCTTTAACTGCCCTGAGCAGTTCTCAGACACAAGTGGCCAGTGAGATTCGATACATCAAAGAAGTGGTCAAGCAGTTTGTGGAAGTATTTGAGGCTTTCAAGAAATCAGTAAAAGAACACTTTAGCAATCAGGATGTTGTCATTCAGAAAGTGATTGGAAATCTGACTCAGTCTTTCAAGGAGACAGTGGCATTCTCAGTCAAGTCCCTTCCTTCATCTAGCTCTCCTGTGGACCTTGAGCAGTTTAGAAGCCTGCTCAGAGAAGAGCTTACTCAGGCCCGTGCAAATGACACATCAGACCTACAGATCCTTGCTACTACAAGAGAAGTCAGTGGCTTTGTTCGTGAGCACCTGCAGGCTGCTACTGCTTCTCAGGAGGCCATCAAAAATAAAGTGGATCATTACTTTGATCGGATTTTCACCAAGCATCAGTTGAACCATCACTTCAAGCTCATGCTAGAAACTATGAAGCTGCCTCCTGTAACTCAAGCTTTCAAAGAACAAGTTAGCAAGCTACGAGAGTTGACCCCGGCTTTGGATAAATTCTTGGAAAACAAAAATGACTTCTTATCTGCCATGGACAGAGGAGGAAACATCATCATGGATTTCAGAAATCTGCTCCTACCTTTTCTTCATGTGGACTACACACCTGTTATAGTTCCTCCTGCCCTACCTGTCTCCAACCCCAGTGGTTCTTCAGTAATGTCTCCTGCTGATGCCCTCAGAAGCCTTAGACCACTGATACCTCGGCAAGCTACTCACTACAGGCCTTCAGGAGCCTCTGTTGCTGCCCCTCCAGACATTCCTGCTGCAATTGCTCAGCCTGTTGATCTTTCACCTACTGCTCCATCTTCTTCCTCCAAAGGAAAAGATCCCTTACCTACAGATGAAGAGGATTGAGTCTGTTTATGTTTTTTTTGATAGGGATCATGTATTCACGTTTTGGGTCATGTAATGTACTCATTATTAATACAATGTTTATTTTCTCTCTCTCTGTCTTTCTTTTTGTTAATCACAAAGGGGGAGAAATAGGGAGAAATAGATAGGGAGAAATAGGGAGAAATAGGGCAAACTCGGGGGAGAAATGAACCTATACAAAGAGGGAGAAATCCTTGCGGATTATACCTAATTTTTGTGCTCATATTGCTAATACTGTGTTTTGCACACTTCTCTCTGATACATCTATATTTCATTCCATACTGACATAATTTGTGATTATCAAAAAGGGGGAGATTGTTGGAATCACCTGTTTTGATAATCCCAAATCATGATCAACCATTGATTATGATGTATTAAAACCTTGCATTAATCTTATTATTCTATGCTTAAACGTATTTTATTCTAAACAGTTCATATTCCTACTCTCATAACTTTACTGTAACAGCTTACAGTAGCATTTACATAAGTTTGGTATTGTTAGCTACCCGTCAGATTTTTCTTTTCAAAGTCACAGTTACAGCTAACTGTCACCTTAAGTTACTGTCGCAATAAGTTCACAGTTACAAGGTTACAGTCGAAGACTAATACAAGCTTACAGTCACGAGTCTACCGCTATCTATTGTCAAAGCTCACAGACGAAGGTCACAGTTACAAGACTTCTGTTCAAAGTTTTCTCTGCTCAAGTTCACAGTCGAACAAGTCTACAGTTGGATCAAGTTCACAGTCGAACAAGCCTACAGTCATAAGTCTACAGTCAAGGTTACAGTTAGACAACTTCTGTCGACTAAGTCTACTGATGATCGAGGTCTACAGTTGACAAAGGTTACAGTTCTACAAATTTGATATTACAAGTCTACAGTTAGAGAGGCTACAGTTACATGGAGTAAAAGCTACCATTGAAAGCCTACAGACAGCAAGCCTTTTGTTGAAGTCAGCAGTCAGAAGGAAGTCCACAGTTGGAAGACCACAGTTGAAGTCCACAGTGACATACATTCTCGACCAGTCTATTATTATTATGTTTCTACTTTTTTATTTACCAATTTGATTAATACTAATCTAACGGTCATGTCTAGACAAATTAATACACCTAACATTATTTATTGATATTTGCAGACATATCAAGAAATAATACAATGTACGAGGAAGATTGCACGTGTAACTCAAGACTATTTATCTTGTCGGCCTCGGGTGAACAAAAAGGGCATATATGGAGGAGTATAAAAAGAAGAGAGAAGCATTCAAGAAAAATGATATATGGAAGAGTCTAACATCTACAACTGAGAAGGAGATACGCATATACACAAAAAGAAGAACTCTCGAGCATTCATTCTGAAGAACAAAAGAGTCTCAAGTGAACCGACTGAAAGAACCGTCTCCTAAAAGCCATGTTGTGAAGCACTCAAACTCAAAGAAGCTGATCACTTGAACATCTGGAAGTCTGGAAATCACGACACTCTGTTTTAGTGTCAACTTACAGAAAAAGGACCAAAGCTTCAAGTCACTCATTCCTACGAGTCCAGAACTGATCTGCCAACACTATAGAGCACTCTAAACCTTCTTCTTTATATCTCTTGCTCTACTGTGTTTTAGTTTTCTACATTTTGAGCAGTGTGTGTTATCTGCTGTATTAAAAACACACACTGGCTCCTGTACTTTCACTGGAGGATCTGTAAATCCTCAGCAAACCCTTTTACACTTCATTTCCCACTGTGGATAGTGGTAGAGGTCTTGTGACCTGGACAGCTGGCTGCTGTTGTTTGATTTCCCACGAAGAACTGTGGTAGAGGTCTTGTGACCTGGACAGTGGACAGTGTGTTCACTGTTGTTAACCCCGATCCAGGGTGTGGATCATTTTTATATAAACTTTTGAGAGGACTAAGTCTCGGCTTGAGACTGAACCTCTTGGTTAATTCTCTGTGTTTGTAGTTATACTCTATATCCATACTATACATATTTATTTCATATTCCGCTGCTATTACTTTGAAATATAATCTATCTTCAAAGCTACTTTGATAATTAAATTCGCAAGTGTTTATATTTGTTATAAATCAGTAAGTTAGTTTCAAAAGTTAGTTTAATCATAAGATTAAGTCAACTGAGAATTAATCAATCTTTGAGAAACTAATTGAACCTTTATAATCTATATAAATTCACTACAGTTTAATTTGTTTTTGAAATTGGGGGATTTTAATAGAAATTGTTTTTAACAGAAATTTTAATTGGAACTCAATTCACCCCCCTCTTGAGTGTCCACTCCGACCAACACATTATTTGATGATATGTTTTGTACCATTTAATTAGAATTAGAGGTTGATTTATTTGTTTTCACATTAAATACAATAATCTTGTGTGGGGTTTTTATTTTATTCCTCATGTATACATGAATATGGTAGAATATACTAGGGGAACCTAGTAAAGTTTTATGGTGATTTATTTCTCACACCATTCACGAGAACCCCTATTTTCATGCATACCTTATATTTATACATTATTCTAATCACATTACATGTAGTGGATAGGTCTTGTAAATATTGATGCATATTTTTTGATAGGGTGTGTTGAGGCCTGTGGATGGATGTTGGTGTAGATTTCTTGTGTTTTAGTTTTTTTTGTTTATTTTATATCTTTCATCATCCCTTTGGTGATTAATTATTATATGACAATACAAATTATTTTTGGAATTTATTATATAATTTTTTTTATTTTACTGTTTACATTGATATGTGGTAGATGTCTTGGTTATTTTTCCATTATAGTATACTCGAATTTGATGAATTTTTCCCAACATAGAATATGGATTATTACTTTACAACATGTTTGCAGCCACATGTAAATGTGTTGTAATACTTTATGTATATTGAACCTCATCTCATATGATTATTCTAGAATAGATAATTACAATGATACATTAATGCATTTAGTTAATTTTATAAATATGGTAGATAGAAGAGGGGAATTTGAGGACTTTATCAAATTCTGTGATATACCATATATTGGGGAGTCATGAATACCTTTTTGGTGGTAATTCTTGGTTAACATGGGCGTGGGATTGTTCTTATTTTATTTTCCTGATATTATTATGTTTTTATGGAATAAAATGTTCTTTCGGAAGTTGTTATAGTAATTTTTCACCATCTTTATCGCTAGAATGAGGCCTATGTGCATGCACTAGATTTTGTATATATTACATTCATGACATATACGTAAATATATTTAATTGGAATTTTAAAATGGGATTTAGTTGTTTAAAATGTTAAAAAACATATATAGATTTTAAAAGTATTTAACCTTAATAAATTTATGTTACATAATTGATTCATTCATAATTATAATTATTTATAATTTTTGTGATTGAAATCGTAGAGTATGGAAAATTTATTCTAGATCCCTTCTTCTATATTTATTTTATTTATTAAATATGTATATTACATAATCAAATATAATTCATATGAATCAAAAATGGATGGATTCAAATCAGTATAAGAATAGAGTTAAGGAGACCACCAATATTGGAAAAGATCATGCATATTAACCTTCTAAAATCCTATATCCACATTTACATTGTTTTTATTCATGAAAAAATAGTCTAGAGGATTTGTAATAACACTATATTGATCATGTAATATATCAAAGTTATAAATGTAATGTTAAACATGATGAAGAACTTAATGTAGCTAGTGGATGGGATAAAAATTTATTTTTTATATCATCTGATGTGATTAGAAGTGTGAATGATAATGAAAATCATATTGAGATTATGGTTGTAGGTGTAATAGATAATAAATATAATATTGATGAAATTATAAGGATAGTTCATGATTATATTTTTGAATTTAAAAATATATTTTAAAAGATAATGAGTTGAAAATAGTTTCCATTGCTTTTTTTCTTAAATATATAATATTTTACTAAATGTATTTATTTTTAAATCATGATATGGATGAAGTAACATCATCTTTACGAAAATAAAATCTCTTATGATTGATATGTTATTATAATATAATGATATTCAGTTCCAAATGTATGATTCTAAATGATTTCTAAATTCAATGGGTATAATATTTGATAGGATACATGAATTTCAAAATTATTGTACATTTATTTTTAAGGGCCATGATATAATTAAAAAATCTCTAATTTTGGTGCATCTTGATAAAAAATTGATGAATCAAGTACTGTAAAATTTTTATAGTAATTTCTAATCGTTCCATTGTTTATGTACTATATATAAGTGATTATATTGTATAATTTGGTTTATATCTATAAGAAATCAAGATGAAAAATTTTATTACCCAACAGACCCTCCTCAATGGAGGAAAATTAAACACATGTATCTTAAAATTTTACATGATTGAGGAAAACTTTGACTTTCACTATTTATAAATCGGGGGAATCCTTTTAATTTTAAATTATTTACTCATAGTACATGACCAGTTAATTTCAAAAATTATGAATTTCCACCTTGTTTATGCATGAAGAAAAAATCATTATGCATTCCTCAATTTTATCAAAAAAAACAATCTATTAATGATATTAATTTTAATTTAGAACCATTTATCAAAGATATGAAATTATTGTGGGATTTAGGTGTCAAATTTTTTAATGCCTATATAAATCGATATTTCTTGTTATGTTTCATGTTTTACAAGATAAATAATGTCTTTACTACTTATAGAATGTTTTCATGATATACAATTAATGGAATTTTAGGGTGTCTCGTTTTTGTACAAATAACACAATTAGTTATATTAAAACTTTTCTCAATGACCATGCTTATAGGATATATAAATTTTTTCTCCTGATGAAATTAATATAAATATTGGAAGATAACATTTAATTTGAATTATGAAGATGGTATTACCCCATATCCACTGATAAGTTATCAAATATTTGATAAAGTAAGGGATATTGTCACATATTTTGATAATCTATATTATAAAAATAGGAAAACCTGTTAGAAAAATGGATCCTTTTTTGATTTACCATACTCGAATTGTTTTTACATCAAAAATTTTGTTGAGATTATAAAATTAGAAAAATATGAATGATAGTGTCATTATATTATTAATAAATGATCCTAGAAAAGTAAATATGATATTATTTGTTGAATGGAAATGATTTTTATGGGGATAAGTTAAAATTTGGTTCACATTTTGGGTGAATGATTGAATTTTCAATTTTCAGCTACATTCACTATTTTTAGGGAAGTCAAATATCAGTTTTTCATATTTTTGAATGACTTAATGGTTCAAGATAGGTATTCATCAAATATCATGAATATCATAAAAATAAATTATTTATAGTAAATGGGTATGAAATTATTGGACTATCATGATTTGATTAAATATCTAATGCTTATAGATTTAAATTACATATGACATAAATATTTCTATCATACATTAAATGAGATTTTTTTGTTTTTTCAAACTATATACAGTAGCGTTATAGACTGGTTAAATTTACCAAATATGTAGGGATGTTTTTACTTCCATCATTATTTGATATGAGGGTTAAATTTATAATTATCTTTGTTAGAGAGTTTTTTCTATGTGGTCATAGAAATTAAAAATGTTTGCACCCAATTGAACAATATATGAACATATTGGATGGTTATGTAAAAAATAAAAGTCATATATAAGTTTTTATTATAGAGAGAATCATTACTGTGGAATATGTTTAATTCTTCTCTAACTACCTATTTGATATAGAAATATTTAGTCTACCAAAAATCTCATTACAATGGTTGACTTTTTGGTGAAGGAATATCTAGAATAGAAGTTCCCCCAATTATCATTATGGAGCGAGAGAAATAAACCAATTGGGATTTACATAATTGTTAGGAGTTTTCTCTGTATATTGAAACCTAAAAATTAATTATTATACATTTGAATCCATTAAGGGAAGAAATATTGATATATAATCTATAAAATGGACATTTTTTCTGTAGCTTCTAGATCACATTTTTCAGGAGTAAACAATAATTTTGAATTAAATTTTCTAAAAACATCGATGTTTAACATGGGGACCATGTGTGTGTGTATTTACATATAGTTTTTATCTAATTAATGTTATACATTATATAAAAATAGAATTATGAATTATTTACCATGAAAAATAGTAGAGTTACTCTTGTGGGGGAAGCAATTCATGTGTCTGTTAACAAGGAAAAATTACAATTTGTGTGAATACATCATACTTTGGGATTATCAAATAAATTTAAGAGTTTTATTATTTAACCTTAAAAGTGTTTATTTTTTCAATCATGTTGGTTGATAATGGTAGTGCCACTAAAATTGACGAATTGGATTCATAGAAGTGGATTTCAATAAGTAAGGTTAAAAATTTAGAGCCATCTATAATAGAATCTTTGGTAGTAAAAGTATGTTTCATCCCTAGTTATGAAAATATAATGTGGGAAATTGTTCTTTTATCATTCAATATCGTTAATGGGTTAGATGAAAATTCAAATGTATATGTTCCTTTTATTAGGGTATCCAAATCATTTATTGATTGAACTAATATATAATGGGTCTTTTATTTCATTGGATTATATATAGAGGGATATTAATACTACATATAGGGGTAAAATATTTGAAAAATATAAATAAAAAGGTGTGTTCAATAATCTGGTTAATGTTATTTTAATATAAATTTTTCTACCACATATAATTACATTTTCATAAGTACATTTATATAATATAAATTTAATTTTAAACTACATCTATATTTAATAGGTGATCTAAATTGTAATTATCTCAATCCCAAGAAAAAATAGATTTCTCAATATGTTAATGCCCCAAATCCCAATGAACAATAGGTTTCTTCACATAAATATTCTACCAGTTGTGAGGAATGAAATATTGATAATTTGAAAACCATGAAAATGATTGATAGTGAATAACCTATGTCTAGTAAAAAAATAGAAAAGTCATGGAATAGTAGTCTTAACTAAACTTATTATAATGAACACATACGGTGTAAAAATTAATGTTGGATTCAATACACATGACCAACAAGTTGAACCAAGTAATTCCATTTTCATTAATTACATTAGGGTCACTACTCGAAAATACATTTTGATTGATGTAGATATATAGAAAAAATATGTGCCTAAAATAAAGGATCTAATTTTTGGATATATTAGGGAAACATTATGATATAATTTATCTATTTTACTATATAAAATAAATTAAAATGGTGAAATGTTTATTTACTCTTCAATTTCCCTTAAAGAGTGAATTTATAGTAGATGACTTTCAAATAAATTTTTTATTAATGTTTAATGTAAACTATCATATATCCTTTCAAACAATTAATATAGATCATTATCTCATGGATGTTGAAGGGAATGTCAAACATCACCCAACACTGATATATACACAAATGATAAACAATGAAACATGAAATGCATTTATTTTCCTTTGTGAGTGGCATTATTTTAGGTAGATTATTATTAGTAATAATTTACTTGGAAATTTTTTTATTAATAACATTTGCTAATAATTGTTAATTTATGAATGAGTAAATGAGTTCTAAAAATAATCAACCTACATAAAAACAAACATGACCCAGCAATTAAGCATGGAAGGGGTTCACTTAAATTGAAAAAAAAAGAATGTATTTTAAATATTCAATGACACTTTTATATGGAAGGATACATCAACTTAAATATGTTCCTCTTTTTATATTCATATTGATGAATCAAATTACAAAGAAATAATTATACATTTTCATATTCAATGGATGGATTCTAGAATAAATGAATAAAAAATAATAATAGATGAAAACAAACAAATATTTTTAAAATCATGTTTTTGTATGAAATGATTAAAACATTCATTCTTCAAATTAGTTTTACATAAGAATGAATACTAATTTTAATATATTTTTTTGGGTTAGATATTATAATTATCATTATATATATAATATAAATGACTAAATTATGTTTTCTTGAATTGGGGGTAATAATATGTACATGTCATATGTGAAGGTGTTGGAGTGTTTCCTTGAAAATATTCTTTGGAAATAAATGCCCGGGGGGATGAAGATAATAAAATGGATGATATGTATAAATAAATTAATTTTTCTAGGATAAAAATATAATGTATTTTATGACATATTCCAGAATTATATAGGGAGGAATAAAAGTGAATATAAAACATAGAAATAATCACTACATGAAGATTCACCCCCCCAACTAAGTGGACAACCTTACCCCCCACAAAGAGTTCAATAATATAGGTAATATATTTTTTCATAATTTTTTTTATAAATTTAAATGAGGTGGTAATTGATAAAATTAATATAAAAATATTTTATATACTTAAATTAATTGTGAATTATTACTATTATTTCCCACCCATCACCTTGTTGTCTGGGTTATAGTGTACAATATTGAAGTAGATATTCTACACAATAAAAAAACCCAAAAGATCAAGTTGGCATAGAGATTCCAATAGCATGTTAGTCAAGTGTCAATATACTTATTACCCTTTATTATATAGATTATCAAAAGGTTGATCAAGATATTTGATCATTCATATAATGGTTTTAGTTATTGTAAGAATAAATATCAATAATTATCTATGGACATTTCAGTTTATTTTTATGAAAAATATTCAAAATTTAATGAAATGATCCATCAACGGAATAATTATATTAAAAATGGTGAACATGAATATGAAATGTAAATTAAAATAAAAAATATATAGGATTAACAAATCAATTGAATATAATTTCATAAGATAAATTTACCCTTACAATTCAACCACAACATTTAAAAATATTAAAATTTCATGAAGATAAATTGTTCAAAGTTAATAATATGTGCATCATTGATTTTGAAGAAAAAAATATAGATAATACATTATAGACATTCTTGGTAATGATATTGTAAATGAAATTTTAAATTATGGTTTGTTAAGATTCTCTGTTTTAAATGTATACATAATGTTTTTTTTTCATAATCTACTTTTAAAAATATAATTTAATGTATTTATTGAAGTTAAATTTTATCCATATTTCATAAAGGGATATATATTATCACTATGTTAAGGTAAACCCATCTGAATCAAATAAAGGACTTATTAGTTTTCAAATCAAGTCAAAATAAAAAAATCACTAAAAGAAGATGAATATTTAAATTTAGTTAACCAATTAGCCACAATGTATGAAAAGAAACTAACAAAGGATTAAGTTTTCTAAAAACACATTTTGTAAGGGTAAAAAAATATATTCTCATCATCTTAAATATAATTTAATTTCATTTATTACTTAATCCTTTATTTATTTAGGCATCATTGGTTGAACATTGAGGATAATTTCACTACACCAATGATATATTTTTTTAATTCAATGTATAAATTACAAAAAAATAAACCATACTAGATGAAGATTATCAATTATTAATACAATAAATTAATCATTTTCCAAATAATTTTTTTTATAAATATAATATAATTTTTAACGAACATTTTATTATTATAGGTCAGTGGTTAAATATAATTAAAATAATTGTACAAGGATAGAACATGATGACAAAACCTATTCGTCTCTACAACTAGAAACGTATTTTGGTATAAATAATAATATTTAATTACGAAATAATATAAAAAATTTAATTATTTCTCTCAATATTTAATAAATATATAAAAGAAACAAGCGAAAAGGATTTTGGTTGTTATATTTGATAAAATATTATTTATATCATCTTACATCAACAATATAGAATCCCCAAACAGGTATTTCCAATAATAATTACAATTACATTTAAAATATTTTTTTTCTTTTTATTTATATTTTTATTGTGTAATAAATATTTTCAACAATACACATTTTAAATAAGATAATTATATTTTTTTAGAAATGAGAGGAATGAAAACATAGTTTGAGACTTTATGTAAACATCATTAAGAGGCAACTTCGTACAAAATTATATTTTATTATAGGGATCATGAAGAGTTTATTTTAATATTTATTATTTAGAAACTTATGTTATAATCTTATGTGTTTAATATTAATTTAGTTCTACCATTATATTTATTTATTATTTATTATTTAATTTTCACAAAGTTAATATAGAGGTGGTTTAAAATGTTTTTTTTCAATAATTTTGTGCCTATAAAGAGAAAAAATGTATTCCACACAGAGTTCATGGTCATTCTTAAAGGATAAAATGATATGATAAATTTCATTAAATACAATTAACTATGCATGGATTTATTTTTCCGATATATCGCAACAAAAATATTTGTTGAAAACAAATTATTGATGAAGGATTTAATGAGGATAATGAACTCTGGTGTGTGTTTAATATTATGTCATTATACCTATTAGATCGTTATTTTATTTATTTACTTTTTATAGGGTTATAATGAACTTCTTTTTGATAACAATAAATTTTAATAACATGTTTGTACAACAACATTATGATAATCTTTCCATAGGATATTATTAATGTATTAGAATCAACCTCATTTCAATCTAAAGCATGGTTTCTATGGTATATATAAATTTATGTGTTTAGAGTCTAAAAATTACATTTTCGTTCAGAAACATGGTTCAATTGAGAAGGAATAACCAAACACACCCAAAATATCTTGCTACACTATGAAAAATATTCATTAGTAATTTTTTATGTGTAAGAAATAACTATATGTAAATCTGATACCTAATAATCCTAGTATGATTGAATGTATTGGATTTTATTTAAAATATTAATTTAAATTTAAAACACTAATCACATACTAAAAATTAAGAAAATATCATCATTTTTTCCATATATTTTAGTAAAATGATAAATTAATCATTTTGAAAATTTATAAACCAATAAGACATAAATCTGAGATATAGTCTGATAGGTATGACTCAAATTGTGAGTTTTTAGTTTAAAAGTAACATTTTATTTCAAAATGGTCATCACTTATTATATATTGAGAAAAGAAACTAGTATTTTCTCAAAAAAATTAATACAATTATCTATAAGTTGTGTCTTAGAAATAGAAACTAGTTTCACATTAATCATAAAAACGGTGTGGCCGGTATGAATGAATGTGTAAATTTTTATTTAAAATTTATATTTTAGAACAAAACACACATCACAAACTCAAAAATTAGAAAAAATTCTCATGTCATCTTGATGCTTTAGGAATGGGAATATATTTTAATAAAGACATGTTGTAATCAATGAAACCACAATGTGACACATAGTGTGCATCATATTACTTAAAGTGTAATTAACCCGACCATTGTAGCATATAGACTATGCCTTATTTTAATACATTTCAAAACATATAATTGGTTGAATCTAGAAGGATTGATCATTTTAGTAGTTTTTGGCATTTATAAACAGACATGATACCCATTTTACATTGGGAAAATGAAATAAATAAAAACAGAAAAATATCCCCATCCTCGAATAATTGATATGGAAATGTAAATAATTGAAATAATATTCCATTTAAATAACATGACTGGATGAATAGATATTGAATAATTAATATGGTTCAATAAATAACTAAAAACAAATGTCATTTAATCAACTTTAGAAATAGAAATACATCCAGAGATAATGTCATAGTGAAAATATCCTATATATTAATAACTAATTACTAAGTGAATTAAATTATTTTTTATTGGACTTCATGTTTCCCAGGAACATTATGCCTTTACCGTTAATATCTATTCTCCAGACAGATGAAAACATATCGAGTTAATCCCCATAAAAATTTTCCAACTGATACCTTTCATGACACTATCAATGTATCTAGGGGATTACATTATCCAATCCATAACCCATGTATTACATGTATAAATAATTCCTCATATATAAAATAATACATTTAATTCATAAAGTGTATTCCTAATCAAGGGTCTATATTGGGTAAATGAAACATATTTATAAATATTTACATAGTTAATCAAATAACTTTCAAAGAAAACACAGTATATATAAATTGTATATAGTTTAGGAAATTTTTATATACATTACACAAGAATATTTATATTTATGAAATATTTATTTTCTAATGATAACATATTATAATAAATTGATTATTTTAAGAGAAAGTTAATAATCACAAAAGAATGTGATATTGAAAAATAAGATTTACCACTTGGTAATTTTCATGTCAAATAAAATTGGAAGATATATTGAGAATTGAAACATAAAATACCATTATTAATTAACTATTAAAGATATTAAATGTCAAAGAGAAATTATATACATCATATAAAGTTTAATTGGTGAAAACAAAAAATAAATTCAAATGGAATGTAAATTGAGGTGAAATCTCTTACCTCACATTTTATTTTTGTCAAACATGATTTAACATCAAGAATAGTGTTTATAATCATGTCATTAACTAACACCAAAAGAATATTAAAATGTATAATATCAAATATGATACTTTTATAACATTTTCTCACCCTTTCATTAATAATCATTATTTATTTTAATTATTTTGGGTGTTAATTGACTTGTTTTCTTACACGTGTTTTGTCATTAAAGGTATAGATATTTCATATATTATAGAGTTTACTCATATCTAGGATTATAATAAATTATAATTACAATATTTATAAATTAAATATACTTTTTGAACAAATTATTAATGATGGTTATGAAAAATAAAGTGTGTTATGATCATGGAGACATTAGGTTGTACATACGTATGTGTAACATTATCATTTCTCACCAATCATTATAGAAAAATGGGATCTAATATTTTAACTTTATATAATGGAAATAATATAATTAATAATATATTATATACATATATGTTCTTTATATGTTATGTGGTGATTAAAAGAGAGTCGCATCACTTCATAATAGTGGTAGTCTATACGTACACAAACAATGTTATCATCTTTGCGTGAGTGAAAATGAATGAAATAAAATGATATATATTATCATTAAATATTGATAAATATTTCATTAATATAATAATTATTTCATTAATATCACAAATAATCATTAACATTATATTTATCCCCTCCCACAGGATGTGTTAGAGAAAGATGAATCAAAACGATTCACGAAGCGGTAGTCCCCTACACACAGGAGGGACATTATCATATCTCCTAAAATATATAAGGTAAGAATTATATATGTGATATAATGAATATAAATGTATGAATATGTTATAAATATCACATATAAATTTTTTATCAATCATCATTCACATCATTGAGAGGTTGTAATTGAAAAAACCAACTATAATGGTTTGCAAGGCGGTAGTCCCCCACACAAAGGAATGATGATTTCTTAATCCATTTGATTGATGTGTGTGTGGTTATAGATCATAAAAATAACATAAAAAATCTTAGTATATGTAATATATTGAGGTTATTATATAATAATTTTTAAATATGAATTTAATAATGTGGATAGATAAATAAAATAAAGGAACACTTTGAAGAACATCACCACTGATTTAGGTATCCTCCTTTGGGTTTCACTAAAGCCTATAATGTATGGATTTACATACAAAATAAGGCTTATATGAAGAGGGTAAAGATGTTGGAATCTTATTTTTGATTATCTTGGAAGATCCAAAGTGGTTTAAATGTGTCAATAAGATATCAGAGTGGGTTGCCTTTTACATGTGGGGGAGAGGGCACAAGGGGTAATTTTGAAAATAATTGAGTGCAACCACATTTTCCATATGGAAAAAGGGTATAAATGGACCATTATAGAGACCTATAGGATTAATATTCAAAATACATCCATAAAATTGATATTTACATGTTTATTGTTAAATTTAACCCTTATCATTTCAGATTAACCCCCAGTAAATCAATTTTTTCTCAACCATGATAATAAATTTTAACAGTTTTAACAATTGATATTGGAAAAAACTAAGATTACCCAACAATAAATTATAAACTATTATGATTCCTGATATAGATTCCATTTTTAAAAATTCATTTAATATAATTGTAAAATTTTTATTTAAAATTAATCATGAATAAATGGTGAGAAAATAGATTTTTATTGTGAAAATACTCAGAATATTAAAATTATTTTCTATACAAAATGAATGTGAAAATGATAAAAATGAACAAAATTGGATTCATTGATGTACAATTTATCTATAGTGACATTAAAACAAATTTAAAATTCAATTTAAAATTATAAATTATTTATAGGAAAAAGAGGATTTCAGTTAAAATTCATTAGTTTCATTATTCATCAAAAAATGAAACATCATAGAAATAATCCCAAAAATTCACACTCAGATATTTTTTGTAGTATTATTTGGTTGTTTTTTAATTTTTTATATTAATTTTCCTAAACTTTAAAAATATGATTTTAAATTCACTGTGTGAAGAAACACTAAATAGTGTTTTTATTTAATTAAGTGTGCATCACAATCTATCAAGGAAATTAAGTTTCTTCTATAATAAATATATTCTACCATTTCTATGTGGTAAATTATTCCCCCCCCAAAAAAATTACCATTTAAATTTCATGTATATTACCTTCTAAATGGATGAGGGTAGTTCTTTATCCTAATATCCATTGAATCCAATGTTTATTCCTCAATTTTTTGATTTCACCAAGGCATTATTACAAGAATCAGGGCCTATGATAAGAATTAGTCAATTCTCCCTCTTATCCTAGGGGTCTAATAAGATTCTATTGGGGGGATGATTTTTTTGCATCGTCTATATTGCCTCCCCTTCCCTATCCTTCTTTCCCACTCGTCGTCGCATCTCCATTCCCCATATTCTCTCGACAGTTTACCTTTCATTATAGTTCCCCATGTTTCAGCCATATGATAATGAAAGAATACAATATGGAGGATGGTGATCATGAGGATGTTTGTATTGTTTAAGACCTTGGAATATCAATTGATTTATCTGCCCCCCCATTTTTCTATGATCCCTTAATTCAGATCTACAATAGTTGTTACATAAGGGTTTTGGGTTTGAGGTTCGGAGGTCTACAACATTTCATGCCCTCCTGAGTCAAATTTGGTTTTCTATATCATCATTGAGGTCATCATTTGGAACCTTTGGTCACTCATATTACTCCTCTAAAATCATGTTCTTCTACCCCTCTCCCAGTCATATTTGGAATGGACGTAAAAAAAAGGTTTTGGGATGAGTGGTTTGGCAGCCGTTTGTGTCTTGGATCATCCTGAGTCATCTTTATCTAGTAAAGACAAGTACTTTTTATGGATTAATTTTTTTTATTTTATAGTGGTAGATTTTTGGGATTATTCCAATGAAATATCAAGATATTTGATGCTTTTTGTCTTAAGATTTTGATCTATGTTTCTTATTTTTGGTGAAGTTTATTTCTAAATGTGGAGTTATCCATTGGTGTTGGGTATCCAGGGAGACAATATTTTTGTTGAGGCGTTAGTCTAATCCATATTATTCTCTTACTTAGAGATTACACCACTCATCTCCTATTCAGAACTGTGTGGGGGGTTTTTATGGTTTTTTGGGATGTGTGTTTGAGCGTTCAACAACGTTCTAGGAGTTTTCTCTCATGGTGACTTTATATTCGTGTTTGGGTTTATATTTGATGATCCCCGTTATGGTTGTGGAGATTATTCTTCTAGATATCCTTATATGTTTAGTGGTATTCTGGTTTTTTTCAGTGGCAACAAGGTGTTTTTTTGGGTGCTTCTCATCGAAGATCTGGTGAGGTCAATGTGTACAATTTTTTTTAGGGTGTATGATGTGATGTGGTTCATTAACCGAGGTTGTAATGATGGTTTTTATTTTAATTTTTCATTTTTAAAATATAATTTTAAAATATTATCCAAATGAAAATAAATTTAGATGTGGATGATAATAACGAGGTGATCATGAAAGTGATGGGTTGATGGTGATGATTATGAGATGACATTGTGCTCTCATCAAGTGGTTTTTTGAATATATTCTTCATGATTTTATATCAGCTGATGTTTTTTTTGAGGTTTGGAATTTTGTTTCTTCTTTGGATTTTGAATTTTTTGTTATTCAGAAAACTACATGGTTTCTTTTATAAAATTTTAAAAAATGTGAAAAGCACCTTTACCATTACATTCGTCTGATTCCAAAATACATGATATTGAGTATCAAGAATCTAGATGGGTTCTTCAGAGTAAGATAAATCATGATCCAACTCTATTTCATAATAGGTGGGCACATGATTCTGTTCTATAATGAAATTTCTTAAGAAATATATAAGTAACACATTGTTTTCTTTTGAGAGATATGGTAGCATTTCTATCTGATAAAAAAACTCCAATTATTTCAAGGATTTCAAATGGTCTGATATACCTTTGGAATATTTTCCCTTTCTTAATTAACCTTACAAATACCATAAATGGCGATACTTATAGGAAAACATGATCTCCTACATAGAATTACAATTATTTCTTCTGATTCTTTTCATAATAATTTTTCCGATGTACAGTTACATTAATGTCAACCAGAATATCCTTTGCATTTATTATTGTCACATTAATGTGTTATGGGCCTATGAGTTTCCTTTCAAAAAATTCATCCCAACAAGTAGAAGTATGAAATATCTATCCACATATTGCTTCATATGAATCCTTAGGGATACTTTAATGGAATGTATTATTATAGGAAAAACATAATAAAGGTAAATATTAATCCCACATAACATTAATGATGATAGATCAGGACTTCAACAGGTCTTCCATTAATGGTCCTTTCAGTTCATCCATCGGTTTGAGGATGGTAGGTAGTGTTCAAATGAAGCTCAGTATCAAGATATTTTTGAGTAATCTTCTAGAATATAGATGTAAAGTGGGGATATATATAAAAAAACAATTTAAATTGGTGTTCCATGAAGTCTTACAGATTCATTTATATAGAACCTTTCATGGTGATCATGTGGTAAATCTTATCTTAATGTGAGAAAATTTGCAGATTTTGCTAATCAATAAATGATAACACATATTGAATAGTTTTTTATAATTTCTTTTAGTAGTACAATGAATAATTCCATAGTAATGTCATCATATTTCCATATAATAATAATAATATTTTTCATGACTCCTATATGATGTTTCCTTACATCTTTGACTTTCTTAGAGAAAAACTTATAGACACAAAATCATCAATTTTTCTCTTCTTTTTACCCATCAAAAAATGTTCATTTTAAATTTATATACAACTTTCTTGTACCATGGTGTATAGGGAAATTTCATCTATGATAGTCATCCAACAGTTCAATTTTAGCTCTGGTATAGAAGAACACATAATATATTTCCAAATTTCAGAACATCATCTTTGAAAAAAAATATCATTGTTCACAACATTGTTCTACTTCTAAAATTTATAATTATATCATTGAGAATTATTTATCTTATATAATAAATATATTTTGAAATCATTTAAAAAATCATTGTTTTATCCCCTTCCATAGAAATTCACATATCCATATTTAAAATATTCCTGAACATATATACCTCTCAATCCTCATTTGGGTCATAATTCCATGATCATTGCTACTCAATGCATCTTCTACCTTACTTTCTTTCCCTGGGTGGTAGTGTATAGAGAAATCATAATCCTTGAGTAGCTTGATCCATGGACAATGTCTTTTATTGAGCACTTTCTATGAGAATATGTATTTTTGGATTTTATAATCTGTATATATCTCACATGTTTCTCCATAGTGGTAATATATCCATATTTTTAGCACAAATATTATATTTTCCAACTCAAGATCATGGGTTGGTTGGTTCTATTTGTGATTCATTAATTTCACATATAAACATGCAATACAATTTTCTGTTTTCATTAGGACACAACTGATTCCATTCTTCGATGCATAAATATTTATCAAAAATCCATCACATAATGAGGGTATAGTCAGAATCATAGAATTGACCAATCTATTATTTACTTCGTCAAAATTATCTTCACATTACTTTTTCTAAACCAACTAAACATGTTTACATGTATGATTTTTCAATGGGTTATCCAAAAATTATATATTCTAAATGGGTTGTTTACAGTAACCTTCCAAACCAATGAAACTACACACCTCATTTATGTTCGTTGGTATAGGGATTTATCCGAATGCATTTATCTTTGAATGATCAACTGAGAATCCATCATTGGAGACAATATAGCCAAGAAAATAAATTTTCTAAATCGATGAATCAAACTCACCCAATTTACCATAAAACTCTTTATTTTTAAGAGTATCCAAAATTATCTACTGTTTAATCTCATGGTACTTGTATATTTTATAATACACTACAATATCATCAATGAAAAACATTAAAAATCATCAATAAATTCCTTGAATAATTTTATAATTTGTTGCATAGAAACTGAGGGTGAATTAGTCTATCCCAATGGGATTACTATAAAATCATAATGTCCATATTTTATTGAAAATTCTATCATTGTAATGTATTACTTATTTACACACAATTAGTGGTACCTAGAAAAAGATCTGTCATTAAAAAATATTTGGTTCTATGAAGGTGATAAAATAATTCATCGATGTGTGGTAGTTGATATTTACTCTTTTTCATAATATCACTGATTTCCTTATAATTAATACACATCCTCATTGATTCATCTTTATTCCTAACAAATAAAATAGGTAATCCCCATAATGGTACACAATATCAAATAACTCCCCTATCAACAAACTATTTTAGTTGTTTCTTCAATTTCACTAATTCTATTGTGTCCATTCTTTAAGGAATCATTGATATTGATATTTCATTTGGGATTAAATCAATAAAAAACTCAACATCACACACTATGGGATGTCCATGTAATTTCTCAAGAAATATTTCAATGTATTCCTATAGAATAGGTACATCCTCCAATTGAAGATTACCATCCCCATCCCAATATGTTTTTTTTCTTCTTCCCTAATAATATTATTTATTTGAGCTATTGGGACTTGGGTCTAGATATGACTAAAATGATTAAGTGTCATCTCTAAAGATATGGGATTATACATCTTCCTCACAAATTATACGTTCCTTATTCTTACAATATATTTCTTTCATCTTATTTTGAAATTCTATCAACATAAAAAATTATTTCAAAGTAAAACATAGGTATGATAATACGGTTAGTGAATAAATAATGCATGTGTGTCCTAAGGGGGACTTCTTAAAACATAATTTTTACATTAATTCTTTTTACAATGATACTCCCTTGGGAGTTTTGAATGAAAACTCCATTATTAAATAAAATTGGAATTGTATTATTTTCGAAGAAAATTTTTTTGATATAAAAGAATTTAAGGATCCATAATCAAATAAATAATTAACTAATATTGAATATTGGATTAACGTACCTTTCACTATGTCATTGGATTCTTCTACCTCAAATTTAGTAATCAAAAAAGCTTTTCATTATTCCCCTTTAATTCTAATATGGTGGATTCCCATAACTATTAGGAAATTAGTGTGAATAATTTCCAATTTATCTATAGATAAAGTAATAGAAATCATTGATTTATTTCATCCCCTTTCATTCGTGAGATAAATTACTCATATCCCCACACTTGTAATAAACATTCATTCCTTTGAGTTATTTCCCATTAAATTTAATTCCACAATTATCACATGGTAAAAATTGATCCATCCCTCTCAACTTATTTGAAACATTCCTTTTTTCTTGGTACTTAGATGACCTATTATTTTTTTAGATTCCCTTGAATATGTATTATTGAGAGAATTACTCCTCATTTTATATGGAACATAATAATATTTCATCAAATGATGAAACATTTTGAGATAAAATACTCGTTTGGAGACATGGATTAATCCATTTGAAGAAATTATCGATCATGCACTCTATGTTGCATATTTAATTCATAGAACACATTTCCAACCTTGAAAGGTATCCTCGCAATATAAAAAGACGTTCATCTTAATTTTTCTTTAACTAAGTACATTTCTCTTTGTTTCAATTTATTTCTGATAAGGTAAATAGTTTTTAATGAAAGTCCCTATAAATGATTTTTGTTACATGAGTTCTATGTCTTCTTCGATCATAGTATTCTGGATCAATAACCACCATTGATTAGAATCGCCTTTAAGACAATACAATATAAGTGTATCATTTTCATTTTCACCCCATCCCATGAACCTGAATATCTTTTCTACATAAGTAATTCATTACTCAACTATAGTTGGATTAGTAGTCTCACTAAAATATGGGGTCTTCTATTAGAAAAATTGATCTTATATAGGGTTCTCTCGTGATGGAAGAGGTTTCTCTATCCAGGAAAGGTTGATTAAGATTCACCAATATAGAAATAATTTTATTAGCTCCAATACTACCTGTATTGGATATTTTTGTAGAGAAATCACTAAATTGACCATGAGTATTGATACCATTCTTCCTTCCCAACACCATTTCTAAAAAATGGCATACACTGGATTAGTTTAGTAAATTATGGATTTTAAATCATAATGTATAATTAAAAATATTGTGTAACAGTTATAATAAATTGAAAATTTATACATTGTAAATCAAATAATCATAAACCATATCTTCTTGAGGGATAAAATTACATTCGAATCCATTATAACAGACTGTAAATAAATTTTGAATTTTCCTAAGAATATCCCCCCTTGAGTGTCAAACCAGGTGTACCGTAAGAATCAATATTAGGTACTATGTAAATTTCAATTTATTCTTGATAAGCCTTTTTAAGACTTATTACACATAGGTACATCTGTTCTATAACAACATCCACTCGTAATATCTAGAAAGAAATGTATTTATAGGAAGAACCACATAATATATATCATTACAAAACAATAATATCTTTTTATATATATTCCATAAGATATTATCATAGGGTTATGCATCCTAATATATGTATTAATAATTATAAATCCCACAATTTCAACTAAATATCACTCTACTAAAAACTTTAATGACCCAAACCGTAGTATCCTGATGTTGTTGCCTTACATTATTACATTGGCATAGATACAATGTGTCAAATTTTTAAGGATAGATCAGTTTAGTAGTTTTGTAAATCCAAACACATTCATGATACCAATTCCTAATTTGTAATATTTATAAAATTACTAAAATTAGAAGCTCTTCATCCTTCAAAATCATTCAAATAATTTATGTTCATGCCCTTGGTGAAGAACAAAAAATTAGGGTGAGATTAAATTATGAGTATAGTTTATGTAAAACTTAATATATCATGAATCAATATGGAAGGTTAAATAAATGATCACATGTGAAATTTAAATAAGATGAATACATGAATAGATAATGAATAATAAATATAGGAATCTAAAAAACTGAAAAGAAATTCCATTTAATCAATAACAGATAATAAAATCCATCCAGATATTATTTCATATTGAAAATATCAACGATTTTAATAACTAAATAATCAATGTAATAAATTAATAATTATTTTATGTCATGTTTCCCAGGCACATGACACCATTACTATCAAGATACATCCTTAATATATTTTAAAACATACTATATAAAAACCTATTTGATTTAGACAAATGATTCATCTTGTAAGACTATAGATGCATCAATATACCTAAATTAACTTTTAACCACAACTTGTTTTGAATTTAACAATAATTCCTTATATATCAAATAGCTTATTGAATTCATAAATAATGTTCCTTATCGAATATCTATACTAATTATAGGATACAAATTTATAAATATTTCCCTAAATTTATTAAATAACATTCAATGTAAAAATAGAATGTAAATATGTTATATGGTTTAGTAAATAATCATATAAACTTCAGAATAATTTTGATGTTTAAGAGGAATTTAACATCCAATTAAAAATGGTCATTATAATTTGATTTTTTCAGGATAATTTTATTGAACACAAAATAAGCGATATTACAAAATTATATTTACTGCTCAGTAATTTTCATGTCTAAATCAATTTTATGAGATAATTCAAACTAAAATATAAAATTTCATTAATAATAAACTTTTCATAATATTGCATTTAAAATAGTCAATATAAGAACCACAAAAAGGTGAATTGGAACATTATAATAAATAAGTTTCAATGGAATGTAAATTTAGATTAAATCCATTACCTTAGGCTTCCATTGGATTTAATATGATTTAACATATTGTATTGTGGTTTTAAAAATTTCATTAACATAAAAACCCATATTAATATTTATAATATCATTTATGACCCTTTTTTATTGTCTTATCACCTATTCATTAATAATAATTTTATTATTTTCATTGGTTAGGGTTTTAATTTTTTGGTTTCCTTATGTGTGTTTTGTCATCAAATATGATGTCCATTTTCATATTATAGAGTTTAATCATATTAAGAATAATAATAATGACATAATTATAATATTTATACATTTATTATAAATTTAAATCGAATAATGAATAATTTTAAAGAAAAATTGCATATTTTATGATCAGGGAGATACTAGGTCATACATACTCAAGGGAAATGTTTCAATTTCTCACATATCATTTTAGAATTATGGTAAGTAATGTTTTAATTTTAATGGATTAAAATAATATAATTATTAGAATATAACATTCATATATATTTCATCCATGTGGTGTGGATATAAATAGAGAGTCACATCGCTTCGTGAAGGTTGTAGTCCACATTAACACAAATGATGTCATCATCTATGTGTGAGTGAAAAAAGAAGAAATAAAATGAAATATATTATCATTAAATAATAATAAATATGGCAGTAATATAATTATTATGTTATTTATATATTATATAATCTTTAATTTTATCTTTGTCAACTTCCATTAGAAGTGTTAGTGAAAGGAAAATCACAACACTTCCCAAGGCGGTAGTCTGACATACACACAAGTGACATTATTATATCTCCTTAGGAATAGAATATTATATATATATAATGTTTCAGGATGTATAAGTATGGTATATATATCATATATAATATTTATATCCATCATCATTCCCAACCTTGAGAGATTATAATGGAAAAATGAATGACATTGGTTCGTGAGGCTGTAGACTATCATACACAGCAGTGATGATTTCATAACTCATCGGATGGATGTTTGTCTAGTTTTAGGTCATACCCTTAACATAAAAACGTATCCATATATGGATTATTATAATTTTGTTATATAATAATGGTATATTAGGAATTTATGGAGGGGGAGGGAAAATAAAATAAAGATGCTCATTGAAGAACTTTACCTCTCCTTCGGGTATCCTACTTAGGTTGGAACTAAATCCATGAGTGGATGGATTTATGGAAACATTATGGCCTCTAGGAATAGGATAAGTAATTTGTGAAAGTATTTATGTAGTTAATGGGTGAACCAATTTTGTTTTAATTTTTTAATAGGATAGAATATGTGGTGTCCTTTTATATGTGGTGGAGAGGACACACTTGGTATTTTTGAAATGAATTGAGTGGTCCCAAATTTGGCTAATGGAAAAAGGGTAAAAAATATACCATTATAAAACAATATATGTTTTATGATCTAAATATACGAATAATATAGTTTTTGAAATGTTTATAGGTAAATGTAACCTTTATCTTTTCATTTTCTCTCCCAAATAATCCATTTTTCCTTAACTATGGTAGTCAATTTTTACAATTTTCACAGTTCATTTTGTTCAATAATTATATCAACCATATTTGTTGTTATTAATTATTATGATTCCAAATATGGAATACATTTTTAAAAAAACATTTCATAAAAGGGGAAAATTTTTATTTAAAATTATTCTTACTTATGCGAAGATAAATCAAAATTTAAAAGTTAAAAGTATTAAATGTTTGAAATGTTTTTATATAAAAATAAAAATCATAATATATTCAAATGACCAAAATTTTATTAATAGATTTATAATTTATCTATTTTTACTTTAAAACCAATTCCAAATATAATATAACATTATAAATTATTTATAAGAAAAGTCAGTTTTCAATTGAAATTTAGTATTTTCATTATTCATCAAGAAATAAATCTTCTCAGAAAAATACCAAAAGTTAACTATAACATAATTTCTATATTCTATTTTAAAAAATGAAGCGTATTTTTTCATATTAATTTTCTTAAGGTGTTAAAATTTAATTTAAATTTTAGTTCAAAATGTGTGACTAAACATTTTTTTAGACCTATGGTGCATCACAAGCTATCGAGGAATTTAAATTTATTCTAAAATAAATATATTTTATCATTTTGGGATGGTAGAAAAATAATGTTTGTTTCAGTTTAAAATAACTTTATAGTTTAAAATAATTTCCATATTTCGAAAATTTTGAAAACATTATCGGATTTTCTTGATAATTTTGGAAAATAATATATATGTCATCATTAACTGATAGGAGTTGATTGCATATCTGTTTAGCACACAGTGTGGCTGGTATGACTGAAAGTGTGTATTTTAATTTGAAATTGATATTTTAGTAAAATATAAACATCACTTACTCCAAACTAATGGTGCATTCTGATATTTTTATTATAATTAATAAAAATTAATTAAAATACATGTTTGATGTTTAGGATTTTGTTTTACATCAATCTATCACATGGTGTTCTTGGTAAGACTCATTGTGTGAGTTTTAATTTTAATGATGAAATTTTATTTCAAAGTGAGATCACTCTTTGAAATATAATAATACCTACTCATTGAATCTTGATACATTACTAAAATGATCTATAAGTTAGTTTTTTTCTTATAAGAATCATCTTCATGTAAATTTGATATTGGAACCAAATATTTTCATAGATGAAAATGTAGTATGGTTTTTGTTTGTTTTAAATCCATGATTGGTTTATCAGGGTGTCTTCATGGAAAGTGGTCTAATGTTACAATCTAGAAATAGTGTTGAAGGTGGCTATGTTTCCCAGTGTTTACCAAATATTTCGGGTCAAATAAATAGATAATGGAGATTGGTGTCTTTAGAAAACAATGTAATGTGAAGGATTGTAGGTTCATTTGCATGTTGTTTGAAATGTGTCTTTCATTATTGTCTCATAAAAATATGAAAAATTATATAATTGAGGGAAATATTTTTTTCATTGCACGTAATAATCTTACAAACCCAATGTGCATTAAAAGTGAGTTTAACACTATAAGTGTTTTGGGATTATTGTTTCAAAATATCGAAATTTTATGGGACGCACGAAAGGATCTTATTGATTGTTCTGACATCAAATCCATCCTTATGTTCATGGGGTTTGACGCACAAGGAACATATATGTCAGTTTATCGAGGACTATAAATATTCACCTACCCCCACTCAAGACTTAAAACTATTTCCAATGTAGATCTCATGTCTCTACCGCATGAAAGAGTTGTGTGAAGAAGACTTATCTAAAGTAAATAATACATGTAGGAGTATTATTTAGTCTCTAAAGACCAAGTGAATCTCATAGTGTGGTTTCATGAAAGATAAGGGTAGAGTAAAGGAATTATTATGCGATAATAGTAAAACATGGGCATAAGAAAATATTGTAAACATAAGTGCATAGTTTAGCTACATTCATGTTTTGAATATCTGAGTTGTTTGATCAATGGTTTCACGTGAATCCATTCTGGGTTTAGAATCCATAAGTTTCTCATTCTAGAAAAGGAAAAAAACTTCAATGATAATATATTTAATATAATTTCAATTAAATAAATTGAGTATGACTTCTCTCAATGTAGTGTTCTTGGGGAGTCAATTGAAGTGATCTGATAGAGGAAGTATTTTATCCCATTAATATTGTAATGGGAATTTTCCAAAAATATAGTGACTATGTAATAACATTTATATTCCATAACTAGTTATGATTAGTGTATTTTGGTACAACTAACACACTATCAGCAATTTCTCCTTAGACTATCTCTCAGTGGTGAACCGTTTAAAACTATTGTGCTGTCAATTTGATTGTGATTTTTTTGTTCTATAGGTTTCCATCGGACATGTCTAACATGTTCATAACAATTTGTGAATAATATTTGTAACATAAAGAAGAAAATTTACACCCAGATTCACCCATCCCCTCTCAGGGTGTTCTGGGATCCTTCAAGTTGTATTCAAGGGTATAAGTTTCTATAGTTTAATCTATCCTATGTTGTTTTCATGGAGAATTCAGTAAATGTTAAGGGAGCACCCTCATTAATGGAAGAAACATCCAAATTCAGAAAAGGGGAATGAGATATCATCATACATATCTAGGAATGTAAGTTCTTTTCTCCACTACATAATGGGTATATATCACTACTCAAATAGTTATACCAATTACTGATACAGACAGGAAAATGCATCATGTAGATGAAAAATCATATAATTTACTTACTTAAGCACTATCTGATCAAATATATCTAAAGTTGATGAGATTTACTTCAAAAAAGTATATGTATGAAAACTATAGAATATATATGAAGGGTATAAAAATGTATTGGAGGGAAAACTCCAATTTTTTCACAATAGGTCTTATGATATAGTGATGCATCCTAATAAAACTAAAGATACATTTTTAAATTGAATTATTGAAGTTATTGGAGATATATGAGGACTTATATAAAAAAAGACATTAAAATTTTGATTAAAATATTGAGAAGGCCTCCACCTCTCTATATTCCAAAAGTTTCAACCCTTGAGAAAAGGGATATATCAAAACATTATTTGGATGATTTGAAGAGAGACCTGATGACAGGTGAAATGAGAGTCAAACCAAATGTTGAAACCCAACATGTTATAAAGGAAATATCTTTCTAAACCATTTAAAAGATTAAAATTTATAGTGAATGTGTAGATGATGGTAATGAAGAAGATGAACTTAATTATATTTTTTTAAGAAATTTTATAGTGGAAAGGGAAAATTTGATGGAAATATTACCCTAGATTGTTTTCAAAGTGGTAGAGTTAGGACCATTACCTCTCGGTGCTCAAGAATGTTTGAAAATAAAGAAAGTGAAGCTGGAAAATGAAGAAGCATCATAAAGGTTTTTTCCAAATGGGAGTCTTCAAATATGGAATGAAATTATAGTAAATGGGTATTGTCTATAATGAATTATATGATGATAATGAATTATTTGAGGATAAATAACCAACATTTAAATATGGAACCCATGAATACAAGATAGTTATAGATGGAAAGTCAAACTAATCAAAAATAAATCTAGAGATAATCCGTTTATTATTGATGAAGATATCAAAATTTAACATGAAGATTATCCTGGTAAACATGTCAATCAACGAAAAAAATAAAAATTATTCAGTCGTTCTAGAAGTGTTATTAAAATATATTGATCGGATTGAAGTAGAAATTGATCGACTGGATGAAGTATTAAAAGAATATTCAATAAGTTTGGAAATCTTTGAATATTTAGTATAATTGAATCTCTAGATTGAAGAAAGGGAAAATGGCCTCAATGAAGATATATATAGACTAGAAAAGATTTTTATGCCAACTGAGGGCCTTGAAGAAGAACTTATCACTCTAAGGATTATACTATAATGACAATCAAATTAAAATAAAATAAAGAATTAAATAAATTCTGAATGATTCTCAAATGTTGAGTTCTTATGGAGAGCTAAGGGTGGTTTTGAAGGAGTACACAGTGATTTGGATGACCAAATCTCCACATGCATGAGAAAAAGTGGAATTGGTTGTGATTCTTAAAAAAACATTGTAATCAAGTTAAACCAAAATAAAGGGAAGCTGAAAGATGGGAATATTATAAAGAAACCATAAGTCTATACAAAGAAGGCCTCAAATAAAATTTAAAGTAGATCAAAAAACCATCCATTAGTATCCAGAAATGATCTCCAACCAAACACGTTTCCTATGGATGGGGACTTGAGGAGGAATATAAGTGAGAATAAATTTCACATTTTGAAATGTCAATTTTGTGGTTATTTAGGCCATTCCATGTCATATTGTGAAGAGGAATGAAGCCTTCTAGATAGGGAAGTTCATGGAAGTCAATTAAGAAGAAATAATCCATATCTGTCATCTTATAGAAGAAAATAGTTTATATGGATACTATATTTATTTTTCTAACTATGAGAACAAAATTATTTATTGCAGGAAGTGGAATAGAAGAATTAATTACTACAGAACTCAGAGATAAATTAATAATCTCCCATCAAGGGAATTTTCTCTTATGAATTGGTATTCTCCCCTAGAAGAAAATGATTATTATAATGAACCAATTCGTATTTAAAGGATATTGGAAATTTCATCTTTATGATGTACTCAATATAATATTTCATTTAATGAATAGAAGAAAATCTAGATATCGTATCTTACATATGTCACTTTGAAAGATGCAAAGAACTATAGAACCTAGATTCATGACAGAATATGATCAACCCAAATGATGGAAAAATGGAGATTTATTGAAATATTTAATGAAAAGTGGTGATGGAATAGTTCGGTTCGACCATGATGGTGCTTTAATGATAAAAGGTACTGGAAGTACAGAACTAGCAAATAATGAGCTAAGAAAAACTGATGTTCATTATGTGGATAGTTTACATCACAATATCCTAAGTGTGAGTCAATTATGTGACTCAAGAATGATAGTAACATTTAATAAAAGGTGGTGAACTAGAAAAGGAATTAAATGGAATTCTCTCATGAAAGTATACTGAATATATGGAAACATTTATGAGGTTGAAAGTAAAAAATAACTTTTTGTACCTAATAGTTAAAGAAGAAAACAACTAGAGAAATCCAAGGTTGGGTCACATTAATCAATAATACATGGAAAATATATCTATGATAAATATAGTCATGGATATCATCAATCTAAATTGTTAATGGGAAAAGACTTGTGATGCTTGTATACGAGGTAAGTTGGTCTGCAATTCATATCCACCAAAAAAGATAATGGAATAAAATATTCTTGATCTCACCCACATAGATCTATTGGTCCAATAAATGTGGATGGAACATATGGTGAGAGTTACATCATTATTTTCATTGATGAACTTGTTATAATGGCTTGTTTTATGGTTATACATTGGAAATAACAAGTGCAAGACTATTTGAATAGTTATCACTAAATATTCAAGAATGAATCTTGACGTACAATAAATTTTATATGATATAAAAATTTAGGGGGATAAAAATACATCGAATTTGAAAATTAAATAAAAAATGTCGAATAATTCTTAAGATTTATAGAGTAGAAACCCCAAAAAATAGAGTTTTTGAATGCACAAATCAAAAGAAGAACAATATTTCCAGAACTACACTGATTGACAGTCGGATCTCTTGTCATTACTAGAAAGAGGATAATCAAGAAGTAGTGTATACTCAAAATTGAATAGGGATTTATATAAGATAATCCAAGACACCCTGTGAGTTGTGACATGGAATTCAGCCCCCTTTGAATTATTATTATTAGGTTTTCATACATAAATTTTTAATATGAAACAATGAAAGAAATCATGTGAAGTATGGTCATATTGTAGATGAGGGAATATTTTTTATATATTCAATAAAGATAAAATGCATAAAAATGATTCAAAAATCATCTTGTAAGAATTTTTAAAATAATTGATGTTAAGATAATTTAGGATAAGACAACAAATACCTCAAGGATATCATATACAGATTGGATAACAGATGAAGAAGACAGTTTACATGAAATATTTTCAAATTCAGATGTAGATGAAGGAATCAAATACTATCAAAGGTCACACAACAATGGTGATTCATAATAATAATTAGAAGAGGAACCCATGGTTGATGTAACTTCATCTAAACCTCATAGAAGAAATATAAGAGCATAAATTTATCTATTGAATGTCATTATGAATTGGAAATCACCCATGCAAAAAAGGATAATGGGGAGTGAATCACATTCTTCCTTACTATCAATTATAGAACAAACCACATTTTTGTTTTAAACCATGAATGAATAACATGATCAGATTGATAGGAACCATACGCTGGATCTTGTTAATAGTCCTAAACCCCGAAATTTGATTGGAAACAAATGTATTGTCAAAAAAATTTGAGAAGCATGTAAATGCTATCAAAAACAAGGAACACCTTGTGTGCAAAGTTGATGTATTTATTTAATGAATTTATTTCAAAGAAAAATTTTCTCCGGTGGAGGGAAAATAGTGTATTAGCATTTTCCATTCTATAGAAATTCAAAGAGGATATTATTTTTATGAGATGGATATCAAACCCATATTAATTAATGATGTTATTGATATAGAAGTCTATATTTAACAACTAGTTGGTTTTATAATTGTTTATGATTTAGAAAAGGGTTTTAAATTAATGGAGGCACATTATGGTCTAAATCAGGAACCACTATAATAGTATTATCAATGATATTCATATATGAAGAAGCATAAATTAAAAAGATGATGTTTCCCTCAGAATATTTATGTGAATAATTCAATGGAAGAACAATTTATTGTGATGATATATGTGTATTTTATTATATACGAACGAAGTAGGAAGGGATCAGTAAAATAATTTTCTAATCAAATGAAATCAGAAATTGAAATTGAAATTATTGGTGAACTCACATACTTCATGGGGATATAGGTGATTCAAAATAATGATTACAATTTCCTATTGAAGGATAAATATGAAATATATATTCTAAATAAAATCAAAATTAAAGACTCTAAATCAATGTAGACTCTGATTACGGTTTGGAAAAACATGGAAAATATGGGGATTGGAGTTCTGTGGATCCTACCATGTAAAAGTGAATCATTGGAACCATATTATACATGACTCCGACATGGGAACCTATTTTTTTTGCAACATGATTAACAACCCACATCGAAAGAAATCCAAAGGAAAATCATTTTATGTAGTTAAACAAAGCATGAGGTATATTATTGTTATACTCAATTTTGTCTTATACTTCACTATTTGAATAGATAATGAATTAGTGAAATTTACTGATGCCGAATGGGCTGCGGATATGGTGGATTTAAATTCCACAAGTGGTGGAGCTTTCATCATAGGAAAAAAATTTGTGGGTTGGTTAATAAATAAATAGGAAATAACTTCTCTTAGTATGGATAAAGATGATTATATTTATATTAAAAAGGCTTGCACTCACCTATTGTTGATGATGCAACAAATAATTAATATTGGGGATGATGTGAAATAGTCGATGGTGATTCAATATGATAATATGATCTCGACTGATATAACAATTAATATGGTTCAAAAATCTCATATAAAACATATTGATGTCAAATATCACTTCATCAAAGAAAAATTTGAATAAGGTATAATTAAAATGGAACACATTGGAACTAATGGCCTAGTGGAATAAATTTTGATTAATGAATTGGCAGGAAATACCTTTGAGAAATATTAGTTGAACCTTGGTTTTCATCCACCTACTAATGCATGAGAAGGTTATAAAAAGTCCCCTCTCCATATATGAGTTAGTAGATTTAATTCTTTTTTCCAATAGATTCCAGATTATGCGGGATATATGATCCAGGAAGAGTGTGTTATTCTCTATGAAAGTAAAAACATTAGTCCTTTGAAAATATTTAAAAATGGGAAGAGTGGAGAAATTAATCATGAAAAATGTGGGGAATGAGAAAGAAACATTTTTATGGGTTCTTGGTTGCAGGTTTGGGAACCATGAAATGCTTCTGTGACATGATGAGAATTTGGTGTTATGAGGAAATAATCTAAGCTTTTCATATACATTATTAAGCATTCCACAACATGAGAACCCAATTCATGCTTCCTCTATTGGTTTTTTCATCACTATTTTCTCATATATACTTAGAATGTTGGATGACTTCATTCTCTCATTTCAGGTTTTGATAGTGGATGGTGCTTTATTGAATTTATCTGAAGATTTCCAACCAAACCTAGGGGGGATATTATTGGAACAAAAAAAATTTAACCAAAAAATGGAGCCTTTTTTTGTTTTTTTTAAATCAACATCGGGATTATCAAGGAGTTTTAATGGAAATTGGTCTTATGGTAAAATCTGAAAATAGTGTTGAAGGTGGTGTCATTTCACAGTGTTTGAAAAAAAATTGGTCTAATAGTTGGAGAATAGAAAAAATGTGTCTTTGGAAAAGGAAGTTGTGCACATGATTTTAGTAGCTTAAATATATTGTGCTCAAGGATAGTTACATGACCATCTCATAAAAATATGGAAAAGGAAATAATCTTTCTCAAGTATTGTTTCTATGTAGAAGATTATTATGCACCTAATGTGACATAAAATTTTACTTATGTACTTGAGGAGTTTCGGTTTTATTGCTTCAAGATATAGAAAATTAATGGAATGCAAGAAAGGATATTAAATGCTAAATGTGATGTAAAATAAATCCGCACACACAGAGGGGGTTGACACACAATTAACATATTTTCAAGCTCATTGAGGCCAACAAATATGAGGATACCCCCACTTATGTCATAGAACATTTTCCAATGACGATCTGGTGTTTCCTTCGCATGAAAGAGTTTGGTGAAGAAGACTTACATGTACAAGATATTATGTGAAGGATGTTTTGTGAGTATATAAATACTATGTGAAACTCACGGTGTGGTTTCATGAAATATAAGGGTTGATGGAAATGAATCTTGCACAAAAATAATAAATCCAATGTGTAAGAAAAAGTGTTACGTGCCAGTGCAGAGTTGCGATACGTTCATATTTTGAATATCTGGTATTTTGATCAGTGTGTTCATGTACATCCATTCAATGATTCGTTGCAAGTAGATTCTCATGATATATATGTACAATGACAATAATTTTAATCTATTTAAGAGTCCATTAATTCAATAAACTATGTATGGATTCTCCCATATGAGTGTTATGGGGGAGTTAATATAAGTGATCTAAGGGACATGGTGTGTTATCCCTAAAATATTTTAAATTTAGCATGCCTAGAATAAATTTAGTTTGTCTAAAATTATATATTCCACAACTAGTAAACATTAGTTAATTTTTGTATTACTGACACACTTTAAACATATACTCCTTAGACAAGTCCTTAGTGGTGAACCGTGTAAATTCAATGTGTAGTCTCTTTGCTTGTGATTTTTTGTGTTTTGTTGGTTTCCAGCATACATGTTTAACTAGTTGCTACCAATTTCAAAAAAAAATCCATCAATTTATGAATACAAAAATTACAATTTATGTAACGCCCCGACCCTAGTTACCCAGAGTTGGTGCATTATTTTAATACATTGTCATGATTACAAGGAATCAAGTTCCGAAGGACTGATCAGTTTAGCAGTCTTGGAAAAATAGATCACATACATGAATGTTACATTTTCACTTTATGACGTACAAAACAACATAAATAATCTTTATGAACTCCATTATTCCCTTGTCTTAAACCGGCATATCAATGAAATTACACTTCTTGGAATCCTGGGAAAAATAAAACATAGAAAGGGGTGAGCTCAAATTCTCAGTAAGGGTAAGAAATACAGCGGAAACTTTCAAAAATAAGCATAAACATTTAAGGCAATGTATAAAACTAAAACAAAATCCTTTTAAACTTGAACTTCAGCATAATATGGCATAAATAAAATGAAATAATTCCATTTACTTATTCACATGGATATTCTACTAATCGAATAATCACATGCAATATCACTAACCACATTCATAATGATAGAATGTAGGATGCTAAACTTTAATTTCTATATCGAGGCCTCGTGCCAAGACCTAAGGGATAACTGTAACCGGAACCCAACCCGGAGAGCCTCTGTAACCAGACTCCATCCCAGAGTGCCTCTAATAACCGGACACCAACCCGGAGTTCCTCTAATAACCGGACACCAACCCGGAGTGCCTCTAATAACCGGACACCAACCCGGAGTGCCTCTAATAACTGGACACCATCCCAGAGTGCTTCTAATAACCGGACACTAACACGGAGGGTCTGATTTAACCAGACCCCAACCCAGAACATACTAGTCCAACACATTCATCTTAAGAAGAGGATGAAATATAACATAAACATTCGTATTAAAACTAACATACAAAATGTAAAAACTTTAATCATAAACCATTAATGGCATTCAAATAACTCATCCATAGTCAAAAATATCACAAAACATTCAATACAATATGGATGATTTGTATCATAATAAATCAACTTGAAACAAGTGTAAAATTTATCAAAGTATGTTGACATAGATGAAATCAATACTATTTTAGAGAAATATCTCTTTCTTTGAAATCATATAAAAGTCTCGTAATTATAAAGAAAACCTTTATTTTGAAAATATCTTTATAAGCTTGTGAAGGAAGCTTCAAAGGTGTAATAATGGTGGAGAATAATCGCACCCACCCTATAAGTTAAAAAAAGACATTCTTACCTTAATTGTTTTCAAAAAGGTTAAAAGTAACTTGTTTCGAAAACGTTGGAATTATTCCTTTTAAAACATATAAAGTCAAATAAGGGTATAAATGACTTTAACCCATTGTCTATTAAATAGTAAATTTTTTTTGAAAGGCATTTTTAAGAAACATGTATGTGGATGATAAAGATTTCCTAGAAGATAATTACGTATAAACAACCTCAGATAATGAAGAGATTGTGAAATAAACCCTTACCAATTTGGTAACTTACGAAACATACACACCATGAAAGAGGTATCATATAATTAATATGTAAATAAACATAAATTAAAGTGTATTACACAAAGAAAACAATTATAGGCAGTACATACACCACACAAAAGGTAATAGTGGCAATATGGCATGAATCTCACAAGAATAAGGAGTGAGATGAAAACCCCTTACCTTGCACTTTCCTTTAGTCGAGGGTACGTTTAACCTCCTGTACGAAGATCATAGTATGTTATTAAATTATACCATAACCATATTAATATTTATGATATCATACATGATTCATTTATGACTTTATATTACCCATTTAATAATAATTTCCATGTTAAGTTAACATTTCGGGTAATAATCACTTTCTTTATCGTACGTGTTTTAACTTGTCACTCTTGGTTGTATCACTTAGATCATGATTTAAATACTTCCAGAATATAAAATATGATAAATATATCATATATATTTATAATATAAATATGTATAATAGACATATATATGAAATGGAAAACACCGTTTATGGAGACGGTAGTCTGTACGTACGCATAAACGCTGTTTCTGTTTTCATATATTATTGAACGGAAGTATGTGAATAAGATATATGTAAGTACATAAATACTTATATATATATATATATATCTCCATTAGCATTATTATGTCATATATTACATACTTATTAGTATTATATATTTTTATAATCGTCGATGAATGGTGAACTTGGAAATGAATCTCATCGCATCGTGGAGACGGTAATCCGTACGTACACACGAGCGAAAATATCATTTTTTGATACTAAAATAATATATAATTGGATGGTATATCATATATACATAATCATTATCATGTTATATTTATTATTTACATGAATTAAAAATAATTATTTTATCCATCCAAATAATAATATATTGAATAACAATTACACCACGACGTGGAGACGGTAAGCCGTACGTACGCACGTATGGTGACATGTCATTCAAAGGATGGATATAATACTGAATATGGTTTTACCATATTTATAATAATATTAAAGTATATAGGAGATACTGGATTCATTATTTTAGAATGGTAATAACAAATAAAGAAGAAGTGGAAGAAGAAAGGAACCTGAATAAGGGTGGTGAAATCATTACCTCTTCTTCGTGTTCTTCCTTTTGATTTGATCAAAAAGGATCCGTAGGAAGGATTTTTGACTAAAGGAAGGCCTATAGGATGATGTGAGGGAAGTTGAGAGAGTATTGTGTTAGGGGTTGGCCGAACCAAAAGGCTTTGAAGGTTTGAAGTAATGAAAAAGGTGAGTGTCCTTTTATAAGAGGGGTGAGGGGCACCTTTGAAAAAACTAGAAATATTATTTTATAATAAATTCATATTCGTTTTATAGTGGTTCCAAAGTGGATTATTTAAAGGTTAAGGTAGGTATGGGATGAAAACTACTCAACCAATATAATTTAGATAGGTTTGGGTCATTATATTCTCCTTATCTTTTAGTTTTAACACTTAGTTAATTAGTTTTACACTTACCATGTCACTTTGTAGTTTTATATTATATATTTAATAAACATACAATATACATCCAAGAGACCCCAAAGTGGTCCATTATTGATACAACTATCATGATATAAGTCTCTTGGACGAACCTTATATTTTTAGAAATTTAATATCAATTAATTATATAATATTTGTTTTAAAAACTATTTTATGTCAATTTTGACACTATTCAATAATTGACTTTTGTAAAAATCATAATAGAATTATTACTTCTAAAAAAGTTAATTAAATCAATACTAATATGTCATAGAATCCTAGAAAATTATTTTAATTCATTAAAAGTCTCAAATTATATTTATTTGGGTTTTTATAATATCAATTATTTTAATTTTTCACTATTATGGTAATTACTGCATCATCATTGTGTCATAAATAAATTAAATTATTTAATGTCTAAAAATTATAAATAAACTACCATTATTTAGGAAATCATTTTATATTTCTAATTAATATTCATAGTCAAAAATCCAACATATATAACCCTATGTTAATTTGTTTTTCTAAAAGATATATGCTTATGTCATTTTTGTATTTATTTTAACTTAATTAATATAAAGTTTCATTATCACTTACAAGTGGCTCCATGGGGTCCAACAATCGACCCAAAGATGCCCATGGTCGTAAATGTATCAACCAATACTGTTAGGACACGTTTGAAGTTAATTTAGTATTATTATAATATTATTTTTTAACCCTTATTTACCAGATTTACCCTTTAACCATGGTAAATAAAATATTTACCGAAGTAATTATTCAAAATGTCTAAAAATAAAAGTTACATATTTACACAATTTGAACATCCTGATTCCAAATATGGAATCCATTTTTTCAAATTCAAAACATAGAAGTGGCAGAAATTAATTTAAAATTAATTCCCGTTGTCAAAACAAAAAGCGTGTTTTTAAGATATAATAACTATCAAAAGATTGATACTTGTTTATGTCCGGTTTAATTGTGAAATTATGTCCAATGACCAAAATTTTATTAAATGGTAAAAATATATTCTAAATATACTTAAAAACCACTCAAATTCATAATTTATCACTAGTAATTATTTTTATTAAAAAAGTTTTTTTAATTAAAATTTAGTAATTTTCACTATTCATCAAAATATTAAAGTTATCTGAAAAGTACCAAAATATCACCTTAGGCTAAATTAGATACTAAGAATACAAAAATGAAGTCCATTTGGGAGATGAAATTTCTAAAATTTTAAAAAGTAGGTATTACTATTCATAACGACTACTTTGATTGGTCGTGGTGTGTGTTAGAACTCGAAGTTGCGTAGAACACACGCTATTGTATTATTCAAAGAGAAGCGTACCATGGAAGATCGGGGTGTTACATTCTACCCTCCTTCAACAAATTGCGTCCTCTCAATTTGATATTGTTCTTTGAAAGTAAATGTTGAAAATAGAAAATAACTTTGAGGAAAAAACCCATATCAGAAATTTGGTTAATAAAATTTTAGTCTTAACAAGATGAAAAGAGAAATAAAAGGGTCACCACAAAATTATGATCACGATTAGAAGGACATTGGTGTAAATTATAGACATATAACTGGAGGAAAAAAGTAAATATTTATAGGTAGTGATTGAGGTCATCAATCACAAAAAAGTATAAAATTGAGGTCCTTAAATTCATCAATCTACGATGATTTAAAATACCATCGGTTCAACAAAACATAAGGTATTAGGATAACACATTTTTGAAATTTCAAAATATGTTAGTTGAAATCCCACATCGAAAAATATTTTAATGAGGCCTCTATTTAAAATAAAGAGTGAAAAGTATAAAGATTTCCGAAAATAACACATACTAGGGTTTCATGTAGGAAAATATGGATATCGAAGAGAAATATAACCATCAATTATCTGATGGAGAGGGGTAGAGAACATGGCTATGAAAAGGCCAACAATCCCAAAGCCATAAATTAGTAATGATCTAAGGTACCATCTAGGACAACATTTTTGTTCTAAGTTCCTTTTATTAATTTTGAGGAATATATTTATGATATTGTCTTAGATCATAAGGAGATATACTTACTTTATAATTAGAGTTTTATCCATTAATAAATTTCTACAAAAAACTTATCTTTCACCCCAATACATAATACAACTAAAAAATACTCTATTTATCCTAATCCTATAGGGTTCCAAATATAATGAATTTATATTTCACATATCAGACCCTTTATGTAAAGAAACTACATTATACCATCCAGGAACTTCATGTAGCACAATGGTTGGCGATAAATCCCAATTGCACTATGTTTGTGGGTTCGATTACCATAGCTTTGTCTGACACGATGGGTCGTCACACGGTCTACGTGTTTTCCTTTTATAAATGTCCAAAAAAACTAACCTTTCAAACTTAATCCATTCCAACCATTAGACTTATCCAAAATAATATTATCCAAACTCACAGTCCAAAATTTACAAGGAAGTTAAATATAATGAGGATCCTTTTTTCCAGGTAATAACATGTGAATGCCTTCCTCATATATTCTTTTAAAACACCGCAACATCCTGAAGTACTAAAATCATCCATATCTTATTCCAAAATCACTACCTCAATATTAAGACCATATTAAGGTTTATCTTTCCTTCAACCATGTAATTTCCAAAAAAAATTACCTCGCTGTAGAGTTGCATTTCTTAGTACCATAAAATCTCAAATCCTTAATTAAATAGTACTACAGTACAATCCTTATTTATTTCCAGAACATCATTGATACAAAACTTAAAAGAAATAATTCTAAAATAAAAACATAAGAACACTAGTCATTCCTCTTCATCTTTGGTAGTATCATAACTTGATTATTATCTAACAGAATCATTTGCGGTATAGTCTGATTACTGGGACATTGGTTCTCATAGTGTCCAAACTCCTTGAAAATGAAGCATTGTACATTTGAAACCATTTTCTTACCCTTGCAGTCACGTACTTTTTTCCATTTTCCTCCACACTTATAACAAACTCCCATTCCTTTCAGGAAAGTTCCAGGGTGTTTCTTTCCACAGTTATCACATATGGGAAAATTCTTTTTTCTCTCTTCCCTTTATCCATCTTTCTCTCTTCCATCCTTTTCTTCTCTTGTTTCCCTTCAAAGCCATAGGAATATGAGAATTCTTTACTCATCTTATCAACACATGATACTATTTCTTCATATGATGATAATATGTGGGAATCTATTTCACTTATAAATTCTGTCTTAGGACCACGAAAGATATGATCCTTCTTACTCTTTGGATCATACGTAATATTGTAGTTCACATTCCTTCTAATAGGTTCCATTTCTATACAATAGCATAAACTAGTTCAGTTTATGAATTGCAATGAATAATTACCAAACTTGTAAAATACCTAAAACAAATTGAACAGTTTATGGAAATAATCATTAATAATAAAAATGTTTTCTTTGAGTACGTATAAAATCATAAGCCCTTCATAATGGTTTGTAAAGAAAATGAGAATTATCCTAAGCATATCCCATGTTAGTGTCGTTACCAAGAGTGCAGCAAGGCTCATTGTCATGCACCAGTTCCCGTTCGAGTCTAGCTCAAAGCGGTGTTTTCAGGATTTACCCCTAGGTACATCTGTGCCAGAGCCGCCTCTACCTGCTCATATCCAGACAGGGATGTATTGCTCGGAAAACTCACAAAATCTCTACAATACCAAAATTCTAGGAAGTTTTCTGTACTAATCCTCAAAGTCTATATTAGGGATATGTGCTCTAATCAGATTTTATCTAAATCTAGTTTCCAAGGTTATTTCTAAACATCCTCTGATACCAATGGTAACTCCCTAAACCTAGTTACCCAGAGTCGGTGCATTATTTTAATACATTGACATGATTACAAGGAATCAGGTCCCGAAGGGCCGATCAGTTTAACAGTCTTGGAAAAATAGATCACATACATGAATGTTACATTTGCAATTTATGACATAAAAAACAACATAAATAATCTTATGAACGCCATTATTCCCTTGGCTTAACCCTGCATATCAATGACATTACACTTCTTGGAATCCGGGGAAAAATAAAAAATAGAAAGGGGTGATCTCAAATGCTCAGTAAGGGTAAGCAATACAGCAGAAACTTTCAAAAATAAGAATAAACATTTAAGGAAATGTATAAAACTAAAAAAAATCCTTTTAAACTTGAACTTCAGAATAATATGGTAGAAATAAAATTAAATAATTCCATTTATTTATTCACATGGATATTCTACTAATCAAATAATCACATGCAATATCACTAACCACTTTCATAATGATGGAATCCATGATGCCAAACTTTAATTTCTGTGTCGAGGCCTCGTGCCAAGACCTAAGGGATAAATGTAACTGGAACCCAAACTGAAGAGCCTCTGTAACCAGACTCCATCCCAGAGTGCCTCTAATAACCGGACACCAACCCGGAGTGCCTCTAATAACCGGACACCAACCCCGAGTGCCTCTAATAACCGGACACCAACCCAGAGTGCCAATAATAACCGGACACCAACCCACAGTGCCTCTAATAACCGGACACCAAACCGGAGGGTCTGCTGTAACCGGACCCCAACCCAGAACATACTACTACAACATATTCATCTTAAGAAGTGGTTGAAATATAACATAAAAATTCGTATTAAAACTAACATACAAAATGTAAAAACTTTAATCATAAACCATTAATGGAATTAAAATAACTCATCCATAGTCAAAAATATCACAAAACCTTCAATACAATATTGATTATTTGTATCATAATAAATCAAATTGAAACAAGTGTAAAATTTATCAAACGATGTTGACATAGATGAAATCAATACTATTTTAGAGAAATATCTCTTTTTTTGAAATCATTTAAAAATCCCATAATTATAGAGAAAACCTTTATTTTGAAATTATCTTTATAAGATTTTAACGGAAGCTTCAAAGGTGTAATAATGGTGGAGAATAACCTCACCCACCGTATAAGTTAAAAAAAGACATTCTTACCTTAATTTTGTCAAAAAGGTTAAAAAGAAACTTGTTTCAAAAATGTTGGAAATATTCCTTTAAAAACATATAAAGTCAAATAAGGGTATAAATTACTTTAACCCATTGTCTATTAAATAGTAAAAATGTTTTGATAGAAATTTTTAAGAAACATGTATGTGGATGATAAAGAGTTCCTAGAAGATAATTATGTATAAACAACCTCGGATAATGAAGAGATTGTGAAATAAACCCTTACCAATTTGGTAACTTACGAAACATACACCCCATGAAAGAGGTATCATACAATGAATATGAAAATACACATAAATTAAAGTTTATTACACAAAGAATACAATTATAGGCAGTACATACACCACACAAAAGGTAATAGTGGCAATATGGCATGAATCTCACGGGAATAAGGAGTGAGATGAAAACCCCTTACCTTGCACTTTCCTTTAGTCGAGGGTACGTTTAACCTCCTGTACGAAGATCATAGTATGTTATTAAATTATAACAAAACCATATTAATATTTATGATATCATACATTATTCATTTATGACTTTATATTACCCATTTAATAATAATTTCCATGTTAAGTTAACATTTCGGGTAATAATCACTTTCTTTATCGTACGTGTTTTAACTTGTCACTCTTGGTTGTATCACTTAGATCATGATTTAAATACTTCCAGAATATAAAACATGATAAATATATCATATATATTTAGAATATAAATATGTATAATAGACATATATATGAAATGGAAAACACTGTTTATGGAGACGGTAGTCCGTACGTACGCATAAACGTTGTTTTTGTTTTCATATAGTATTGAACGGAAGTATGTAAATAAGATATATGTAAGTACATAAATACTTATATATATATATATATATATATATATATCCAGTAGAATTATTATTTTATATATTACATACTTATTAGTAATATATATTTTTATAATCGTCGATGAATGGTGAACTTGGAAATGAATCTCATCGCGTCGTGGAGACGGTAATCCATACGTACGCACGAGCGAAAATATCATTCTTTTAATATTAAAATAATATATAATTGGATGGTATATCATATATACAGAATAATTATCATGTTATATTTATTATTTACATGAATTACAAATCATTATTATATCCATCCAAATAATAATTTATTGAATAACAATTACACCACGACGTGGAGACGGTATGCCATACGTACCCACGTATGGTGACATGTCATTCAAAGGATGGATAGAATACTGAATATGGTTGTACCATATTTATAATAATATTATAGTATATAGAAGATACTGGATTAATTATTTTATAATGGTAATAACAATGAAAGAAGAAGTGGAAGAAGAAAGGAACTTGAATAAGGGTGGTGAAATCATTACCTCTTCTTCGGGTTCTTCCTTTTGATTTGATCAAAATGGATCCATAGGATGACTTTCTGAATAAAGGAAGGCCTCTAGGATGAAGTGAGGGAACTTGAGAGAGTATTTGGTCAGGGTTTGGCCGAACCAAAAGGCTTTGAAGGTGTGAATTAATGAGAAGGGTGAGTGTCCTTTTATAAGAGGGGTGAGGGGCACCTTTGGAAAAGCTAGAAATATTATATTATAATAAATTCATATTCGGTTTATAATGGCTCCAAAGTTGATTATATAAAGATTATGGTGGGGATGGGTTGAAAACTACTCAAGCAATATAATTTAGACCGGTTTGGGTCATTATATTTTCCTTATCTTTTAGTTTTAACACATAGTTAATTAGTTTGACACTTACTATGTCACTATGTAGTTTTATATTATATATTTAATAAACATACAATATACATCCGAGAGACCCCAAAGTGGTCCATTAATGATACAACTATCATGATATAAGTCTCTTGGCCCAACCATAGATTTTTAGGAATTTAATATCAATTAATAATGTAATATTTGTTTTAAAAACTCTTTTATGTCAATTTTGACACTATTCAATAATTGACTTTTGTAAAAATCATAACAGAATTATTACTTCTAAAAAAGTTAATTAAATCAATAAAAATATGTCATATTATCCGAGAAAATTAGTTTAATTCATTAAAAGTCTCAAATTATATTTATTTGGGTATTTATAATATCAATTATTTTAATTTTTCATTATTATGGTAATTACTGCATCATCATTGTGTAACAAATAAATTAAATTATTTAATGTCTAAAAATTATAAATAAACTACCATTATGTATGAATTCTTTTTTATCTTTCTAATGAATATTCATAGTCAAAAATCCAACATATATAACCCTATGTAAAAATTGTTTTTCAAAAAGATATATGCTTATGTCATTTTTGTATTTATTTTAACTTAATTAATATAAAGTGTCATTATCACTTAAATGTGGCTCCATGGGGTCCAAAAATCGACCCAAAGATGCCCATGGTTGGAAATGTATCAACCAATACTGTTAGGACACGTTTTATGGTAATTTAGTATTATTATAATATTATTTTTTAACCCTTATTTACCAGATTTACCCTTTAACCATGGTAAATAAAATATTAACCGAAGTAACTATTCAAAATGTTTAAAAATAAAAGTTACCAATTTACAAAATTTAAATATCCTGATTCCAAATATGGAATCCATTTTTCCAAATTCAAAACACAGAAGTGGCATAAATTAATTTAAAATTAATTCCCATTGTCAAAACAAAAAGCGTGTTTTTAAGATATAATAACTATCAAAAGATTGATACTTTTTTATGTCCGGTTTAATTGTGAAATTATCTCCAATGACCAACATTGTATTAAATGGAAAAAATATATTCTAAATATAATTTAAAACCACTCCAACTCATTAATTATAACTAATAATTATTTTTATTAATAAAGTTGTTTTTAAATAAAATTTAGTAATTTTCACTATTCATCAAAATATTAAAGTTATCCGAAAAGTACAATAATTTCACCTTATGCTAAATTCGATACTCAGAATCCAAAAATGAAGTCCATTTGGGAGATAAAATTTCTAAAATTTTAAAAAGTAGGTATTACTATCCATAACGGCTACTTTGATTGGTTGTGGTGTGTGTTAGAACTCGAAGTTGCGTACAACACACGCTACTGTATTATTCAAAGAGAATCATACCATGGAAGCTCGGGGTGTTACACCTTAATTCACCCCTCTCCCCTTAGGGTACTCTGGGTCCTTTATTTGATACATGGTATGCATGGTATGCCTAAAAGTGTGTGTTTTTAGTTGAAAAGATACATTATAATTCAAAACAAGAATCATTGAATAATCAATAATATAATTAACTCAAATTATCTTGATAATTTAGAAATGTTCACTATAAGTCAATTTTGTCCTATTGGAGTTATATGCATACCAATCTGACACACGGTGTTCGATGTATGACTCAAAGTGTGTGATTTCTATTTTAAAATGACATTTTAGTTCAAAATCTATGTCACTAAAAAAATAAACTTATTTATAGTCTTCATACATTAGAAAAACAATACTTACATAATTGATGACATTTAGTAAATAATTGTTAATGAATCTGACTTACTGGGTGTCCTATATGACTCGGGGAATGTGTTTTGAGTTTAAAAATTATATTTTAGTTTGAACCATGCGTCGCCCACTAAAAAATAATATAACAAACTAATTTTTTTTGATATATATTAGGAAATTGATCCATAAATAATTTGTGACTTTTTTCAATTAGACACATGTAAACAAGTCAAAATGTGTTCCTGGTATGACATGATGTGTTTTTTTTCAGTTAAAAATTAAAATTTTAGATGATTTTTTGAGCTAGTCAAAATAATCTAAAATGCACTTGTTATGTCTCTATGTTTTTCAAAAATGATCCATAATCCACTTCTCAGATCTATTAATTGATCACACATTAATACTGCACATAGAATACATAAAATAACATAATTTTCACGATTTCAGTTTAAAATGGCCATTTAGATTCGAACATTGGTCATATACTAAAAATTGAACAACCATGAATGGGTTGTCTTCATACATTATGAAATATATCAATAAGTTATTTTTTATGTGTAGGACTTTTCTAAAAATCAATCTGATATATGGTATTCCTAGTAAAACTCAACGTGTGAATTTTTAGTTTCAAACTATCATTTTAGTTTAAAATATTTTCCATTGACTAAAAAATATGAAAAAACTCTTAGAGAGTCGTGATATTTTATGAAAAGGATACATAAGAAATTTTCTTCATATAAGAATGAACCACCTATAAATTTCACACACTGTGTAATGCTTATGAAATAAAGTGTCTGATTTTTTTAAAATTCAACAGTTTAGTACAAAACCCACTTCACATATGAAAAATTAGACACACATGTATATTATTAACACTCAAGTAAAATGTTCAATAAATAATTTTTGTAATGTAGGAATCAATATCACATAAATAAATCAAATGGTGTTCCTGATATTACTGAAAGTGTGTGTTTTCAGATTAAAAAAATCATATTTTAAAACATGAACCACTCACTAAAAACTATGATATCATGCTCTAATTTTCTTTATACTTTCTTAAAATGACCCACATGTCATTTTTGATTGGTAATAATTATCCACACATTATTTTGACTCAATTTTTGCTAGGGTTTGACTCTGGGTGAGTGTTTTTTAAGAGACATTTCTATAAACAACACGTGTCACTCACTAAAATCTATGAAATTGAAAATTTATTGTCAGGATAATTTTGTAATATGATCTATTTGTCAACATTTTCACATATAAATCATTAGAAAATTAATCTGAAAAACAGTGTGTCTCTTATGATTGATGGTGTGTGTTAATATTTAAAATCTACATTTATTAAAATTACACATCACACACTAAAAATTTATAAATTGTTCTCATATTTTCTTGATACTTTAGAAAAATGAACCATATATAATTATTTATGTGTTTTAATTTACTCTATGTCAATTGGACATATGGATTTCCTAGTAAAACTCAAAATACTTGTTTTTTGTTTAGAAGTGAAACTTTAGTTTACAAAAAATGTCACCAAATGACTCCCATAAAACAGACTCTAATTTTATTTATAATATTAGTGAGAAATACTTAATATAATTTGTGAAATATTGAACTTCTCCACACAAAAATTTGAGACATGGTGTGGATTTTTTTATTGAAAGTACATGTTTTTATTTCAAATCAACATTTTACAACAAAACCATTTTCCCATAATAAAATTTAATAAATAATTCATTAATTTTCTTGATATATTATCATAATGATACATAAATCAGTATTGATGTGTAGTAATTATGCACAACTAAATTTGACACATGTTGTTCCCAATACGACTGTACGTACGTATTTTCTATTTAAAAGTGATAGATTATTTTAATACCTGTGTCTCATACTATAAATAAATTAAACCTTCTCATATTTCCTTAAATCATTAGGAAATCTGTTTATAAGTCATTTATAATCTGTATGGATCATCCATTATTCAATCATAAATATGATTTACCCATTGTGAGTCAAAGTATGTGTTTTTGGTTTAAAAGTTCATTTTTTTTCTCAAAACACATGTCGCTCCATAGAAACTGATAAAACATACTCATATTATCATTATAATTTATTGAAGTGGTCTATATTTTATTCTTGACATATTGGAATCAGTTTCATATCAATCTGACTCGTGGTGTGGCTAGTATGATCAAAATTATGCCTTTTATGTGAAAGTTTTTTACAAAAGACAATTATCATACTAAAAAACATAAAAAACTCACAAATACTAACATGAAACATTAGGAAAATGGTCCATATAAATTTTTTGATATATAGGAATTAGTTATGCATCAATGAGACCCACAGTGTGCCTAGTATGACTCAAGGTATTTGTTTTTATGTTTTAATTAATATATTAGTTTAAAAGTATTTCAAAAATTCATAAAAAATAAAACATGCATGTATTCAGTTGATAAATTAGAAAAAAAATCCATATATCATTTGTGTAATGTTGGTATCAACCACGCATGAATCTAACACATGATGGGTTTGATATTACTACAATTCTATCTTTTCAAAATAAAAGTGACATTTTATAACTTTATTTTGTAATATTTGTGTTTCATTTATTTAATTATAGTATTACTATCATAAGAATGTTCTTTATCATAGGTACACTCTTCGTTGTTTCTTGAATAATTTTAGTATGTCCATATGCTGATATTATTATTGGGCTATTTTAAAATGGGTTCCCAAATATAGTGGAACCCATTTTGTTTTTAAATTCATTGTAAAATATAATTCTTGTAATATGTTATGCAAACCCGTGTGAATTTAGCGTATTAAAATGAATTTTTTTATTTATAATTTTTATTTATTGTTTATTTTAAATTAATCTTTTTTTATATTGACTTTGGTTTCTTGTAATTAGATATATATAATGTTCACATTACTACGCCCTTTAGCTTTTATCATCCCTATTATTAGTGTGGAAAAAACCATATTCTATTTTTTCTAAAAAAGGCATTGATGCATGTAGATTATTTTAGTTATATGAATTGTACTGATAAAGCTCTTGACTTTTAAAGGATGTTAAAACATCAGTGATTTTTTAGAAATGATAATGGAATTACTGCATGCTGATAAATCTTGTATCTATAGTAGTTCCCCCATACACAGTGTTTCAACCATTCATATAGAACTTTAACAACAATCATACAATAAATTTTACCATGGGTTCTGTGATCTGCTCCTATTTTAATAAAATTTTGTTATATTATTGTGATCTATTTTTAATCTGATTAATTTAATTAATTTTTTGATTTTAAATTATTTTAACTATTTGAAAGTATTTCAGGTACTATTATAATTATTTGTTAATGAAACATCCTAGGTAATTGAAGAATGATAAATTTTCATATTTATTAATATTTTTGAGTGAAATGTTAATTTAACTTTAAATGGGATGCTATGTTTGATGGCGTACCTGACATGAAATGGTGGGTTTCTCCGAAATATTATGTCACACACAAGGCTGAGTCAGAATATAAATAATAATAATAATATAATATTATTATGTTCAATGGTAGTTAATGCCATTCCATTGTATTGGTAGGAATGAACAGAACTAACCATATTATTATTAAACCATGTTTTTAAATTTTTCTTAAATTTATCCAATTAAATTTATATGCTTAAAATGAGAATGAATCCAATTTTAAGCATATATACTATAATATTTTTAAAAGGTAGTTTTATTACCTTTTGATGGAGAACCCTTTTTAAATCTAGGTTTTATAACTCTTATATGATCAATTTTACAAAATAATCTTCTTATTTAGAATAGGGACATCAAAATTTCCTTTGGTAATTTTTTGGTATTTTTCTGATAAAGGACAATTTTTAATGAATAGTGAAAATACTGAATTTTAAGACAAAAATGTCTTTTCATCTGATTTTGTTATATAGTTATATTGTTCATTTATTTGGTTTAAAATTGTAATTGGAATTTATTCTTATCATTTAATACAATTATGTTCATTGGATGTAATTTCAGTTTTAAATTGGACATAAACACTTTCCAATCATTTGATAGTTATTACTTCTTAAAAACCTGTTTTTTGGTTTTCACAATGGGGATTAATTTAAAATTATTTTATTCCATTTTTGTATTTTGAATTTGGAAAAATGGATTCCATATTTGGAATCAGGAGGTCTAAATATTGTAAATATGAACTTTTTATTTTTTGACATTATGAATTGTAATTGCAGTAATTATTTTATTTACCTTGGATAAAGGGTAAATATGGTAAATAAGAGTAAAAAAATAATATAATAATAATATTATATTATCCTAACACATGTCCTAATCATATTTTTTGAGATATTTTTGACCATGGGCATCCATATGTCCATTTTGGGACCCCATTAAGACATTTGTATGTGAAAATGACATTTTATAATAATTGATTTTAAGTAATAGATATTGTAAAATAAACATGTATCTTTTAGTAAAACCATTTTTATATAGGGTTATATAGGTGATCTTTACAACTATAAATAGTAATTATAAACCTAAAAATATTTCCTACATCATTATTTTTTATTAATAATATTTATCCCTCAAATAAATAAATATAATTATGTCATAGTGATGATGTAGTGATTACCTTATTAATGAATGATTTAAATAAATGAGATTATTGTTAACGCTCATTTTTTTTCACAGAGTCCAACGTAATGTAAAGGGAAATGACTTAACACAAATTGATCCATCCTTTGAATAAAATATCAAAAAGCAACAAAGGCATGAACAAGGGATCAAAATCACATGTGCCGCGCAAGTTCAATGACTGTCGCGCAAGTCCACTAGCGCGACACCTAGTGGTCACGCAAGTGACTTGCGTGACCTAAAGTGGTAACTGCCCGAGGTCTTCTCCTGCCTATAAATAGACCCTGTGGTCCCCCCCATTCAAGGTGGATTTTTTCCATAAACTCAGATTTGAGCTCCCGGTGCCCTAGTCTCTTCTCAAAGCTTCTGAAACACTTCTAAGGCAATTTCTTACCTAGAACGAAAGATCTAAAGAGGGGGAGGAAGGCCTAAGTGTTGAAACTCATCAACACTTGCACGCCTGAGTAGACAGCCCTTAAGGGAAAAAGGACACACTTGCGTTCCACCTTACTCCTTAAATAGAACTTGTGCGCCCCTTTTTTGGAAGAACTTGAAGAGGATTCTAAAGGCTTTAATCAAGAGTCGCTCAAGTATTACCCTGCTGGTTAACCGTCGCGCAAGACACCATGTGTCACACAGGCATACCTGCGCGACCAGTACATGCGCGCCCACGCAGTACCTGCACGCCTCCCAGGACTTGCGCACCCCTACCTTTTTGGGTGCCCTTCTTGCCTATTTCACCCCTCTTAAGCCATTCCACCTTTCCTATTCAAGATTCAGTCTTTAAGACACACTTCAAATCCATTTATGGCATGATTTTTTGATTTTACATCCTTATCTGAAAGGAATTCTGTGGAATATCTCTCAATACCTAGTGATTTACACATCTTTATGTCACTAAAGATTGAGATTTCATTCATTCAACCTCATCCTTTAAGATGAGAGAATCCTTAACCTGGGTCTACTTTTCAGGAATAATCCCCAGTCATAAGTCCTCTAATATGGGCATCCTCTTTAGGAGTAAGCCCCAAGTCCCTTAATTTTTGGGCATCCTCTTTAGGAGTAAGCCCCAGTTCCCCTAACCTGGGCTTCCTTTTCAAGAGTAAGCCCCGGTTTCAAATATGGACATTCTCCTTAGGAGAAACCCCAGTCCCCTAATTTGGGAATCCTCCTCAAGAGTAATCCCCAAACCTTAATTCCCTTAACCTGGTCCTCCTTTTCAGGAATAATCCCCAGTCTTAATTTCTCTTAACCAGTCCTAATTTACCTTTGATCTGGGATTCTTTTTCAGGAGTAAAACCCAATCATAAGTCTTCTCCTAATTTGGGCCTCTATTTCAGGAGTGAGCCCCATGTTAGAGTATTCAAAATATCCATGAAGCACATATACCTTTATGGAACCTGTTCCTAGATTTCTTCCCTAATGTAAATCCTAACCTTCATTTATCTGGGCAGTCATACATACATAAGCCCCACATTATTTCTTATGATATCATCTTTAATGGCACAATTGTCTAATTTTTACCAATACCTCTTGTTTCTCACACCGAGCATGAATCACGTGAGCTTAGAGTGTAAAAGTAATTGTGACATCCTTCTTTGAGCCATAAATCATAAACATCATACTCCCTTACTCGAACTATGTGGGTTCTGATTCCTTTTCTAAACAAAGGATACGTAGGTAGCCTGTCTACGGGTTCAATCCCACTCTAAAATAATCCATGTCCTTCCGAATGACAATAAACTTCAAGTGCCCCACTGAGTGGCTTTAAAACCAGCATGGTCATCATAATGACCAAGAGACATCTGTATAAATGTGTCAAAGGGTACCATTGACCAAGAATCTCTAATAAATACAGATGATTCTCTATCGATGAAGAACCTCGAATACATACAAAATATTCTCTAAATTTCCTACATATTTAATCATTGATTTTCATATCTGAAGGAAATATCATTTCACACTTGGTAATGTAATAAGGATTCCCGAACATATCTTAAATCTACAAAGAGAGTCTCAGAGTAGACAATAATTCCCCTAAAAAAGGTGTGATGAGTTCGACCTCCCATCCTCTCGACCAATGAAAATTCCTAAGCCTCATTAGTCCAAAAACTAATGAGCACCTACCTTTGGAAAGTAGGTATGAATGGATGTGGAAACATTGGATGTTTCTGGTTCTACGAACAAACCCGTTAGAAACCGATCAGAATGTTTGAACCTCCCATCAAGGCGGTCATCCCCGGATTCCGAGGGAAACAAAAATGGTGAACCCGACGTGAATCCTTAACCAAATTAAAATAATGTTTTACCCATTTGTTAGGCCCCAATTTAAAACTCAATGAGAGGGCCAACACAAAAAATCATTGACATATTTTCTCATCCAAAAGATGTAGTGGCTGAATTTATCTTGATTACGTCTGTTATATCAAACAGGCACTCTTTTCCAAGATCGTCTGCATTTCTAGAATGGCTGCTCTCATGTTCACACCTGTGAATACTGCTACTGTGAATGCCACTGCTGCTACTCATGCTGGATTGTCATCCGCTCTAAGGATGATATCACCTACTCAGCATCTTCAATGCTGGGTATCAAACGCAATGGTTAAGGAGTACAGTAAACATGGTACCATCTCAACTCTGGAGGCTGCCCGAAAAGCCCTCCAAGTAAACAAATCACATTGGTCGTCCGGACAACGACGACCAGTGATTAAGAAGAAGGCGGTGCTAACTACCGTCTCCAACCGTTTTGGGTCATTATCCCCGGAACACAATCACCATTCTCTCCCATATTTTGGGGAGGTGAATGAGAAGGTCCCTCAGGACCTTAATTCAAATAAATAGGAGTCCTTCTTGGGGGCTCCCACCAAAAATCGCTGCCATACTCGTGCGGCAGTGCGCCCTCAACATGATGAGGGTACCGACTCCAGGCATTCGGCTCAGGTTCCTCGAACCCGAGCAAGCAAGACGAACCACCAGAGGCGGAATCTGGTCAACAGTGAGCATGTTCTCATCTCTGTCATCTCCGGAGATGTCCACCAACCTAACATGGTGGAAAGCAATGAGAAGGCACATACACCAGCCCATTTTAATTCTGATGTCCAGCAGACTCATCTAGCAGCATCACTCCAATCCCGCCAGGCAATTCCGGTGGAATACTATAGGCAGGAACATACACCTGTTTATACATCATCAACTAGTCAGCTGGATCGTCTGACTACATATGATGGATCTCGTCAACCATGTTTGGAGAAGTGCAATCAGCAGGCACATACATCTGCTAGTATTAATCAAGCCTACCAACAGTCTCACTTGGTATCATTCGGAGAAGTTAGTCGGAAATCCCCAACAACAAATAGGAGGCAGACTCAACTCTCTTCCCCCACACTTGAGTACTGTCAGGATTCACTGACTAGAAAAGGAGGACACGAGCAGGCACATACACCTGCTCCAAGCCTAAAATGGACGTATATTCCCATTCCGGCAGCTAAAGTCACCAATTATATTCTATCAATGGTGAAAGAGCATAAACAAATCCCTGCTCATATTCTAGATTCTTGCCAGGATATTATAAAAAATTCAGCGGCATCTCAGGGAAAGACACATAAATACATCCCTACCAGTGGAGTGACACATCAACAATTCACTCCGGAACATACACACACATATGTTCCAGTTCAAGAGGGATGTGGGGCATACTCCCCCATATCATACGGGCAACCAAGTCAGGAACATACACCTGATTTGAGTAGAGATCGTTAGCCTAACCTGGACATCTTTCCTGATCAGGCATATACACCTTCTCAGAGTAACCACTTTCGTCAAAAAGTGGATTCCAAGGCAAGTAAGAAGGTGTCTAAGAAAAAGACCCGCCCAACACAGTCAGGAGATCAAGAGCCAATCTGTAACAAATCCTTGCTCGATGCTGGAGTTCTTGAAGCCCTCAGACAATAATCTATTGAAATTAAAGATTCTACTCCCTCATTTCCCAATAGTGGGAACATTAATTCCTAAGGTCTTCAACAGAAACTTCCTCATGAAGGATTGCTTCATGACAATTCGGTCGATCTCGAAGTTTCATCTTCAGATGAGAGCCACAAGAACACTCTATGTGGTCAGAAGACCAGAGAGCAAGAGATCTCATCTTTTGTTGTAACCCATTATGGTGGTCCTCCCCATGATGATGAATTTTTCTGTGAAATTCATCTCCGCAGTAGTGATGTACATTACCCGAAAAATGCTCTAGTGGACAATATAGTGCCGAGAAAGCCCTATTATCTTGAGGCACTTGAAAATGTGAAACCAGTCATGTTTGAAGCTTCATTGCTAGTAGGTGAGATAATTTCTCAATCAGAAGATATCCCAGGGTGTAGTTCATTCTCTGAACCACCCCTAAGTCATGCATCTTCTAGTTTGATCAATGATTTCTCTACCAATCCTGTTGAATCCAATGAAGCAACAAGGAAAAACCAACTCTGTTCAAATTAGGTAGAAGAATCATCATCAAATGATAAAGAGGAAATGCTGAACATGAGAAAACAACTGGTGAAAGGTGAAGTGCCAGTCATGTTTTGGCCTCTGGCTGACTCTCAATATAATATTCCAAAAATTTTGACGAAAGATGAAATTCATGATATTTGTATCAACATATGGGAAAATCTTTTTCAGTTGAAAAAGAAAGTATTATCTTATGGTGAATATGAAAATCATGTTAAGATAATAGAAGGGTTACAACGTCAGATTGATTTGGAATCTCTATCAGTCTCTCGATATCCGAAGGCTAAAAAGCAGCAGAGAGACCTTCATCGTTCATGCTTGGGCGCACTAAGAAGATTGTGCCAGTAAATTTCCAATGCCCCATCTGGTATTCATGTTAGAGGATGGGGTGTTCATGGGGCACTGCATTTCACGGTTCTCTCCAGTCAGCAAAGCCCGCTGAAAATGGTCTCATGCAATGTTACTGCCCATTGCCGGCCACAGTCAATGGGCTTTGTTTGTAATCAAATGATTTCCCAAAAACAGGCTTCAACTAGTTCCTCTCAAAATCAAGAATATAGAGAACAAGTTGTCAAATTACTCTTGCATCAAGCAAACGAGAATATTGAACATGCCTCTCGTTTGGAGAAAGCATGTCACCAAGTGACAGAAGTGTCAGAAATCATCCAACGGTCTTTTGAACCGAGTGATAAAAGAGGATATAGGTTAATGCATCTAGCTAATTTCCGGACTAAGGTTCGCAAGATCAGGAGGACTTTCAAAAAGTATCATACATAGCATGTCAAGAACCACCCCAGCTCGCCAGACTGGGAAATATTTTAAACCAACCCTCGGAATCAAAAATAAATATTTGGGGAGTTGAGCGAGAACAACAGGAACAACACCAGTCCACTAGACTGGGGACTTTTTCAAATCATCAATCCCCTCCTCAGAGAAGTTCGGTCTTTTATTGATTGGGGAAGAAACATCAAGAGGAACGAAGAACAAAATTATCAGTAGATTCCCTCCAAATTACAGTTCGTCAAGAAGTTCCTGAGGGATCGAATCAACAAAAGGAAATGTCTCATCAAAGACATGGAAGAATACAATATCAATGAAATGCTGATGGAAGGGATGCGATGAGTTATGCATCAATCAATGTCATCAATGCCGTTGTTGCTGATCCACCAGATGAGGCTCACTCAAGGGACTCAGACGAAGAGGTTCCTGCTCAAGAAGATGTATGCACCGACACAAATGCAGAAGGTGTGCATACACGAAGTCAAAGGATTACTCAAAACATAAGTAATCCTTCGAGTAACCCACTTCCCCTATCCTAAAAGGATCCAACGAAGAGAAGGGAATGAACCAGGTTACATATCCTTCCTCTGGAGAAGGTAAATCGCTCTCACTAGAGAATAGGTTTGCACAACAGGAGGAAGAAATGAAGGAATTGAGAAGGTTGAATGCAGAACGACTTCAGAGTAGACTTCTTCTTAAGAATGCTGGAGTCAGGCAGCCAAAGCCATTTGTTGCAGCTACTGAGATGGATCAAGAATATCCTCCTCTATCAGTACACCCTCACAGGTCTAATCCTACGGGTCATGTGCAACAATAGTTGGCAGTGCTACCATCAGTTGCAGCACCAATCGCCACATCTGTCCAAGATCCGGTCATTGCACCTACCCAAGTCCATGTTCAACCGGATGTTTCTCAAATGTTAATAACTACTATTGTCTCATTAACAGATCAATTAGAAACTATGGAAGGGAAGCGTGCACAAGTTCAACTAGAAAAGAATGTTTACCCTGAATGGGTAGATTCAATTTCTCCTCCATCCAGTTTTGGGAACCCTGCATTCCCTATTTTCAATAGATCAAGTGATCCTGAACAACATTTGACGCATTACATGTCTTGTTGCGATCATATGATGAGAACTCCGGAGCAGCAAGAAGTATTGAAACTCAGATGCTTCGTGTGAACCTTGCAAGGACCAGCTTTGGTTTAGTATACAAGTTTTAAATCCCGGTCAATTACCGGATGGGATGATCTTCGCCAAAAATTCCTCCTTCAGTTCAGCTCAACATTTCCAAAGACAATAGTTTTCGATCATACAAACTGTAAGAAAAGGGAGAATGAAAGGGTCTCTGATTTCATTGCTCGATGGAAGGGATTAACATATTCCATGAGTTTAGAACTCCCTCAAGAAGAATTGTTTCCAATCTATTTGGAAATTTGCATGACGAATTACGCACACCGTTAATCCCTCTGAAATAAACAGGAGGGTTTCGAGACCTTACTTCAATCGCTCAGCAGATTGAAGATTCCCTTATACAGGCCAAGGCTAAATCTCATGTAATTCCATCAACTCTAGGAAGGAGAATGGGTAAAGCAGAAACTGCTACAGTTATGCTTAAACAATCACCTGTACCTATTTCTACCTCAAAACCTTCATCTTCTTGAAGGGCTCCAGCTTCTGAGCACCAACAAGAAAGGTCTTTTCGTCCAAACAATCAAAAAGATCAAAGACGAAAACAATTTTAGGATCTAAAGAGCAAAAAATACTCTTTCTGAAATGAAAAAGTTCCTGATAATTTCATTTCGGCTCTGGAAAACAATTTGGTTCAATTGACAATGCCCAAGAGGCTAAACAAGAAAGGAGATGAAGACCATCCTAATTATTTCCCTTTTCATCAAATGTTGGGGCATCCCATCCAGGAGTGTTTTTCCTTCAAAGAACTCCTGCAAAAGGTGGTCAACTCGAGATAAGTCACATTGAAAGGTTCCTTAGCCCAGGTAGAATGTTTCACTGCTACAGTTCTAGAGGAGAAAGGTTAATGGAAAGAAGTCAAAATCAAAAATGCACAGAACTATGATGATTGGATGTCCAAAAAGACAATCAATCGAACTCATGCAATTTTGCGAACACAATTAAGGAAACCAATTGTGTCTTCTGCCATGAATGTTGCGGTAAAACCCTCTTCGTCAGAGGGAAAGTCCTCAAAGAAACAGCATGATTCAAAAAAAGAAAAATAATCAGAAGAAGATGAGTATGTGTCAAAGCCTAAGTTGTCTTTGACTTTGGCAGACTTCATGCCATCTAATTCAAAGCCACGGGCATGACCCCACCAAACGGCACAGCCTAAATAGGCTAATCAGGCAGAGTCTTCATCAGACGAAGAGTTAATCTTTGGTTCTATTAATATGATTAAATTAATAGATCCATATGCCAGTCGAAGTTTCGATTTCAATGAGCCTGAATTCCCTGTATCAAACAAAGGAATCAGAGGAAGTTCCAGGGGATCAGGATACAAGGGAAAATGTGGATCTTTCAGAAGCCACTATTACAATTCTACCCTGGCTAGAACTATGTATGCAGTAGAAACTTGTGGCAGATCCCTTCTGCGAGCTCAGCAAGAACAAGCAAGTTCTTCTACCAATAGCAAATTCAGTCCTGGGACAGTTATTTTGGAAGACAAGTTGAAGGTTTCATCTTCTTCCTCTCAACAAGTAAATGGATCTAATCAGTCTAATCATCCAAAACCAGAAATATTGCCAACTCCTATCCCAATACAAGATGCACCAACTTCCAAAGCATCTGCTTCCAAGGTACCTGCTAAACCACATATTCCTATTGGGAAACACAGACCTCTAGATAAAAAGTATGATATATTGAAATACTTGGCCCAAGTACCAGCCATGTTATCAATTCTGGATGCTCTGAATCTGTCAAAAGATCTTCGAGAAGCACTCATCGAGGCTTTGTCAAGTCCTCAGGAGTTTGAAACTGAAATTACTGCAGCTGAAGTCTATCACATAGAGAATAATCCTACAGAATTCCATGTAATAATATCCTTTACTGATGAAGATGAAGATGATGTTTTTCATGGACATATTAGACCATTGTACTTGTATGGAAAGGTCAATGGCGTGGATGTTCGAAGAGCTTTCACTGACAATGGTTCAGGAGTCAACCTCATGCCCATTCATACACTTCGTCAATTGGGCCTCACAGAATCTGATTCATCTCCTTCCACCATGATGCTATAGGGATATGATAAAAATGAACAAAAACCACTGGGTGAAGTTACACTCAGAACTCAGTTTGGAGATCTTGTATCCAATTCATATTTCATGGTTGTTGATAAAGATTCAGCCTTCAACATCTTGCTTGGAAGACCCCGGCTACATCAACATGCGGCTATCCCTTCATCATACCATAAATGTCTCAAATATTGTTTCGATGGTCAAGTTGGGACATTGTATGGTGATAAGGCGCCATTCAAGACATGTGAGTCTCAATACATTGAGGCGGAATTCTATCACATGAAGCAAAGGGAGAAATCCATAACAAAGGAGATTATCAAAGCTAATGCTCTATATGGTTTGAAAAAAATTCAATTAAATCCATTTACACATGTGAGTACAGATTATGTGTTGCCTATGAGTCAAATTGACAAGATAGAACCAAATCAAAATACTCTTATAGAAAGATCCATAATGTCAATTACGACAATCAAGCCAGACAACATGGGAGAAATTGGTAATCTACCAAGCAGTGATGAAAGCACAAATGGTGACGTCTTCATTTCATCTCATGAAATCCAACAAGTCTATGCTTTGCCAATTAGGCTAGAAGATGTTATTGAAACATCGGAGGTGAACAATGATGTCGATTCTCAATCCATCATCTCCTCTTTATTACCCAAAGAAGACCCTTCATCATCAATCGGGTCGGAAATGGAAGCTTTTTCTTCAAAATATGAAAATTTTGACATCTCTTCGGATCATGAGAATTCTACTTTATCATATTCTATGCAAGTAGAAATAGAAGAAATAACACATGAAGAAGAAGAAGAGGAAGATCTCAAAGATGCTCCTCCAGCATTTGAAGAGGGTATCTCTACCACTGTGGATGAACTCAGAGAAATAAATCTGGGTACAAAAGGAGATATAAGCCCCACTTTAATCAGTGCGGCCATGACTCTTGAAGAGAAAGAGATGTATATTTATTTTCTAAAGAAAAATATAGATATATTTTCCAGGAACTATACTGAAATTACAAGGCTTGATCCCGATGTTGCTACTCATCATTTGGGTTTACCAGAAGAACATCGAGGATTTAAGCAAGCCGCGAGAAGAACACACCCAACTTATGCTTCCAAAATTGAAGCTGAAGTGGATAAGCTTATCAAAGATAATTTCTTCAGAGATATTCAATATCCCAAATGGTTGGATAATATTGTCCCTGTAAAGAAAAAGAATGGACAAATTAGATTTTGCATCGATTTCAGAGATCTTAATCAGAATTGTCCTAAGGATGACTTCCCTGTTCCGATTACAGAACTTCTAATTGATGCAAAAACTAGATTGAAGCACTATCCTTCATGGATTGATATTCTGGATATAATCAGATCAGAATGACCCAAGAAGACGAGGAATCTATAGCCTTCAAATCCCCTCAGGGTGTGTTTTTCTACCTGGTAATTCCCCTTGACTTAAAGAATGCAAGTGCAACTTATCAGCGTGCCATGCATCGTATCTTCAAACCCTTCTTAGGGAAGTTTGTTGAATACTATGTAGACGATTTGGTAGTTAAATCTAAACAATGTTCTAATAATGTGGCTGATTTGGAAGTCATATTTTGCAAGCTTCGACAACATAATTTGAAGATGAACCCCTTAAAATGTGCTTTTGGGGTAACCTCAGTAAAATTTCTCGGCTTCGTTGTACGCCATCACGGTATTAAAGTCGATCCTGAGAAGACCATGTCAATCCTTGGTATGTCACCTCTTAAAAATTTGAAGGAATTAAGAGGACTTCAAGTTCACTTAACCTATATTCATCATTTCATCGCCAATTTAGTAGGCAAATGTTTACCCTTCACCAAATTGATGAAGAAGGGAGTCACTTACCAGTGGACTGAAGAATGTCACGAATCATTCGATATTCTCAAGAAATACCTCTTGAGTCCACCTGTACTCATGCCACCTATTGAAGGAATACCACTTATCCTCTACGTGACGGATCTAGAGCAATCATTGGGTGCATTTTTTGCTCAAAAGAATGATGCTGGGAATGAAAATAGCCTCTACTATCTTAGTCGAACCATGCTTGAAGCAGAAACCTGATATTCAAGTATTGATAAGTGATGCCTGACATTAATCTTTGCAGTTCAGAAGTTGATACACTACCTGCAACATCAAGAGGTCCAATTGGTATCTCGCAATAACCCGCTAAAATTTATCCTAAGTCATCCAATGCTTAGAGGACGTTTGGAAAGGTGGGAAGTTATTTTGCAGCAATTCGACATTTAGTATGTGTCTCAAAAGGCAATAAAAGGCCATGCTCTGGCTGATTTCCTAGATGAACACCCCACAGTGGAAGACACATCTTCAGATACTGAACTCCCTGATGAGGAAGTCTTCTCTATTCAAGAAAGTCCTCAGGCATTGAAAATGTATTTTGATGGTGCTTCCAGAAGTCCAACAGGGAGGAAAATGGAAAATCCTAAATTCAAAAAAGTTGGATTAGGAATTGTGCTCATTTCTCTAGAAAAGGTAGTGTTACCTTATTCCTTCTTTTTGTGGGAAGGTGGTACCAATAATGAATCATAATACCAAGCTCTCATCGTAGGTTTGGAATTAGCACTTCAAGCACAAGTGAATCACTTAAAGGTGAAAGGTGATTCAGACCTGGTAATCAAACAAGTCAATGGGGATTATGCCATCAGAAAAGAATAACTAATCCCTTTGTATGATATCGTCAGAGAGTTAATGGCATAATTCCCTTTGGAACCGAAATTTTCTTATTTCCCAAGATCACAAAATGCTCAAGCTGATGCATTGGCTAATATAGCCACAACTCTGGCAGATCCAAATCGGGACGAGACAACCATCAGTATTTCCCACTGTCATGCAATTTCACCTTATGTTCGAATCAGAATAGAGGAAATTTATGAAATTTGTCCCATTACTGAACCGTATGGTCATAATACAGGATGGATGTCACCTATTAGGGGATACCTTCTAAATGTAACACTTCCACCTAATAGAGATGAGAAAGAACAAATCTAGCGATGTGTGGTTAATTTTAATCTTTATGATAGCCTAGATCACTTAGAGAAAATTCTCTACAAACGTGGTTTTTATGGAGTTCTCTTCAGATGCATTGATGGTGAAGAGACAACGGCTGTCATGAAATAAGTGCATGCATGAGTTTGTGGTGCCCACCAGTCTAGAAATAGACTGTCTGATCAGATTCGAAGGCTTGGATACTTTTGGCCTCCAATGATACGAGATTGTGTCGATTTCACTAAGAAGTGTCCCTCATGCCAAGTACATGCCAACTTCATTCATCAACCTCCAGAGTTTCTTCATACATCTAAATACTCATGGACATTTTCCACATGGGGAATGGATGTGGTGGGACCTTACCCTTCGGCTACGGCCAAGCAGTTTAAATACATTCTTACTGCTACTGACTTCTTTTCCAAATGGGAAAAGTATATACCTCTCAAGGAAGTCATTTCTAAATGCATTGTTAGCTTCATAAAGTCTAACATCATTACCAGATTTGGTGTCCCTCATACCATATTGACGGAAAATGGCACCAATTTCTGTTCATCCGAGGTGAAGAAGTTGTATCAAGAATACAACATCAAATACAACCATTCATCTCAGTATCATGCAGCGGCCAACGGCCAGATAAAAGCCTTTAACAAGAATCTTTCAAATATACTACAAAATATGGTGGATAAAGATAAGAGGTCATGGACTGATAAACTCTTTCATGCTTTATGGGCTTATTGGAATACCACCTGCAATGAAACTCGGTCAACTCCATATTCATTAGTATATAGAATGGAAGCTGTCATGCCCATTGAAGTTCAACTAACCTCGCTCAGAGTTTCCATTTGTAATCAATCATCTATAGATGAACAATCTCAAAAGCGATTTAATGAATTGGAACTGTTAGATGAGAAAATATTGTGAACTTTGCACCACTTGGAAGTCTATCAGAATCGAATAACACGAGCTTTTAGCAAAAAATTCGTGTTCGTTCATTCACTCAGGGAGAATTGGTATTAGTTCTCAGAACTCCAATGATACCAGGAAAGAAACCTCCCAAGCTTGAGCCAAAATGGGAAGGACCATATTCAATACATAGGGTCTACTCCAATGGAGCTTATTCATTAATCTCAATGGATGGAGAACTCATCACTACTCCAACAAATGCCAGATTTTTGAAGAAATATTTTTTATAAACTGCAAAGTAATTTTCATCGTCCTTGATATATGACATTAAACTATACATCAACGGTCTATATATATGTCCTTAAACTATTTTTACTTTCGTCGTCCTTGCTATATGACGTTAAACTATACAGAAACGGTCCATACATATGACTTTAAACTATTTGTACTTTCGTTGTCCTTGCTATATGACATTAAACGATACAGAAACGGTCCATACATATGACCTTAAACTATTTGTACTTTCGTCGTCCTTGCTATATGACGTTAGACTATACAGAAATGGTCCATACATATGACCTTAAACTATTTTTACTTTTGTCGTCCTTTCTATATGACGTTAAACTATATAGAAACGGTCTATACATATGACCTTAAATTATTTTTACTTTCGTTCCACATGACGTTAAACAGTGAAAAAGTTCCCTAAATGGTCCAGTATGAACTTAAACTGCAACTAGGTCTTGTATGACCTTAAACTGTATCATCAACGGTCCATGCGTATGACCCTAAACTATTAGCAAGTCCCTTACATCCAGCAAGACGTTAAACTGTGACGTCCAAATTACATGACGCTAAACTGTATAAAAGTCCCTTATGTCTGGAAAGACGTTAAACTACATAATCATCAACGGTCCTGTATAACCTTAAACTACACCACCATCCAGCATGACATTAAACTGCACCATCCACGGTCCATGAATATGACCTTAAACTATTCGCACTTTCGTCCAACATGACGCTAAACTGTATCACCCCTTTTTGTCCAACATGACGTTAAACTGTGAAAAAGTCCCTAATTCTTCCAACATGACGTTAAATGGAGTACTCTTTTTTCCTCCCTGCATGACATTAAACTGCATAGTCCCCCATTCGTCCAACATAACATTAAACTCTATTGTCCCCATCGTCCTAACTATATGACGCTAAACTGTACAGAAAGTTCATGATACGTCCTATATGACATTAAACTGTATTTTGTCCCTGCTAGATGACACTAAACTAGGCAGCACCAATAGTCCTAACTGCAAGACTTTAAACTGTATAGTCCCTTTATATGTCCTACATGACATTAAACTATGCATCGTTAAGGTTGTTGTTACCTCTTGTTTCTCACACCGAGTATGACTCACGTGAGCTTAGAGAAAACCTCAACCATAACACTCTCTCTGGGCCACTAACCATGTGTAAGTCCCAACATCATTTTTAGGTCGTTGTCCCCAAGAACAACTTGATCATTAATTCATTTTTTAATTTAACTATGCGTACATTGATCCTTGCCTTCCAGGATAGGTACGTAGGCAACCTCCCAAGGTTCAAGACCAAAACCAATCTCTTCACGTTGGTTCATCTCCATCTCATACGATGTTAATTCGTGAAACCGCCATTAGAATCAATATCTCTACATTGGTTCACTTTTTTCCTTGTTATACGACGTTAATATATACAACACTTTTGTCATGTATGACAATAAAGTAAAAATTTCTTTGATACCCTCACCTGAGAGGGAACCATTATTTTTATTGATTTTTCAATCATGTTTCATTTCAAAGACTACGTGCATACATGGAAATGCCCGAACCTTTTATCTTGGGTTAAACCATCATTGCACTAAAGTCCCTTTTCACCCTTCACATGTACGAACCGAATTTTTGCAAAGGGTATTTATAGAACTATGTGGGCTTGATTACCATCCTTATAGGATATGTAGGAACATTCGAGTGTCCCTCGAATCCTGCCCCAAGTCTTTGGGCCTAAACCCAAATTCCACTTTCAGTCCCTTGGATGAAAAGTCCCCATGAAAACACACATTGTGTATTTCTTACAATGGTCCAAGCTCTATGACCCTAAACTATGATCTCTAATCCTTTTGTCCCACGCTATGTTAAACTGTAGTTTAAGAACTACGCATGGCTTGATTCTCATCCTTATGAGATACGTAGTGAAGTCCAACATTTCAATTCAGGACCCATCCACAACATGATTATTGTTAGCATTGATCTGTGTATCTCTGTATACATTTTTAAATATCCATATTCATGTGTCATAATCCTAATCCTTAAATATTTTCAGATCCTCATAACCCTTTTCATGACTTCTAGTCACAAAAATGTCAAAATTCTGAGAGTTCATTTACCTGACTATGCAGCACGTGCCCATAGGCAGCCTTGCATAAACAGTCTACATAACTGACTTGTTATCCAAAAGATACAATTATTTTACTATGCAGCCAATTCCCTTAGGTGGCCCTACATAATTCAACCCCCTAACGGGTTTGTCGGATAGTGGTAACTTCATTCTTGGGAATAATTCCTCTTTTGTCCTTATTTGTCTTAAATGAGAGTATGTAGGGATCCACAAAAATAGCTATCCTTAACATATTTTTCCCATATCCTTTTTCATGATTTGAAAGTATTCCAGTCTATGGTTTATATTATCCTTCCCTATGTTTGGGTCAGACCTTCATAGGAGTGATATTCATCCAGTTCTTCGATAATCTTGTTTGGAAATATCTTCTCCACATTCAAGTACCTTTTTCCATATAGAAAACTCTATACTTTGGAAGATTTGAATCTCTATAAACCTTCACTGGCTTTTAGTACTAGGAAAGTAAATTTCTGAGAGTTTTTTTGCCTGACTATACAGCACGTGCCCATAGGCGGCCTTACATAAACAGTCTACATAATAGACTTGTTAGCCAAAAGATACTATTTTATTTAACTATGCAGCCAATGCCCTTAGGTGGCCCTACATAATTCAACCCCCTAACGGGTTTGTTAAATAATGGTAACTTCATTCTTGGAAACTACTTCTTCTAATTCCTTTTATCTCTTTTTCATATCATTCCTCAGATTCAAATATTCTTAAGTCATAGCTTACATATTTTCCATCATACTTGAGTATGGTAATATGTTTTCAGATGAATTTTCAAGGAATTGAGTCAATTATAATCCATTTCGGTCAAAGCTATTTCAACCATAAACATTATCCTTTGTATTTCCGACATGCATGACTTTAAACTACTCACAAAAGACAAGGGAACTCTGAATAAATGTCAAGTTCCCATCTCACTAAATATACATTTTGTATGATTTAGGTAATATTGAGCAATTAAAAGGTTCAAGTTTGTAGGGTTATTTACATCAATCCTAGTAAATATCAAACTATTCTTACTAGGCCCATTGGCTTAGGTAAAATCTAAAGCATGTAGCAAAAGAGAATTCAGGTACAAATGAGTGAAGGTGAAAGTGTTTTTAATTGATGCACAAGAGTTAGAAGGACATCCACAGACTGGAGTCTCTTCTATTTTTCAAGAATTACAAGAGGCTTTCAACATAAATCTTCATTTGATTTACGAAATCCCGAGCTTCATCAACAACCACTTGGAATTCATTCATTCAACTGGATACCATAAGAGATGCAGTGATACCAGCTCTTCTTGGAACAATTGTAAAAAATATTCATGAGTGCAGTTTGAGAAAATTTTCTACTGACCAAACAACGACTCTGTTTCTGTCCAAGAGACTTGGAAGATGGATACATGGATTTGAGAATGGAGCATTGGAAGTAAAGAGCCATTTGGAGAGATTACTTTTTTCAGATATTGCTCTAATTCCATGTTTGTCATCTCTCCACCAACCGGCAGCGGAAAACATTTCAGCCCATGGGTTTTCCATTTTCATATCTGCAAGGAAATGGCATGGATGGAGAATTTGAAAGATCACACCATTGTTGTTTCTCTTAATTCATATCATAACCGAAATAGAGGAGTAGTAGTGCAGCTGCATTTTAAGTGTATATTTCTTTCCATTTGGAACATTGAGTCCTTGCAGATGACCATGACCATACAGGGACAGGTGGATTCTCTATGGGAAATTAAGATGATATTTCTTCAAGTACTTAGACAAATTTGGGAAAGTGTTGTCACATATATCATAGTAATCATGGCCAACAATGTTCATCATGTCATCAATCCGCTTGCTAGCCAGTTCATCAACTGTTTCTATTATCCTGGGAGCCATCGAATCTGCACAAAAAATTGAATAAACTAACTCGTAAAAGGGTTTATTTTTCATAAAATTTGTGAATAAATTCAGAAAAATGGAAAAGGCATTAATACACACAAGTTTAAAACATGGCGCACAAGTATGGATGTGCCGCGCATGTATTTGACGCGCAAGTATCACCGCGCAGGCCCAGATACCTTGACAGTAGCGCGACATCAAGGAAAACACTGGAAAATAGTGCAACCTATACGGCTAAGGGGACCTGCGCGGCAAGAGCTCGAAGGTATGAAGTCCGGAAATCCGGATGCTTTGTACGGAAGTGAGGCCCTATATTTATAGACACGGCCCAGACCCTGCGCGCTGTACCCTGGATGACTAAAGGCTGTCCCTTGCGCGCCAGACTCTACGCACCTGAAGCTCACTTGCGCACCGCCTTTCCATTTGTTTTCTTCTTTTCCTCAGAGTCCAATATGTATTTCTTTTAGATCCAACTCTGAGGGGGGACTTTTGTTGATGCTACTTTTTCTTCATAGAGTCCAAAATAATGTAAAGGGAAATGACTTAGCACAAATTGATCCATCCTTTGAAGAAAATATCAAAAATAGACAAAGGCAAGAACAAGGGATCAAAAGCACATGTGCCACACAATTTCTATCACTGTCGTGCAAGTCCACTTGCACGACCTAAAGTGGTAACTACCTGGTGTCTTCTCTTACCTATAAATAGACCCTGTGGGCCCCCCATTCAAGGAGTATTTTTTTCCAGAAACTCATATTTGAGCTCCCGGAGCCCTAGTCTCTTCTCAAAGCTTCTGAAACACTTCTAAGGTAATTTCTTACCTAGAATAGAAGATCTAAAGAGGAGGAGGAAGACCTATATGTTGAAACTCATCAACACTTGCGCACTTGAGTAGCCAACCCTTAAGGGGAAAAGGCCACACTTGCACGCCGCCTTAATCCTTCAATAGAACTTGCGTGCTCCTTTTTTGGAAGAACCTCAAGACGATTCTAAAGGCTTTAATCAAGAGTTGCTCAAGTAGTACCCTGCTGGTTAACCGTCGTGTAAGTACACCATGTGTCCCGAAGGCATACCTGCGCGACTATTACTTGCGCGCCCACACAGTACCTGCGCGCCTGCCAGGAATTTCGTTCCCCTGTCGTTTTGGGTTCCCTTATTGCCTATTTCACCCATCTTAATCCATTCCACCTTTCCTATTCATGATTCAGACTTTAAGACACTCTTCAAAGCCATTAATGGCATGGTTTCTTGATTTGACTTCCTTATATAAAAGGAATTCTGTGGAATATCTCTCAAGACCTAGTGATTTACCCATCTTTATGTCACAAAAGATTGAGATTTCATTCATTAAACCTCATCCTTTAAGATGAGAGTATCCTTAACCTGGGCCTCCTTTTCAGACATAATCCCCAGTCATAAGTCCTCTAATATGGGCATCCTCTTTAGGAGTAAGCCCCAAGTCCCTTAATTTTTGGGCATCCTCTTTAAGAGTAAGCCTTAGATCCACTAACCTAGGCTTCCTTTTCAGGAGTAAGCCCCATTCTCAAATATGTGCATCCTCCTTAGGAGTAAGCCCCAGTCCCCTAATTTAGGAATCCTCCTAAAGATTAATCCCCAAACCTTAATTCCCTTAACCTGGGCCTCCTTTCAGGAATAAGCCCCAGTCTTAATTTCTCTTAACAAGTCCTAATTTACCTTTGATATGGGATTCCTTTTCAGGAGTAATACCCAATCATAAGACCTCTCCTAATTTGGGCCTCCTTTTCAAGAGTAAGCCCCAAGTTAGTGTATTCAAAATCTCCATAAAGCACATATACCTTTATGGACCCTGTTCATGGATTTCTTCCTTAATGTAAATCCTAACCTTCATTTATCTGGGCAGTCATACATACATAAGACTCACATTATTTCTTATGATTGCATCTTTCATGGAACAATTGTCTAATTTTTACCAATACCTCTTGTTTCTCACACCAAGCATGACTCACGTGAGCTTAGAGTGTAAAATTAACTGTGACATCCTTCTTTGATCCATCAATCATAAACATAATACTCCCTTACTCGAACTACATGGGTTCTGATTCATTTTCTAAACAAAGGATACATAGGTAGCACATCTACAGGTTAGATCCCAACTCTAAAATAATCCATGTCCTTCTGAATGACAACAAACTTCAATTGCCCCCCTGAGTGGATTTTAAACTAGCATGGTCATCATAATGACCAAGAGACTTCTGTATAAATGTGTCGAAGGGTACCATTGACCAAGAATCTCTAATAAATATAGATGATTCGCTATCAATGAAGAACCTCGAATTCATACAAAATATTATCAAAGTTTCATACATATTTAATCATTGATTGTCAGATCTGAAGGAAATCTCATTTTATACTTGGTACCATAATAAGGATTCAAGAACATAACTTAAATCTATAAAGAGAGTCCTGGAGTAGACAATAATTCCCCTCAAAAAGGTGTGATGAGTCCGACCTCCCATCCTCTCGACCAATACAAATTCCTAAGCCTCATCAGTCCACAAACTAATGAGCACCTACCTTTGGAAGGTTGGTCTGAATGGATGTGGAATCATTGGATGTTTCCGGTTCTACGAACAAACCTGTTAGAAACCGATCGGAATGTTTGAACCTCCCATCAAGGCGGTCATCCCCGGATTCCGAGGGAAACAATTATAAATATTAAAATAAATTTATTTTGAAACTTTTTATGCCATAAACGAATTTTATATATTATTATCACTTTTTAGCTTTGAAAAAATAATTTTTTTTTTCGAAAGAATCATGTTTTAATGGATTTTTAAAAAGTCATGATATGAATAGTATAAAAAATAACATAAAAGAGTTTTTTTAAACACAATTTTATTATATGATATAATTTCTATAAACCTCTAAGATTCATACAAAAGACATAAATAATGTCTGAAATGTCATTAATGAACCAATTTAAGTTTTATTCACATTTTATAGAAACTATATTAACCATATAGTAAGAATATAAAAGAAGAAACGGTAAGAGTAAAATTAGTTAACAAAGGGTTGAAGATAAAAGATAAGGATAAATTTGGGACAAAAAACTTGTCAAAAACCTTTGGGTTGTGAGGATTTAGAACAATCCTTATCGTATCTTCTAATTAAATGATGTTTTTACCTTTCAAAAAATGAACATAATTTTATAATAAAATAATCATTCAATATATTTTTAAGAACCCATCCTCCCTCTTATAAAATGTCACCACCTCTAACACCATACTCACACCACTCATGACCCATGGATCATCTATATCTACACCAAAAATCTATTAATATCCTTTCATTCCTCATATAATATATACCTTAGGGATAAGGAAATTTAAGACATCCTTTTGGCTCAAATCAGAGGGAGTTACCTGTTTTAAGAGGTAGCGTCTTCTCTAATGTTACTTTACAATATATTACTTTCAAACTCCCTATTTTATTATTAATCATTGATTACATAACAAAAACAGTATCCTAAAAATACTAGGATGTTTTTTTGAGAATTATTTTAAATACACTTATATACAAACCCATATAATGTATACGATCGTATTGTTTCTGTGTACGATGAACTGATGCCTCACGAAACGATGATTGTTCAATTTTCCCCTACCACATATCATGATGTCCATTACTATGGAACTATATTTATATGAGATATATATTATATTTATATTTTATCTATTGTTTTTTGGAGTATAGTACTCAATAAGAGGGTGAATTGAGTATTTATAAAAATTTATGTTAAAAAGTTCACTTAAAATGGTTCCCCAACAAAAATGAATAAAATATAGTTAATCAATGTATTACTGTTATAATAGTTTGACTGTTCGAATAAATTCTCATAATATTGAATAATTTTTAGTAATATCAATTTGAGTTATTCATAAAACTTTTAAATCTATTATAATGAGGTAAAAGAGTTATATCTTATATCCAAGACTGACCATCAAATAAAATCTAGTTTTCTAGACTATATAGTAAAGCATATAAAAAATAAATTGAAAGACATAGTGGATAAAAAAAGTGGTTCAGTATCAAGCCAAGACTTATTCCTCTCCACTTGGTGATCAAATTCTACTAAGAATCCTATATAGATTAAATATGTATCCACACCCTGGATCGGGGTAAAACAATAGTACACAGATTGTCCAGGTCACATGACTTCTTCAATAGTTCTACAAGGTTATAAACTACTAGGTCACATAAGGACCTCTTCCACACAAATATGTGGGTGTAAAAAGATGTAATAAGATATGAGAGTAATTATATCTTGTATCCTTTAGTTTAATACCACATATAGTGTGTGTTTTAATACCAACACATACACACTGCTCGAAAGATAAAACCAATACAAAACAGAGAAAACATGATGAGAAAGGATTCTAAATTCTCTAAGTGTTTCTCTATGAATCTCTAGACATGTAAGACGAAGCAGATAAAAATATAGAGTCCTCTTGTGAAAAATAGAGTATCACAAGACTTGTGATCTTTCCTTGCAGTTCGAAAAAGTGAGCTATGTCTCTCAGGTTCTTCTTTGAGTTGGTACTGTGATCATTTTGAGGCTATGATCTATGGTAGTTCTTCATTTTTGGAATATAAAGTGGTTTTTGTGTTCTAATCTTGTATCTTGTTTCATGAATGAGTTATATTTTCAAAAAAACTCGCTCTTTTTGCATTGAGTCTCGTGTTCTTGTCTTTATTTCAGGGTGCATGTGTTGGATACAATAGGATAATTGATGTCTACTCCTTGTACCTCACATTGTCAGGTGGAATGTCTACAAGTAAACATTAATTTTATCATTCCATTAAATTACTCAAATATAGTATATAGAAATTAAATTGAAAATGACAAAAATAGATTAAATAACTGTTTCACAGTTTGTCTTAATATGGTATCACTCAAAAAGTGTTTCACTGGGAAATGGTGTCTTCCATTTTTCCTTTGAGTGATGATATATTCATGATTCCATAGTTTCATTGAGATCACGAACCAACAGCACATATGTGGTGTCAGAATCACATAGCCTTAGGTAACGGCGTCTTGTATCATTTTTCAAAACATTGAATGAAATCTTGGTAATGGTGGTAATGAAATGGTTTCAGAGACATTATGAAATCTGAAAGTAGTTATGGTGTCTGAATCACGGTGTAAGGGTCACGGTTTCTAGATTATGGTGTCTGGGTTATGGTGTCTGGGTTACAGTTTCTAGATTAGTGTGTCTCAGACTTTTCAAAAAATCCTGAACTGGTGTCTGACTTATGGTTTTTCAAACTTATCCAAATATTTGTAAACCTATTAAAGGATATATTATTGACAAAATTTATTATACTTACACATGAATATAATAAGACATTATAGAACATAATTATAAATAGTTTATAATATTTAAACATGATTTATAAGATTCTGAATCAGGATTTTGTGTACGTTTATACCATGAGATGTAATCAATAAATAATATGGAAAAAACCATCTCAACACATGATTTGAGATACATTAAATATGGTTTAACAAACTTGTGATCCTTAAAACAAGATTAAAACATAAGGATTACAACACTATCCCCCGTTTTGATGATCACAAATCATAGGATTTATACGTTTGTTATTATTATTATTTCTCCCCCTTTTGGGATTATCGAAAGGAAATAAGAAAAAGAAAATCAATAGGGAATGAAGGTAAATAAAAAAGTAAAAAAAAAATAATGCACATTGTATTGGATGGAAAGTTATGTGTCATTAAAATCATGAGGAACAACAAAAATCAAACCTATAAAAATAAATTTTTTACTTCACTTCAGCTCTAGAAGTCTTCTCTTTTCCCTTGTAAGAAGCATCCAAAAGAGCTGTAGAAGATGAAGGGTGGGATGAAGAAGGGATTGAGCCAACTTTCAGAGAAAGAAGAGGCAATCCTTCAAAAACAGAAGGTTCTGGAGTGGGTTTGGTTCATGAATGGGGAACATATTCTTCCAGGATAATAGTTATGATCTGAATCAGAGACTAAGATATAGACATGGATGTATAATCAAAAGTAGCGGATGAGGAATGAGTTGATTCATGCCACTAGGAGGCAGTTGCAGGAGCCACAATGGTAGTTCTTTTCACATGATGATACAAATTCAACAATTGAATGAAATCAGTAATGATCTAACCCCCATATTTCAATGCCATCTCAAAATCATCTTTGTCATCCATGAACATCTCCAACAAATGTTTGAAATCATTCAGCTTTTGGACTTGAGTCTTGAAGGATTGGGTGAAAGGAGGAATTTACAAATTCTCTAAAAGGTACTTTAAATGATTGGTCATATCATTATTAGATAAAATACTATTAAATTAGAAATCCACATTCATATTAATTTATTAATGAGAATCATTTTCAAATATTGAGTGAATCCTCAATAAGTCGAGTAATCGGTCACTATTCTTGATGATAGAAGATAAACATTCCGTATCAAAACCACATTAAATAGACTGAAGTTCTTCATTAACAACAGATCTTATTAGATAAATATCTATAGGTGAAGATGACTATCCAGAGGCATTTGATGCAGTAATAGCTGAAGTGAGAGACTTAAGATGATTTAGAACTTTCCATAAATATCTTGTGTACTCATCAGAAAGGTTGTTAAGATCAAAAACAAGATCACTCATCTCATTGAATATCTTGATGTTTATATCATCCAAATAATCTTATTTTTAAGTCAAATTTAGTTAAATATAATATGAAGAATTCTGTGGGATCTGATCACTAACATCCTCAACAGGATGAGAAGTGGGAGCTTGTCCAGTTTGCATCACTTTTTGCATGTCTTCAACCCATAATCTGATAGAATTCACCTCATCACTCAAATTCTTGTTCTCAATTATCACTTATTGTATTTCATGAATAATTTTTGGTTGAATGTGCCATATAATTTTATCTAAAGGAAAGTAATCATCTCGTTCACTAAGATTTTTCACAGTAGCAGGCTGGGAGTTCATGATCGTTTCAAATCCAGAAAACAATGTATCTATTAAAGCATACAGATCACTGTGACTCAAAGAAACTGAAGGTTAATTTGTAGGGTCAGGAATATGAGCTAAGACATGTTCAGGCTCATTAATAGAGATTACTTCTAGATAAGACACTAGTTACCAGTAAAACACAGTCGAAAGTTCTATTCCTTTAATCGAGGTTGCATGGGTACTGTCCACATCAAAGTTGCGAGGAAAATTATACCAGGTATCCACAGTTTTTTGATAAACCGGATTGGGAACATTTACACTTTCTAGGCTGGGGTGCTTCTCCCCCTCAACAGATGCATCTCTTGATGGACTAATATATTCAGTTCCTTGACCTATTTCAAAATTTTCATCTATAATAGGCTCACCCATTTACTTTATATCCATATGAAAGGAAAATTCTATTATTTCCTAAGTAGATAGGATAACTTCAGGATCAACATATTCTTTTAATTGTTCCCCAATAGTACCCTCTTTCTCAATATTAGGTTCTTTTCCAAAAGAAGGTTCTTTTTCTAAATGCTCCTCCATAACAACTTGTTCCTCTACACTAACAGTAGGTTTTTTACACGGAATCAATTCTTCTATTAGTAACAGGTGCATCCTTTTCAACTTCACTTTTTGGGACAGGTATAACACTATATTATTTGTCCTAGACTATTCCAACCTCACGTGAATCAACTGCATATCTTAATTTGTAATCTGAGTAGACAACAACTTCATCTGATTCTAAATTAGGATCATATATGTTTTTAGGAATTGAAGGATTCAAAACTGGATTATTATTTTTATAAAACCTTTCATTTACCTCCACCGAAGACTTTTTCCAAGGACACCAACATATTTTAATACTTATAATTGTATCTTTTGAGATACATAACTCATAATCATTAATTAATTTTTCATTAGGGTCAACCAATCGTTTAGTAGATAGCTTTTTGGAGATTAATCTTGAATAGAATAAAGATGTAGACTTCGAAGTTATATTAATCAATATAACCATGTGAATTGTAATATACTTACATAGTTTAATCTTTGGTCCATTTTTCATAATATGTATCAAGAATACATATTGGTACTTAATATTAGAAAAAAAACCTTTCCTTGGGAAAATAAGATTCTAGATAAACTAAAAGAGAAACCTTGTCTAAACATCCAACTCTGCTACAATTACCATTATGTTCTTCTTATTTCCAGTTATACATACAAGGGAATATTCTATGATGAAAACATCACTAGGATAAGGATGACCTCTTTGGTAATCCACAAATATTCCTTTAAGAGATATCTCTATGTGGCGATCCCATAACCTCGACAAAAAAGTACACCTTTGACCATTAATCCAACTTCTTACAAAAAATCAATCTATTGTACTTATTGAAAACAATACATATTGATAAAACTAAGAAAAAAGTTTTGGATACATTATACATTTCCCATCCGAGACCTTGTTCAGACATCCCTTCTCTTCCAGAACTTTTAAAACTAGTCATTTAATGGTCAATAACCACTTCAGACAGACTTCATTTTCTGGAACTGTTATTATTTCAACACAATTCAGGTTCAATGGTCCCTCAAGTATTACATTCAGTGCCTTTTTCACTTTGTTATGTGAAATGTGCTTCTCCAGAGATGATGAAGAGAGGTGCTTTATTCTAGGCATTCAACATGGGTTCGAGAATGATGAAATATTAAGAAAGGACTAACAGTTTCAAAGAGAGTGGTTTCACTTTAAAGATAAGTGTTCTATTTTGAAGAATGAAGTTATAGATATTGGTTTTTTATAATTTAGTGATTTAAAGCATCTCAAATTCAAAAAACGTAGCATAAAAACAATAAAATAGTCAACACGGAGATACGGGAAGTCAGATTTAAAAAAAATGAGTCATTACGGTGAGATAGGAATATGATGTGACAATGTCATCAATACGGTGTGACTATAAACAGTGTGACCATATCAATGAGAAATTGGGTGTAAGACAGTAACCGAGAGACCGTAACTGTGAGATTGTAAATATGAGACAGTTACATAAAGATAGTAACTTGTGAAACCATGAAAGTGAGAGAGTAATTCCAAAATAGTAAATTTTAATTCTGTGATTCATGAAACCATAAAATGTGAAACTGTGTGTGTTAAAAAGTATGTGTGAGACTGTAACTTCGAGACCGTAAACTTTTTTACTTAAGATTTATCTTTCCTAATTCATGTATGATGTAATTTATCCTTTTATAATTTAATGTTTTCGTTAATATATCAGCAAGATGATGTTCAGTTCTAATGAATTCCAATGTGATATGTCCTTTTTGATAATGATCACTCAATAAGTGATTCCTAACATCAATTTTATTTTTCCTTGAGTGTGAAAAACGTTTCATTGAAATGTTAATTGAACTTGTTTGGTCAAAATTTATTTGTACATGTCTGAATTGATATCCATAGTCTAGTAATGTGTGTCTCATCCACAAAAATTTTTCACAACAACTACCAGTAGCTATGTATTAATGTTCGTCAATATATAATGCAATAATGTTTTTTTTCTTAATAAAACATGACACTAAAGACTTTCCTAAAAGGGGATAGGCTCTAGAGGTGATTTTTATATCTAACTTATAACCACCCAAATCACTATCATAATAGCTAACTAACTAAAATTATTTCTCTCTCGGATAGAACAGTCCTCAAATTGGTGTATGTTTGATGTATTTGAAAATAAATTTAACATAATATAAATGATACTATTTATGGTTTTCTTGAATGTGAGCACACCTACATACAATAAACATAATATCAATTTTCCTAACAGTTAAGTAGAGTAAGCTCCCAATAATTCTTCTATAAAGGGTTTGATCAACAGATTTTCTATATTCATCAAGATTCTTCTTATAATTAGTTTTCATTGGATTATCACTACATTTAGTGTTGTCCAATCCAAATAATTTTTGAAGAACATATGTATATTTTCATTGATTTAAAATAATACCATATTTATGTTGAATGATTTGAAATCCGAGAATGAATTATACTTCACCCATTAAAGTCATTTCAAATTAATTTTTCATTATTTTGGAAAACTCAGTACATAATGATTTTTTTGAAGATCAAAAAATAATATCATCTCCCTAAATTTGAACAAATTATACATCAATGGGATATCATTTTAAAAAATAGTAAGATCATCTATTCCTTTTGAAAATCCATTTGAAATAATACAAGTACTTAATCTATCATTAAAAGATCTAGGATCTTGTTTTAAACCATACAAATAATTAGATAATTTAAATTCCTGAGTTGGAAGGGATGATTTATGAAATCAGGGGTTGTTCAACAAAACAATCATCAGATATATAACCATTTAAGAATGCACTCTTGACATCCATTGGATATAGTTTGAAATTCAGATGTGTTTCATACTCAAGAAAAATTCTAATGGCTTCATGTTTAGATACTTGGTAAATGGTCTTCCCATAGTCAATTCCTTATTCATGAATATAGCCTTGTTAAACCAATATAGATTTATTTATAAATTTGTTACCAACTTCATATACTTTATTTCTAAACACCCACTTAGTTCCTATGATAAAAATGTCTTTGGGTCGATCAACCTGTTTTGAAAACTTTTTCCATTTAAACTGATTATGTTTTTCTAGCATAGCTTTCTCCCAAAATTCACCATTGATAGCCACATTGATGTTTTTAGGTTCCAATTTTGACAAGAAATATTGATGTTCAACATGATTTATAAGATAAGATGTAGTTTTTTATACTTTATCTAATTCCCGAACAGCCACATCTAATGGATGGTTCTTAAGAGTTTTAATAGCTCAAGAATAAAAAGGGATAATGATTCCAGGTTCTTCAACAGCTTTAGGTTCATTGTGGATTGAATCTGGTGAATTTCTAGAGTTGGATGTTTTAACAGATTCCTTTATAAGAGGGTAAGAATATTTTGCATTGATGTCCAAATTTGACATGTCATCCTCAAGATTCTATATATAGGTCATAGGCTCATGTGGATCTATCTCATCAAACGTGAAATTGACATATTCCTCCAAAATATTAGTGCTTTTTTTAAATACTCTATAGGAATTGCTATATTTTAAATATCCTAGAAATATTCCTTTATCGCTCTTGGAAGAAAATTTTTGATTTTCTATTTAGTATTAAGGATGTATACTTTGCAACCAAATACTTTTAAGTTGTTCACTTTGGGGTTTCTATTATTCCATAATTAATATGTAGTACTTTTAAAAATAGGTCTAATCAGCACTCTATTAATAATATAGCATGTTGAATTTACAGATTCAGCTAGAAAATAAATAGGTAATTCATATTCACTAAGAATGGTCCTAGAAATTTCTTGAAGGCCATATTTCTTCTTTCTGAAACTCAATTTTGTTTAGGTGTTCTAGGTGTAGATAAATTATGACTATAGCCATTTTGTGTGAAAAAGGATTCAAACTCTTTATTTTAAAATTCACATCCGTGGTCACTTCTTAGAGATTTAGTTATAATACCACTAAGATTTTATACAGTTATAGAATACTAGGTGAAATGAGATAAGGCTTCACTTTTGTGAGTAAAGAAGATGGTCCAAGTATACCTAGAAAATTCATCTACAAGAATATATATATAATACTTCCAATTTAAACATTAAAATCTATATGGTCTAAACAAATCCATGTGAACCAAATCGATAGTATGAGAAGTTGATACTTTTTTCATTGTTTTGATGGAAATTTTGTGTTGCTTTATGTTTTGTCAAGTGTGGCAGACATTATCATTTGGGAAATCTTGTTTGGGTTGATCTTTGTCTAATCTATTTCTATTTAGATTTCTAAGTGATTAAATACTGAATTTTCATAGTCTTCTATGCCAAACATATGATTATTTTTTAAAAACTATTAAACATGAACCATTTTGAAAATCTAAAGAATCTATGTTAATAAAATATAAATTTTCATTTCATAATTCAGAAACAAGTAATTCATTTTTAGAATTAAAGACATTTCCAGAATAATTTTTAAATTTAACAAGAACTCCATCATTGCATAGTTGTGAAATAATAAGCATATTGTATTTCATTCCAAAAAAAAAGGAACTTTTGAAAATAGAACCGAGTTAGAGTTACCGATTTGTTCTAGTGAAATGATTTTTCTTTTAGCATTGTCACCATAAGTGACATGTCCTCCCTCAATATTTATTAGTTTCTTAAAACCTGAATAGTCTCATGTCATGTGTCGTGAACACCCACTATCCAATGAACTTAAGCTTTTATAGGATATCTTCAATCAATTTTCCTACAAAATAGTCAAATATAAATAGAAATTGGTTCCCATATTTTTTTGGGTCTAGTAATATTAGTAAATATATCTTTAGGAACCCACATCTTTCTCATAGGTTTCCTATAAGAATTATGTAATGTATTTTAGAAATAAAAATTATTTGGTCCATAGAAACTCAAAACAGTATAGGACGTATCATAGTTTGAACTATCATAATGTTTCCATGAACTAGGAATAAAGCTGTATGTTCTCGATTTAGAAACAAAATTAGTGTTTCTAAAATTTCTTTCACTATGTTAATAGCTAATACTGGTAGTGTATTTAGGGGAATTTTTTTCCTAGAATTTTTACCAAAATGTCTTTACCATTAGTAAACATTCGAAGTTACTTTTTCTATTTCCCATTATATATCTTTAATTCATTGTTTTCACTTATTAATTGAACATTTTTATATCTTTATATAACAAGTTCATATTTAATAGTATACTTAAGATCATACTGTCTCTTTAAAGAAATTTATTTATCTTTTAGTTCATTATATGTCTCTTTAAGAATATTGAAATACTCAATCATTTTGACTTTAGAAATATTATTAGAATAACTTTAATCTTTATAATAATAGGAATTTTGTGTAGGATATTCTAGGGTTACCTCAGATGTGTTTTTCATGAAACGCATATAGGATTTATTAGCCTGCTCATCATGTGAAGACCTAGAGTAACTTGAACTGTCCTCAAAATCACTCAATGTTTATTTCATTTCCTATTTATACTTTCTCTCTATGTCATAATATTTCTTTTTATACTTTAGATTGTGAAAGTTATCCTTTACAAGTCACATTCACTTATATTTATAACATACTATCTCATCATACTTGTGAATTCTTTTCCAATCCATCTTCTTGATTCCATTTTTATCATATCTTCCATTGAAGTTAGGCTTTCTGAAAAATTTATTCCTTTTTTATAATTTCCAAAAAATTCTAGATAATTATGCCATATCATCATCACTTTCAGGTGATGATTGTTCTCTTCTAGAACATTCTATAGAATCTTTTACTTTCACCATTCCATTTTGATTAGAGGGAGTGGTCTTAAATGAAACATATATTCTTTGGGGATCATCCATCTATTCCTTCTTGAATTTAAGAACTTATTCATACATATTTATCTTCATAATGAGTTCTTTGACAGGTAATTTTCTGACATCACATGACTCTCTAATAGAGACAGAATTCCCTCTCCATCTATCAGGTAAGCATCTGAGAATTCTCATGATTTGTTCTTTGGTAGTAACTTTTCTTCTAAGAGTGATCATTGTGTCGAAAATTTAATTGAAAATGATATAAATATCTGAAATAGTCTCATCAGGCTTCATTTTAATGGTATAATACTTAAAAATATAAGTATTAAGTCTCATTTCATTCACATCAGTGGTTCCCTCATGTGAAACAGAGTGAGTATTCCTAATTTCATGGGTTGTTTTAGATGCATAAATTCTGTTAAATTCCTCATATCTTAAATAGAAGTATAAGGAATCCATGGATTTTCAAATATTATTGTATGAAATTTTATTTGAGTATTCCAAGTTAGTTATATTAGCAGCAAGAATCTTATACTCATCTGCAATTGAAGACCTAATTTCAAAACTTGCTGTTTCTAAATACATTTTAATTATAATTTTACATTGTGTATAATTAGTTCCATTAAAGAATAAAGGTCTATTTGTTTCATCAACATCTATTAAATTATCTGTAATGATGAAATACTTATAAGTAGAAAAAAATTTATAACCAATATAAATTTACTGATATTTAAAGTACAACTAAAATCACAGTTCAAATGATTTTAAAATAGATCCTTAACAAGAATAAAATCCCTATGATAGAAAATGTTGGTCAAAGAAGAGTTCTCAAGAGGGGGATTAATTGAGTATATATATTATCCCTAACCTTTTACACATAACATTAAATTATTTTCAGAATAATTATACATTATATTACAATCCAAGGATTGTTATGTCTAGTGTCTCAGAAGGCTAGGTACATCAAACATAAAACATGGGGCTAAAAAAATTATTTATTTAATCTCCATAAAAATATCCTAACATACTTTGAGACCATACATATTCATCAAGTACCATAGGGAACACATCAACAAAGGTATGAGAGAAAAATCCTAGTAAGGAAATGAATATAAGAAAAAATCATAAGCACATGAGCTAGGAGGCACGACATAAAAATATCAACATCATGGAACATATGAAAACATAACATATAAAACTGGGATAATATAAACATGGAATCATATAAATTTGGTATAATCATAAAACATGTATTTAGTATGACTCATGTCTAATCCCCAGTCTCGTTTCCCATAGTAGTACAGGTCAAGGCTAATCGCTAATCCCGTTTCCCAATGTAGTACGGGTCAAGGCTAATTGCCAATCCCATTTCACATCACATCTCATGAGACATAACTTTACCCAATACATTGGAGCGCTATCTGGGTGAAACCATCTCAACATTATCATTAATATACTTTCCACTCAAATAATCATTCATAATCATCTATACATAAATATAAGGGTGCCCATGGAAAAAATTGTGTACCACAATCATGACATAAAGAAGAACCAATGGTTGTATCATGAAAGTGTCTATGAAATAAATAGATTAGAACATAAATGTTTGTTAATAAGTTATAATAGGCATATAACATGGTAATTTATGTCAAATAGTAGCGAAACAATATAAGAAATGTTTTTGAGAAACATTAAAATTAAATCAATTTTGAGAAGTTTTAAAGAAAATACTATAATGATTTTAAAATAGAAAAGAGAAAAATATTTTATATAAAACCAAAATTGAACCAAGAAGGTTTTCAAAATAAAAACACTAATTTTATAAAGACAATGGATTCTTAAAACAGAGGACAAAGTGCACATGAAATCAGGTAAGAATTCGGGATGTTCCCTTAAAATAGATTTGTTATCAGGAATAATTAAGAAGAGAATCACTTAAAAACATGTATATCCCTGAAAGAGAATGGGGGATGGATCTTCAAACATTATTTTGGATCATATAAAAATAATTTATATTTTTTTATTAAAATAATGTACAACATCTTTTGGGTAAAAAGAAAGATAGAGAAAACCGAAGGAATACAGGTGGTTCAGAATCAAATACCTTAAGTTTGATGGTGTTCTCCACATGATATTAATGATATGAATAATAAAATTATGTTCATTAATTAATAATTACATAACTTATTTTTTTAATAAAATTATTTATTAAAACATTTTTGAATTCATTCATAACCTTTTGAATCGTTACAAGGTTCAATTTCACAGTTCGAGTAAATTTGTTTTATTGGTTCACTTATATTCATGTTCTAAGAATCATGTAAAATGGGGATGGTTGAAAATAATTGGAGTTATATGTTATTAATTAAAATTCAGGAGGTTACATGATTTTTAATTCCATTTGGTTACTTGGCATGATGATGAATCATTATATAAATTATTTAATGATAATAGTTTGGGTTAATTGGGAGTTTCATACCACAAGAAACATGTTTTGATTTATAAATCAAAAACTATTATAAAAAAGGATTCTAGAACCATAAATGAGACATAATACATATATTATGGTCTGGTTCAATCATGAATATGGATTCCTGACCAGAAATACAGACGATAACAAAACTTGAAAACCCATCATCCTTAAATGTGTTAAATTAGCACATCATGATGGTATTTACATTTTATTAAAACAATTTAAATGGAAGATGATGAATAAAAATTCATTTATCATTAAAAATTTAAATTATAATTATGGTACTGGATTCATCAAAAAATTTGGATAAATTGATGTGGGGAAAAAAATAAATTATATTAAATTGAAAATGAAAGAAACTTATAGAGATCACTTATGAAAATTCGGCAGCATAACAACGTCACATAAAATTTCCTAAATTTTTTTAAGATATAAAAAAGAGTATATAAACATATTTAAATAAATAGGATAGTAATAGTGATACATAAAATCAATCCCCAACATATTAAAGAGGAAATTCAAAGAGATAACATAAAAGAAGGTTTTACAAAAAGAGGAGGGTGAAAGGTTCGTATACCTTGTAGAGTAACTCCAAGAACATGATGGTTGTGAACTTGGGGGGATTAAGGACACCTTGGGAGGACTCCAAGGGAGGTAAAACAACAAGAGATTCAAGTATTTTGGATTTGGAATGAGGGAAAACGAATGGATGAGTGAGTATTTATAGTAAAAGTGAGATGATTTTTTATTAATTTAAAAAGACACATCATTAGTGGTTTTTGTAAAACCATGGTCTTGCACATGGTACATACCAATGGTATTAGACACTTGGGGAACATAATATATTCTTGTACTATCTTCAACATGAATAGAATTATTTTATTAATTAATACATCATTTTGATGTCATCAAATATACTGAAAGCTCAAAACTGTATTTTTACCATTCCCAAAAATTCATGTATTTTATAAAAATATCAAAAGTTCACCCTCACCATATTTGAAGTGATTAGAATTAAAAAAGAAACTCCATTTTTTGAAAATAATTTTCTAAATATTTTTAATTTAATTTCTAACTAAAATCATAATTTAATCAAAAAAAATAAACATTAAAATTATAAATGTTTTTATAACACCATGAAAAATTAATCAAGGTCCCATAAAATTATCTTATAACCATAAGACAATAAAGTAAAAACTTATGATTGAATTTTATGAAATTACATTTACATTTTGATATTTTAGATTAATCATAAAATAGTAAATAAAATATTTTTGACAAACAGAAAAACCAATTCCTATACTATGATCGATTTTTCACTTTAAAGATGTCAAAATTGTATTTGTACATTAATGCGTGAAGTTTATATTTTTTGTACAATTTTATATTCATTACTATTCATAAAGTTATGATACTATTAATAAGGTTATGTTATTATTCATAAAAAATTATGTTTCCCTTATCAGACTCCAAATCACTTACTGATCACAATTGTAGATGACCACTTTTTGAAATTCAAAACAGACAAGTGACAAACTTATATTTAAAGGTAACATTTTACTTAGTAGTTCATTGTTTTGTGACTCCATGTTATTATATTACATAATTATAAGACGGAATTTTCCATTGGTAAAACATTGGGTTGTAACATTCATCCCCTTTAATAAATTTCCCCCTTAAATTTTGTTTTACATTCTAGTCCATAAACAGGTCTATGTACTTTTCCTTAATTTCTTCCTTTGGTTCCCATGTTTTCTCTTTGTAATTATGGTTCCGCCATAGTACATTAACACGGTGATTAGTCTTGTTACAGAAAACATTTTATATACGATCTACGATATTCACCAACTACTCCTCATAAGAAATTTTATCCTCCAACTGTACCACATATGAAAAGAGTACATGTGAAGGTTTTGGTAAGTATTTATTTAAGAGGGATAAATGAAAGACATCATATAAATTTGACATGGTCGGTGGAAGTTCCAGTCGATATGCCACATCTCAGACTCGATCAAGGATAATGGAAGGGATAATATACTTGTGACTTATCTTCTCTTTCTTTACATACTTTTTGACCTTCTTCCATAGAGATATGCATAGAAATACCACATCTTCCACATTGAAATCATGTTCTTTTAGATGATTTTCTACATAAATATTCTATCAGATTTTGGATGCTTTGATATGTTGCTGAATGGTCTTCACTTTATCCGCCATTTATTTGACCATTTTAGGTCCTAATAGCTTAAGCTCACTGGATTCATCACAACGCAGTGGTGTTCTGTACCATTTCCCATAAAGGGATTCATATTGTACCATTCAGATTCTCAAGTAGATACTGTTGTTGTAGGATAATTCAACCAATTGAATATGTTGGTCCTATCCTCCTCTGAATTACATATAAAATTCTCTCAACATATCATCCAGTTTCAGAATAGTTCACTCTGATTTTCCCTCAGTTTGAGGTTCATAGGTTGTACTTAGGTTCAGTTCTGTTTTTAGAACATGTTGGATACTTTTCCAGAACATTGTGGAGAATCTTGGATCGTGATCAGATATAATATATTGTGGAACTCCATGAAGCCTTACAACTTCAATGATATATATCCGAGAATTTTTATCGGATGAGAAGTCCTCTCAAATCTAGATAATGTGAGTTGTCATTCTAAGACGACCCCTAATAACCCATATATCATTGTTTTATATGGATGTCCTTTGATGACAAGTGAAAAAGTCCATTTTAATTTTCTACCACTTCCATGTTGGTATGGGTAGTGGTTGAATCGTCCGGTTAGACTTTTTCTTCTCATCTTTCACTTGCTGAAATACTAGGAACATTGTTGTATATTCAGGAATATCCCATTCCATATTTTCCAACCATAAGTTTTCTCGGGGATATCGATACATATTTTTTCTCCCTGGGTGGATAGAGAAGTTCAAGCTATGTGCGTCAATTGAAAGCTCATTCTTTACCTCTAGATTGTATGGTACACATAATCACGACCCAAATATTACAACTCCTTCCTGATTAATTTTGAAATCATTGGATTTCCCATGTCTAATTTCATCTAAATTTTTCTGAATTTCCACATATTTTATTTGAGAAGCCTTAATTTTATCCATGAGAGATGGTTGAGAAATCATTTGAGAAAGGATTTATGATGTTCCTACCATAATTAATACCATGTTCATCCACAGAAAATATAAGAATATAAGATTCTTTTCAATTCTCATCATTTACAAAGATACATGATCGTTTCTACATATAGCATCTACCAACTTGTTTTCCTTACTAGGGTGATAGTGGAGTGAGAATTTATAATCATGGATGATCTCTATCCATCTTTTATGATTAATATTAATCTCTTTATGTGTGAATATATATTTGAGATTATTGTGATCAGTATGTATCTCAAACTTCTCCCTATATAGGTAATTTCACCATATTTTTAACACAAATATCACAATCACCAACTCCAGATCATGCGTAGGATAGTTTTTCACATGGATCGTTATCTTCCTTGAGGTGTAATCTATCACATTATCATTTTCCAATAGCACACATCCTAATATCTTCTTTTAAGCATCATTTTACACCATAAAGAGTTCTCCACTTATTTTGATTGTGAGTACTAGCACAGTGATTAGACTCTTTTTCAACTCCTTGAAATGGTCATCACATTTATAAGGCCAAACAAACTATACTACCACTCCCTTTTGTGTTAGCTTGGACATTGGGTTTTACAATCATGGAATGTTCTTCACAAATCATCGATAATACCCTTCTAGACCCAGAAAGATTCAAATATCCATTAAAAAATTTGGAATGGTACACTCTTAAATTTCTATTGTATTGGAAGGTTCCACGGATATCCCTTAGCTGGTTATAACTTTCCCCAAGAATGATACTTCCACCATCTAGATTTCACATTTATTGTACATTTCATACAACTTCATCCTTCAAAAATAGATTAACAAGGTATTCAAATTCTCTTCAGGTTCCTTCTTGCTCTTAATGTATATTAGGAAATCATCTATAAAGACTACCAAAAAATTGGTCGAGGTAACATATTAAGAAACTATTCATTAAATCCATGAACATTTCTAAGGAATTGGTGAGTCCAATGTCCATCGATATGAACTCATAATGTCCATACCATGTTCGAAAGGCAATCTTGGGAAGGTCTTCCTTCCTCACGTTTGATTGGTGATATCACAAACGAATGTCTACCTTTGAGATATAACAAGACCCAAAAATATAATCAAACAAGTCATATATCTATGGAAAGGGATACTTGTTCTTTATCTTTATTTTATTTCACTCACGAAAATAAATTTATAGGTTTGTGGATCCATATTTCTTCCAGATTAAGAGGTCTGGCACACCCCATGGTAAAGCACTAGGGCGTATGAACCCCTTCCCCATATTCTCCTATAACTACTTATTCAGATCTTCTAGCACTACGGTGGATGTTATATAAGGTGTCATTGATATAGGTAGATATACAATCATAATATATATTAATAACTCAACATCTCAGTCAGGAGGAATACCAGGTAACTCTTCAGAGAACACATCAATGTAATCCCTCATGATGGGCATGTCATCAAGCACAATTCTCTCCTTTTTCTCAATCATTTGAGATAGATATTCTTCCTCATAAGGGAAAAATATCCCAACATGATATGATGATTATAAATGAGATTTATCTTCCTCCTTACACTTGTAATGAAACATAGGATGCTTTGGGATGTGAATAGGTTTCCCCCATTACCAACCGTTGATGTTGGATTTGAATAAAGATAGTAAATCCATGCACAATATAGCGTCGAACTCAACTATAAGAAGTATTACAAGATTTTATGGGAGGTTTCATCTACAAACGTTAACCAGGGAGGAGTTAGAAACAATGGACATGATGATTTCCCCATTTGATGTACTCATAGATAAACTTCCCCCCAAATTTTGAGGTGGTGTTTTAATAGTTCTACTAAACATTCATTATATAAAAGAATGTGTAGAACCAGAATAAAATAGTACATTCTCTATTCATGAATGAATAACTAGCATACCTGTCACTACATAGTTGTCTAGATCCACCTTAGTAGTTGTGATAGCATAATCCCTTCCTTTTTTCCCTATGGGTTATTCTTTATTTCCACTGACAACCCTTGGCTTAGGGAAATTTTTAGCATAATTCCCATGATTCTTATAGTTGTAACATTGCACCACTGGCTAAGCATTGATCTGAAACTTCCATTCTTCTTCCAAATTAGTTGGATTTTTCATATCACTTCGACGATTCATTTCTAGATGACCACATTTTACACATTTGAAGAAATTCTTTGTTTGCTTTAGACAGTTCCCAGGATGATTCTTCTCACAACTATTAAAAGGGGAAATGTAAGGATTCATTCCATCATTGGTATTGTGTTTTGAACTTCCTGTGTTTTCCATTTTTCTCTTCTTATGACCGGGACCACCAGACCACTATGAGTCTCCAATATCGATTTCAACCTTGAGGGCACAACGGGCCATCTCCTCATAACATTCGAAGTCACGAATCTCCTATGATTCTTGTATACTAGGATTTAGTACACTAAATAAGTAATCCACCTTGATTTCTAGGAATAAGACAATGCCCGAGGTGTACCTTGAAATCCTTGTAATGTTTCCTTTAGACACCTCAATGGACTCATCTTCCTACTGTTTGAGTCCGAGGAACTCTCTTTCCAACATGAGATGGAGGGATCAAGGAAAATATTTGTTGAAAAACATCCTCTATAATTCCTTCCAATCCATGGAATCAATTTCCCCATGGATATTTTTATTCTTGAAAAGTGTCCACCATTGATCAACTTCCCAATCAAAATGATGAACTGCCGGTAATCCTTTCACTTCTTCCGAGCATTGGAGGGTAGAGAAAATATTTTCAATGGAATTAATCCATAGTTCCACAAGGAGGGGATAATAATTTATTCTAAACAATGATTTCCTCTTCCGCATGAATGATTATACAAAAATTTCTCATTCCTTGGAAGAGGAGGGCATCCCATATGATTCTAGATATTATTCTTAACTTGAGCGAGAAGAGAATGTACTGTCATGATGTTTTGAGCACCAGTTCCCATCATATCAGGCATATCATTAGTGTAATATTCATAGTTCCTATCACATTGTTTATAGGAACATGTTCTTCTATTTCCTTCCATTAACTATGAAAAAGAACGTATTATTATAGGGATTGAATACTTAGCTATTGAGCATAAAAAGGAAACTTTGAACATAAAAGGGTAAAATTCTGAAGGAGATGTATATCCTAACTTAGGATTACCTATGATTCAAACTAGGTTATCCTTGAACTATTTATTATCATATATTCTTATGGGTTTTTTAATAATGGATTGTACCAAGATCATGAATTACCAAGGCATATCCCCCGGAAGTGTCAATACCAAGAGTGTAGAAAGGACCATTGTCGTGTAACAAGATACCTCAGGTCAAACATGAAACTCCTTGTCGGAATGTTCAATACTAGGTACATCAGTTCCAGATCCACCTCTACCTTTTTGTATCTAGATACAGAATTATTTTCTTTATAACCCACTTACTCTATACTTACCAACATTTAGGGATGTTTTATTATACTTCATTTCGTCCTTATCGTTCTCACTAATGTTCTATTTGCCTAATTTCACAAATTTACTCGACCATCCTCTAATACCAACTATAGAATTCCCATCCCTTTACACATAACATTAAAATATTTTATGCATAATTGTACATTAGAGTACAATCCATGGATCCTTATGTCTACTATCTTGGAAGACTAGGTACATTAAATATAAAACATGGGGATAAAAAACATCTTTATTTAATCTAAATAAAAAGTTTCTAACTTCCTTATAAACCCTACATTTGAATAGGGTACCCTGGGGAACACATGAAAAAATGGATGAACTAAAATCCCATTAAGGGAATGAACATAAGAATAAATATTAAGAACATGAGTCGGGAGGAATGACAAAAAGATATCAAAATCATGGAACATATGAAATCATAACATATAATCATGGGATCATATAAAAATGGAATCATACAATTGTTATAGAATCATAACATATTTATTTAGTATGATTCAAGGATAACCACAAACCTCATTTCCCATTGTAGTACGGGTCAAGGCTAACCACCAATCAGGTTTCCCATTGTAGTACGGGTCAAGGATAACCTCCAATATCGTTTCACATCGCATATCAGAAGACATAACATTACCCAATGTATTGAATATCTATCTAGGTTAACCCATCTCAACATTTTTATGAATATTGTTTCCACATAAAAAATCATACATAATCAACCATACATAAACATAAGGGTACCCATGGAAATAATTTGGTACCACAATCATGACATAAATCAAAACCAATGGGTGTTTCATGAAAGTGTCCATTAAATAAAGGTTTTATGACATACCTGGACGTTCATAAGGTAAAATAGGCATATAAAAAGTTATGTGATGTCAAACATAACGGATAACATATAAGAAATGTTTTTGAGAAACGTTAGCATTAAAACATTTTTGTGCGGTTTTATGGAAAATACTATAGAGATTTTATATTAGAAAAGAGGAAAATATTTTATATAAAACCATAACTAAACCAAGATGGTTTTAAAAATAAAAATAATTATTATATAAATACAATGGTGGAAAAAAATAGAGGATATTGTTCACTTGAAATTGGGTATAAATTTGGGATGTTCTCTTAAAATAGGTCTGGTTATCGGGAAGAATTAATGAGGGAATCAGTTAAAAAATGTATATCCCATAAAGATAATTGGGGGTGAATCTTGAAACATTATTTTGAGGCATATAATCAGAATTCAGAAGTTTTTCATAGAATGAAAATACAAATTATTTTTGATGAAAATAAAGATTGAGTATCCCGAAGGAATAAAGGTGGTTCGTGTAGAATCCCTTACCATAAGTATGATAGTGTTCTCAGTTTGATATTAATGACAAGAATAACAAAATTCGGTTCATTAATTAATTATTAAATAATATATTCTATAATAAAATGATTAATTAAAAACTTTTTTAGTTAATTCATAACATTTCTATTGGTTATGAGGTTTGATTTCATTGTTTTGGTCTGTTTGCTTCCATGGTTCTAATGATTGGTTCACTTATATTCATCTTAGAAGAATCATGTAAAATGGGGATGGTTTTCTAGAATTGGATTTATATGATATTAGTGGTAATCCATGAGGATAAATTATTTTAAATTACATTTGGTTACTTGTCATGAAGATGAATCATTATATAAATTATTTAATGATAACCATTTGGGTTAATTGGCAGTTTTTGACAACAAGGAACATGTTTTGTTTTATAAATCATAAAATTGTGTAAAAAAATGATACCAGAACCATAGATGTAAAATTATAAATATATTATGGTCTGCATCGTCCATTAAAATGGTTTCATTCCCATAATTGAAGACGATAACAGAATTTGTAAACACGTTTCCCTTGAATGTGGTAAATTAGCACATCTTGGATGGTATTTTCGTTTTAGAATAAAAAAATAATAGGAGAGATGATTAAGAAGAATTAATTTATCATAAAAAAAATCAAATTGCATGTAAGGTACATTATTCATTAAAAAAATTGGATAAAAGAAGTTGGGGAGCAAAAAAGAAAAGAGATGAACTTGAAAATGAAAGAAATTTTTAGAAATCTCTTATGAAAATTCGACAGCCTAACGACGTCACACTAAATTTCATAAAATATTTTGAAGAGAGAAAAAATGGTATATAATATTTTTTACCTCAAAGGGAAATTAAGTGGGATACATAAAATCTAACCCTAATATATGAAAATTTAAATTCAAATAGATAACATAAAAGAAATGTTGACAAAGAGAGGAGGGTGAAAGGTTACCTTACCTTGTAGAGTAACTACTAGAAAATTATTTTTGGGAACTTGGGGGATTAATGAAACCTTTGGAGGATACCTAATGAGGTAAAACCAAAACGGATTTGATAAAGAGGGATTTGTAATGAAAGAAAACGAATGGATGAGTGGTTATTTATAATAAATGAGAGAGATTGTTTTTATTAAATTTAAAAGACACCTCAGAAGTGGGTTTTGTAATCCCATGGGATTTACCATGGTATTTTTCCATGGTAATATCTACTTGGGACACCCAATATATTGGTTTTCTTTATGAAAGTCTTTTGTAATTTTTATTAATTATTACATCATTATGATGTCATCAAATATACCGAAAGCTCAAAACTATATTTTTACTATTCACAAAAAAATTCCAGTACATTAGAAAAATCCCAAATATTCACCCTAACCATTTTTCAAACTATATAATTCCAAAATGAACTACATTTTTTGAAAAAAAAAATCTAAATACATTAAATGTAAATGTTAAATAAAATCATAATTTATTCATCAAAATCAACATTAAAACTATAACTCATTTTATAACACATTGAAATATAAATAAATGTCTCATAAAATTATTTTATAACCCTAAGACAATGAAGTCAAAATTTATTATTTAATTTTATGAAACTAAATTTCTGTTTTAAATTATTAAATTAAACATAAAATTGTAAATAAAATATTTTGGACATACATAAATACCAATTCTTATACTATAGTCGTTTATTCAATTTTAAGATGTCTAAATTGTATTTGTACATTTTTGGGTGAAGTTTCAATTTTTTGGCCTATTTTCTATTCATTACTATTCATAAATGGATGCTTCTATTCATAAAGGATTATTTATAATCATCAAAAATTGTGTTGGTCTTATCAGACTCCAAATCACTTACTGATCACAATTCTAGATGACAGTTTTTCGATATTAAAAACACACATGTGAAAAACTTATGTTTAAAGGTCACATTGTACTTATTAATACACTATTTTGTGACTCAATATTATTATATAACAAAATTTTAATAATGGAGTTTCCATTGGTAAAACATCGGGTCATTACAGTATCTATAAAAATTTATGTTATGAAGTACACTTAAAATAATTCCACAATAAAAATGAATACATTCCAGTTAATCATGGTAATACGGTTATAATAGATCAACTGTTCACATAACATCTCATAAGGTTGATTAATTATTAGGAATATTAATATGAGGTATGGATACAACTTTTGAATATATTATAATGAGTCAAAATAGTTATAAATTATATCCAATACTAACTATCAAAGTAAAATATATTTTTCTGAAATATATAGTAAAGTAGAGAAACACTAAATTAAATGACACAACGAATAAAACAAGAGGTTTGGTCTCAAGATGATACTTAATACACTCCACTTGGTGATCACATTCTTCCATGCAATCTATATAGTCAAAATATTGATCCACAACCTGTATCGGGTTATAAATACAGTACACAGACTATATAGGTCACACGACCTCTTCCACAGTTCTACGTGGGTATAAGCTACCAGGTCAAATAAGGACCTCTAACACAATTATATGTGGGAGTAAGTATATGAAACACGATCTGAGAGGATGTTTATCTTGTATAATTAAATTTAATATTGGAGACCGTGTGTGTTTCAATATATACACACACGCAATTCCCGAATACTAAAAATAGTACACAACAGAAAAAAGATTATGTGAAAGGATTATAAATGTTCTGAGTGTTTTGTTATGCATCTCTATACTTGTATGATGAAGCATATGTAAATATCAAGTCCTCTTGTGAAAAACAATGTATCAAAAGTGTGTTACTCTTGTTTCCAGTTCGATGAAGTTAGTTATGTATCTCATGTTCTTATTTGAGTGGGTACTGTTAAGATTCTTAAGGCTCTTATCTAAGGTAGTTCATCGTTTTTTTGATCAAGAGTGTTTCATGTGTTCTTATGTTGTATCTTGTATCATTAATGAGATATCTTTTCAAAAACTCAATCTTTTTTTACTGAGTCTCATTTTCATGTCTTTATTTCGGGGTACATGTGATGGAACCGACATGAAACTTGATTTCTACTCCCCGTACCATGTAATGTAAGGTGGAATGTCTACATAGAAACATTAATTATGTCAGTTCCACTAAATGACTCAAATATGACTGTTATAAATTAAATTGAATGTGAAAAAATAGATTAATAAATGGTGTCACAATATTTCTTGAAAAGAAATCACTTAGAAATAGTGTCACTGGGAAAAATGTATTCATCTTTTCCATTGAGTAGTGAGATAGTCATGATGCCAAAGTTGCATTGAGATCAGGAACTGGTAGCACATTTGTGGTTTTAGAATGACAGTGTCTTAGGTAACTCTGTCTTGTATGCTTTTTCAAATCATTGAACGACATCTTGGTAATGGTAGTGTAGAACTTGTGTCACTGAATTTATTAAATTTGAAACTAGTTACGGTGTCTGAATCACGGTGTCAAGGTCACGGTATCTAGATTATTGTGTCTATGTTATGGTGTCTGGTTCATGGTGTCTCGATTACGGCGCCTTGGGATATTCAAAAATTCATAACTATTGGAAGACTTAGGGTTTCTCAAACATATCCAAATATCATTAAAACTATCATAAGAAATAATATTCACATAATGAATTTGACTTAAGCATTAATATAATAAAACATTATAGAAAAAAATTAAATATAGTTTACAATATTCAAATGTGAGTAATATGATTCTGAATCTGCATCTCGTGAACGTTTATACCATGAGTTCTAAACATTAAAGAATATTGAAACCAACGATATCTACACATGATTTGAGATAGATAAAATAGGTTTCATATGATTTTTGATATTTAAAAGTTGATTAAAACATGAGGAGTCCAATATCGATTCTTTTTTTGTATTTATTTAAATCATACCTTTATGATTTCTATAATGTGTAAATATGATAATTTCGTTTGAGGAAGTGTGAACTACCACCCCCTCAAAATGATAGGACTTGTTCATGTCATACATGAAATGTAAAAATGATTGAAATATTGAACATACGTATTGTATATAAAATATTATATTATAATGGAGTTATAATATAACTATGTATCATTTAATTTTCATTCTCTTAAAAATGAGAAAATAAATAAAAGTAGCGTTCACGCACACATATGGAATATTATCTCTATGAACGGTGCATTTCATTTCTTATCTAAAAAATGATATATACTATTATAAATACATATATATATATATTGGATATATATGATATTTGAACCATGAATATCATTTTGGAGATAATGGACTTTTGACCACATGGGCAATTTGTAATTATAACAAGTTCATTTTCAAGCAAAGTACCTAATATTAACAAAACGACAGATATTAACTTAAATAATTATTTTATTTTTATAACATGGTAATAAGGGATATAAAATGAATAATATAATTGAAAATTTTTCTAGAAAAAGTATAAATTAAATTATTATTATTATTAAAGAGATCAAAGAATGAACGAGTCAAGTCGGACGCGGGGTAAGGGAACTTCTTAACCCAATTTCCATTATTTTTGTTGATCTTCTACTTCTTTATTATGTCACTCTTTGATTATGTGATAAATTAATTTTGATATCTGATCTAGTATATATACTTGATTTAAGTGGATTTATAGTTAATAAAAATAATCCATTTAAATTATTTAAAAAATGATCTTTTTATTGTATTTCGTCTCGATCTCCGTTTATTGAGGCATATCTTGTTTTCCTGAACTTTTATTATCCAAAAATGTGTATAAACAACAATTTTTACTCTTTATATCAAAAATTATTATATTCTATTTATTTTTAAATTTATTTTTTATTTTATTTCATAAAATTTTTTATTCAAGTGTTTCTCAAGTGGTAAGGGACTCATTAACTAAAACATCATTTTAAATGTTTTGAAGAATTATTCATTTAAAAACTTACATTTCATGTCCTTCTTTTCAAAATTGTTTTTAAGAATTTATTTATTTCGAAATTAATTTTCTAAAATGATAATTTATTTAAGTGTTTCATAGTTTTATGGGACACTTTGATTCAAAATTCTCTTTATTAAATGTTTTGAATGGTTTTTGAAAAGGTATGAGTATTTCTTTATCTTACTGTGATATCTTGTGGTTGTAGTGTGGAAATGTTATAATTCCTTTATACTTGTTTTATGTGTTATCATTATTAAATGGTACATGGAAATTTGATGGCTGGTTACATGATAAACCAAGATAGGCGGTTACATTATAAACAAAATAACTGCAGGTTCCATGATAAATTTATGACGGGTTGTTACGTTATAACCTCCAATTCAATGGGTATGTAAGTCGGTCTTAAAACTATTTCATTTAGTGATATGTGTGAAAGTTGACTGTATTTTTATTCAATTTCAGTATGTTTATGTCCCAAGAAACCATTTTATGCTATATGTTTCATTCTATGGGATTTGGGGATGTATATTTATGTAATGTATGTATGTGTATAAATGTGTATGGAGGTTTTGTATTGGTATATATGTGTGGTTTGTTTGTGTATTCAATATTATGTATATAAATATATGTATGTTTATGTGTATGTTTATGTGTACATGTATGTGTGTGTGGGAATATGTATGTGTATGTAAGTATGTGTATGATTATTTGTATGTGTATGTGTATGTGAATGTGCATGTGTATGGGTATGTGTATGTGTATGTGTATGTGTATGTGTATGTGTATGTGTATGTGTATGTGTATGTGTATGTGTATGTGTATGTGTATGTGTATGTGTATGTGTATGTGTATGTGTATGTGTATGTGTATGTGTATGTGTATGTGTATGTGTATCTGTATGTGTATGTGTATGTGTATGTTTATTTGTATGTGTATGTGTATGTGTATGTGTATGTGTATGTGTATTTGTGTGTGTGTGAGTGTGTTTGTGTCTATGTCGTTGTATGTGTATGTTTCTGTGTATGTGTATGTGTATGTGTATGTGTATGTGCATGTGTATGTGTATGTGTATGTGTATGTGTAAGTGAATGTGTATGTGTATTTATATTGATGTATGTGCTGGTATATGTATGTGTGTATATGTGTATCTATGTTCTTGTATATGTATATGTTTATGTGTATATATGAGTATATAAGTTTATATATGTATATATGTATATTTTTTTATGTGTATGTTTATGTAGTATGTTTATGTATGCATATGTATGTGTAAGTATTTTTATGTAAGTATATGTAATTGTATGCATGTGTATGTCTGTATATGTGTGTGTGTATTTGTATGTGTAAATGCATGTATATTCAAGTATGGGTATGTATGTGTATGTGATTTTGTACTTATTTGTGCATGTATTTCTATGCGTGTGTGTATGTGTGTCTAATGTGTATCTATATTTATTCATTTTATATTGTTTTTTGATTTTTAATATTTTATTAATTTATTTATTTTTAATATTTTTTCTTTTTTAATGTTTTTTCATTTAATATTTTGTGATATTTTTAATTTTGATAGTTTTTAATACATTTTTAAATTTTATTATTTAATAATTTTAATACACATGTTATATATAAAATTAATGTGTATTCATTTTTATTTTAATATCTTCTTATTTAAATATTTATAGAATTATTATTTTCTCATTAATAATCATTACTTCATTATAGATCTCTAGTATTTAAGATTTATGTTTATTAATTTTTTTTATTATTGTAATATTTATCAATTTTAAATATTTTTTAAGATTTGTATTTAAAAATAGTAATCCATATTTTAATATTTATTCAATCTATTCTTTTATAATAATTTCCATCAATTTTTAATATTTATTCATTAATTATTATATATTCAATTTTATTACTTATTCAGATTTAATATCGTTGTAATTAACTCATTTTTAATATCTATTGATTTCATTTTTCTAGTAGATAATGTGATTATGTCAACAAATGATAATGAATTTGATAAGAGGGTTGAGTATGAGAAAATATCTTTACTTTTTATGGATTTGAGGGTCATTGGATATGATAATCTAAATTGTAAATGATCTCTGATTTTCTCAATCTATTTGGTAAGAGAGAAAGATTCGCGTCAGTGCTTTAAAAAGAACAAAAATATAAACCCCACTGGTCATAAACCTGGTGCTGAACAAAGTGGGATCCAGAAAGGCGGGTTGTGAGCCCTGGGAGTCTTGTACATGTTTCTTCTCCTTTCGAGGACATATGCATTCAAATGTAGCGATTCTATCTTGCTTCTACCTATAATATGAGTGATCCCTCTATCAGATCCCCTATTACTATGGTGGTAAAGACCTTTTCCCATATCAGTGTGTTGGATTTTCAACAACCCGTGGAGGCTGGAAACTTAATTATACAGCCTGCTAATTCAAATGGTGTGAATCAGACTGATTACAATAAGAAATCATCAGCGGATATAGTATCTGAAGCTGATTCTATGTAGTTATTTTCAATTAATGATAAATCATCCAAATAAGTTTCATGTACGAACATTGATTTAATATTAGAAAATGCTGGTTCTTTTGATGGTCAATAGAAACATGATATTGCTACGTAGGAGGAAGTGGATAAAGAATTTTGGAAGAATTGTGCTTTACCAATGAACAAAACAATTGAAAAAACAAGATGTATGTGGATTTCTATAGTTTTGATCAACATATTACTGTGAGAAGTATTACAAACTGAGTGAGTTATCATCTATCAACCTCTATGGGAAAGAATACATTTGTGGTTAATGGTGGTTTCCATGAGTTCAATCCTCTGAAATCAACCTCACCTAGGCCTTTTCTAACCCTACAACAATCTCAATTGTTTTGATTCACTCACAACTAGATGTAATTCCTCTTTCTATTTATCTAGTTCCAAACACTTATCTTCCTATATCTATGGAATATTCAAATCCATGTAGAGTTAGGGCTGATGAAGCTGAAAGTGAGTGATTTTCTTTCCCTCATCAATTTTCTAAGATCATGAAAAATGATTAAGAAACCTTTGTAATGATTCTATGCTGGAATGTGATGAAGCAATAGATCTCAATTCCAAAAGATAATATTCCATTGGAGGATCAAGCATGTGAAAGTCTAACGAGTGATCTTAGGGGAGATGTATATGATTTTTTTGACACACATATTGAGATTCTCTTTTCCAAAATGGGACCACTTGTTTTTTGGCTTCAAAGAATACCTTGCAGTCGTCAAATTATTGTCCATCAACCTTCAAGAAAGTTTTTTGGGACCAATTTGGATGGAGAAGGAAGATTGAAGAGTTTTCTTTTACAGAGTATTGTATTTTGTTGTCAAAGAAGATAAATCAATTCACTTAGTAAAGGACTTCAAACCAGATGATGGTTTGGTGATATTTATTTCACACATATCATAAGTTAATAGAACATGTGATTCAATCCTTATGATGGAAAGCGGGCGAAATAATGAATCTAGTCATATACAGTTTTGATTGAAAGTAATGGTGCTGCTGGAAAATAGGGATGTTTCTATACTTATTATTATAACACTGACGATGCTAAATCTGGTCTATCAAAGGATAAATATCAAGATATTGGAGTTCGTGATGAAATCTGATGAATGGTTATGGGAAGAAGTTAATATAGAAATGAAAAAGGATAAGATAAACTAGAAAGTGGAGCACTAAAAATGAAAGTGGTGAACGAAATATTTGCACTGTGTACTAAATAGGATTGTGGTGCACGAAAAACATGCGTGGTGCACTAGAAAATAAAGACTGCGTTAAATATTAGCATGGTTAATGAAATAAAGGTATGATGTGTTTCACGCTATACGATCATTAAGATCAGAGGCTCCAAAATTGGCAAAGGTTTGAGGTGCGCAAAAAATTGGAGCAATGTGAAAAAAAGGAAGGTGGTGCGTGAAATATTTGTGTTGTGCGCGAAAAAGGAAAGTGGTGCATGAAAAACATGCATGGTTCGTGAAAAAATGAAAGTTGCACGAAATATTAGCGTGGTGCGCAAAATAAAGGAATGAATATTTTTGTGAAAAAGGTTTTTCGAGATCAGAGGCTCAAAAATTGGCAAAGTTATGAGGTGCGAGAAAAATTGGTTCATTGCGCGAAATAGGTTTTTGTGTGGAATAGTTTCTACGCGCATGAAGAGGGTTTTATGCACAGATTAGTGTTTTTTACGTAGGGTTAAAAATGCCTATATATATGAGGAAAACCCCTCTCATTTGTCCAGGCTCGACACTTAGAGAAAAACATGAACTCTGATGTGCATAAAATTATACGCTAAGTGAGTTGCGCCAAAAGAAAAAGATTTGCCTGAAAATAGGAAAGCTGCATGAAAAGTGAAAAGATTCACAAAAAAAGAATGTTTCACGAAAAAAAATTCCGTGACTAAATGGTAAATTTTATGCCCAATCCATTTGAAATGCCCACAAGGTACCTTAAAGTTTGCATGAAAAAATTGAATTCTTCACACGTATTCGATTTCACATATGATAGTTCTTACCGGCTTCTTGGTATGAAAGTGAAGATTTGTACTTCAGAGAATACAACTATTCAATTGTAAAGAAGCATTGATATACTGTAATTCCCTATTTGTGCTAAGAGGGTGCACACACACTAGCATATTTTTTCCAAGTGCTACACGAGTGTAATGGTATATCCTACCCATTTTATTCCACATCAAAGGATTGTTTTCTAGTGGATTGTGTGGTACTAGATTGTTTCTGTACCATACTTAGGATGTAGCTACTCTTGTTGATTAGTGAACCTTGCAAATCTTATGTTCCTATGGTTGTCTGTGTTCAGCAAGGAAGAAACTCTTTAATAGGAGGCAGAGTCTGTTTCAAAAAGAAGGAAAAAAAATGAAAAAGATATCACTGATTCACCCCCTCCCCCTCTAAGTTATACTTGGATCCCGACTACGAACATCAAAGTTTACGAGACAATTTTTAGATTAAAATTAATTATCTCTCGATCAATGTGCACATGAGATTTAGTTTCTCCTCTCCAATTTGGAAACATTAAGACACCTAGTTCCCAACGTTTCTTTATGTGATTTCTTTTTTAATTATAAATAAACGGTCCCTTCCTCGCTTCTTTAAAGTATACATTCATTTTTAATTAGAAATTTCTGTAAAATAAATCTAATGTAAATGAAATTTTGTAACTATTCGTTTTTATTTTAATATTTATACATTTTTAATATATATAATATACTTATTTTATTCATTTTTATATATTTATGAATTAAATAATTACTATTATTTATTATTTAATCAAATTTCTAATAAATTTATCATAATATTATCAAATTCCTTAATACATTGAATATAAAATTATTGATTATTTTTTAATATATTTTTTATACTTTATTGATTCTTAATATTTATTAATTTATATTATATTGTAAACTTTAAGAGTCATTTTCATAAAATTTGAAATTTATTTTTTGTTTTAAATTTAATTTTTTTACTTTCCTGTAGAATTTATTAGTGCTATATTATTTGATGATAAAAGATATATGCTTGAGTTCTACTAAAAACATTGATAAAATGCAAATTTATTAGCTCTAAAATGTAATGTTATAATAGATGAATGATTTATCTGCACATTTTTACACTAACAAATCCAACCAATTTAAAAAAAATTAATTTTGGAATAGATAACTTTGTATTTATCATTGTTTTTTTCTAGAACTAATAAAACTCAGCCCCAATTTTAAGAAAATCCTAATTGAAATCACACTTGATCACACCATTTAGGATCTCAAAGAATCCAATTTCAATAGTCATATACTTCAAATTATTCTACTGAATCGATCCTCAAATGTATGTTATGTCCTGACCCATCCCTCGGGACCTATGTCATGACTACCCCAATCCTGCCTCCATTATGCTAGGGGTGGGAGACTAGCACTGAGTTTGTATATCCTACTAGTAAGAGGTAAGTTTCCATGTACCTGTATGAATTCCCCCATCACCAAGAAAAATGTAAAACTGAAAACACTAAGAAAACATGGGTGTAAACCCCTAAGAAAACACTCTCATAGTAAGGTACAAAACAGAATGAAACGAATCTAGAATACATGCCCACACTACAACAAACTCAGCATTTAATGGAAGTTTGATAAGCCTCCCCTAAATTTTTTCAAAATAATTTTGTAGCAATTTTTTATACAGCTGCTAAACGGTTAAAAAATTAATACTTGTGACACTCCCCCTCTCCATACCCCCACCCCACCGACTACAAGAAACCATTATTGTTGTCTCCCATGTTTGATCCTCATCGCGCCTCGCCTTGACATGCCTCTCTTTGTCATGCCTCTCTTTTTCGGGCCTCACTGGGACTAGCCTCCCAGTGCCTCACCTCACCACACATTTCCTATCCACACCTTTCCTCGCTTCGGCATCCCTCGCCACACCTCACCTTTCCATACCTCATCTCTCCGCACCTCGCCATACCTCAAATGTCTAGTGGTAAGTGATGGTAACACATAACAATTTTATTTTTGTTTTTTCACAAAATTGGATGATATTGATGGTTAAATGGATGTTACATCATAGGTTTCTTTTCCAGTATAGTGTCTAGAGTTCTCTATAGACCATATATGGGGTGTTGGATATGTGTTCATTGTGATAGTAGTACCCTGTTTGTTTTCTATAATTTATGCATATTTTTTAAAGTAAATATATGATTATAATTATTTATAGGTAGTTATTAATGTTATGTGATGTGATGAAAATTTGGAGAGTTGATACGGACTCGAATGCAGCAAGGATGAGATTTGATTCCATGTTGTTTAGAGTGTCATGGATTGGGATGGTCGATGGGTAGCCGAACTGGGAGTGTGGTGTTGATTCAATTATGTTAGAAAGAATATTGATATCTTATTTTGATTAATAATTTATTTTTCAAAATCAGTAAGTATATTAGTCTGTGAGATGGTTTCAAATATCATAAACCATGATGGTTCTGAATGTCCAAATAGTTTCCCCAAAGGGTGATGTAGAGCTTTTTATGGTGAGGGGATAGATATCGACTTCATAGTTCTTTAGGATCAGCTAGTGAACTGTGTGGCTGACATGTTTCATGCCTATGATTCTTGTACTTAATGTAACCTCACTAAATTTTGTGGTGATAGGTTAGTGTTCGTGATGTGGCCGCCCATAAGTGACATGTGATGTGTAATCATTTATGGAAATAAGGATATTAATTATTTTCCTCTAGTAGAGGGTTATTTTATGATTTTATGCTTGTTTTCTATCGCCTCATGTAGTTTATCATGTACCCCCCCAAAGAGCTAGGTAGTGTGATATGTTAGCAATTATTTAGTATTATTTATTTAAGGGCATCTAATGGGAGTGTTGTTCCATGGTACATTTTGTAATGAGATTGATGAACCCTGCATTTATAGATAATGCGTTGGGATGGGAATCGATTCCTATATTTATATAATTAACCACTATTCACTTTCATAAAATTTCATGATAATCCAATTTCATTTTGATGGTTTTTACCCCTTGAATCATGTTTATAGAAACTTATATTTTCAAAAATGAACTTGTGATCTTTTCGATCACACTAAATGTCATATTGATGCACTATATATTGTTACATTAAATAAATATTCAACAATTGTTTCCCTATAATTTCCCAAAAATTAAGGTCCATTTTATTAGTTATGACCATTGTAAACATATTTTAGAGTCACAAAATAATAATTTTTTCAATTTAATTAATAAAAAGAGAACCAAAACTCAGGTTGTTGTGATTTTTATTCTTATATTTCAAAAACTATTAACCAGTAGTTGTATTGAAACATCCAAACAAACCCACATTATTTTCAAGAATTTTACCATTTAAAACATGTTTTTAAAGACTTTTATATCATTAAAAACGAATTTTTGGTTATTTTAAATAAACTACACATCGATTGATGTTTCATTAATTTATATATGTTAAAAATTATCCAATAATAATTTTCATAAATTTCAAATCAATCTTTGGACTTTTTATATTTTTTAAACATTACTTGCATGTTTTAAGAATTTTAAAATATATAAACTACATTTTTGGTCATTCAGAGAAAACAAACCCTCATATCTATGTGGCGTCTTTTCATATGTTTCACAGATTAATTTGTAACCATTTTTATAGGATTTTAGGAAAATATTATGTTTTTTTATTGGTTTTAAACCTTTAAATAATGTCTTTAACTACTTTTATATCATTAAAAATATTATTGTAGTCATTCTGAGCACAATTTAATTCAAATTGGTGTTCCATTTATTCTTACATGTAAAAAATTATTCCAAGATAAGTTTCCTACCATTTAATGAGAATTCAGTGTTGATTTCTAGGTTTTCACTTTAAATACAATGATCTTGTGTGTATTTTTTATTTTATTCCTCATGTATACATGAATATGATAGAATATACTCGGGGCACTTGGTAAATTTGTATGGAGATTTATATTTCAGACTATCCATGGGAACCCCTATTTTCATGCATACCTTATATTTAGACTTCAGATAATCACATCACATGTAGTGGATAAGTCTTGAAAATCATGATGTATATTTTTAGATAGGGTGTGTTGAGGCCTGAGGGTGAATGTTGGTCTATATTTTTGGTGTTTTATTTTTTTGGTTTATTTTATATTTTTCATCATCCCTTTGGTGATTAGTGATTGTATGAAAATATGAATTATGCATAGAATTTATTATATATTTTTTTATTTTACTATTTACATTGATATATGGTAGATGTATTGGTAATTTTTCTGTTATAGTATACTCAAATTTGATGTATTTTTTCCACCATAGATTATGCATTATTACCTTACAACATGTTTTCATCCACTTGTAAATGTGTTGTAATGCTTTATGTAAATCGAACCTCATCTCATAAGATGATTCTAGAATGGGGAATTACAATGATACATTATAGAATTTAGTTCATTTTATAAATTGGGTAGATTGAAATAGGGGAATATGAGGACTTTATCGAATCTTGTGATAGACCATATATTGGTGATTCCTTAGTACATTTTTGGTGGTAAGTACTGGTTACCATGGGCGTGGGATTGTTCTTATTTCATTTTCCTACTATTATTATGTTTTTATGGAATAAAATGTTCTTACAGAAGTTGTTATAGTAAATTTTCATCTTCATTATCAATAGAATGAGGCCCATGTGCATGCTCCAGATTTGGTATATATTTCTTTCATATCTTATACATAAATGAATTTAATTGGAATTTTAAAATGGGATTCAGTTTTTTAATTTGTCGAAAAACATATATAGAGTTCAAAAGTATTTAACCTAAACGAAATTATGTAACATGATTGATCCATTCATAATTATAATTATTTATAATTTTTTGTGATTGAAATTGTGGATTCATGAAAAATAATTTTTTATCCCTTCTTCTGTGTTTATTTTATTAATTAAATATATAATTTACTTAATCCAATATAAGTTATATGAATAAAAAATGGATGGATTACAATCAGTATATGTATGGGTTTAATGAGTTCACAAATATTGAAAAAGATTATGCATATTACCATTCTCAAATCCTTTACCCACATTTACATTGTCATTGTTCATGAGTAATTAGTCTAGAGAAGTTGTAATAACACTTTATCTATCAGGGAATATGTCAAAGTCATAAATGTAAAATTAAAAATGATGAAGAAATGAATATAGAAAATGTATGGGGTAAAAATTTATTTAATATATCATCTGTTGTGATTAGAAGTGTGAATGATGATTAAGATCATATAGAGATTATTATTATAGGTGTAAAAGATAAAAAATATAATATTGATGAAATTATGATGATAGTTCAGGATGAAAATTTTGATTTTACAAATATATTTTAAAATATAACGAGTTGAACAATGTTTCCATTGCTTTTTTCCCTAAATATATAATATTTTACTAAATGTATTTATTTTTAAATCATGAAATGGATGAAGTGACATCATCATTACTAATAAATTCTCTTATGATTAATATGTTATTATAATATAATGAGTTTCAGTTCCAATTGTATGATTCTAAATGATTTCTAAATTAAATCAGTATAATATTTGAATGGATACATGAATTTGAAAATTATTGCACCTGGATTTTTAAGGACCATGATTTAATTAAAAAATCAATAATTTTGGTGCATCTTGATAACAAAATGACGAATCAAGTACTTCAAATGTTTTATAGTAATTTCTAATAATTCCATGTTTTATACACTATATGGAAGTGAGAATATCGTATTATTTGGTTTATATATATAAGAAATCAAGATGAAAATTTCCATTACCCAACAAACCCTCATCAATTGAAGAAAATTGAACACAACATTCATAAAATTTGATTTGTTCAAGGAATCCTTCGAAATTATCTATTTATAAATGGAGGGATTCCTTTTAATTTAAAATGATTTACTCATAGTACATGGTCAGTTATTTTGATAAATTATAAATTTCCACATTGGTTATGCATGAAGAAAAAATAATTATGATTTCTTCAATTATATAAGGAAAAAACAATCTGTTAATGATATTAATGTTTATTTAGATCCATTGATCAACAATATGAAATTATTATGGGATTTAGGTGTCACATTTTTTTATGCCTATATAAGTTAATATTTCTTGTTATGTATCATGATTTACAAGATAAATAATCACTTTACTATTTATAGAATGTTTTCATGATATACAATTAAAGGAATTCTAGGGTGTCTTGTTTTGGTACAAATAACACAATTAGTTATATTAAAACATTTCTAAAATTCCATGTTTGTAGGATATATCGATTTTTAATCCCGATTAAATTAATATAAATAATGGAAGACAACATTGTATTTAAATTATGAAGAAGGTACAACCACACATCTACTAATATTTGATAAAATATTTGATAAATTAATTGATATTGTCACATCTTTTTATTATCCATAATATCAAAAAAATGAAAACCTCTTAGAAAAATATATCCTTTTTGGATTTATCGTACTAGAATTGTTTTTACATCATACATTTTCTTGAGATTATAAAAGTAAAAAAATATGAATGATAGTGTCACCATCTTATGAATAAATGATCCTAGAAAAGTAATGATGATATTATGTCTAGCTAATTTAATGAAAATCATTGATTTATTTCATATCCATTAATTTGTGAGAGAGATTCTTCATGTCCCCACAATTGTAATAGACTCCCATTTCTTTGAGGTATTTCCCATTACATTTAATTCCACAATTTTAACATCGTAGATATTGATCCATCCCTCTATACTTATTTGACACATTCCTTTTTTATTGGTACTCATATGACCTATTCTTATTTTGGTTTCCCATGAATATGTATTATTTAGAGAATTACTTCTCTTTTTTGATGGATCATGAAAATATTTCATCATATGACGAAAACTTTAGAGAAAAAATACACCTTTGAATACATGGATTAATTCATTTGAATAAATTGTCGATCATGCGATCTATGTTGCATATTTAGTTCATAGAACAAATTTCCATCCTTGAAAGGAAACTTTGCAATATAAAATACGTTATTCTTAATTTTTCATTAACTAAGTAAATTTATCTTTATTTAATTTTCATTCTAATAAGGGAAATAGTTTTCAATGATTGTCTCTTTAAATGATTTTTGTTACATGAGTTATATTTCTTCTTCCATCATAGTATTCTGGATCAATAACCACCATTGATCTACATCTCCTTTAATAAAATACACTACAAGTGTATAATTTTCATTTTCACCACATCCCATTATCATGAATTTCTTCTTTAAAGATTTAATACATTACTCAACTATAGTTTGATTAGTAGTCTCACTAAAATATGGGGTCTTCTATCACAAAAATTGATCTAGTATAGGCTTATCTTATGATGGAATAGGATTCTCTATTCAAGAAATGCTTATTTAGATTAACCAATATGGAAATAATTTTATCATCTCCAATACTACCTGTATTTTATTCCTCAGTTGGGAAATCACTAAATTGACCATGAGTATTGATACCCTTCTTCCTTCGCAAAACCATTTCTAAAAAAGGCATATACTGGATTAGGTTAATAAATTATGAATTTTAAATCATAATGTATAATTACCAATATGTTGTAACACTTAACATAAATTATAAATTTATGCATTTTTAATCATAGAATCATAAACAATAGCTTCTTGGGGGATACCATTACATTCAAATCCATTATAATGAACTGTAAATAAAATCTGAATATTCCAAAGAATATCCTCCATTAGTGTCAATCCATGTGTACCGTAAGAATCAATATTAGGCACTATGTAAATCTCATATTAAGTTTGATATTCCATTATCAGAGTTATTACCCCTAGGTACCTCTGTGTTATAACAACATCCACTCATAATATCCAGAAAGATATGTATTTCTAGGAAGACCCACATAATCTCTATCATTTCAAAACAATAAGATCATATTCTAGATATACCCTCAGATATTATCATATGGTTATGCTACCTAATATATGCTTTAATAATTCTAATTCCCACAATTTCAACTTAATATTTCTCTACTACCAACTGTAATGACCCTAACCCTAGTATATCGGATTTGGTGCCTTACAATATTACATTGGCGTAGATAATTCTGAAAATCATTTTTTTCATTTTACAAAAGTCTAATCAAGGGTGTCTGGTGCCTGACAAACAACCCCAAACAAAGTCCATAGGACCAAAAATGACAAATAACACCGAACAACACAAGGTTACATATCATAATATCCATAATCATACCTGCCTCCCAAGAAGGATTCGTCTTCTCAAGTAGCCAATTCCCACGGTGGATTTCATCAAAAATCATTACATTGAATCTGATTTCTAAGCTGATCAAGGGCGACCATATCTGGTGATGCCTTGTTACCCCCCGTTTCCCTTTTTAAGAGAAATAAATACCTCGCTATTCTGTATCGAGGCAGACCTAGTCTGCATCGGCTGCGGGAGATGTGAATAGTCCTTCCATGGCCTCCTTCTCAGAGTTTCAGACATAGGTCTTTCACCTATAGTCACCTTCTGGTTCCCACTTTGGACAATTTCACTGATAGAGCAGCTGACATTATCACTCATATTTTCATTCCCTCCCCCTGTGTTCTCCCTTCCTTCCTCGGACCATTCCCTTAAAGAAAACATGGGACATCCAGAAGAAAAGCCTAGATTTTGATCTAGAGGGGAGAATTCCAGCAACAGAAGACGCCTGTCCCCCAAAGGAGGTTCTCCCACATCCATGCCATTGGACTCCTACCCCCTACCTTTGAAAAGCAGGACCTCCAAATGATTTACACCACCAAGACATTCTTTCCCATGATATCCTTTTACCATTAGAGTAGGATCATCTTACCTGATGCTGACCATCGGCCTCTGATCCACACATCCTGAAATGACTCCATCATGTCTTGCCTCGTATAGTCGATCTGTAGCCCCTCCTGTACCTGTCCTAGCCCGCAAACACCAAAATCATTATGCCTGTCCTCCACAGATCCTGTAGCTGATTCCAGCCTTAAGCATTTGACCTACAGACTCTTCAAGACTTCCACCTCATCAACACCTCCAGTAGAAACCTCCTCTTCCAGGCCCACAAGCGACCTGTCCTCTGCAATCCCATAAAACCTATTACTCAAGGATTAAAAAGGTTTGGCGAAAGTGTCAAGACCTTTATCATTCGAAGCTCTGCCCGAATTGATTACCTTCATACTACTAGTGGACCCTTCCTCTCCGACAGGCCCTGAACCGAAATCATCAAAGGACCGAGCATCCATCCGTTTATCCTACTTCAAAATATTTCTTGAAGTCCCAACTATCTGACCATAATCCACAGATAATTTGCAAGACCCAGAGGCAAAAACCTCCCCAGCTAAGCCAGCTAGATGAGATCCCCCCCTCCGTAGGAAATCTCCTATAAGTTGAAATCAAACCCACCTTCAAACCATTGTCCAATACCTTTCTCCTTGGACCATCTTCAGAATACATAGTAATATTTTTCCCACTACTACGGACCTACCTCGGATGAAGCAGGAGACCGCACTGGCAGGCCTCAACAGAGTGACCCAACCACTTACAAGATCCACAAAAATTGATCCAATTTTCATAAACCACCCTTTTCTTACAACAATACTCTTTTCTAATCTTGATCTAAACAAAATCTAAAGGTATGTGACATGCGTCCATTTCAACACCCACCCGGGGGTTAACCGGATGAAAAATAGCTTTGGTTCAACTATCTGAACAAAGGAATCTACCAACTAGATTTCCTAACATGTGAATAATAGAAGGATTTTGGAATGACAAAAGAAGTTTAAGTAAACTTTCCCAAACCATTGTGGAAGATGAGACACGATTCATGTGGAGATCAAAGGACCAACGCAAAAGCATAAAACGAATCCCATTGAAGTTGCGAGGAGCCGTCGACCAGGATTGGATGAGATCTGCCTCCATTTCAAACCTAATCATAATTATTTTTCTGTCGAACAAGCCTATAACGGTTCGTTCCTGGAGATACCAAGACCCGAAGTTGAAACAATAGAAATCATCAATAGAAGGTCTTATGTGATTGAACTGAGCCACCAGGGTAAGGTTCAGCAAGGGTGAAGAATCCGTAAACTCAGATAAAGAAAGAGGAAGGTTTGGGGTTCCATCAATTAGGTCTGGAACCTTAGGGTTAATCATAACTTTTGGAAATGGAGAAAGAAATTCTGGGTTGGAGAAAGGCCAAAAATGTCAAGCTGTCCTGAGGGATGACAATTCTCCCTCCCCCACCAGGGGGGAGGGGCCGACATAGTGCCCACCGTCGTCACCGGATGGAGGAGAGAATCGAGGGTTTCACCGCCTTCAATACAATGGGTCATATTTTAAAAGATAGATCTGTTTATTAGTTTTGGAAATACAAAAACATTCATGATACCCATTTTTAATCTGGAATAAAACATAAAAATACTAAAATTAGAAGCTCTTCATCCTTCAAAATCATTCAAATAATTCATCTTCATGCCCTAGGTAAAGAAAAAAATAAGGGAGAAATCAAATTATGAGTCTGGTTTATGTAAAATGGAATCTATCCTGAATTAATATGGAATCTTAAATAAATTATCCCACGTGAAATTCAAATAAAATGACAACATGAATAGATAATGAATAATCAATATGGAAATCTATAAAAATAAAAAGTCATTCGATTTAATCAACAACAGATAATGAAATCCATACAGATATTATTTCTTATTGAAAATATCATAGATAGTAATAACTAAATAATGAATTTAAGAAATTATTAATTAATTTATGTCATGTTTCCTAGGCACATGACACCATTACTAACATGATCTATCCTCAAGTGATTTTAAAACATACTGGACAAAATCCTGTCGGATTTGGCCAAACGATTCGTCTTTTGAGACTATAGATGCATCAATAGGATTAGATTATCTTTTACCCAAACCATGTTTTGTATTTACGAATAATTCCTTGTATATATAATAGTTTTTTGAATTCATAAATACTGTTCCTTATAGAATATCCATACTGAGTATAGGATATGATTTTATCAATATTTCCCTAGTTGATTAAATATCACTCAATGTAAAAACAGAATGTAAAGATTTTATATAGTTTATTAAATAATCATATAAATTATAGAATAATTTGGATGTTGAATATAAATTTAACATCCAATTAAAAATTTTCATTATACTGTGATTTTTTCATGATAATGTTATTGAACACAAAATAAGTGAGATTACAAAATAACATTAACACTCAGTAATTTTCATGTCAAAACCACTATGATGAGACAATTCAAACTATAATATAAAATTCAATTAAAAATGAACTATTCATGATATTAAATTTAAAATGTACATTATAATTACCACATAAAGGTTAATTGGTACATTATAACAAATAATTCTCAATGGAATGTAAATTTAGATTAAATCCATAACCTCATGCTTCCTATTGCTTTAATATGATTTAACATCTTGTATTGTGGTTTTAAACATTTCATTAAAATAAAACCCTACTAATAATTATAATATCATTTATTACCCTTTTTTAATGATTTATCACACATTCATTAATAATCAGTTTTTATTTTCATTGGTACGAGTGTTAATTGCCTTGTTTTCTAATGTCTGTTTTGTCATCAAATATGTTGTTCATTTTCATATTATAGAGTTTCATCCTATTAAGAATAATAATAATGACATGTTTATAATATTTATACATTAATTATAATTTTAAATCCAAAAAATTAATAATTTTTATGAAAAATTACATATTTTTCAATCTGAGAGATAGTAGGTCATACGTACTCAAGCGTAATGTTTCCATCAATCACAAATAATTATGGATTTTTGGTAAGTAATGTTTTGTTTTTATTGAATTAACATAATATAATAATTATTATATAATATACATATATATTTCATCCATGTGGTGTGGATATTAAAAGAGAGACACATCGCTTCGTGAATGTAGTAGTCCACATGTACACAAATGATGTTATAATCTACGTGGGAGTGAAAAAAGAAGAAATAAAATGAAATATATTATCATTAAATAATAATAAATATGTCTTGAATATAATAATTATGTTATTTATATATTAAATAATCATTAATTTTATCTTTGACACCTTCCATTAGAAGTTTTAGTGAAAGATGAATCACATCACTTCACATGGCGGTAGTCTAACGTACACAAGAGTGACATTATTGTATCTCCTTTGGAATAGAAGGTTTGATATATATATATATATATATATATAATGTGTATAGAGGTAGAATTATGGTATAAATACCATATATAGAATTTAAATCCATCATCATTCCCATCCTTGAGAGGTTCTAAGGAAAAAATGAACGACATTCATTTGTGAGACGGTAGACTATCATACACACTAGTGATGATTTCATAACTCATCGAACAGAAGTTTTTTAAGTTATAGGTCATACCCTTAACATAAAAACGAATCCATATATGGATTTTTATATGTTTATTATATAATAATGGTATAATAGGAATTTATGTAGGTGGAGGGGAAAATAAAATAAAGATGCTCATTAAAGAACATTACCTCTCCTTCGGGTATCCTACTTTGGTCTGCACTAAATCCACGAGTGGATGGATTTATGGAAACATTAAGGCCTATTGGAATAGGATATGTAATTTGGGAAATTATTCACATAGTTAATGGGTGAACCAATTTTGTTTGAATGTTTGAAAATATAGGATATGTGGTGTCCTTTTATAAGTTGTGGAGAGGACACAGTTGGTATTTTTGAAATGAATTGAGTGGTCCCAAATTTTTCTAATTGAACAAGGGTAAGAAATGGATAATTATAAAACAATATATGTTTTATTATCTATATATATGAATAAAATAGTTGTTTGAAAAGTTTATAGGTAAATTTAACCCTTTTCTTTTCATTTTAACCCCAGATAAATCAATTTTTACCTTAACTATGGTAGTTAATTTTTTCTATTTTCACAGTTCATTTTGTTCAATAATTATTTCAACCATATAAGTTATTATTAATTATTTTGATTCTAGATATGGAATCCATTTTGAAGAAAAATAATTTCTTAATTGGGGTAATTTTTTATTTAAAATTATTCCAGCTTATGCGATGAGAAATCAGGTTTTAAAAGTGAAAAGGATTAAATGTTTGAAATGTTTTTTATATAAAAAAAATGTAATAGATTCCCATGACCAGAATTTTATAAATAGATTTATAATTTATCTATTTTTACTTTAAAACAAATTCCAAACATAATATAACATTATAAATTATTTATAAGAAAAGTCAATTTTCAATTTAAATTTAATATTATCACTATTCATCATGATATGAATCTTCTCAGAAAAATACTAAAATTTCACCATAACATAATTTTTGTATTCTAATTTCAAAAATGAAACATATTTTTTCATATTAATTTTCTAAAGGAGTTAAAAATTAATTTTAAATTTAGATCAAAATGTGTGACTGAATATATTTTTGTCTAGACCTAGGGTGCATCACAAGCTATCGAGGAAATTAAATTTATTCTAATGTAAATATATTGTAACATTTTGGGGTGAGAGAAGAAACATGTTTGTTTTAGATTAAAATAAATTTTTATTTTAAAATAATTTACACATATTTAAAATTTAGAAAACATTCTCGGATTTTCTTGAGAATTTTGGAAAATATTATATATGACATCATTAACTTATAGGAATTGACTGCGTATTAGTTTGAAAAAAAATGTGGCTGGTATGACTGAAAGTGTGTTTTTTAATTTGAAATTGATATTTTAGTACAAGTAAAACATCACATAGTCAAAACTAATGATACATTCATAGATTTTTATTATAATTTAGAAAAATTAAATATAATAAATGTTTGATGTTTAGGATTTTTATTGTACATCAATATAATAAATGGTGTTCTTGGTATGACTCATTGTGTGAGTTTTAATTTTAATAATGACATTTTATTTAAAAATTAGATCACTATTTGAAATATAAGAATTCCTACTCATGGAATCTTGATACATTTTTAAAATGATCCATAAGTTATTTCTAACTTATAAGAATCATCTTCATGTCAATTTGATGTGGGAACCGAATATTTTCATAGATGAAAATGTAGTAGATTTTTTATTTGTTTACAATCCATGCTGGGTGGATCAGGGTGTTTTCATGGAAAGTGGTCTAATGGTACAATCTGGAAACATTGTTGAAGGTGGCTATGTTTCCCATTGTTTACCAAATATTTTGGGTCAAATAATTAGAGAATAGAGAATGTTGTCTTCAGAAAACAACGTAAAATGAAGGATTGTAGGTTAATCTGAATGTTACATGAAAGGTGTGTTTAATTAATATCTCATAAAAATATGAAAAAGGATTTAATTGTGTGAAATATTTTTTTTACACGTAATAATCTTACAAACCCAATGTGACATCAAAAGTGAGTTTCACGCAATAAGAGTTTTGGGATTATTGTTTCAAAATACGAAAAAATTATGGGATGCACGAAAGGATCTTATTACCAGTTGTGACATCAAATCCATCCTTATGTTCATGGGGGTTGATGCACAAGGAATATACAAGTCAGTTTATCGAGGGATATAAATATTAAGCTACCCCACTCGGGACTTAAAACTATTTCCAATGAAGATCTCATGTCTCTAATGGGTGAAAGACTTGTGTTCAGAAGACTTATTCAAAGTAAATAATACATGTAAGATTATTTTTTAGTGTATAAATACCAAGTTAATATCATGGTGTAATTTCTTGAAAGTTAAGGGTTGAGCGATGGAAATATTCTGCGATAATAGTAAAAATTAGGCACAAGAAAAGGTTGTAAACATAAGTGCATAGTTTAGCTACATTCATGTTTTAAATATCTGAGTTTTTTGATCAATGGTATCAATTGAATCCATTTAGGGATTTGAAGCCATACGTTTCTCATGCTAGACAAGGACAAATACTTAAATGATAATATATTTAATATAACTTCAGTTCGATAAATAGAGTACGACTTCTCCCAAAGTAGTGATCTAGGGGGAGTCAATTAAAGTGATCTGATGGACGCAGTATGTTATCCCTTAAATATTGTAAATGGAATTTTCCTAGAACATAGTGACTATGTATGCACTTATATATTCCATAACTAGTTATGATTAGTGGATTTTGGTACAACTAACACACAATGAGCATATGATCCTTAGAAAATCCCTTAGTGGTGAACCATGTAAGACCGATGTGTTTTCTATTTTATTGTGATTTTATTATTCTGTAGGTTACCATTGAACAAGATTAGCACATTCATAAAAATGTGGAAATAATATATGGAACTTAAGGAAGAATAATTTACACCCATATTTACCTATCCCTTCCCAGGGTGTTCTTGGATCCTTCAATTGGTATTCGAGGGTATAAGTTTTGATAGTTTATTCTATCATATGTTGTTGTCATTGAAAATTAATTAAATGTTAGGGGATCCCCTAATTAATGGAAGAAACATAAAAATATTGAAAAAGAGAATGTGATATCATCATAGATATGTAGGAATGTATGTTCTTTTTTCCAATTCATAAGGGATACAGATCACTACTCGAACAGTCCTGTCTATGACTGATACTTACAGGAAAATGCTTCACGAAGATAAAAAATCATATAATTTTCTTACTGAAGAACTATATGATCAATTATATCTAAATATGACGAGTTTTACTTCAAAAAGTATATGTGGGAAAACTAGAGAATATATATGAAGGGTATAAAAAATTATTAGAGGTAAAACTCAAATTTTTTCACATTATGCCTGATGATATGGTGATACATCCTGATGAAAATGAATATACCTTTTTAAATTGAATTACTGAAGTTGTTGGAGATATATGAGGACTTAAATAAAAAAACACATTGAAATTTTGAAGAAAATATTGATAAGGCATCCACCTCGCTATAATCCAAAAGTTTTAACCCTTGAGAAAAGGGATATGTCTAAACATTATTTGGATAATTTGAAGAGCTACCTGGTGTCAAGTGAAATTACTATCAAACTAGATGATGAAAAACAACATGTTATCTAGGAAATAACGTTCGAAACAATGTAAAATATTGACAATTCGAGTGAAAGTGTTGATGATGGTAATGAAGAATATGAACTTCTTTCTCTTTTTTAAGAAATTAAAGAGTGTAAAGGGAATACTTGATGGAAATATTACCCTATATTATTTTCAAAGTGGTCGAGTTAGGACCATTACCTCTTGATGATCAAGGAAAATTGATAATAAAGAAAGTGAAGCTGGAAACCTGCAGATGCATTTGAAACGGTTTTCCCAAATGGGAGACTTCAAATATGGAATGAAAATATAGTGAAGGAGTATTGTCTATAATGAATAATATGATTATAATGAATTATTTTAGGATTAGGAACCAAAGTTTAAATATAGAATCCCATAATCCATGATGGTTATAGTTGAAAAGTCAGATCCATCAAAAATAAATCTAGAGATAATCCGTTTATTATTGATGTAGATATAAAACTTTAACTTGAGGATTATCCTGGAAAACATATAAATCAACAAAAAAAAATATATAGTCATTCTGGAAGAGTTATCGAAATATATTGATCATCTTGAAGTAGAAATTGATCAACTGGATGAAGTATTTAAATAATATTCAATATGTTTTTAAATCTTAGAATATTTAGTATAATTGAATCTCAGAATTGATGAATTGGAAAAGGGAATCAATGAAGATATATACAGACTAGAAAAGATTTTTAATCCAGTTGAGGGTCTTTACAAAGAACTTGTTACTCTAAGGATTACACTATAAAAATAATCAAATTCAAATGAAATAAAGAATAAAATAAATTATAAATGATTCTCAAATGATGAGTTCCTCAAGAGAGCTAATAATGGTTTTGAAGGAGTATAGAAGGATTTGGATTACCAAATATCCACATTCTTGGATAAAATTGGAATTAGTTGGGATTCTTAAAGAAAAAACATTGTAAACAAGATGAACCAAAATAAAGGGAAGCTATCATAACAAAACCATAATTCCATGCAAAGAAGGCCTCAAATAAAATTGAAAGGAGATCAAAAAGCCATCCATTAGTATCCAGAAATGATCTCCAAACAAATACTTTTCCTATGTAAGGGTAATCGAGGATAAATATAAGTGAGAATACATTTTCCCTTATTAAATGTCAATGTTATGGTTATTTAGTCCATACCATGTCATATCGGGAAGAGGAATGAAGCTATCTAGATTGAGAAGATCTTGGAATTCAACAAAGAAGAACGAACCCATATCTGTTATCTTATAGAAGAGAATAGTTTCTATAGATTCAATTTCTATTTTTCTAACTATGGGTACAAAATTATTTATTTCAGGATGTGTAATAGGGGGATTAATAACTACAGAACTCAGAGATAAATTAATAATCTCCAATCATGGGGATTTTCTCTTATGAATTGGTATTCTGCTCTTGAAGAACATGATGATTATAATGAATCTATGCATCTTTAAAAGAGATTGGAAGGTCTATCTTTTTTATGCACTCAATATAATATTTCATAGAATGAAAAGAAGAAAATACAGAAATCAAATCATACATACGTCGCTTAGAAAGCTGTAAAGAACTTTAGAACCAGGATTCATGATAGAAGATGATCATCCCATATGATGGGAAATGAAGATTTATTGAAACATTTAATTAAGAGTGTTGATGGAATAGTCAGGTTCAAAAATGATGGTTCTTTTAAGATAAAAGGTAGTGGAAGTATAGAACTAGAAAATAACGAGCTGTGAGAAACTGATGTTCTATATGTGGACAGTTTACATCACAATAACCTAAGTGTGATTAAACTATGAGACTTATAAATGATGGCAACATTTAATCAAAGGGGATGCACTAGTAAAGGAAATATAGGAAATTATCTCATGAAAGGATACTGAATAGATGGAAACATTTATGAGGATGAAAGAAAAAAAGAACTTTTTCTACCTAATAGTTAAAGAAGAAAACAACTTGCGACATAAAAGGTTGGGTCACATTAATCAATAATACAGGAAAAATATATCTTTTCTAAATATAGTCATGGATATCATCAATCTAAAATGTGAATGGGAAAATACTTGTGATGCTTACATATGAGGTATGTTGGTCTACAATTTGTATCGACCAAAGAAGAAAATGGAATCAAATATTCTTGATCTCATCCACACTGATCTATGTGGTTCAATAAATGTGGATGGAACATATTTAGAGAGTAACATTATTATTTTCATTGATGAACCTATTATAATGTCTTGTTTTACGGATATACATAGGAAATGACAAGTTCTTGACTATTTAAAAAGTTATCATTGAATAGTCAAGACTGATTCTGGCTGTACAATCAAAGTTTTATGATCTAACAATGTAGGGTGATAAAAAACAATTGAATTTAAAAATTAATTAAAAAATGTGGAATGATTCATGATCATTCTAGAGTAACAACCTCATAAAAAAATGATTTTTTTGAATGCCGAAATTTTAAGATGAACAATATGGCCATAACTACATGGATTGATAGTCGGATCTCTTGTCACTACCAGAAAGAAGTTGTAAAAGAAGTAGTGTATACACAAAATTGAACATGGCCTTATATAAGAGAATCCAAGATACCCTATGAGTTGTGACATGGAACGAATCCCACTTTCAATTATTTTTATGTTTTTAGAAGTAAATGTTTCATTTGAAAGAAATAAAGAAATCAAGAGAAGTATGGTGATGTTATTGATGAGGGAATATTCCATATATATTCAATGAAGGGAAAAAGCATAAAAATGATTCAATAATAATCTTGTAAGAATTGTGGAAATAATTGATGTCAAGATAATTTATGATAATACCCCAAATACCTCAAGGATATCATATGGATATATGATAGTAGATGAAGAATACATTTTACATGAAATAGATTCAATTTCAGAAGTAGAGGAAGAAATGAAAAACTGTCAAAGGCCACAAAACAATGGTGATTAAAAATAATAATTAGAAGAGGAACCCATTGCTGATGTAACTTCATCCAAACCTCATAGGAGAAATACAAGAGGATAAATTGATCGATCCAATGTCACTAGGGATTGTAAATAACCCACACAAACAAGGATAATGGGGAGTGAATTTTATTCTTCTATATTATCAATAATTGAACCAACCTCGTTTGGGGTTAAAACCATGAATGAATAACATGATAATATTGAATGGAACCATACATGGGATCTTATGAATATTCCTAAACCCTAAAATTTTATTGGAAACAAATATGTCATAAAATAAATTTTAAGAGCGTGTCAATGTTATCATAAACAAAAAACACCTTGTGTGTAAAGATGATGTATAGATTTAAAGAATTTATTTCAAAGAGAAATTTTCACCATGGGTGAGACTATAATTAATTAACATTTTCCTTCCTATATAAACTCAAAGAGGATAATATGTTTATCAGATAGATATCAAACCCACATTCTTTAATAGTATTATTGAAGAAGAAGTTTATTTAACAACTAGTGGGTTTTTTAAATGTTTGTGATTTAAGAATACTTTTAAAATTATTGAAGTTGCTTTATGGTCTAAATCAGGCACCACAAGAATTATATTATCAACTAGATGCATATTTGAAGATGATTCAATTCAAAATATGAGGTTTCAATCATAATATTTATGTAAATATTTCAATAGAAATACAATTTATAGAGATGATATATGTGTATTATATTATATTAGGATGAAGTAGGAGGGGTTCAGTAAACAAAATTTATAATCAAATGAAATCAGAAATTGAAATTGAAATTATTGGTGAACTCACACACTTCTTGGGGATATAGGTGATTCAAAATAATGATTACAATTTAATTTTTAAGGATAAATAAGAAAGAGATATTCTAAATAATTTCAAAATTGAATACTCTAAATCAATGTTGACTCCGATTATGGTTCGTAAAAACATGGAAAACATGGGGACGAGAATTCTATGGATCCCACCATTTACAAGTGAATCATTGGATTCTTATTATACATGACCTCAACATGGGAACATATTGTCTTTTCAACATGATTAGAATCCCACATCCAAAGCAATCCAAAGGAAGAACATTTTTTAGTAGTTAAACGAATCATGGGTTATATTCATGTTACACTCAATTTTGTCTTATACATCACTATAGAAATAGATAATGAATTAGTGAAATTTAATGATGCTGAATGGGCTGAGGATATGGTGGATACAAATTCCAAAATTGGTGGAACATTAATCATAGGCAAAAAATGTGTGTGTTTGTTAAGAAAGAAATAGGAAATCACCTTTCATAGTATTGATAAAGCCGAGTATATTTATTCTATAAAGGCTTACAGTCACCTATTGTTGATGATGCAACAACTAACTAATATTGGGGATTATGTAAAATAGTCAATGGTGATTCACTATGACAATAAGATCATGATTGATCTAACAATAAATCTAGTACAACAATCTCATATAAAACATATTGAGATCATAAATCACTTCATCAATGAAAAATTTGAATAAGGTGTAATTAAAATGGATCACATTGGAAGTGATATCTTAGTGGTAGATTTTTTGATGAATGTATTGGAACGAAATTTCATTGAGAAACATTAGTTGATCCTTGTATTTCACCCTCCTCCTAATGCATGAGATGGTTATTGAATGTACCCTCTCCATAGTTGTGTTAGTAGTTTTTATTTGTTTTTCAAACTGATGCAAGATTATGTGGGATATATGATCCAAGAATAATGTGTTCTTCTCTCTTAAAGTAAAAACATAGGTCCTTCGAGGATATTTACAAATGGGGGGAATGGAGAAATTCAACATGTCAAAGGTGGGTAATGAGAGAGAGACGTTTTTATGGGTTCTTGGTTGAAGGTTTTGGAACCATGAAATACATTTGTTACATGATGCCAATTTGGTGTTATGAGGAAATACTCATAGCTTTTCATAGACATTCTTAAGAATTCCAAAACATGTGAACCAAATTCATGCTTCCTTTATTGGTTTTCTATATCACAATTTTTACATATATACTTATAGTGTTGGATGATTTGTTTCTCTCATTTCAGGTTTTGATAGTGGCCCATGCTTTATTGCATTTATCTAAAGATTGCCAACCAAACCAAGGGGGAATATTATTAGAACCAAATTTTATTACATAAAAATGGAGCCTTTTCGATTTTTTTAAAATATACACTAGGATGATCAAGGAGTTTTAAAAGAAATTGGGCTTATGGTACTATCTGAAAATAGTGTTGAAGGTGGGGTCATTTCGTAGTGTTTGAAAAAAATTGGTCTAATAGTTGGAGAGTAGAAAATGGTGTTTTTGGAAAAGGAAGTTGTGCACAATATTTTAGGTGCATCAATATATTGTGATCAAGGTTAGTTACATGATAGTATAATCAAAATATGGAAAAGGAATGAATTATGCTCATGAATTGTTTATGCGTGGAAGATTATTACTTTCCTAATGTGACATCAAATGATACTTATGTACTTGAGGAGTTTCGGTTTTCTCACTTCAAGATATTGAAAATTAATGGGATGCGTGAAAGGAGCTTACATGCTAGATGTGATGTAAAATACGTCATTACCCACAGAGGGGGTTGAAACACAATTAACTTATGTTCAGGGTCATTGAGGCCAACAAATATGATGATACCCCCACTTAAGACATAGACATTTTTCCAATGAAGATATGGTGTCTCTTCTGCATAAAATTGTTGTGTGCAGAAGACATACATGTAGTAAATCTAATGTGAAGGATGTTTTGTGACGCTATAAATAATATGCGAATCTCATGGTGTGGTTTCATGAAAGATAAGGGTTGATGGAAATGAGTCTTGCAAAAATATACCAAATCCTGCGTGCAAGAACTGGTGTTATGTGCCAGTGCAGAGTTGTGATGCGTTCATATTTTGAATAAATAGTATGTTTGGTCAGTGTGTTCAAGTACATCCATCCATTCATTCAATTCAAGTAGATTCTCAGGCTATATATGTATAATTACATCAATTCCAATCAATTTAACAGTCCATTAATTTGATAAACTGAGTAAGGGTTATCCCATATGAGTGAGATGGGGGAGTCAACATAAGTGATCTAAGGGACATGGTGTGTTATCCCTAAAATATTATAAATGTAGCATGCCTAGAACAAATTTACTATATCTAAAATTATAAATTCCAAAACTAGTGAATATTAATTAATTTTTGTATGACTGACACACCTTAAACATATGCTCTTTAGACTATTCCTTAGTGGCGAACCATGTAAATGAAATGTGTTATCTCTTTGCTTGTGATATTTTGTATTCTATAGGTTTCCATCAGACATGATTAACTAGTTAATACCAATTTGAGAACAAAATCCATCACTTTATGAATAGAAATATTACATCCTAATTCACTTCACTCCCCTTAGGGTACTCTGGGGTCCTCTATTTGATACATGGTATGCCTGGTATGCCTAAAAGTGTGATTTCTTAATTAAAAATACACATTATAATTCAAAACATGAATCACTCACTAAACAATAATAAAATTAACTCAAATTATATTGATAATTTAATAATGTTCTCTATTAGTCAATCTTATCCTATTGGAATTATGTGTGTTTCCGACGCTTTCGCTGGGGCGCGCGCCCGTCCGTCCGTGAGGGAGGACGCGTGGCGCTTTTGTTGCCCCGTATTCCCTCTTTCCAAAGGCGGGCGGCATTCGCTCCTTATTCAGGGACGTCTGCTCCTTGATCGAAACGGGATGATGGGATGTCGGTTCTTCCTCCTGCGGATTCCTCCTCAGAATTCGTCACCTAGTCCGGGTTTCCCTTATAGATTTAATACGTAGTTCGTGAAACTCTTCCCAGTTCCATGTTCCCATGGACGCCGGTTAATTACACTGCTTCTGTCGGGACATTCCAAAGGGTCCAGTCAGGGAAGCAACCTTCAGTTAGGGGAGTAGTCACATTGAGGCATCAGTAGCGTGTCTGGATGCTGGGGTACCTGGCATGTCTGTCTGTTATCCTTGACCACAGGGCTTCTCGAGGGTGTGGAAGCCTGAGGCATCCCACATCGAGCGCGGGGAATTATATGTCATAGACACATATCTGAGGTTTTCCTCAGCTTCCCGTGCTCAACACAAGGTATGCCGCAAGTTTAACGTCCAACAGAGACGGATCAACCCAACCAGAGCATTATCTAGGATAGATCGGATTGAGGGATCCTCCTTGAAGGGATGTCGATACCGAGGCCAGCCCATGGGCGACTGTGAAGAAGAGCATACCGACATGGTCTCACTAGGATAAGACGGCCTGGGCGAGAATCGGAACGGGTGGTGGGTTGATGAATGGAGTGGAAGGAGAGTGAAATGGGACCATCGCAGGGGGGCGACAGTGAAGTTAGGCTTGAGCCTTGATGAGGCTTCCTACATATCCCCGTTGTAGGGAATCAAAGTCCGCGTAGTTCGGGAAAGGTGGACCTTGGTCCGATGGGCATCGTCAGAGTACCGATGTGAAGGTAGACCCGTGGGTCCACTAATGGTGGGCTTGAACCTTGGGAAGGTTTCCTACGTACCATGCCTTGACATGGATCAAAGACCTCGTAGTTCAAAGAATACAGTTTAACGTCATGCGGGATGATAGTGAACCCTGACGTGAATAAACGACGGGCGATGGGTGTCGGTGAACCGACGTAAATGAGGGACCTTGGTCCGATGGGAGTTGGGCTTGAACCTCTGGGGGGATTCCTACGTACCATACCATGACATGGATCAAAGACCTTATAGTTCAGGTGGGAAAGGGTCACAACAGCTCACCACTGGACCATAATGCAGTTTAGCGTCATGCTGGACTGGGGTGATACCCGACGTGAATGGATGATGGGTGGGCTTAAACCTCGTGGAGGCTTCCTACGTACCATGCCATGACATGGATCAAAGACCTCGTAGTTCAAAAGGGGTTTTTCGGTGAACTGACGTGAAAGTAGACCCGTGGGTCCACTGGTGGTGGGCTTGAACCTCATAGAGGCTTCCTACGTACCATGCCTAGACATGGATCAAAGACCTCGTAGTTCAAAAGGTTCGCCGGTGAACCGACGTGAAAGTAGACCCATGGGTCCACTATTGGTGGGCTTTAACCTCATAGAGGCTTCCAACGTACCATGCCTTGACATTGATCAAAGACCTCGTAGTTCAAAGGATGGGTGGGTCGCAATGGCTTACCACTGGACCAGAGTGCAGTTTAACGTCGTGCTGGACGGGGGTGAAACCGGACGTGAAAGATGGGTGGGCTTGAACCTCATAGAGGCTTCCTACGTACCATGCCTTGACATGGATCAAAGACCTCGTAGTTCAAGAGGGATGAGTCCATCGGTGAATCGACGTGAAAGTAGACCCGGGGGTCCACTATTGGTGGGCTTGAACCTCATGAAGGCTTCCTACGTACCATGCCTTGACATGGATCAAAGTCCTCGTAGTTCACAAGGGAACGCGCAGTTTAACGTCATGCTGGACGGGAATGAGACCCGACGTGGAAGAACGATGGGTGGGCTTGAACATCATGGAGGCTTCCGACGTACCATGCCTTGACATGGATCAAATACCTCGTAGTTCAAGGGGAATGTTCGGGGTCAGGGTCGGTGCTCACTCTAAGCCCACGTGAGTCATGCTCGGTGTGAGAAACAAGAGGTTGCAAGGACCTGACGATCACGTCGCGAAGGGTGCATCCGTGAGAAGCGAAGAGGGGCTTACGCGTTGAGCGGCCCATGGTGTTGGGACTTACTCCAGGATGGAGGCCCAGAGGGGGGTTCCTCGTTCCCTATCACTCCCTCCACTGACCTTGGTAGTGGGGAAGTACAGAGATGCACGAGTGCAATCATCCGTATGAAAGGTTAGGGGCTTACGCTCTGAGGCAACCCTTCCCCTACGAACATACGCCACTCCGACAAGGACGATCTCATTCCATGTGCGGAGGAGTTCCATTCCCGTGGAGAAAAGTGGTGTAAAAAATGTTCGAGCTGGGGGGACCCTTCGCGAGGGGCACGAGGTCGGATCACAGTTTAACATCATGTATTGAGGACGTGGTTCTTGGAAGTTTAACGTCCTGCATCTCGGACGAGGTGGGTTCACTCCACACCCCTAGGACATACATAACTGGTACCATCTGGTCCTTGGGGAAGGGAAGGTACCAGTAAGGCCATGGTTAAGGGGGGTCGTGGAACGAACCATCGAGGGGTCCGCGTTAGTGTGGCTATGAGAAGAAGCAATAGCCGTTAGCGTGCCTATGCGAAGAAGCATTAGGCGAAGAAACGCTACGGGTGGTATTGTCCCTGGGACTTTGAAATCACATCGTGCAAACCTGGAGGGTCGCACGGGAAGAGGAATCGCTAAGAAGAGGAGTGTGCTTTGAGAAGTGGAGTGCCTTGGACTTAGCATGGGGCATAAGTGTGAGTGGAAGGTTCTTCGTGAAGTGGAACAGTGTTCGCGGAGCACTGCCTCGCGAAGAAGGGGTGCCTCGCGAAGCAGGGTCCTGCAAAGCAGTGTGCTTCACGATGCATAGTGATCCTGTCTTGGCATAGGGATCACTAGCATGGGTTGGGTGTTTCGCGAAGCATAAATGCTCCGCGGCTGCCCGGGTTCCCTTGGGAATCCCCTTCCTTCGCGAACGCCCTTGAGCTTCGCGAAGGGCATCCCTCTCGGAAGAGGGGCTCAAAATGAGACAAAGTAGAGACGTCTCGCGAAGTAGAAATACCTCGCGGAGCTTATGATTCCCGGGGCAAAGAGTGATTCTCGATTCAGGAGAGGAGAAGCCGAAAGGTCGGATTGTCCATCCTCGGGACTCAGGGGGAGTCCAGTATTTATAGGAAAGGGGCGCCGTGAAGAAGGGCTCGAACACCGCCTCTGGTGCTTCACGGCGCGCTCGCGAACGTCAACGTCGTCCGCGGAGCATTACCGCCTCTGGAGCTTCGCGGAGGCTCGCGAACGTCAAATGGGTTCGTGGAGGATTACCGCCTCTAGAGCTTCACGGCGGCTCACGAACGTCAAATGGGTTCGCGGAGGATTACCGCCTCTGGAGCTTCACGGCAGCTCCATGGTGGGGGCGCTTCATGGCGGGGCTTCGCGACGGCGCTTCGCGAGGCAGCGCTCCGGCCTTCTTTTTCGTTCCTTTATTTCGGGCCACATTTTTTGCGCCAACAATGTGCTTACCAATATGACACATGGTTTCCTCGGTTTGACTAAAAGTGTGTGATTTCTATTTTAAAATGACATTTTAGTTCAAAATCAGTGTCACTAAATAAAAAAATTTAAAACATATTTACAGTATTCATAAATTAGGAAAAAAATATTCACAAACTTCTTGAAATTTAGTAAATACTTGTTCATCAATATGGATTACAATGTGTCTTATATGACTCAAGGAATGTGTTTTGAGTTCCAATATTATATTTTAGTTTGAAACATGTGTCGCCCACTAAAAACCAATAGAAATACTAATTATTTTGATATATATTAGGAAAATGATCATTAAATAATTTTTGATATTTTTAAATTAGACACATGTAAATAAGTCACATGGTGTTCCTGGTATGACATGAACTATGTTTTTTCAGAAAAAAAAATAAACTTTTAGTTTATTTTTAAGCCACTCAAAATAAGAGAAAACACAATTGTTTTGTCTATATACTTTTAAAAAATGATCCGTAATCAACTTATCACATCTATTAATTAACCACACATTAATCCTACATATGTAAAACTTAAAATAACAGAATGTTTCTGATTTCAGTTTAAAATATTTCGTTTAGTTCAGAAAATTTGTCATTTACTAAAAACTGAACAAACCAGAGTGGGTTGTCTTGATACATAATGAATTATATCAATAAGTTATTTTTTATGTGTAGGAGTTATCTAAAAATACATATGATATATTGTATTCTTGGTAAAACTCAACATGTGGGTTTTTAGTTTAAAGATACCTTTTTAGTTCAAAATATTTTTTGACTAATAAACATGAAAAATCTCTAAGAGTGTCTTGATATTTTATAAAAAGGAAACATAGGACATTATCATTATATAAGAATGAACCAGCTATAAATATCACACATTGTGTAATTCTTATGAATGAATGTGTCTTATTTTATTAATATTCAATAGTTTAGTACAAAACACACTTCACATATGAAAAGGTAAAAACACATGGATATTCTTGACAGTATAGTAAAATGTTCCATAAGTAATTTTTGAAATGTAGGAATCAATATCACATCAATACAACAATTGGTGTTCCTGATATTACTCAAAGTGTGTCTTTTAATATTAAAATTTTCATTTTTTCTAAAACATGAATAAGTCACTAAAAACTAAGATATCATGCTCAAGTTTTCTTGAAACATTCTTAAAAAGACGCATAAGCCATTTTTGATTGGATAGAATTATCCACACATCATTTTGATACATATTTTTCTTTGGTTTGACTATGGGTGAGTGTTTTTAAGAGACATTTCAATAAAAAAACATGTTTCCATCACTGAAATCAAGAAAATTGAACTTGTATTATCATGATAATCTTGGAAAATGATCTATATGTCATCTTTTCCACATATATATCATCTCAAAATTTATCAGAAACATAGTGTGTCTAGTATGACAGATGGTGTGTGTTAACTTTTAAAATATAAATTTATTAAAATTAAACATCACACACTCATATTTTATAAAATTTTATTAGAGTTTCTTTACATTTAAGAAGATAAACCATATGTAATTAATTATGTGTTTTAATATTCTCTATGTCAATTGGACACATGGAGTTCCTAGTAAAGCTCAAAATTCCTGTTTTTAGTTTATAAGAGAAACTTTTGTTTAAAAAACATGTCACCAACTAACACCCATAAAACACACTCTAATTCTCTTTATAATATTATAGAGAAAAAGTAATTATCATTTGAGAAATATTGAACTTCACCACACAGAAATCAGCCACATGGTGTGGATTATTTGATTGGAAGGGCATATTTTTATTTAAAATCATCATTTTAATACAAAACCATATTATCATAAAAAAAAAAAATAAATAATTCTTTTATTGTCCTAATATATTATCAAAATGTTACATAAATCAGTTCGGATGTGTTGTAATTATTCCCAAGTCAATTTGACACATGTTGTGCCCAATATGACTGAACATACATATTTTCTGTTTAAAAATGACAGATTATTTTAATACATGTTTCTCTCAATGAAAATCAATTAAACCTTCTCATATTTCCATAAATCATTAGTAATAATGTCGATAAGTAATTTATGATATGTATGAATCATCCATGATTTAATCTGAAATATGGTTTTCCCATTGTCAGTAAAAGAATGTGTTTTCAGTTGAAAAGATCATTTTTTAAAACACTTGTCACTCCCTAAAAACTGATAAAACATACTCATATTATCATTATAATTTATTGAAGTGTTAAATATTTTATTTTAGATATATAAAAATTAGTTTCATATCAATATGACTCGTGGTGTGGCTAGTATGATTAAAAGTGTGTCTTTTAAATCAACATTTTGGTACAAAACACACATAACATACAATATAACATAAAAAACTCACTAATATTGACACAGAACTTTAGGAAACTAATCAATATGAAAATTTTGATATGTATGAATCTAATATGCATTAATGAGACCCACAGTGTGCCCAGTAAGACTCAAGGTATGTGTTTTTAATTTTTAATTTAATATATTAGTTCAAATGTAGATAAAAAATTCATAAAAAATAATGAATGCTTGTATTAACTTGATAAATTATGAAACAATAAATTTATCATTTGTGACATGTTGGTATCTACCGCACATTAATCTAACACATAATGTGTTTGATATTACTACAATTCCATGTTTTCAAATTAAAAGTGACATTTTATTAATTTATTCTGTAATATTTGAGTTTCATATATATCTAATTATAGTAAAACTATTATAAGATTTTTTTTTATCATTGGTACAATATTCATTGTTTCTTGATCAATGTTATTGTGTCTATAAACTCGTAATATGATTGGGATATTTTAAAAAGGGGCCCCCATGATATTGGAAGTCATGTTGTTTTTAAATTATGTGGAAAATATAATTCTTGTAATAAGTTATAAAAACCAATGTTAATTTAGTGTATTAAAATTATTTTTAATTTGATTTATTTATAACTTTTATTTGGTGTCTATTTTAAATTAAATTTTAATTTTATTTTGAATTTGGTTTCATGTAATTAGCTATATATGAAGCTCACATTACTACACCCCTTAGATTTTATCATCCCTCTTATTAGTGCTGAAAAAATCATCCTCTATTGGTGCTAAAAAAAGGAATTGATGCGTGTATCTTTTGTTAGTGATATAAATTGTGCTGATAAATCTCCTGAATTTTAAATTAAGTTAAAACATAAGATATTTTTTAGATACGAAAATGGAATTTCTACATGCTCATAAATTTTGTATCTATAGTAGTACCCCACACACATTGTTTCAACCATTCCTATAGAACATTAACAACAATCATACTATCAATATTACCATGGGGTATATGTTGTTCTCCTATTTTCATAAAATTTTGGTATATTGTTATGATCTATTTTAATCAGGTTAATTGATTTAATTTTTTATATTAAATTTATTTTTACTATTTGAATGTTTTTCAAGTCATTTTATATTTCAATGTAGATGTTACATCCCAGGTAATTAAAGAACATTTCATTTTCATATTTATTAATATTTGTGATTGAAATACTAATTTTACTTGAAAGGGGATTCTATTTTCGATGGAATTCCTGACATGCAATGGTGGGTTTCTCCAAAATCATATGTCACACACAAGGCTGAGTCATACAATAAATAATAATAATATAATATTATTACTTTAAATTGTAGTTAATTAATATCTGTTGTATTGGCAAGAATGAATAAAAATAATCATATTATGATTAAACATGTTTTTAATTTTTTTTTACATTTATCCAATAAAATTTATAGGCTTAAATTGAGAATGAATCCAAATTTAGGCATAAATACTATAATATTTTTTAATGGTTGTTTTACTGCCTTTTGATGGAGAACCCTTTTTAAATCAAGTTTTTGTAACTCTTATATGAAAACATTTACTATATAAACCTATTATTTAGAAGCGGTACATCAAAATTTACATTGGATAATTTTATGGTATTTTTCTGATCAAGGTTAAATTTTAATGAATATTGAAAAATACTATATTTTAAGTCAAAACAGTATTTTCATCTGATTTATTTATTCTGTTATATTGTTCTTTTATTTGGTTTAAAATTTTAATTTGTATTTATTCTTATCATTTAATCCAATTATGTTCATTGGATGTAATTTATGTTTTAAATTGGACATAAACACTTGTCAATCTATAGATAGTTATTACTTCTTAAAAACTCGCTTTTTGGTTTTCACAATGGGGATTAATATTAAATTAATTTATTCCATTTATGCATTTTAATTTTCAAAAAATGGATTCCATATTTGAAATCATGAGGTCTAAATTTTTTAAATATGAACCTTTTATTTTTTGAAAGTATTTATAGTAACTTGAGTAATTATTTTATTTACCATGGTTAAAGGGTAAATATGATAAATAAGGGTAAAAAATAAAACTATAATAATATTATATTATTTTAACACATGTACTAAAACTATTTTTTGAGATATTTCTAACAATATGAATCCTTTTGTTGATTTTGGGACCCCATTGAGCCACATGGATGTGAAAATGACATTTTATAATAATTAGTTTAAATTAATGAAAATTGTAAATTAAACATGTTTCTTTTAGTAAATCTATTTTTAAATAGGGTTATATAAGTGATCGTTTCAACAATAAATAGTAATTATAAACCTTAAAATATTTCATGCATCATGATATTTTAATGAATAATTTTTATACATCAAATAAATAAATATATTTATGACACAATGAGGATGTATTGAAAACCTTATTAATGATTGATTTAAATAAATGAGATTACAATTATTAAAATAAATTTATTTTGAAACGTTTTATGCCATAACCGAATTTTATGGTTTATTATGACTTTTTATCTTTCAATCAATTATCTTTTTTCAAAAGAATCATGTTTTAATGGATTTTTAAAAAGTCATGATATGAATAGTATAACAAATAAAAAAAAGTGTTTTTTTAAAACACAATTTTATTATATGATATAATTTTTCAAAAAACATTAAGATTCATAAAAAAGTCTTATATAATGTCTAAAATTTCATTAATGAACCAATTTAATTTTGATTCACATTTTACAGTAACTATTTGAAATATATAGTATGATTATACAAGAAGACATCGTAAGAGTTATATTAGTTAAATAAGGGTTAAATAAAAAATATAAGGTTCAATTTGGGACAAAAAACTTGTCAAAAACCTATTGGGTGTGATGATTTAGAACAATAATCATCTTATCTTCTAATTAAATGAGTTTTGGACATTTTAAAAATGAACATAATTTTATAATAAAATATTCTTTCAATAGATTCTATATGAACCCATCCCCCATCTTATAAAATGTCACCACCACTAACACCTTACTCACACCTCTCAAACCCCGTGGATCATCCAAAACATACTCCAAAAATCTATCACCATCCTTATATTCCTCCTATAATCCATGCCTTAGGAAAACGGAAATTCAAGACAACCTTTTGGCTCAAATCAATGGGAGTTACCCATTTTAAGAGGTAGTGTCTTCTCTAATGTTCCTTTACAACATTTACTTCCTAACTCCATATTCTATTATTATTCATTGATTACATAACAAAACCAGTATCCTTAATATACTAGGATGTTTTTATGGGAATTATATTAACTACACATATATACACCTCTATATAATGGATAAGAACTTATTGTTTCTATGTATGGAGAATTTATGCCTCATGAAACGATGATTGTTCGATATTCCCCTACAACATATCATGGTGGCCATTATTATAGAAAAATATTTATATGTGATATATATAATATTTATATTGAATCTATTGTTTTTCGGAGTTGAGTACTCAAGAGGAGGGAAAATTGAGTATCTATAAAAATTTATGTTAAAAAGTTCACTTAGAAAGTTTCCCTAATAAAAAGGAATTCAAGATAGTTAATCAATGTAATACTTTTATAATAGTTTTACTATTCAAATAACATCTCAGAAGGTTGATTAAATTTCAGTAATACCAATTTTCGTTATTAATAAAACATTTAGATCTATTATAATAAGTTAAAAGAGTTATATCTTATATCCAAGACTAACCATCAAATAAAATCTAGTTTTCTAAACTATACACTAAAGTAGATAATAAATTAATTAAAAGTAATAGTTGATAAAACAAGTGGTTTAGTATCAAGCCAAGACTTAATCCACTCCAGTTGGTGATCACCTTCCACTATGCATCCTGTATAGATAAAATATTGATCCACACCTTCCATCGGGGAAAAACAAGAGTACAAAGACTGTCCAGGTCACATGACCTCTTCCATAGTTCTAGATGGGTATAAACTACTAGGTCACACAAGGTCCTCTTCCAGACATATCTGTGGGAGTTAAAAGATGTATGTAGATATGAGAGTAACTGTGTCTTGAATCCATTATTTTAATACAACAAATAGTGTGTGGTTTAATACTGAGACACACACTTCTCGAAAGCTAAAAATTATACACAATAGAGAAAACATGATGGGAATGGATTAGAGATTCTATGAGTTTTTATCTATGAAACTCTAACCATGTAGGATGAAGCAGATGCAAATATCAAGTCCTCTTGTGAAAAAATGTGTATCGCAGGTCTGGTGATCTTGTCTTCCAATTCGACGAAGTGAGCTATGTATCTCATGTTCTTATTTGAGTTCATACTTTGAAGATGTTTGAGGCTCTGATCTTTGGTAGTTCATAATTTTTGGAATCAAGAGTGGTTTGGGTATTCTTAAGTTGTATCTCGTTTCATGCTTGAGTTAGCTTTTAAAAAACTCACCCTTTTTGCGTTGAGTCTTGTGTTATTTTATTTATTTGAGGGTGCATGTGTTGGATCCAATAAGATGAATGATTTATACTACATGTACCTCACATTGTTATTTGATATGTCTACAAATAAACATTAATTATTTTGGTTCCATTAAATGAATCAAATATGGCAGTTAGAAATTAAACTGAAAATGATCAAAATAGATTAAATAATGGTGTCAAATTTTTTCTTAAAACAGTATCACTCAAAAAGGGTGTCACTGGGAAATTGTGTCTTCCCTTTTGCCTTTGACAGGTGACATATTCATGATTCCACGGTTGCATTGAGATCATGAACTAGTAGCACATATGCTATGTCAGAATCACGTAGTCTTAGGTAACAGTGTCTTGCATCCTTCGTCAAAACATTGAACGACATATTGGTAATGGTGGTAAGGAAACTGTTTCATAGACTTTATGGAACCAGAAACTGGTTATGGTGTCTAAATCATGTTGTAAGGGTCACAGTGTCTATATTATGGTGTCTCTGTTATGGTGTCCGGGATACAGTGTCTGGATTACTGTGTCTCGGACTTTTCAAAAAATCCTTAACCACTGGCAGACTTACGGTTTCTCAAACTTAAACAAATATACGTAAAACTGTTATAGGAAATATTATTCACAAAATTAATTAGGTTTACAAATTAATATACAAAACATTATAGAACATAATTAAATATAGTTTAAAATATTCAGACATGATTTATAAGATTCTGAATTAGGATCTTGTGTAAGCTTATACCATGAATTGTAATCATTAAATAATATAGAAACAAACCATCTCTAACCATTATTTGAGATATATTAAACATGGTTAACCGAATTTGTGATCATTTAATCATTATTAAAACATAAGGATTCCAACACCATCCCCCTTTTTGATGATCACCAATCATAGGATTTATATGTTTTTTCTTATTATTCTTTCTCCCCCTTTTGGGATTATCAAAAATAAATAAGAAATAGAAAATAAATATGGAATGAAGGTAAATAAGAATCTAAACAACAATAGTTCACATTGTATTTGATGGGAATATATGTGTCATTAAAATCACGAGGCACAATGAAAAATAAACCTATAAAAATACATTTTCACGTTTCTTCAGCACAATAAGATTTCTTTTTTCCCTTATAAGAAGAATAAAAAGGAGCTGCAGAAGATGAAGGGGAAGTTGATGAAGCGATTGAACCAACGTTCAGAGATGGAATATGCAAACCTTCTAAAATAGAAGGTTTTGTAGTGGGGTTGGTTCATGACTGTGGAACATATTGTTCAAGGATAATAGGTCAGATCTGGCTCAGAGCATGAGATATAGACATGGTGGTATAATCAAATGTAGTGGATGAGGAAGGAGTTGAGTCAGGACACAAGGGTGCAGTTGCATGATCCACAATGGCAGTGCTTTTCAAAAGAAGATAAGGATTCCACAACTGAATGAAATCAATAATGATCAAACCACCATATTTCATTGCCTTCTTGATATCAACTTTGTCATCCATGAACATATCCAACATATGTTTGAAATCATTCAGCTTTTGGACTTGAGTCTTGAAGGCTTGAGTGATTGGATAAGTTTTCAAATTCTTTACAAGGTACTTTAAATGATTAGTCATACCATTATTAGAGAAAATATTATTAAAGTAGAAAAAAAAATTCTTAGTAATTTATTTTTGAGAATCATTTGAAATCATTGAGTGAATCCTCAATATATCGAGTAATCTATCACTATTCTTGATGATAGAAGATAAACATTCCCTATAAAAACCACTTAAAACTGAATGATGTTTTTCCTTAACAACAGTTCTGATTAGATAACTATCTATAGGTGGAGATGTCTGTCCAGTGGCATTGGAATCTGTAACGGCTAATGTGAGAGACTGAACTTTCCATAAATATACCCTGTAATCATCAGATATATTATTATGATAAAAAATAAGATCATGCATCTCATTGACTATATTGATGTTTCTCTCACCCACTTTATCATATTTTGAAGTCATATATGTTCGGTCAAATATGAAACATTTTGTGGGATCTGATCACTAACATCCTCAACAGGATGAGAAGCGGGAGATTGTCTAGTTTGTAACACTTTTTGCATATCATCAACCCATGATTTGAGAGACTTAACCTCATCACTCAACTCCTTGATCTCAATTAACACTTATTGTATTTCATGAATCGTTTTTGGTTGGTTGTGCCAAATGATTTTCTCTAAAAGAACGGCAGCATCACATTCACTATTATTTTTCACAGGAGTAGGATGGGAGTTCATGATCGTTTCTAATCTAGAAAACAAAGTACCTCCAAAAGAATTTGAATCACTGTGACTCATAGAATGAGAAGGTTCTTTTTAGGTTCAGGAAAAGGAGCTAATAAAGGTGCATGCTCATTAACAAAGATTACTTCTAGAGTAAAAACTGGTTAGCACTGAAACACAGTCGAATGTCCTATTCCTTTAATTGAGTCCTCATGGTTATTGTCTACATAAAAGTAGATTTGAAACTTATACTTAGTATCCATAGTGTTTTGATCAACCAGATTGGGAACTTGAACACTTTCTAGACTAGAGTGCTTCTCCCCCACAACAATTGCATCTCTTATTGGACTAATATATTCAGTTCCTTGACCTGTTTCAAAATTTACATCCATAATCGGCTCACCCATATCCTTTATATCCATATAAAATGCATATTCCATTATTTCATCAGCGGATAGGATAAATTCATGATAAACATATTCATTTAATTGTTCCCCAATAGTACCCACTTTCTCAATAGCAGGTTATTTACAAAAAGAATGTTCTTCTTCTAAATGATCCTTAGGAACAACTTGCTCCTCTATACTAATAGTAGGTTTTTTACACTGAATCAATTCATCTATTAGTAACAGGTGCATCCTTTTCAACTACAATTTTTGGGACTAGTAGAACAATGTATTATTTTTCCTAGACTATTCCATCCTCAAGTGCATAAATTAAATCTCCTAATTCTTAATCTGAGTAGACAACAACATCATCTGGTTCTAAACTAGGATTAGATATGTTCTTAGTACTTGAAAGATTCTCAACTAGAATAATATTTTTATAAAACCTTTCATTCTCCTCCACTCAAGCCTTTTTCCAAGGATACCAACATATTTTTATTCTTATGATTCTATATTTTGAGATACATAACTCATAATCCTTAATAAATTCTTCTTTAGGGTCAACCACTCCTTTAGTAGATAGCATTTTAGAGATTCATCTAGAATAGAATAAAGATGTATAATTAGAATTTGTATTAATAAATTTAACCATGTTAAGTATAATATACTTACACATATTAATCTTTGTCCCATTTTTCATAATATGTATCACAAAAACATCTTGACACTTAAAATTTGGAAAATACCCTTTCCTTAGACAAATAAGATTCTAGATACACATAAGTAGCAACATTGTCTCATCATCTAGCTCAGTATCAATTACCATTATTTTATTCTTATTTCTAGTTAAACTTCGTATAGAATATTCTAAGATGAAAACATAACTATTAAAAGGAGGACCTCTTTGGTAATCCTCAAATATTCCTTCAAGATTTATCTCTATGTGGCGATCCCATAACCTCGAGGAAAAAGTACACCTTTGACCATTAATCCATCTTCATACAAAAAAGACATCTTCTACACTGATTGAAAACAAGACATATTGATAAAACTAAGAAACAAGTTTCGGATACATCATCCATTTCTCTTTTGTGACATAGTTCAGACATCCCTTCTCTTACAATACTTTTAAAACTAGTGATTTAACGGTCAATAACCACTTCGATCAATATTCCTTTTCGGGTACTTCTATTCTTTCAGCATGATTAAAGTTCAATGGTCCCTCATGAATTACATTCGGTGCTTTTTTTACATTATTATGAGATCTGTGCTTTTCCAAAGTTGAGGAATACATGCGATTCATTTTGGGAATTCAATATGGGTTTCAGAATGATGATATATAAATATAGGACAAACAATTTTAAAGATAGTGGTTTCACAGTCACGAGAAGTGTTGTTTTTTTAGGAAAGAATGGATAGATATTGGGTTTTAATCATTTAGGGATTTCAAGCATCTCAAATTCAAAAAACACGATATAAAAATAATAAAATAATCAACACAGAGATACGGGTACTCAAATTCAAATGAAAATGAGTCATTACAGTGAGACTGGAATAGGATGTGACAGTGTCATAAATACAGTGTGACTCCAAACAGTATGACCGTATCAATGAGACATTGAGTGTAAGATAGTAACTGAGTGATCGTAACTGTGAGATCATAAATACAAGACAGTAACATCAAGAAAGTAACTTGTGAAACTGTAAAAGTGAGACAATAATTCCAAAATAGTAAATTTCGAAACCTTCAATCATGAAATAATAAAATGTGTAACAGTACGTATGAAACAGTACGTGGGAGACAGTATCTTCGAGACCGTAAATTTTTTACTTAAGATTTATCATTCCAAATTAATAAATGATTTAATATATCATTTTATAATTTAATAGTTTAGTGAATATATCAGCATGATGATATTCAGTTCCAATGAATTCCAAAGTAATATATCCTTTTTTGATAATGATCACTCAAAAAGTGATTCCTTACATCAATATGATTTTTTCCTGAGTGTGAAACCCGATTCATTGAAATGTTAATAGAACTTGTATTGTCACAATTTATAGGTACATGTATGAATTGATATCCATAATCTAGTAATGTGTGTCTCATCCACAAAATTTTTCACAACAACTTCTAGCAGATATGTATTAATCTTCATCAGTAGATAATGTGATAGAGTCATGTTTCTTACTAAAACATGAAACTAAAGACATGCCTAAAAGGGGACATGCTCGAGATGTGATTTTTATATATAACTTATAACCACCCAAATCACCATAAAAATATCTAACTAACTCAAATTATTTTTCTCTAGGATAGAACATTCCTAGAAAGGGAGTATGTTTGAGATATTTGAAAAAGAATTTAACATTATTTAAATGAGACTATATAGAGTTTTCATGAAAGTGAGCACACATACATACAATAAATATAATATCAGTTTTCCTAGAAGTTATGTAGAGTAAGCTCCCAACCATTCCTCTATAAAGGGTTTGATCAATATATTTTCCATATTCATCAAGATCCTACTTATAATTTGTAATCATTGGAGTATCAATAATTTCAGTGTTGTCCCAGCCAAATCATTTTTAAGATCTTTAGTATATTTTCATTGTTTTAAAATAATACCATATTTATTTTTGAATGATTTGAAATCCAATATATAATTTTGGTTCACTCATTAATGTCATTTAAAATTAATTTTTCATTATTTTAAAAAACATTGTGTGTAATGATTATTGTCAAGATCCAAAAATAATTTCTTCTACATAAATATGAACTACCAAAACATCATTGGAACATTGTTTTTAAAAAATTGTAGGATCAGCTATACCTTTTTTAAACCCTTTGTAAATATTAAAATCACTTAATATGTCATAAAAAGCTCTTGGATCTTGTTTAAAACCATAAAAATACTATGATAATTTAAAATCATGAGTTGGAAGGGATGATTTGTGAAACCAAGGGTTATTCAAAAAAATCCTCAGTTATATACCCATTTAGGAATGCACTCTTGATATCTATTTGATATAGCTTGAAATTAAGATGTGTTGCATATTCAAGAAATATTATAATGGCTTCATGTTTAGATATTGGTGCAAAGGTCTCTCCATATTCAATTCCTTCTTCTTGACTATAGCCTTGTGCAAAAAATATAGCTTTATTTCTAAATATGTTACCAACTTTATCTTATTTATTTCAAAATACCCACTTAGTTCCAATGGTAAAAATTTCTTTGGGTCTATCAACACATTTCAAAACTTTTTCCTTTCAAACTAATTATGTTCTTCTAGCATAGCTATCACCCAAAATTCACCATTGATATCCACATTGATATTTTTAGGTTCAATTTGTGACAAGAAATCTTGATTTTCTACATGATTTCTATGAGAAGATGTTGTTTTTTATCCTTTATCTAAATCTCCAACAACAACATTTAATGGATGGTTATTAAGAGTTTTAAAATATCTATAAAAAAGGGGATAGTGAGTCCAGGATCTTCAAAAGGTTCATGTACATAATGGATTGAATCTGGAGAATTTCTAGAGATGGAATTTTAAACAGATTCCTTTATAATAGGGTCAGATGATTCATCCTTAATGTATAGATTTTACTTGTAATACTTAAGATTCTCTATAGAGGTCTTAGGATCATGTGGATCTTTCTCATCAAACTTGAAATTGACATATTTCTCCAAACAATTTGTTCATTTTTTAAAAACTCTATAGGCTTTACTATATATTGAATATCCTTGAAATATTTTATTATTACTCTTGAATAAAAATATTCAATATTGTTTTTACTATTAAGGATGTAGACTTGGAAACCAAATAATTTGAAGTATTTCACTTTGGGTTTATATTATTCCACACTTCATATGGAGTTATTTTATGAATAAGTATAATCAACACTATATTAATAATATATCATGTGGTATTTATAGATTCAGCCCAAAAAATAAATAGTTAATTCATATTCTCTAAGAATGGTCCTAGAAAATTCTTACATGGTCATATTTCTTTCTTCAACAACTCCATTTTGTTGTGGGGTTATACGGGAAGAGAAATTATGGCTATTGGCATTTTGTGAGAAAAAGGATTCAAACTCATTTTTTTTCAAATTCACAGCCATGGTCACTTCATAAAGATTTAATTCTAAGACCACTAGGATTTTATTCAGTTCTAGAATACTAGGTGAAGTGGGAGTAGGCATCACTTTTATGAGAAATGAATAAGGTCCAAGTATACCTAGAAAATTCATCCACAAGAACATAAAAATAGTGCATCCCATTTAAACTATAATCTCTAGATGATATAAACAAATCCATGTGAACCAACTCGATAGGCTGAAATTTTGATACTTGTTTCTTTGTTTTGAATGAAATTTTGTGTTACATTCCCTTTGGTCAAGTGTTACAGACATTATCATTTGGAAACTCACATTTGGGTTGATATTTGACTAATTTTTTTCTAGTTATCTTTCTAAGGGAGTGAATATTGCAGTGTCCTAGTCTTCTATGCCAAAGTAATGCCTCTTATTTAAATACACTTAATCATGAACCATTTTGAGAAACTAAAGTATCTATGTTAATATAATATACATTTTCAATTCATAATGAAGAAAATAAAAATTCATTTTTATAATTACAAATATTTCAAGAATAATTTTTAAATTTAACATGATATCCATCATCGCATAGTTTTGAAATACTTAGAATATTATATTTCATTCCGTAAATAATGTTATTTGGAAAATAAAACCGAGTTAGAGTTACAGATTTGGTCTAGAGAAATGATTATTCCTTTAGCATTGTCACCAGATATGACATGTCCTCCCTATGTCATTATTAGGTTCATAAAACATGAATTGTCTCATGTCATCTGTTGTGAACACCCACTATCCATGTGCCATATGCTTTTATAGGAGATCTTCAATCAATTTTCCTAAAACATTTCAAATATAAATAGACATTGGTACCCATATTTGTTTGGGTCTAGTAATATTAGTAAAAATATCTTTATTAACCCACTTCATTCTCATAGGTTTCCTATAAGCATAATGTAATGTATTTTATAAATAAACTTATTTTTTCAGAAAAATAGAAACAGTATAGAATGTATCATAGTATGAACAAGCAAAACGTTTTCATGAACTAGGATTAAAGCTGTATGTTATCGATTTAGAAAAAAATTGGTGTTTCCACAATTTCTTTCACTATGTTGATAGCCAATACTAGTAGTGTATTTATGGGAAATTTTTTAACTAAAATTTGTAACAATATATCTTTAACATTAGTAAATGTTTCATGTTACTTTTTCTATTTTTAATTAGATAGCTTTAATTCGTTGTTTTCTTTGAATAATTTATCATTTTTATCTCTTTATACAACAAGTTCTGATTTAACATTATAGGTAAGATCATACTATCTCTTTAAAGAAATTTATTTGTCTTTTAGTTCATTACATGTCTCTTTAAGAATATTGAAATAATCAATCATTTCTTCTTTAGACATTTTTTCAAAACCAGTTTCATCTCAGGAAAAATAGGAATTGTGTACAAGATATTCTAGGGTTACCTTATATGTGTTTGTCAAGAAACACATATTGAATTTAGTAGCCTATTCATTATGTGAAGACTCAGAGTAACTTGAACTGTCCTCAGAATCACTCAATGTTTCTTTCAATTCCTATTTAAACTTTCTATATTTGTCCTAATATATTTTTATACTTTAGATTGTGATAGTCAGTATTTACAAGTCTCTTTCTCTTATATTCATAACATACTATCTCGTCATATTTGATAATTCTTTTCCAATCCTTCTTATACTTTCCCTTGTGATCATATCTTCCTTTGAAGTTAGGCTTTCTGAAAAATTTCTTCCATTTGGGAAATTTTGTAAATCCTTCTAGATAATTATTCCATATCCTCATCACGTTTAGGTGATGATTTTTCACTTCAAGAATATTCTTTAGATACATTTAGTTTCTCCATTACCTTTTGTTTAGAGGTAGTGGTCTTAATTTCCAGTCCTCTTCCTTGTAGAATTTCAGCACTTCTTCATACATAATTAGTTTCCCAATGAGTTCTTTGACATGTAATTTGCTGATGTCACGTGAATCTATAATAGAGATTCATGTTCCTCTCCATTTACCAGGTAAGTATCTGAGAATCCTCAAGATTTGTTCTTTGGTTGTAACTTATCTTCTAAGTGTGATCATTGTGTTGAAAGTTTCATTGAACCTGATTTACATATTCGAAATAGTATCATAAGGCTTCATATTAATGTAATAGAACTTAATAGTATACGTATTAAGTCTCATTTCATTCACATTAGTGGTTCCCTCATGTGAAACAGAGATAATGTTCCAGATTTCATCGGTTGTTTAACATGTAGAAATTCTGTAAAATTACTCATCTCTTAAATAGAAGTATAAGGAATTCATGTATTTTAAATTAATATTGTAAGAAATTTTAGTTGGGTTATTCAAGGTAGTTCTATTAGCAGCAGGAATCTTATACCCATCTACAATTGAAGGAAAAATTTCAATACCCCTACATTCTAAATGCATTTTAATTTTAGATTTCCTTTGGGTATAATTAGTTTCATTAATGAATGGAGGTATATTTGTTTTGTCACATTCTATTATAATATACATAATAAATTAATACTTATAAGTAGCTAGAAATTTAGCACTAATAGAAATTTACAGATATTTGAAGTATAACTAAAATCACAGTTCAAATGATTTTTAAATAGATCCTTAATAAGAATAAAATCCTTCTAATTCCAAATGTTGGTCGCAGAAGAGTACTCAATCGGGGGTATAATTGAGTATATATAGTATCCCTATCCTTTTACACATAACATTACATTATTTTAATAATAATTATACATTTCATTTCATGCCAAGGATCATTATGTCTAGTGTCTTGAAAGACTAGGTACATAAAACATAAAACAAGGGGATAAAATACAATTATTTATTTAATCTCCATAAAAATCTCCTAACAACCTTTAATCCCTTATATATTCATTGAGTACCCAAGGGAACACATCAGAAAAGGGTTGAGAAAAAAAATCATAGTTTGGAAATGAACATAAGAATAAATCATAAGCACAAGATCTAGGAGACATGACATATTGATATCAAAATCATGGAACATATGAAATAATAACATATAAAAATAGAATCATATATATTTGGTTTATTCACAAAAAATCTATTTAGTATGAGTCAAGGCTAATTTCTATACTCATTTCCCATAGTAGTACGGGTCAAGGCTAATCACCAATCAAGTTTCCCATTGAAGTATGGGTCAATGCTTACTACCAGTCTCGTTTCACATCCCATCTCATGAGACTTAACTTTACCCAATTCATTGGAGCACTATCCTGGTGAACCCACATCAAAATTTTCATTAATATAATTTCCGCCTAAATAATCGTATATAATCAACCGTAAATAAACATAAGGGTGCCCATGGAAAGAATTGTGTACCACTATCATGACATAAAGAATAACCAAGGGGCGTATCATGAATGTGTCATTGAAATAAATGGATTATAACATAAATGGATGTTAATAAGGTAAAATTGTCATATAAAATTATAATTTATGTTAAATAGAAGTGACAAAATATAAGAAATGTTTTTGAGAAACATTAGCATTAAATCAATTTTGCGAAGTTTTATAGAAAATACTATAGAGATTTTAAAATAGAAAAGAGGAAAATATTTTATATAAAACAATAATTGAACCAATAAGGATTTAATAATAAAAAATATGATTTTATAAAGAAATCGATGTCTTAAAATAGAGGATATATTGCCCTAGAAATCAGGTAAGAATTCCAGATGTTCCCTTAAAATAGGTTAGTTATCGGGACGAATTAAGGAGGGAATCACTTAAAAACATGTATATCCCTGAAAAATAATGGGGGATGGATCTTCAAACATAATTTTGGAGGATATATAAATAATAAATAATTATTTATTAAAATTATATACAACCAATTTTGTGTAAAAATAAAGACAGAGGAAACCGAAGGAATAAAGGTGGTTTAGGTAGAATCCCTTACCTTAAGTCTGATGGTGTTCTCCACTTGATATTAATGACCTGAATAGTAAAATTAGTTTCATTAATTAATTATTGAAGAACCTATTCTATAATGAAATTATTTTTTAAAACCTTTATGAGTTCATTCATAACCTTTTGATTCATTACAAGGTTCAATTTGATTGTCGGATCTGTTTGTTTCCTGGGTTCTAATAATCAGTTCAGTTATATTCATGTTCTAAAAATCATGTAAAATAGGGATGGTTGTCTAGAATTGGTGTTATTTGTTATTATTAAAAATTAAGGAGGTTAAATTATTTTTAATTCAATTTGTTTACTTGTAATGAAGATGAATCATTAAATAAATTATTTAATGAAAGCCTTTTGGGTTAATTGGCAGTTTCTTACCATAAGGAACATGTTTTGTTTTATAAATCAAAACATTGTCTAAAAAATAATTCTAGAACCATAGATGAGATATAATAAATATATTATGATCTAGTTCAAAAATGAAAATGTTATTATGACCAGAATTGAGGATGATAACAAAAATTGAAAACCCATTATCCTTAAATGTGGTTAATTAGCACATCTCAGATGGTATATTCATTTAAGTATTAAAATGGAAGTGGAAGATGATGAATAATTATTAATTTATCATGATAAAATTAAATTACATTTAAGGTTCTGGATTCATCACAAAATATGGATAAATTGATGTGGGGGATGAAAAATAAATTATATGAAAATTGAAAATGAAAGGAAAGTTTAGAGATCCCATATGGAAATTCAGCATCTTAAAAGCATCACATAAAATTTCATAAAATATTTTTAAGATATAAAAAAGTTACATAAACATATTTAAATAAATAATACAGTAATAAGGACACATAAAATCAAACCCCAACATATGAAAGTGGAAATTCAAAGAGATGACATAAAAGTTGTGTGGAAAAAAAGAGGAGGGTGAAATGTTCACTTACCTTGTAGAGTAACACCTAGAACATGATGGTTGGGACCATGGGGGGCTAAGGACACATTGTAATGACTCCTAGGGAAGGAAAAACCAAATTATATTCAAGGATTAGGGATTTCTAATGAGGGAAAATGAATGTATGAGTGGGTATTTATAGTAAAAGAGATATAATTTTTTATTAATATAAAAAGACACCTCCTTAGTGGTTTTTGTAAAACCATTCTCTTTCTCATGGTATTTCCACGGGGTATTAGACACTTGGGTAACCTACTATTTTCTTGTACTATATAAAACTAGACTAGAATTTTTTTATTTATTAATATTTCATTATAATGTCATCAAATATACTGAAATCTCAAAACAGTATTATTACTATTCACAATAATTCATGTATTTTACAAAAATTTCAAAAATTCACCCTCACCATTTTTGAAATGTTTATAATTAAAAAAGTAACCCAATTTCTAAAAATATTTTCTTAATATTTTTAATTTATTTTATAAATAAAATCATAATTTATTTAACAAAATCAACATTAAAAATATAACTCTTTATAACACATTGAAAAATTAATCAAGGTCCTATAAAATTTTCTTATTACCATAAGAAAATAAAGTAAAAATTTATGATAAAATTTTATGAAAATAAATTTCTATTATTAAATATAAAATTAAAAATTAAATTCTAAATAAAAAATTTGGACATACAGAAATACCAATTGTTATACTATGATCGATTTTTCACTTTTAAGATGTCAAAATTGTATTTGTACATTCATGCATGATGTTTCTATTTTTTGGCCGATTTTCAATTCACTACTATTCATAATGTTATGCTACTATTAATAATGTTATGTTACTATTCATAAAAAATATCTTTTTCTTATCAGACTCCAAATCACTTACTGATCACAGTTTTAGATTACCACTTTTTTCTATTCAAAACACACAAGTTACAAACTTATATTTAAAGGTCACATTGTACTTAGTAGTTCATTGTTTCATGAATCCATGTTATTATATGACATAATTATAATATGGAATTTTCCATTGGTAAAAAATTGGGTCATAACATTCATCCCCCCTTTATAAATTTCTCCTTTGAAATTTTGGTTTAAATTCATGTCCATAAACAGGTCCATGTACTTTTCCTTCACTACTTCCTCCAGTTCCCAGGTTTCCTCATCGTAATTATGGTTCTTCCATAGTACATTAACAAGGTGAGTATTCTTGTTATAAAAAACTTTTTATCTATGATCCACGAACTTCACTGGATTCTCCTCGTAAGAGAGTTCATCCTCCAACTGTACCACCTCTGAAAATGGTACATTTGAAGGGTCTTGTATGTACATCCTTAAGATAGATAAATGAAAGACATCATATAAATTTGACATCTTAGGTGTATATTACAGTTGATATGCCACATATCTAACTCGATCATGGATCATAAAGGGGCCGATATACATGGGACTTAACTTCCATTCCTTTCCAAACATTATGGCCTTCTTCCATGGAGATATGCGTATAAATACCATGTCGCCCACATTGAAATAAATTTCTCGTCAAAGATTGTTTACATAACTCTTCTATTGGTCATGGGATTCCATGATATTCTTATAAATGGTCTTCAACTTATCCACCATTTCTTTGACCATTTTAGGTCTTACCATCTTACGCTCACCAGCTTCATCGCAACACATCGGTGTTCTAAACCGTTTCCCATAAAGGGGTTCATATGCTACCATTCAGATGCTCTAGTGGATAATATTGTTGTAGGATAATTCAACTAATGGAAGATGTTGGTCCCATCCCCCTTTTATGTCTGTAGAACATGTTCTCAGCATATCTTCCAATGTTAGAATAGTTCACTCAGATTAGCCATTAGTTTGAGGATGATAGGTTGTACTGTGGTTCAGTTCAGTGCTTAGAGCATGTAAGAGACTTTTCTAGAATATTTAGGTGAATCATGGATCATGATCGGATACAATAGATTGTGGAAATTCATGAAGCCTTACCACTTCATTGATATATATCTGATCATTTTTATCCGATGAGAAGTCCTCTCAAATCTTGATAAAGTGAGATGTCATTCTAAGACGATCCACAATGACCCATATAGAATTGTTTTATATATATGTCCATCGATGTCCATTGAAAAATTCCATGGTAATATTCTACCACATCCATGTTGGTAAGGGTAGAGGTTGCATCATTCCATTATAATTTTTCCTCTCATCCTTCACTTTCTATCATACCAGACACATTGATTTATATTCTGAAATCTCCCTTTTCATATCTTCCCACCAAAATAATTCTAAGAGATCTCGATGCATATATTTTCTCACTGGGTTGATAGAGAAGTTCATGCTATATGCGTCATTTGAAATCTTGTTCTTTGTCTCTAGATCGGATGGTACACATAATCACAACCAAAATCATACAACTCCTACCTCATCAATTTTGAAATCATTTGATTTCCCATTTCTATTTTCTTATAACTTTTTCTGAATTTCCACATCTTTTATTTGAGCAAACTTAATTTTTTCCATGAGAGATGGTTGGTAAATCACTTGTGAATGTATTGATGATGTTACAACCATAGTTATTACTATGTTCGTCCACATAAAATATAAGAATATCATATCCTTTTCAATTCTTATCATTGATAAAGATACTGGATCATCTCTACATATAGCATATACAACCTTTTATTCCATACTAGGGTGATAGTGGATTTGGAATTTATAATCCTTGATAATATCTATCAATATTTTAGGGGTAATATTAATCTATTTTTGTGTGAATATATATTTTAGACTCTTGTGATCAGTATAAATCTCACATTTCTCCCCATATAGGTAATTTCGCCATATTTTATACACAATGATCATATTCTCCAACTCCAGATCATGTGTGGGATTCTTTTTCACAAGGATCTTCAGATTCCTTGAGGTTTAAGCTATCACATTCTAATTTTGAAATATTTCACCTCCTAACAACTTCTTTTGAGAATCATTGAACACCATAAATAGTTCTCCACTTATTAGCAGTGTGAGTACTGGCGCAGTGATTAGACTATTTTTCAACTCCTTGAAACAGTCTTCATAATATTTTTTTCAAACAAACTATACTACATTCTATTTCTTCTTGGTCATTGGGTTTGAAAATCATGGAATGTTCTTAAAAAATAATCTATAATACCCATCAAGACCCATAAAGATTCAAATATCCATTACAAAATTTGGAATGGTACACTCTACAATTTCAATTGTATTGGAAGGTTCCATGGATATCCCTTTGCTGGTGATAACATTACCAAGAATGATACTTCCACCATCCGGAAATCCCATTTACTATACATTGCATACAACATCTCCCTTCACAAATCCATTAATATAGTATTCAAATTCTCTTCATGTACCACCATGCTCTTAGAGTATATTAGAATATCATGAATAAAGACTACACAAAAATTGGTCGAGGAAATATATAAAGAATATATTCATTAAATCCATGAAAGTTTCTGGAGCATTAGTGAGTCTACAGTCCATCACTATGAACTCATAATGTCTATACCGTGTTCGAAAGGCAGTCTTGCGAATGGATTCCTTCCTCACCCTTAATTGGTGATCTCTTGACCGAAGGTCCACCTTAGAGATATAACAAGCCCCACAAATCTAATTGAACAAGTCATCTATCTATAGAAGGGGATACTTGTTCTTTATCATAATTTAATTGAGTTCATGATAATCAATACAGAGGTGCATGGATTCATCTTCCTTCCAGATTAATAGGACTGGAACACCCCAGGGTATAGCACTAGGGCGTATGAAAACCTTCTCCAGATTCTCATGTAACTGCTTATTCAGATATTCTAGCTCTATGGTGGAAGTTATATAAGGTTTATTTTTGATAGGTAGAGATAAAATGATAAGTTCAATTAAGAACTAAACCTCTTGGTAAGGAGGAAGACCAGTTAACTCTTCAGATAACACATCAATGTAATCCATCAGGATAGACATGTCTTCAAGTATTACTCTCTCCTTTTTCTAAATCATTTGAGATAGATATTCTTCCACGTAAGGAAAATATATCCAAACATGAGATGATGATTCTAAATGAGATTTATCTTCCTTCTTACACTTTTAAAGAAAGGGAGGATGATTTTGGGATGTGAATAGTTGTCTCCCTTTCCCGACAGTTGATTTTGTCTTGGAATAAAGATAGTCAATAAATGCCCAATATATCGTCGAACTCCACTAAAAGAAGTATTACAAGATTTTTTGGGAGGTTTCATCCACAAACATCAACCTGGGAGGATATATAAACCATGGACACAAAAATTTCTCCATTTTATATCCTCACAGATAACCTTCCCCCGAAATTTTGAGTTGGTGTTTTAATAGTTCTACTAAACTATCATTATATAAATGAATGCATAAAACCAGAATCTAATAGTACATTATCTATTAATGAATGAATAACTAGTGTACATTTCACCACATAGTTGTCTGGATCCACCTTAGTAGTTGTGATTGAATAATCCTTTCCTAGTTTCCTTGTAGGCTGTTCTTGATATTTTCAAAAAACTCGTGGCTTCGGGAAATTGTTATCATAATTCCCATGATCCTTATAGTTGAAACATTTCACCACCAGCTAAGCATTGATCTAAACCATCCTTTCTTCTTCCACAATTGTATTATTTTTTCATATCCCTTTGACAATTCTTTTCTCGATGACCACGCTTTCCACATTTGTAGAAATTCATGGTTCCCTTCAGACAGTTCCCAGGATGCTTCTTCACACAACTATTACAAGGGGAAATGTAAGGATTCATTCAATCATGGGTCTTGTTTTTTGAACCTCCCATGTTGTTGTCCATTTTTCTCTTCTTGTCACTAGGACCATAAGACCACTGAGAGTCTCCAATATCCATTTCAACCTTGAGGGAACAATGGGCCATCTCCTCATAACTTTCGAATTCTCAAATCTCTAATTATTTTTTTTACACTTGTCTTTAGTCTACTAAAGAAGTGATCCACCTTGATTTCTATGATTTGGACAAAGACAGAGGTGTAACGTGAAATCCTTGTAATGTCTCCTTCACACACTCTCCAATGGCCTCATCTTACATCAGTTTGAGTCAGAGGAACTCTTTTTCCATCATGAGATGGAGGGTTCAAGGAAAATATTTGTTGAAAAAAATCCACTCGAATTCCTACCAATCCATGGAATAAATTTCCTCATGGGGATTTGTATTCTTGATACGTTTCCACCACTGATCAACTTCCCCATAAAATTGATAGACTTCCGGTAAGACTTTCTCTTCTTCTGAGCACTGGAGGACAAATAAAATATTTTCGATGGAGTTAGTCCATTGTTCCATGAGGAGGGGATTATATGATCTTCTAAACATCAGAGGCCTTTGCCGCATGAATGATTCTACGCCCACTTTCTCTTTCCTTGGAAGAGGAGGCCATTCCAAATGATTCAAGATATTACTCTTAACATGAGCTTGCTAAGAATGTACTTTCATGATGTTTTGAGCACCAATTCTAATCATATCAGGCATATCATTAGTGTAATATTTACAATTACCTTTAGATTTTTTATTAGATCATGTTCTTCTATTTCCTACCATTAACTATGAAAAAAACGTATAATTGGAGGTATTTAATACATAGCTACTGATCATAAAAAAAACTTTTAACATAAAAGGATAAACTTGTAAAGGATAAGTATATCATAACTTGTGATTACCTATGTTTCAAACTAGGTAATCCTTGGGCAATTTATTATCTTATATTTTTATGTGTTTTTTAATAACGTTTGTACCAAGATCCAGAATTACCAAGGAATATCCCCCAGGAGTTTCAACACCAAGAGTGCAGCAAGGAACATTGTCATGTAACGAGATACCTTGGGTCATGCCTGGAACTCCTTGTCATAATTTTTAATACTAGGTATTTTTGTGCCAGAGCCACATCTACCTGTTTCTATCCAGATAGGGACTTATTTTCATGATAAACCCCTTACTATATACTTAGCAAAATTTAGGGATGTTTAATTATACTTCATCTCATCCTTAAGTTTCTCACTAAAGTTCTATATTCCTAATTTCCTAAAATAACTCAACCATCCTCTAATACCAACTATATCATGCCCATCATTTTACACATTACATTACATGATTTTAAGCATGATTAAAAATCATATTACAAGCTAATGATCCTTATGTTTAGTGTCTTGGTAGACTAGGTACATAAAACAAAAAACATAGGGCTAAAAAACATCTTTATTTAATATCAATAAAAAGCTCCAAACTTCTTTATATACCTTACTTGTGCATAAGGTACCCTGGGGAATCCATGGACAAAGTTATGAGCTAAAAATCCCAGTAAGGGAATGAACATAAGAATAAATCTTAAGCACATGAGTCAGGGGGAATTACATAAAGATATCAAAATTATGGAACATATGAAATCATAACATATAATCATGGCATCATATCAACATGGAATCATACAATTGAGGTAGAATCATAACATATTTCATTATTATGATTTGAGGTTAAATGCCAATGTCATTTCACATAGTAGTACGAGTTATGGATAACCACCAATCATGTTTCCCATGTAGTACGGCTCATGGCTAATCGCCAATCTTGTTTCACATCGAATCTCAAGAGACAAAACATTACCCAATGCATTGATGTGCTATCTGGGTGTACCCATCTCAAAATTTTCATGAATATTATTTCCATATAGAAAATCATACATAATCCACCATACATAAACATAAGGGTACCCATGGAAAGCATTTGTTACCAAAATCATGACAGAAATCATAATCAATGGGAGTATCATGAATGTGTCCATTAAATAAAGGTATTTTGACATACCTAGACGTTAATAAGGTAAAATAGGAATACAACATGGTAAGTTATGTCAAACATAAGTGACAACATATAATAATTTTTTTTGAGAAACATTAGCATTAAAAAATTTTTGTGCGGTTTTATGGAAAATACTATAGAGCTTTTAAAATAAAAATGATTCAAATATTTTATATAAAACCATAATTTAACCAGGATGGATTTAATAATAAAAATAATGATTTTATAAAGGAAATTGTGGCATAAAATATAGGATATATTTCACTTGAAATTGGGTATGAATTTGGGATGTTCCCTTAAAACAGGATTGCTTATCGGGAAGAATTAATGAGGGAATCACTTAAAAAAATGTATATCCCAGAAAGATATTGAGGGATGAATATTGAAAAATTAGTTTTAGGAATATATACATAATTTATAATAAGTTTATAAAATGTAAATACAACTTATTTTGGATAAAAATAAAGATAGAGAAACCCCAAGGAATAAAGGTTGTTCAGGTAGAATCCCTTACCTTTAGTCTGATATTGTTCCCAGCTTGATATTAATGACAAGAATAATCTAATTAGGATCATTAATTAATAATTAAATAACCAATTATATAATATAATGATTTATTAAAATCTGTTGGAGTTCATTCATAACCCTTTGATTGATTACGAGGTCCAATTTCAAAGTTTGGGTCTGTTTGCATCCATGGTTCTTATGATAGGTTCACTTATATTCATCTTTGAAGAATCATGTAAAATGGGGATGGATATCCAGAATTGGAGTTATATGTATTTAGTTATAATACAGGAGGTTAAATTATTGTAAATTACTTTTTGTTACTATCCATTATTAGGAATCATTATATATATTATTTAATGATAATCATTTGGGTTAATTGGCAGTTTTTGACCACAAGGAACATTTTTTGTTTTATGAATAAAACAATTGTGTAAAAAAGTATTCTAGAAACATATATGAGTCCCAATGAATATATTCTGGTCTATCTCGACAATTAAAATAGTTTCATGCCCATAATTGAAGACGATAATAGAAATTTACAACCCATTGCCCTTGAATGTGGTAAATTAGCACATCTTGGATGGTATTTTCGTTTTACAATAAATAAGTATAGGATATATGATTAAGACTAATTCCTTTATCATGAAAAAATTAAATTTCATGTAAGGTACTTTATTACTCACAAAAATTGGAAAAAAATATGTTTGGGAGTGAAAAACAAAAGAGATGAACTTGAAAATGAATGAAATGTTTAGAAATCTCTTATGAAAATTCGGCAGCCTAACGACGTCACTCAAAATGTCATAAAATATTTTGAAGTGAGAAAAAATGGTATATAATATTATTTACATCAAATGAAATTTAATAGGGATATATAAAATCAATCCCTAATATATGAAAATGTAAATTAGAATAGATAACATAAAAGAAGTGTTGACAAAAAGAGGAGGGTGAAAGGTTCCCTTATCTTGTAGAATATCTACTAGAACATAATGTTTGGGACCTTAGGTGATTAATGGGACCATGGTAGGACTCCTAATGAGGTAAAACCACAGGAGTTTCGAGGATGAGGGATTTGTAATGTAATAAAATGAAAGGATGAGTGGGTATTTATAGTAAATGGGGGAGATTCATTTATTAATTTTAAGACACCTCAGAAGTGGTTTTGGAAAAACCATGGGATTTACCATGTTATTTTCCCATGTTTTTAGCCACATGGGACACCCAATATACAATTTTACTATAAAAATGTCTACAAGCATTTTTATTAATTATTACATCATTATGATGTCATTAAATATAACGAAAACTCAAAACAATATTTTAACAATTCACAAAAATTCACGTACTTTAGAAAAATCCCAAAAATTCCCCCTAACCATTTTTCAACCAGTTGAATTCAAAAAATTAAATAATTTTTTTTAAAAATCTAAATATTTTTAATTTACATTTTAAATAAAATCGTATTTTTTTCGACAAAATCAACATTAAAACTATAACTCATTTTATAACTCCTTGAAAAATTAATGAATGTCCCATAAAATTAGTTTATAACCATAAGACAATGAAGTACCAATTTATGATTAAATTTTATGAAAATAAATTTATATTTTAAATTATTAAATTTAACATAAAATTGTAAATTAAATATTTTGGACATACAAAAATACCAATTCTTATACTATGATCATTTTTTCACATTTAAGATGACTAAATTGTATTTTTACATTCACGGGTGAAGTATCTATTTTTTGGACTATTTTTTATTCATTAATATTCCTAATGGTATGATACTATTCATAAGGGATTGTTTCTATTCATCAATAATTATGTTTGTCTTATAAGACTCCAAATCACTTGTTTATCACAATAGTAGGTGACCGTTTTTCAAAATTAAAAACAGACAAGTGAAAAACTTATGTATAATGGTCACATTGTACATAGTAGTTCACTATTTTGTGAGTCAATTTTATTATATGAAAAAATTGTAATAATGTATTTTACATTGGTAAAACATCAGGTCATTACAGTATCTATAAAAATTTATGTTAAAATGTTCACCTAAAATAATTCCACAATAAAAATGAATACATGCCAGTTAATCAAGGTAATATAGTTATAATAGATTGACTGTTCACATAATATCTCATAAGAATTATTAATTGTTAGTAATATCATTATGAGTTGTTGATACAACTTATGAATCTTTTATAATAAGTCAAAATAGATATAAATTATATCCAAGACTAACTATCAACGTAAAATATACTTCTCTTAAATATACAGTAATGTAGAGAAGCACTAAATTAAAAGACAAAATGAAAAAAAACAAGTTAGTTGGTCTCAAGATGAGACTTAATTCACTCCACATGGTGATCACATTCCACCAAGCTGTCTACATAGTTAAAATATGGATCTGCAACCTGTATCGGGGTTAAACGACAGTACAAACACTGTCCAGGTTAGACAACCACTTCCATAGTTCAACGTCGGTATAAGCTACCAGGTCACAGAAGGACCTCTACCACAAATATATGTTGGAGTAAAAATATGAAACAATATATAACAAGAATGATATCTTGTATCATTAATTTTAATACAAGATACCATGTGTGTTTTAATATAGAGACACACTCACTTCTCGAAAGCTAAAAATAGTACACAATAGAGAAAAGATGATGAGAAATGATTATAAATGATCTGAGTATTTCTCTATTCATATCTGTTCCTATAGGATGAATCATATGTAAATATCGAGTCCTCTTGTGAAAAATAGAGTATATCAAGTCTGGTGCTCTTGTGTTGAGTTCGATGAAGTTAGCAATGTTGCTCTTGTTCTTATTTGAGTTGGTAATGTGAATATGTCTAAGGCTCGTATCTAATGTTGTTCATCCTTTTTTGGATCGAGAGTGTATCATTTGTTCTTAAGTTGTATCTCATTTCATGCATGAGTTAGGTTTTCAAAAACTCACTCTTTTATCACCGAGTCTCATGTTCTTGTCTTTATTTCAAGGTATATGTGTTGAAACTGACATTAAACATGATTTTTACTCCCAGTAAGAGGTACTATTAGGTGAAATTTCTACAAAGAAACATTAATTATGTTAGTTCCATTAAATGACTAAAATATGACCGTTATAAATTAAATTGAAAATGTGAAAAATATATTAAAAATGGTGTCACAATTTGTCTTGAAAAGACATCACTCATAAATACTGTCACTGGGAAATGATGTCTTCTCCTTTTCCTTTGGGTGGTGAGATAGTCACGATTCCATAGTTGCATTGGGATCAGGACCAAGAAGCACATATGTGGTTTTAGAATCACAGTGCCTTATGTAACTGTATCATGTATTATTTTTCCAAACATTGAATGATGTCTGGGTGATATTAGTAAGGAACTCCTGTCATAGAATTTATGAAATTGGAAACTGGCTACGGTGTCTGAATCATGATGTCATGGTCACAGTGTATAGATTATTGTGTCTGGGTTATGGTGTCTGGGTTATGGTGCTTCGATTACGATGTCTTGGAATTTTCTAGAATTCAGAACTAGTGGAAGACTTATGGTTTCTCAAACATATCCAAATATCTTCAAAACAATCATAGGAAATAATATTCACATAATGAATTATACTTAAGAATTAATTTAAAAAAACATTATAGAAAAAAATTTAATATAGTATTCAATATTAAAACATGATTTATAACATTCTGAATCTGGATATTGTGAAAGTTTATACCATGAGTTGTAAACATTAAATCATATAGAAACCAAACATATGTACACATGATTTGAGGTAGATAAAACAAGACTAACAAGATTTGTGATCATTAAAATATGATTAAAACATGACGAGTCCAATAAATATTCTTCTTTTGTTTTTATTTAAAGCATACCTTTATGATTTCTATAATCAGTAAACATGATAATTTCATTTGAGGAAGTGATTACTACCACCACCTCAAAGTGATATGACTCGTTAGTTTCATACATGAAATGTAAAAATGATGGAATTATTGAACTTACATAACATATATAAATTATATATTATATTGGAATAATAATATTATTATATATCATTTATTTTTCATTCATTTAAATATGAAAAAATAAAGAAAAGTAGCGTTCATGCGTACGTATGGCTTACCATCTCCATGAATGGAGCATTTCATTTCTTATCAAAAAAATGATATATAAACTTATTAATGCTTATATATACCGGATATATATGATATTTAAATCATGAATATCATTATGGAGATAATGGACTTTTGACAACATGGGCAATTTGTAATTATAACAAGTTCATTTTCAAGTCAAGTACCTGATATTAACAAATCGACCGATATTAACATAAATAATTATTTTATTTTTATAACATGGTAATAAGTGTTATAAAATGAATAATAGATATGAAAAAGTTTTTTAAAAAAGTATAAATTAACTTATTATTATTATTCAAGAGAACAAAGAATGAACGAGTCAAGTCAGACATGAGGTAAGGGAACCTCTTAACCCAATTTCCATTATTTTTTTTGATCCTCTACTTCTTAATTATGTCATTCAATGATTATGTGAGAAATTAATTTTGATACTTTATCTATTATATATACATTATATATGTGGATTTATAGTGAATAAACATAAATGAATTAAATAATTTAAAAATGAACTTTTTACAGCAATTCGTCTCAATCTCCGTTCATTGAGGCATATATTGTTGTAATGAAATTTTATTATCCTATAATGTGTATATACAACATTCTTTACAGTTTATGTCCTAAATTAATATATTAACTTTATATTTAAATTCATTTTTAATTTTATTTTAAAATCATTTTTATTCAAGTGTTTCCCAAGTGGTAAGGGACTCATTAACTAAAACATAATTTTAAATTTTTTTATAGAATTATTCATTTAAAACCTTATATTTCATGTCCTTGTTTTCAAAATGGATTTTATGAATTTATTTATATGTACATTAATGTTTTAAAATGATAATTTATTTAAATTTTTTAATGTGGTATGGGACACTTTGATTCAAAATTCTCTTTATTAAATATTTTAAATGGTTTTTGAAATGGGTTGAATATTTCTTTGTCTTAAAATTATCTCTGGTGGTTGTAGTTTGTAAATGTTATTTGTTCCTTTATTCTTATTTTGTGTGTTATGATTATTAAACGGTACATGGAAATTTGATGGGTGGTTACATGATAAACCAAGACAAGTGATTATGTTATAAACCAAATAACGGGAGGTTCTATGGTAAACTAATGACGGGTTGTTACCTTTTTACCTTCAATGCATATGGTATGGAAGTCAGTCATATATCTATTACGTTTAGTGATACGTGTGAATGTTGACTATATTGTTATTCTATTTTAGTATGTTTATGTCCCAAGATACCATTTCATGCTATAGGTTTCACTCTATGGGATTTGTGGATGTACGTGTATGTATTGTATGTATGTGTATAAATGTGTATGTATGTTTTGTATGTGCATATATGTGTGGTCTGTTTGTATATTCATGTGTATGTATATAGATATATGTATGTGTATGTTTATGTTTATGTGTAGATGTATGTGTGTGTGTGAATACGTATGTGTATCAGTGTATGTGTATGATAATTTGTAGGAGTATGTTCATGTGCATGTGCATGTGTATGTGTATGTGTATGTGTATGTGTATGTGTATGTGTATGTGTATGTGTATGTGTATGTGTATGTGTATGTGTATGTGTATGTGTATGTGTATGTGTATGTGTATGTGTATTTGTATTTGTTTATGTCTGTGTATGTGTATGTGTATTTGTATTTGTATGTGTGTGTGTGTGTGTGTGTCTGTGTATGTGTATATGTATGTGTATGTGTATGCGTCTGTTTGTGTGTGTGTGTGTGTGTGTGTCTGTGTTTGTGTATCTATATGTGTCTTTGTATGTTTATGTGTTTGTGTTTGTGTATGTGTATGTGTATGTGTATGTGATTTTTTATGTTTATGTGTATGTGTATGTGTATTTGTATGTGTATGTGTATGTGTATGTGTAAGTGTATGTGTAAGTTTATGTTTATGTGTACTTATATTGATGTATGTGTTGGTATATGTATATGTGTATATGTGTATGTATGTTCATGTGTAAGTGTATGATTGTGTATATATGAGTATATAAGTTTATATATGTATATATGTTTATGTTTTTTATATGTGTATGTTTATGTAGTATGTTTATGTATGCATATGTATGTGTATGTATTTTTATGTATAAATTTTTAATTGTATGTATGTGTATGTCTATATATGTGTGTATGTATTTGTATGTGTATATGCTTGTATATTCATGTACGGGTATGTATGTGTATGTTTATGTGTATGTGTATGTGTTTGTGTATTTATGTGTGCATGTATATCTATGCATATGTTTGTGTGTGTGTGTGTGTGTGTGTGTATAATGTGTATCTATATTTATTAATTTTATATTGTTTATTCATTTTTAATATTTTTTAAATTTATTTATTTTTAATATTTATTCATTTTTAATGTTTTTTCATTTAATATTTGGTGATATATTTAATTTTTATAGTTATTAATACATTTTCGAATTTTATTTTTTAATACTTTTACTACACATGTAATATTTAAAATTAATGTGTATTTATTTTAAGTTTAATATATTCTTATTTGAAAATTTATAGACTTATTATTTACTCATTATTTAGCATTACTTCATTATAAATCTCTTGTATTTAAGATTAATGTTCATTAATTTTTTTATTATTGTTTTAATATGTATCAATCATTAATTTTCTAAAGATTCGTAATTAAAAATAGTAATAATTTTTTTAAATATTTCATCAATATATTCATTAATAATAATTTCCTTGAATTTTTAATATTTATTCATTAATTATTATCTATTAATTTTATTAATTATTCAGATTTAATATCTTTTTAATTTATTCATTCTAAATATTTATTGTTTTTTTATTTCTAGTTCATAAAGAGATTATGTCAACAGATTATAATGAATTTGATATGAGGGTTGAGTATGATAAAATCCCTTAAATGTTTATGGATTTTAGAGTCATTGAATATGATAATATAAATTGTAAATGATTTTTGATTTGCTCAATCTATTTGGAAAGAGAGAATGATTATCATCAGTGCTTTAAAAAGAATAAAAATATAAACCCCACTGGTCCTAAACCTGGTGATGAACTAAGAGTGATCCATAAAGGGGGTGGTTAGCCATGGGAGTCTTGTAACCGTTTCTTCTCCTACAAAGGACATATGCATTCAAATGTAGCGAGTCTATCTTGATTCTACCTCTAATACGAGTGATCCCTCTATCAGATCCCCTACTACTGTGGGGGTAATGACCGTTTCCCATATCATTGAGTTTTATTTTTAGCAACCGGTGGAGGCTGGAAACATAATTATATAGCTTGCTAATTCAAATGTTGTGAATCAGACTGATTACAATAAGAAATCATGGGCGGATATAGTACCTGAAGGTGATATTATGCAGTTATTGTCAATTAATGATAAATCATCCAAAGAAGTTTCATGTACGAACATTGATTCAATATTTGAAAATGCAGATTCTTTTGATGGTCAATAGAAACCTGATATTTCTATGTAAGAGGGAGTGGATAATGAATTTTGGAAGAAGGGTGCTTTACCAATGAACAAATCATTGGAAAAAACAATATGTATGTTGATTTCAATAGTTTTGAACATCATCTGGCAGTGATAAGTACTCCAAACTGAGTGAGCTGTTGAGTCAATAAGGTTTTCCTTATGACTTTTCCATTCCTTCTTGTTTTGAAAATCACACACCTTATCTTTAAGAAAATTACTTTTATAAGAAAAATTTCTTTTATAAGGAAAATCGCTTTTGTAAGAAAAATTATCCTTATCATATTTTTATCCATATTTTTCTTAAGTATAAGATTCGGATTCATTTCTATATTCTCAGAATCGTTGAAACTTTGATTTGAAGCATTCTGTTTTAGGCTCCGAATTCTGAATAAGAACTGTAAGGAAGTTTCACTCCGAATTCCAGATGAGAACTGTAATAAAGTTTCATTCCGAATTCCGGATACGAACTTTGATTAAGTTCTACTCCAGATTCAGGATATGAATCCTTATGAAGTTCGATAACGAATTCTCATTACGAATTCTAATGATGAATTCTCACTACGAATTTTAAGGATTAATTCCCACTACGAATTCTAATGATGAATTCTCACTACGAATTCTGATGATGAATTCTCATTACGAATTCTGATGACGAATTCTCATTATGAATTCTGATGAGGAATTCTCACTATGAATTCTGATGAGGAATTCCCATTACGGATTCTGATGAGGAATTCTCACTATGAATTCTGATGACGAATTATCATTCCAAATTCTCATTCCGAATTCACCTATTAAACAGAATCTGATCATCTTTGTTTTATTCACTCCAAATTTATTTAGACTCTGAAAATTATTTTTGGTCAGACTCCGAACTTTCATTTTGCTTACGCTTTTATAATTTTTCTACTCTTTAATATCTTTTTACACTCCGAACCTTCACTCCGAAGTTTTCATTCCAAAATTTTGATTTAGATTTTAAACAGTGTCGTACATTCTGTTACACTTGTTTTGTTATAAAACGATGTCGTCTATTCTGTTATAAACTAACTGTTGGCTAAGTTACACGTGTACAGGTCCCTCCGATTTTTAAGGAAAATATGACCATTGGGAAGGAGGCCGGCCTTACCTATAAATATGAGCTCATTTGAAAGAGCTCAGTGCTGAAAAAAGGCTGCTGAAGTGTTGAAAGGCTGACTGATCTTCAACTCATGTGATTACATGCTTGAAGTGATTTCTAGAGAGAGAGTCTCTTATTAACTCTCAAAGATTCGTGCGACTCCGAATGTTGGTGATTACATTCAAGGGCCTCCGGGGATAGGAAGACAGAGGTTTCCGACTACCTTGAAGTTGAGGGCTTCCTTGCTGAGGAAGACAGAGGTTTCCAACTACCTTGAAGTTGAGGGCTTGCGGGGATAGCAAGACAGAGACTCCGATCTTCGTATCGAGGGCTTACCCTGGTGTGGGTAAGACAGACTTGCTTGAAAGTATAAATCAAGGGACCTTTATCCAAGGTTGTTGGATACCCTTCTCTTTGGGTTAAAATACTTATATCTTGTTACTTGTAGTTCTACTACTTGTTTATTTTCCGCTGCATTTTGTATTATAAGGAAAGTATAATTTTCTTATACTTCCTTATTTTTACTCTATTTCATTTAGATTCTATACGCTTTAAGGTAGAATCTCATATTGTAATATTTTATTAAGTTTCAATTTCTGGAACCATATTTCCGGAACCTACTTTCAGAATCTCTTTCCAATTTTTCATTTGGTGTTAGAGGTGTTGTGAATTTTCTTAAGTTTAACTTTGTTAAACTTAGCCCTGTCCTTTTCTTAAGGAAATCATAGTTATTTTTAACTAACTTTAAAGGTTCCAAATGAATTTTTAAAGTGTACAATTCACCCCCTCTTGTAAATTGAGCATCTACATCACTATTTCGATCCTACAATTGGTATCAGAGGAGGTCTCTGAAATACTTATACTCACGAATAAGTTTTTCTTGCTCATTTTCCCATTCCGAATTTTCCCATTCTGAATTTTCCCATTCCGAACTTTCTCATTCCGAACTTTGTTTTTACGAACTTTTGCTACTAACGAATTTTTGTGCCAAAGGTTGTTCTAGTATGGAAGGAATTAATGTTGGTTCAATTGATAATCTAAATCCTACAAGACCACCAATCTTTTATGGTAATGACTATGAATATTGGAGAGATCGAATGAAGACTTTCGTTATCAATACTGGAGTGGACAACTTCATTATTCTTACTGGTGATTATAAAATTCCCGACAAGGAAGTTAGAACTTTCACTAACCAGGAAAAGCAAGAATATCAACTCAATTATAAGGTACGCAATACTTTACTATGTTCAATGAATAGAAATATATATAGCCAAATTTCTTCTTGTGAAGCAACAAATTGTATCTGGAAGAAGTTAGAGGTTACACACTTTGGGACTTCTAAAGCGATTGAGACTAGGAGAGCTATGCTTAGAGCTGAATAACATGGCTTCAACTTTCCTTATGGTGAATCAATCTGTAAATTTCAATAGAGGTTTATGAACATTGTTAACAGCTAACAGTCTATGGGAGAGAAAGGTTTAGATGATGAAGCTCTTGTGGATAAAATAATTGATATCATGCCCAATGAGTGGGAATCCAAAAGAACAGCTATAGATGAGAACAGGAAGGTCACTCAAATTACTTTTGATGAATTATTTGGAACAATTCTCTAACATGAAACCAGAATGAAGAGAGATGCTGACAATATCAAAAAGAAGAATGGAAATTGTAATGTTGCTTTTACAGCAACATCAAATCAGATGAAAGCTAAGACTCCTAAGAGAATAACCAGATCTAAGTCTAAGAAAGTTTTTTTCCAGTCCGAATCTAGTGAGAGTGAAGTATCTGAAAATGAATTAGAAAATCTTGCTCGTAGGATGAACAAGATAGCTGGCCAGAGAAATTTCCAATCTAAGTATAAGAAAAAGGAAAGGAAAGATAAAAAAGATAGAGAAGTTACTTGTTATGAATGCAAGAGAGCTGGACATATTAGACAAGATTTCCCTTTGCTCAAAAAGAAAGAAAGAAAATAAAGGCATTCAGACAGAAACAGAAATAAATATTATAAAGCCAAAGCTAAGAAAGTTTTGAAAGTTAATGACACCTGGAGTGCCAGTGGTGGTGACTCTTCAGATGAATCTTCTGATTATGAATCTTCAGGACAAAAGAATCTTGGTCTTATAGCCAGATTACCTATTAATAATCATTATTTTATGACTAAGGTACGAAATGCTGAATCTTTACCAATGATTCTTTAAATTCCAATGATAGTAAGTATTATAACTCTTCTGATGAAGAATCCTCTTATGATGAAGAAAATACTTTACCTACTTATGAAGAAGTCTCTAGGTTTGCTGAACTTCATGAAATTGAGAATTACAAACTCAATAAAAAACTTGGTAAGGAATACTCTAGGAATTCTATTCTTACAAAAGAGATATCAGATCTTTCTAAAGATCTTGATAAGAAAAATGCTGATTTTGAAAGTATATCAAAAAATCTTGAGGAAGTATGTTCTGAGAAGAACAAACTTTCTAAAGAATTAGAAAAAGTAATTTCTAAGAAAAATGTTTTTGAGCCTAGCTGTAGTTCTAAAACTAATGATTTTGAGGATAAAAACTTGGTTATAAAACTCAAGTCCGAAATTTTTTCCTTAAAGAAGTGTTTATCAAACTTTACCCATGGTAAGGAAAATTTTGATAAAATGTATTCCCAAATATGACCTTTAAGAAATAAATCTGAATTTGGTTATACCCATGCAAAACCAGTTTTTAGTGACAATTATTTTGTTCCTCAAAGTTCCCCCTTTTGTACCAAGTGTCGATGTGCTGGTCACTGGGCAAAGAATTGTTCCTTAAACAAAACCCAATCCTTAGGTTTTCATAAAGCTTACTTTTCTAAGAAGATGTGGGTTCCTAAAATTTTATTATCAGGAAATCACGAATCCAAGAAAGTTTGGATTCCAAAAGTCTAATTTTATTCTTGATTTCAGGAAAATAAAGAGAGTACCAGCAACAATACATGGTACATGGATAGTGTATGTTCCCGACACATGACTGGTAATAAAAGCTATTTTGAAAAGATTATCAAAACGAAAGGAGATATTATTCTTCAGTTTATCGGAACACAAGATCAACTTGCTGATATTTTCACAAAATATTTTCCTTCTGATAGATTTGAATACATTAAATAGAAGTTAGGAATGATAACTGTAAGTTAATCTTCCTTAATTAACTTTCTGATGAAAAAGTCTCCTTACAGTAATAAACTCTTTTTCATAATGGGAGTACATTTGATTGTTAGAGTAACTAAATTATTCTTCAAAGATAGTTTTTCAAACTTTTCGGAACTAGAAATCCGGAATGAAATTTCCGGAACTACAATTTTCCAGAATGGATATTTTCATATAGAAAACTTATGAAATAGAAATTTTCGTATTGAAAACTTCTGGAATGGAAAATTTCGTACTGGTATTTTCATAACTAGGATTTTCGTACCAAATCTTTCATAAAGAGTTTTTAGTTTTCAAATTTTATGATGAATTTTTTTTTCATACTGAGTTTTCCGTACTGAGTTTTTTTTTCGTAGTGAGTTTTGTGAACTATGTCTTTTCATAATAAAGATTTTTTCGTAGTCATTTTTATATTACCCATTACGAATAATCTTCCTAAGCCAATCCGAAAGGTATGATTTCATTACTCAAGTTTTCGTAGTCATACTTTACTAGCTGGAATTTTCTTGAATTTTGTTTTGGGTTTATAGTTTTCTTAATTCTTTGTTTTAATAAAAACCTCAAAAGACCGGATTCAAGTTTTATTGAGAATTGGCTTTCGACGGTCAGATCTGATGTTAGCTTATCACAACCGTTCGATCAATCGTGGAAGTTGAACCATTTTTCCGTTGCCTATATAAAGGGGACCCCAAATGATTGTCCCACATCGGTTTTCAAAGCTACAACATCTCGAAGTTCTGCCTCTTTGTTTTAAGACCGTTCCGAACTTCATCTTTCTCCGTTCCGAACATCTTGGAGGTCTTCAGAATCTGAATGTCTGTGGAAGTACCTTCTCAAGACATGTCTTCTTCTAAGCCAATTTCGAAGTGGTTAGTATATAGAGAGAGGCTGGTCCATCCATATTTCTTCAACAAGTACGACTATCATATTTCCAAGAATATCAAGCTTAATGGTTGGGAAGATGTTGCGGTGTCAAAACCTGGGAATCAAGATGAAGTGTATTTGGATTTTCTTATCGAATTCTATGAGACAGTTTCCTTTCTTAAGGAAGATGGAAGGGAGAAGTTGTCTTTTAAGTCTTATGGAAAGACTTATAAGCTTTCATATGCCAAGGTAGCCAGCTTGGTAGGGATGAATAATGAAGGTGAATCTGAGTTTATTTCTCATGTGTTGCCAGATTCTAAAGGTAGTTTCAACATGGAAAAATCATTAGAAACTCTCGGACTAGTATATGACAAAGCTCCGAAGATTTCTACTTTATCTACAAATTTCCAGATTCTAGAGTTATGGGTACAAGGTCTTATCGTACCGAGGAAGGGTGACAAAGATATCTTAATGAAGAGTGAGATCTACATCCTATATTTTCTGATAAATCTAAGGAAGTTTAATTTGATGAATCACATTCTTATCACTCTTGAGAATGTTAAGAAAGGGAATCTGAGAGCTCAGATTATAATGTATCCAGCAATTCTCTTGAAGTTGATAGTTTGGTGCCTTGAGTCTTTCAAGGAGGCTTGAAAATCTAAGCCAAGAGTTTGCAATATTATGCTGGTGAGTGATAGTACACTCAAAAGAATGGACATAGCCTTTGACAAGGAGTCTGGACAGTTTATTGATCTACCTACTCAAGGATAAGCGGTTCTGAAAGTTACTAATCCGGAATCCTCTAAGCCAGTAAGGAAGAGAAAGTTGAAAGAAGTGGAAGTAGAATCAGAGAATCCCAAGTCTAAGGAAGTTCATTCCGCACCTCCAAAACCAAAGAAGAAGAAATCATACCTAGATGAGGTAGTTTCTAAATGGAGGGAGATGAATGATAAGAGAGTTCAAGGGGAGACTTAGTTTGGCTTGGACCCCGCGGAGGCTAAGGCCTTGAAGGAGAGAACTGCTGATGAACTCGAAAAACAAGTGAAAGAAAAGAAGCTCAAGAAGAAGATGTCTAAGGCCGAGGTAGCTCAGGCTTTGTTAAAATTCAATGAGATGGTTTCTGCGAACATTCTTGTTCCAAGATCCTTTTCATTGGAATATCTACCTGAGACTCTAGGAAGAGAGTTTGTTACTCCGGAAGAGGCATTAGCTAAGCCTCTTGAGCAAGGTGAGAAAGTTGAGCAAGTGGAAGAAGAAGAAGATGTTGCTGAAGGAAGTGGTGAAACCAGAGATGTGTTGAAACAAGTAGATGATTATAAGGGGACACCATCGGAACACTTATCGCTCCGAACATCAGAAGATGAATCTTCGAAGCTAGTCACTCCAGCAATGGAAGAAAAAAGAGGAGAAGAAGAAGTATATTATCATGCAGAAGAAGAACAACTTATACATGATATTTCTCAAATGAAGAATATAGAGGTTGGTGCTCAGGAAGTTTTTGATGAGGAAGACAATGTTGTCCAAGTTTCTGATAGTGAGAAGAGAACTATGGAACAGGACTCCATTCCGAAAAGAGACAAGGGAAAGAAAATTATTGCTGATACTCTGAGCTCAGTGGTGGTGAAGAGAAAGGATGTTGGTAGTTCTTCAAAGAGAAATCTTGACCAAGTGGAAGAAGAAAATTCTCCAAGCAGAGTCTCGGATTCAGAGTCATCTTCGTTGGGGCATGACTTTGTTGTTCAATCTTTAAAGAAGCTGGTAGGTTCTATTTCGACCTTCTCAAGCATTGACTCAAGATTCCAGATGCTCCAACATGCTTTGAATCAGAAAACAGACTCTGTATCTATGGTTATGGACAAGTGTGTTGAAATAGAGGCTCAGTTCAAAACCTTTTTTTTCGGCTACGAAGCCCATAGAAAATCTTGCAAGAGGATGACAAAATGGTCGAGGAAGACTGTAGAAGAGATGAGGCTATTTGATGAATTTCAAGACAATGTTAAAGATGATTTTGAGACTGAGGACAGAAAGATAAATGAGCTTACTTCTTCCTTTGAAGAGAAGCTGACAGATGAAAAGAAATTCCGTATTCAAGAAGTCAGAGATCTGAATGGGAAGCTGAATTCCGTTTCTCAAAACTGGAAGATTGAAAGGGATCATCGGATTGAGTTTGAAGAGAAATTGAAGGCTTAGGAAGAAATGATCAAATAACAGGAAGAAAAGCTTCAAGCCCAGGAAGAAAATATTGAAGCTCAAAGTGCAAGAATAGTGGTCTTAGAGAATCAAGCTGAAGAAGATCATAAAGACTTGAAGAAGATCGTACTTGTCGTTTCTTTTGTTGTTGCTAATAATTTTTTCAGGTACTTTGTTATATTTTCCATTCCCTCTAATTCTTTTTGAAAATCACAAAGGGGGAGAAGGAAAAGATCCTTAAGAAAAAAGAACTCTAATAAGAGCTTATCTAAGGGGGAGTTTTTCATTAAAGAAGACTTTCTTATTCATAATGAAATGTCACTCCAGAAATCTAGAATATGATCCTTAGAGTTTCAAAGCCTAAGGGGGAGTTAGTCTTATTCATCAATATCCTTAAAGCAATGGGAGATAAGCCTTAATGTTTTTCTTTCTTCTTAGAATTCCTTTTCGTAAGGATGTTTGTGCTTTCCAAAAAGGGGGAGATTATTGAGTAAATAAGGTTTTTCTTATGACTTTTCCATTCCTTCTTGTTTTGAAAATCACAACCACCTTATATTTATGAAAATTTCTTTTAAAAGAAAAATTGCTTTTATAAGGAAAGTCGCTTTTGTAAGAAAAATTATCCTTATCATATTTTTATCCATATTTTTCTTATGTATAAGATTAGGGTTCATTTCTATATTCTCAGAATCGTTGAAACTTTGATATGAAGCATTCTGTTTTAGGCTCTTAATTCTGAATAAGAACTGTAAAGAAGTTTCACTCCGAATTCCAGATGAGAACTATAATAAAGTTTCATTCCGAATTCCGGATACGAACTCTGATTAAGTTCTACTCCAGATTCAGGATACGAATCCTTATGAAGGTCGATAAAGAATTCTCATTACGAATTCTAATGATGAATTCTCACTACGAATTATAATGATGAATTCCCACTATAAATTCTAATGATGAATTCTCACTACGAATTCTGATGATGAATTATCATTACGAATTCTTATGACCAATTCTCATTACGAATTCTGATGAGCAATTCTCACTATGAATTCTGATGAGGAATTCCCATTACGAATTCTGATGAGGAATTCTCACTACGAATTCTGATGACGAATTCTCATTCCGAATTCTCATTCCGAATTCACCTATTAAACAAAATTTTATCATCTTTGTTTTATTCACTCCGAATTTATTTAGACTCTGAAAATTATTTTTGGTCAGACTCTGAACTTTCATTTTGCATACGATTTTATAATTTGTCTAATCTTTAATATATCTTTACACTCCAAACCTTCACTCCAAATTTTTCATTCCGAACTTTTGAGTTAGATTTTAAATGGTGTCGTACATTCTATTACACTTGTTTTGTTATAAAACAATTTCGTCTATTCTGTTATAAACTAACCGTTGGATAAGTTACACGTGTACAGGTCCCTCCGATTTTTAAGGAAAATATGACCTTTGGGAAGGAGGCCAACCTTACCTAAAAATAAGAGCTCATTTGAAAGAGCTCAGTGTTGAAAAAAGGCTGCTGAAGTGCTGAAAGGCTGACTAATCTTCGACTCATGTGATTACATGCTTGAAGTGATTTCTAGAGAGAGAGGCTCTTATTAACTCTCAAAGCTTCGTGCGACTCTGAATGTTGGTGATTACATTCGAGGGATTCCAGGGATAGGAAGAAAGAGGTTTCCTACTACCTTGAAGTTGAGGGCTTCCTTGCTGAGGAAGACATAGGTTGCCAACTACCTTGAAGTTGAGGGCTTGCGGGGATAGCAAAAAAGAGACTTCGATCTTCGTATCGAGGGCTTACCCTGGTGTGGGTAAGACAGACTTGCTTGAAAGTATAAATCAAGGGACCTTTATCCAAGGTTGTTGGATACCCTTCTCTTTGGGTTAAAAGACTTATATCTTGTTACTTGTAGTTCTACTACTTGTTTATTTTCTGCTGCATTTTTGTATTATAAGGAAAGTATAATTTTCTTATACTTTCTTATTTGTACTATGTTTCATTTAGATTCTATACGCTTTCAGGTATAATCTCATATTGTAATCTTTTATTAAGTTTCAATTTTCGGAACCATATTTCCGGAACCTACTTTCGAAATCTCTTTCCAAGTTTTCATTTGGTGTTAGAGGTGTTGTGAATTTGCTTAAGTTTAACTTTGTTAAACTTAGCCCTGTCCTTTGCTTAAGGAAATCATAGTTATTTGTAACTAACTTTAAAGGTTCCAAAGGAATTTTTAAAGTGTAAAATTCGCCCCCCCTCTTGTAAATTGAGCATCTACATCACTATTTAGATCCTACATGAGCTATAAACTGTCAACCTCTAAGGAAAAGAATACATTAGTGGTTGATGGTTTTTTCTATGAGGTCAATCATTGGAAATCCACCTCACCTGGGTCTTTTCTATGCCTGAAACATCCTCAAATGTTCAGAGTCACCCTAAACTAGATGTAATGCCTCTTTGTAATGATCTGGTTCTAAACACTGATCTTCATGTATCTATGGAATTTTCAAATCCATGTAGAGTTAGGGATAATGAAGCTGAAAGTGATTGATTGTCTTTCCATCATCAATTTTCTAAGCTCATGAAAAATGATTATGAAACCTTTTTAATTCTTATAAGCTAGAATGGGATGAAGCAATTGATCTCAATTCCAACGTTAGTATTCCATGGAAGGATCAAGCATGTGAAAGTCTAACCAGTGATCTTAGGGGAGATATAGATGATTTGTTTTACTCACAGATTAAAGTGGTTCCATTTTCCAGTGTTTGCCAATTTTTTTGGCCTAAAAATTGGAAAATTAAGATATGGGTTTATTTGAAAAGGGAGGTGCATGAAAAAGGAAAGTTGTACACGAAAAACTTGCATGGTGCACGAAAAAATAATGGTTGCGCGAAATATTAGCGTGGTGCGTAAAATAGAGGAATGATATTTTTCGTGCAAGAGGTTTTTCAATATCAGAGGCATGAAAATTGGAAAAGGCGTGAGGTGCGTGAAAAATTGGAGCATTACGTGAAATATGTTTTTGCATTAAAGAGTTTTTACACGCACGAAGAGGGTTTTACTCATGGATTGGTGTTTTTCATGTACGGTTAAAAAGTCCTATAAATACAAGGTGATCACCTCTCATTTTCCAAGACTCGACACTTAGAGAAAATATTGAGCTCTGATGTGCGTAAAATTATACGCTAAGTGAGTTGCGTGAAAATAGAAAAGCTGCGCAAAAAATTGAAAAGTTGCGCGAAAAAAATAATGTTTCCTGAGAAAGTTTTTCGTTCCAAAATGGAATATTTATGCAGAAGCCATTTGAATTGCGCGCAAGGTACCCTAAAGGTTGCACGAAAAAATTGATGTTTTCGCACGTATTCGATTGTGCAAAAGATAGTTCTTATCGGCTTATTTGTAATAAAGTGAAGATTTGTACTTCAGAGAATACAACTGTTCAATTTTAAAGAAACAATGAAATACTATAATTACCTATTTGTTCTAAGAGGGTGACACACATTGAGGATTGTTTTCTAAGTGCTACAAGAGTGTAAGGGTGTATCCTACTTGTTGTATTCGACATCAATGGATTGTTTTCTAGTGGATTGTGTGGTAATGGATTTTTTCCATACCATACCAAGGACATAGCTACACTTATTGAGTAGTGAACTTGTAAATCTTGTGTTCCTATTGTTGTGTGTGTTTAGTAGGGAAAAAACTCTTTAACAGGAGGCGAATGTTGTTTCAAAAAAAATGATACATAAAAAGAAAAAGATATCACTGATTCACCCCCTCCCCCCCTTCAATGATACTTGGATCTCAACTGGGAACTTCAAAGTTTACGAGACAATTTGGAGATGGACATGCATGATCTCTCATGGATATTTAAGATCTTCACCATACTCGTGGACATTGACCCATCTTTAGATGAGTATCATGAACCTTCTCATAAGATATAAACATGGAGGCAAGGGTGACATCCATGGGGAAGATGTAGATACCTGGGGGACATTGGTTCTAGGTCAAATTACACATGAGATTTAGTTTTTCCTCTCTAATTTGGGAACATTAAGACAACTTGTTCCCATCGTTTCAATATGTGATTTCTTTGTTTATTATAAATAAATGGTCCCTTCCTCACTTCCTTAAATTATACAATCAATTTTAATTATAAATTTCTGTACTATAATTCTAATGTGAATGAAATTTTGTAACTATTCATTTTAATTTAAATATTTATACATTTTTTAATATATATAATATACATATTTTACTCATTTTTATCTATTTATTAATTAATTAATTACTATTAATTATTAATTTATCAAATTTTTAATACATTTACCATAATATTATCAAATTTATTAATACATTAAATATAAAATTATTATTTAATTTTTTAATATATTTTTTATAATTTATTTATTCTTAATATTTATTAATTTATATTAGTGTAAATTTTAATACTCATTTTCAAAAAAAATTAAATTTAGTTTTAGTTTTAAATTTAAATTTTTTACTTTCCAAATAATTTATTACTGCTATATTATTTGATGATAAAAGAAAAATTCTTGAGTGCGACTAAAAAATGTTAATAAAATAGACTTTTATTAGATCTAAATGGAATGTTATGATAGATGAATGATTTATCTGTAAATTTTTACACAAATAAATCCAACCATTATAAACAATTTTAATTTTAGAACTCATGACTTTGTATTTATCAAAGTTTTTTACTAGAACTAATAAAAAACGCCCCCAATTTTATGAAAACCATAATTGAGATCACACTTGATCAAACCATTCAGGCTCTCACAGAATCCAATTTCAATAGTCATATCCTTCATTTCATTCTACTAGATCGATCCTCAAATATATGGAATGTTGTGACCCGTCCCTCGGGACCTGGGTCATTACCACCCAAACCCTACCTCTCATATTCTAGGGGCTGGTGACTAGCGCCGAGTATGTATATCCCACAAGTTGGAGGTATTTTCCCTAGTACATGTATGCATTCCCCCATCTTTAAGAAAAAGCTAAAACAGAAAACACTAAGAAAACATGGGTGTAAACCACTAAGAAAACCCACTCAGATAAAGGTAAAAAAATGAAATAAATTGGTCTAGAATACAATCTCACACTACAAAAAACAGAGAATTTAGCGGCAGTTTTGTAAAACTCCCCTAAATTTTTTTAAAATAATTTTGCTTCAGTTTTTCTATTCAATCGCTAAAAGGATAAAAAATTTAATACATGTGACACACCCCCATCCCCTGACCCCCACCCCACTAACTATCAGAAACCATTCCCATGGCCTCCCATGTTCAACCCTTGTCACGCCTCCCAATGCTTCACCTTTCCTTTTAGTGCCTCTCCTTTTTGGGCCTCGCCGGGACTCACCTCCCTGCGTATCACCTCACCACGCCTCGCCTATCTGCACCTATCCTCGCTTTGGCGTCCCTATCCTCACCTTGCGCCACCGTACCTTAGCTCTCTGAACCTCGCCATCCCTCAAAGGTCTAGTGGTAAGTGATGGTAACCCATAACAATATTATTTTTGGTTTTTCCCTAAAATTGGATGATAATGACGGTTAAATGGATGTAACATCATAAGTTTCTTTTCTAGCATAGTGTCGAGAGTTCTCCATATACCATATAAGGGGTGTTGGATATGTGTTCATTGTTATAGTAGTACCCTGTGTGCTTTCTATAATTTATGCATATTTTTTAAATTAAATATATGATTATAATTATTTATAGGTAGTTATTAATGTTATGTGATGTGATGAAAATTGTGAGGGTTGATACGGACTGGGATGCAACATGGAAGAGATTAGATTCTATTCTGTTTAGAGTGACATGGATTGGGATAGTCGATGGGTAGAAGAACTGGGAGTGTGGTGTTGATTAAATTATGTTAGAAAGTACATTGATATCTTATTTTGGATAATACTTTAGATTGCAGAATCACTAAGTATATTAGTGTGTGAGTGAGTATCATTTATCATAAACTGTGATGGTTCTAAAAGTTCAAGTGTTCTCTCCAAAGGGTGATGTAGAACTTGTTATGGTGAGGGGATAGCTATCAACTACATAGTTCCCTTGGATCAGCTACTGAACTATGTGACTGACATGGTCCATGCCTATGATTCTTGTACATGATGTGACCTCATTAAAGTTTGTGGTGAGAGGTTAGTGTGCATGATATGACCGCCCATATGTTAAATGCAATGTGAAATCATTTATGGAAATAAGACTATTAATATTTTCCTCAAGTAGAGTGTTATATTTTCAGAATTTATGCTGGTCCCTATCGCATCATGAAGTTGATCATGTGCACACCTAAGAGCAAGGTAGTGTGACAAGATGACCTTTATTTTGTATTATTTATTTAAGGACGTCTAAAGAGAGGGTTGTTCCACGATACATTTTTTAATGAGATCGATGAACCCTACCTTTATAGATAATTCATTTGGACGAGAATCAATTACTATATTTATATAATTAACCACTAGTCACTTTCATAAAATTTCATGATAATATAATCACATTTTCAAGGTTTGGACCCCATGAATAATGTTTTTAGAAACTTATTTATTCAAAAAATGAACTTGTGATCTTTCCGATCACATTAAATGTCATATTTCTATACTATATATTCTTACATTTAATAAATAATCAATGATTGTTTCCCAATAATTTCACATCAATTAAGGGTCATTTTTTTATTTTTGACCATTGTAAACATATTAATGTAACAAAATAATAACTTTTTCAATTTAATTCATTAAAAGTGAACCAAAACTCAGGTTGATGAGATTTTAATTCTTATATTTCAAAATTATTCACCAGTAATTTTCCAAATACTTCCAAATGATCCAAAGTCATTTTCTAGAATATTATCCTCTAAAACATGTTTTTAAAGAATTTTATATCATTAGAACCACATTTTTGGTTATTTCTAATAAACTACACATCGATTGATGTCTCATTCATTAATATATTTTATAAATTATCTAATAATAATTTTTCAAAAATTTAAAATCAATCTATTGACATTTTCTATTTTTTAATCATTACATGCATGATTGAAGAATTTTAAAATAATAAAACTACTTTTTTGGTCATTCGAAGCAAATGAACTGTCATATGTATGTGGCATGTTTTCATATATTTCACAGATTAATATGTAATCATTTTCATAAGATTTCATGAAAATATTATGTTCTTTTATTGGTTTGAAACCGTTAAATAATATCTTCAACTACTTTTATATCTTTAAAAATATTATTGTGGTCATTCTTAGAAAAATTTAATTCAGATTGGTGTTCCATTTATTCATAAATTTAAAAATTATTCCAAGATACGTTTACTACCATTTAATGAGAATTCAAGGATGATATCTAGGTTTTCACATTAAATAAAATGATCTTATGTAAAATTTTTATTTTATTCCTCATGTATACATGAATATGATAGAATATACTATGAGAACCTTGTAAATTTGTATGGAGATTTATTTCTCATACCATTGACGAGAACTCCTATTTCTAAGCATAAATTATATTTAGATTTAAACTAATCATATCACATATAGTGGATAGGTCTTATAAATCAAGATGCATATTTTTAGATAGGGTGTGTTGAGTCTTGAGGATGGATTTTGGTTTAGATTTTTGGTGTGTTAGTTTCTTGGTTTATTTTATATTTTTCATCATCCCTTTGGTGATTAGTGATTGTATGAAAATATTTATTATACATGGAATTTATTATATAATTTTTTTTATTTTATAGTTTACAATGATATGTGGTATATGTATTGGTTATTGTTCCATTATATTATACTCGAATTTGATTTATTTTTTCCACCATTGAATATGGAGTATTACCTTAAAACATGTTGGCAACCACTTGTAAATGTGTTTTAATGCTTGATTTATATTGAAACTCATCTCATATAATGATTCAAGAATGGGGAATTACAATGATACATAATAGAATTTTTTTCATTTTATAAATCGAATAGATGGAAGAGGGGAATATGTGGACTTTTTCGAATCCTATGAAAGACCATATATTGGTGAGTCATGAATACCTTTTTGGTGGTAAGTCCTTGTTACCATGGTCATGGGATTGTTCTTATTTAATTTTTCTGATATTATTATGTTCTATATGGAATAAAATGTTCTTACGGAAGTTGTTATAGTAAAATTTCATATTTATTGTCACCATAATGAGTCCCATGTGCATGCACCAGATTTGGTATATATTACATTCATGAAATATACATAAATGAATTTAATTGGAATTTTAAAATGGGATTCAATTGTTTAAAGTGTCAAAAAACATATATAGTGTTCAAAATTATTTAACCTCAACGAATTTATGTTACATCATTGATCTATTCATAATTAGAATTATTTACAATTTTTGTGATTGGAATCATGGAGTCATGAAAATTGATTTTGGATCCCTTCTTCAGTATTTATATAAGAAAACCTTATCATCACCCCTCACCGCACCTCACCACCCCTTTTCGCGCCTCACCACCCCACCCCGGTTCTCACCGCCTGTCCTAATCTTCACCACCCCTCTGTTGCGGCTTCGAAACATGTGGATCATCAAAAAAATATACCCGTTAATAGAGTTAATTTCCTCTACCCGTTTTCTCTATTATTTTGATTATGTATTTTTTGTTATGCCAACTGATGTGTTATCATGATATTTTTAATTGTTATTGAAGATGTTTTTATCCTTACCAAATTAATTTATTAATTTTCTCATTCTAGAATAATGTAATTGTATTAAGAATGAAAATTTATTTTATCTATTTATTTCTGCATAACATGAAATATTTCCATGTAGGTTTTTAATTTAGTGATAAGCTACTAATAAAATGTATACATTCTTGAAATAATTGAAAAACATTTCAATTTGTTATTTTATATAGGACTATAAATATGTTACTCATGTTTATGGTTACATGCTTGGGCTTATTAAAGAAATGTCTATATGGTTATGTTATATAAATATAGGAGTGGATTTTTATCCTATATTATTATATTTATAAAGTATAAATAATTTTTTTATTTTGGGTTTAGGTTAGGAAATGATGTTAATATAATTAATTTATGGTATGCATCATTAATAAATTATGTAAGCATGATTTGGGTTTTAAATAAAAATAGTAAAAATATTTATATTAGTTTCATTTACTTCAAAAAAGTGTTCAGTATAAAATTGGGTTTTGACCATAAATTCAATTTTATAAAAAGTAGTTGTATTTATTTTGGAAATTTATAGTCAATGATTTTCATGAAAACAAACATTAAATTGAATAAAAAAATTTCTATCTATTTATAAAATGGATCTGGTATAGGTTAGTTCATTAACCACACATTTATTATATAAGATATTCTTTGTTGATAACTTATCATTTTTTTGAATTTATTATTTATTGTAATTAAATCTCATTTATCAATTTTTACCAATACTTGATTCATTTGGTATGTATTAAGATGTAAACACATTTTTTATAAATGGATCACTTATTATATTGAAAGGGTTCCAGGTGTAAAAACCTTTTTCCCTTGGATACTCCTTATATTTTCTAAATAGTTTTTCCCAAAATTTTGTTTTAAAACATTGAAAACATATTCTAATGAAGAACATATAATTTTTCTTTTAGAATGTATTTTTTGTAACATAACCTAAGACATATTATTTGATTTGCATGTTACTAGTATATATTTGTTGTTTCTTATTCCATGGCTTCATTAAACATGGACCGCCTCCAATGTTGTTAGTAGGTTATGAAATATTGACACATCTTGAAAACGTTGAAATAGAATTGGGTAAGGTGCTTCATTTGAATTATATTGTGAAAAAAGTTCGATGTGCATCATCAAGTGAAATAGGAACACAACAGTGGATGTATAAAATTATATTCGTCAATCTTACGTATTTGGAATTTAATTTGTTGTCACATAATCTTGATGTAATCCATATTGAGATGAATGTTTGTGTAAATTTGAACTTTATTTTACTAAAGATCATGGAAATTTTATGGATCATCTCAATTCTCGGAAAGACTAACAAAAAATGAACATAAATCATGATCTCTGGCCAGATGAGAATTGAAAGTATGATCCGAAAATATTGCAATGATAAACAGGGATAGAGAAACATTCCATAAAATTTTAATACTTGTGAAGGTATCTGAAAGGTATTCAAGTTACATATAAATGTGATTTGACTTAAATAATAGTAGGTTATATGGATTGATAAACAACGATTCACATATTTTATTACAACAGTTTCTTCCATTGGCATTGCGTATATTATTAACTGAAAAGGATACAACTGTTGTACTCCAATTCTTCACATTTTTTAAACAATTGTGTGGGAAAAATATATTTCCATTTTATCTTGACAACCTTCAGTAGAGATTTTTATTAACAATTTGTGCAATTGATCTGATCTTCCATCCATATATTTTTTTGGTATGATGCCTTTATCTCTTTATTTGGGTGAGGAAGCTAAATTAGGATGTCTCATACATTATCTATAGATGTATCCAATTGAGAGGTACTTTATTTATATGTTATTAATTTTATTAAAATTTTTTTGACACTTCATCAAATACATAATTTTATTTCATAATGAAATGTCACTCCAGAAATCTAGAATATGATCCTTAGAGTTTCAAAGCCTAAGGGGGAGTTAGTCTTATTCATCAATATCCTTAAAGCAATGGGAGATAAGCCTTAATGTTTTTCTTTCTTCTTAGAATTCCTTTTCGTAAGGATGTTTGTGCTTTCCAAAAAGGGGGAGATTATTGAGTAAATAAGGTTTTTCTTATGACTTTTCCATTCCTTCTTGTTTTGAAAATCACAACCACCTTATATTTATGAAAATTTCTTTTAAAAGAAAAATTGCTTTTATAAGGAAAGTCGCTTTTGTAAGAAAAATTATCCTTATCATATTTTTATCCATATTTTTCTTATGTATAATATTAGGGTTCATTTCTATATACTCAGAATCGTTGAAACTTTGATATGAAGCATTCTGTTTTAGGCTCTTAATTCTGAATAAGAACTGTAAAGAAGTTTCACTCCGAATTCCAGATGAGAACTATAATAAAGTTTCATTCCGAATTCCGGATACGAACTCTGATTAAGTTCTACTCCAGATTCAGGATAAGAATCCTTATGAAGGTCGATAACGAATTCTCATTACGAATTCTAATGATGAATTCTCACTACGAATTATAATGATGAATTCCCACTATAAATTCTAATGATAAATTCTCACTACGAATTCTGATGATGAATTCTCATTACAAATTCTTATGACCAATTCTCATTACGAATTCTGATGAGAAATTCTCACTATGAATTCTGATGAGGAATTCCCATTATGAATTCTGATGAGGAATTCTCACTACGAATTCTGATGACGAATTCTCATTCTGAATTCTCATTCCGAATTCACCTATTAAACAAAATTTTATCATCTTTGTTTTATTCACTCCGAATTTATTTAGACTCTGAAAATTATTTTTGGTCAGACTCTGAACTTTCATTTTGCTTACGATTTTATAATTTGTCTAATCTTTAATATATCTTTACACTCCAAACCTTCACTCCAAATTTTTCATTCCGAACTTTTGAGTTAGATTTTAAATGGTGTCGTACATTCTATTACACTTGTTTTGTTATAAAACAATGTCGTCTATTCTGTTATAAACTAACCGTTGGATAAGTTACACGTGTACAGGTCCCTCCGATTTTTAAGGAAAATATGACCTTTGGGAAGGAGGCCAACCTTACCTATAAATAGGAGCTCATTTGAAAGAGCTCAGTGTTGAAAAAAGGCTGCTGAAGTGCTGAAAGGCTGACTAATCTTCGACTCATGTGATTACATGCTTGAAGTGATTTCTAGAGAGAGAGGCTCTTATTAACTCTCAAAGCTTCGTGCGACTCTGAATGTTTGTGATTACATTCGAGGGATTCCAGGGATAGGAAGAAAGAGGTTTCCGACTACCTTGAAGTTGAGGGCTTCCTTGCTGAGGAAGACAGAGGTTGCCAACTACCTTGAAGTTGAGGGCTTGCGGGGATAGCAAAAAAGAGACTTCGATCTTCGTATCGAGGGCTTACCCTGGTGTGGGTAAGACAGACTTGCTTGAAAGTATAAATCAAGGGACCTTTATCCAAGGTTGTTGGATACCCTTCTCTTTGGGTTAAAAGACTTATATCTTGTTACTTGTAGTTCTACTACTTGTTTATTTTCTGCTGCATTTTTGTATTATAAGGAAAGTATAATTTTCTTATACTTTCTTATTTGTACTATGTTTCATTTAGATTCTATACGCTTTCAGGTATAATCTCATATTGTAATCTTTTATTAAGTTTCAATTTTCGGAACCATATTTCCGGAACCTACTTTCGAAATCTCTTTCCAAGTTTTCATTTGGTGTTAGAGGTGTTCTGAATTTGCTTAAGTTTAACTTTGTTAAACTTAGCCCTGTCCTTTTCTTAAGGAAATCATAGTTATTCGTAACTAACTTTAAAGGTTCCAAAGGAATTTTTAAAGTGTAAAATTCGCCCCCCCCCTCTTGTAAATTGAGCATCTACATCACTATTTAGATCCTACATGAGCTATAAACTATCAACCTCTAAGGAAAAGAATACATTAGTGGTTGATGGTTGTTTCTAAGAGGTCAATCATTGGAAATCCACCTCACCTGGGCCTTTTCTATGCCTGCAACATCCTCAAATGTTCAGAGTCACCCTAAACTAGATGTAATGCCTCTTTGTAATGATCTGGTTCTAAACACTGATCTTCATGTATCTATGGAATTTTCAAATCCATGTAGAGTTAGGGATAATGAAGCTGAAAGTGATTGATTGTCTTTCCATCATCAATTTTCTAAGCTCATGAAAAATGATTATGAAACCTTTTTAATTCTTATAAGCTAGAATGGGATGAAGCAATTGATCTCAATTCCAACGTTAGTATTCCATGGAAGGATCAAGCATGTGAAAGTCTAACCAGTGATCTTAGGGGAGATATAGATGATTTGTTTTACTCACAGAATAAAGTGGTTCCATTTTCCAGTGTTTGCCAATTTTTTTGGCCTAAAAATTGGAAAATTAAGATATGGGTTTATTTGAAAAGGGAGGTGCATGAAAAAGGAAAGTTGTACACGAAAAACTTGCATGGTGCACGAAAAAATAATGGTTGCGCGAAATATTAGCGTGGTGCGTAAAATAGAGGAATGATATTTTTCGTGCAAGAGGTTTTTCAATATCAGAGGCATGAAAATTGGAAAAGGCGTGAGGTGCGCGAAAAATTGGAGCATTACGTGAAATATGTTTTTGCATTAAAGAGTTTTTACACGCACGAAGAGGGTTTTACTCATGGATTGGTGTTTTTCATGTACGGTTAAAAAGTCCTATAAATACAAGGTGATCACCTCTCATTTTCCAAGACTCGACACTTAGAGAAAATATTGAGCTCTGATGTGCGTAAAATTATACGCTAAGTGAGTTGCGTTAAAATAGAAAAGCTGCGCAAAAAATTGAAAAGTTGCGCGAAAAAAATAATGTTTCCTGAGAAAGTTTTTCGTTCCAAAATGGAATATTTATGCGGAAGCCATTTGAATTGCATGCAAGGTACCCTAAAGGTTGCACGAAAAAATTGATGTTTTCGCACGTATTCGATTGTGCAAAAGATAGTTCTTATCGGCTTATTTGTAATAAAGTGAAGATTTGTACTTCAGAGAATACAACTGTTCAATTGTAAAGAAACAATGAAATACTATAATTACCTATTTGTTCTAAGAGGGTGACACACATTGAGGATTGTTTTCTAAGTGCTACAAGAGTGTAAGGGTGTATCCTACTTGTTGTATTCGACATCAATGGATTGTTTTCTAGTGGATTGTGTGGTAATGGATTTTTTCCATACCATACCAAGGACATAGCTACACTTATTGAGTAGTGAACTTGTAAATCTTGTGTTCCTATTGTTGTGTGTGTTTAGTAGGGAAAAAAATCTTTAACAGGAGGCGAATGTTGTTTCAAAAAAAATGATACATAAAAAGAAAAAGATATCACTGATTCACCCCCTCCCCCCCTTCAATGATACTTGGATCTCAACTGGGAACTTCAAAGTTTACGAGACAATTTGGAGATGGACATTCATGATCTCTCATGGATATTTAAGATCTTCACCATACTCGTGGACATTGACCCATCTTTAGATGAGTATCATGAACCTTCTCATAAGATATAAACATGGAGGCAAGGGTGACATCCATGGGGAAGAGGTAGATACCTGGGGGACATTGGTTCTAGGTCAAATTACACATGAGATTTAGTTTTTCCTCTCTAATTTGGGAACATTAAGACAACTTGTTCCCATCGTTTCAATATGTGATTTCTTTGTTTATTATAAATAAATGGTCCCTTCCTCACTTCCTTAAATTATACAATCAATTTTAATTATAAATTTCTGTACTATAATTCTAATGTGAATGAAATTTTGTAACTATTCATTTTAATTTAAATATTTATACATTTTTTAATATATATAATATACATATTTTACTCATTTTTATCTATTTATTAATTAATTAATTACTATTAATTATTAATTTATCAAATTTTTAATACATTTATCATAATATTATCAAATTTATTAATACATTGAATATAAAATTATTATTTAATTTTTTAATATATTTTTTATAATTTATTTATTCTTAATATTTATTAATTTATATTAGTGTAAATTTTAATACTCATTTTCAAAAAAAATTAAATTTAGTTTTAGTTTTAAATTTAAATTTTTTACTTTCCAAATAATTTATTACTGCTATATTATTTGACGATAAAAGAAAAATTCTTGAGTGCGACTAAAAAATGTTAATAAAATAGACTTTTATTAGATCTAAATGGAATGTTATGATAGATGAATGATTTATCTGTAAATTTTTACACAAATAAATCCAACCATTATAAACAATTTTAATTTTAGAACTCATGACTTTGTATTTATCAAAGTTTTTTACTAGAACTAATAAAAAACGCCCCCAATTTTATGAAAACCCTAATTGAGATCACACTTGATCAAACCATTCAGGCTCTCACAGAATCCAATTTCAATAGTCATATCCTTCATTTCATTCTACTAGATCGATCCTCAAATATATGGAATGTTGTGACCCGTCCCTCGGGACCTGGGTCATTACCACCCGAACCCTACCTCCCATATTCTAGGGGCTGGTGACTAGCGCCGAGTATGTATATCCCACAAGTTGGAGGTATTTTCCCTAGTACATGTATGCATTCCCCCATCTTTAAGAAAAAGCTAAAACAGAAAACACTAAGAAAACATGGGTGTAAACCACTAAGAAAACCCACTCAGATAAAGGTAAAAAATGAAATAAATTGGTCTAGAATACAATCTCACACTACAAAAAACAGAGAATTTAGCGGCAGTTTTGTAAAACTCCCCTAAATTTTTTTAAAATAATTTTGCTTCAGTTTTTCTATTCAATCGCTAAAAGGATAAAAAATTTAATACATGTGACACACCCCCATCCCCTGACCCCCACCCCACTAACTATCAGAAACCATTCCCATAGCCTCCCATGTTCAACCCTTGTCACGCCTCCCAATGCTTCACCTATCCTTTTAGTGCCTCTCCTTTTTGGGCCTCGCCGGGACTCACCTCCCTGCGTATCACCTCACCACGCCTCGCCTATCTGCACCTAGCCTCGCTTTGGCATCCCTATCCTCACCTTGCGCCACCGTACCTTAGCTCTCTGAACCTCGCCATCCCTCAAAGGTCTAGTGGTAAGTGATGGTAACCCATAACAATATTATTTTTGGTTTTTCCCTAAAATTGGATGATAATGACGGTTAAATGGATGTAACATCATAAGTTTCTTTTCTAGCATAGTGTCGAGAGTTCTCCATATACCATATAAGGGGTGTTGGATATGTGTTCATTGTTATAGTAGTACCCTGTGTGCTTTCTATAATTTATGCATATTTTTTAAATTAAATATATGATTATAATTATTTATAGGTAGTTATTAATGTTATGTGATGTGATGAAAATTGTGAGGGTTGATACGGACTGGGATGCAACATGGAAGAGATTAGATTCTATTCTGTTTAGAGTGACATGGATTGGGATAGTCGATGGGTAGAAGAACTGGGAGTGTGGTGTTGATTAAATTATGTTAGAAAGTACATTGATATCTTATTTTGGATAATACTTTAGATTGCAGAATCACTAAGTATATTAGTGTGTGAGTGAGTATCATTGATCATAAACTGTGATGGTTCTAAAAGTTCAAGTGTTCTCTCCAAAGGGTGATGTAGAACTTGTTATGGTGAGGGGATAGCTATCGACTACATAGTTCCCTTGGATCAGCTACTGAACTATGTGACTGACATGGTCCATGCCTATGATTCTTGTACATGATGTGACCTCGTTAAAGTTTGTGGTGAGAGGTTAGTGTGCATGATATGACCGCCCATATGTTAAATTCAATGTGAAATCATTTATGGAAATAAGACTATTAATATTTTCCTCAAGTAGAGGGTTATATTTTCAGAATTTATGCTGGTCCCTATCGCATCATGAAGTTGATCATGTGCACACCTAAGAGCAAGGTAGTGTGACAAGATGACCTTTATTTTGTATTATTTATTTAAGGACGTCTAAAGAGAGGGTTGTTCCACGATACATTTTGTAATGAGATTGATGAACCCTACCTTTATAGATAATTCATTTGGACGAGAATCAATTACTATATTTATATAATTAACCACTAGTCACTTTCATAAAATTTCATGATAATATAATCACATTTTCAAGGTTTGGACCCCATGAATAATGTTTTTAGAAACTTATTTATTCAAAAAATGAACTTGTGATCTTTCCGATCACATTAAATGTCATATTTCTATACTATATATTCTTACATTTAATAAATAATCAATGATTGTTTCCCAATAATTTCACATCAATTAAGGGTCATTTTTTTATTTTTGACCATTGTGAACATATTAAAGTAACAAAATAATAACTTTTTCAATTTAATTCATTAAAAGTGAACCAAAACTCAGGTTGATGAGATTTTAATTCTTATATTTCAAAATTATTCACCAGTAATTTTCCAAATACTTCCAAATGATCCAAAGTCATTTTCTAGAATATTATCCTCTAAAACATGTTTTTAAAGAATTTTATATCATTAGAACCACATTTTTGGTTATTTCTAATAAACTACACATCGATTGATGTCTCATTCATTAATATATTTTATAAATTATCCAATAATAATTTTTCAAAAATTTAAAATCAATCTATTGACATTTTCTATTTTTTAATCATTACATGCATGATTGAAGAATTTTAAAATAATAAAACTACTTTTTTGGTCATTCGAAGCAAATGAACTGTCATATGTAGGTGGCATGTTTTCATATATTTCACAGATTAATATGTAATCATTTTCATAAGATTTCATGAAAATATTATGTTCTTTTATTGGTTTGAAACCATTAAATAATATCTTCAACTACTTTTATATCTTTAAAAATATTATTGTGGTCATTCTTAGAAAAATTTAATTCAGATTGGTGTTCCATTTATTCATAAATTTAAAAATTATTCCAAGATACGTTTCCTACCATTTAATGAGAATTCAAGGATGATATCTAGGTTTTCACATTAAATAAAATGATCTTATGTAAAATTTTTATTTTATTCCTCATGTATACATGAATATGATAGAATATACTATGAGAACCTTGTAAATTTGTGTGGAGATTTATTTCTCATACCATTGACGAGAACTCCTATTTCTAAGCATAAATTATATTTAGATTTAAACTAATCATATCACATATAGTGGATAGGTCTTATAAATCAAGATGCATATTTTTAGATAGGGTGTGTTGAGTCTTGAGGATGGATTTTGGTTTAGATTTTTGGTGTGTTAGTTTCTTGGTTTATTTTATATTTTTCATCATCCCTTTGGTGATTAGTGATTGTATGAAAATATTTATTATACATGGAATTTATTATATAATTTTTTTTATTTTATAGTTTACAATGATATGTGGTATATGTATTGGTTATTGTTCCATTATATTATACTCGAATTTGATTTATTTTTTCCACCATTGAATATGGAGTATTACCTTAAAACATGTTGGCAACCACTTGTAAATGTGTTTTAATGCTTGCTTTATATTGAAACTCATCTCATATAATGATTCAAGAATGGGGAATTACAATGATACATAATAGAATTTTTTTCATTTTATAAATCGAATAGATGGAAGAGGGGAATATGTGGACTTTTTCGAATCCTATGAAAGACCATATATTGGTGAGTCATGAATACCTTTTTGGTGGTAAGTCCTTGTTACCATGGTCATGGGATTGTTCTTATTTAATTTTTCTGATATTATTATGTTCTATATGGAATAAAATGTTCTTACGGAAGTTGTTATAGTAAAATTTCATATTTATTGTCACCATAATGAGTCCCATGTGCATGCACCAGATTTGGTATATATTACATTCATGAAATATACATAAATGAATTTAATTGGAATTTTAAAATGGGATTCAATTGTTTAAAGTGTCAAAAAACATATATAGTGTTCAAAATTATTTAACCTCAACGAATTTATGTTACATCATTGATCTATTCATAATTAGAATTATTTACAATTTTTGTGATTGGAATCATGGAGTCATGAAAATTGATTTTGGATCCCTTCTTCAGTATTTATATAAGAAAACCTTATCATCACCCCTCACCGCACCTCACCACCCCTTTTCGCGCCTCACCGCCCCACCCCGGTTCTCACCGCCTGTCCTAATCTTCACCACCCATCTGTTGCGGCTTTGAAACATGTGGATCATCAAAAAAATATACCCGTTAATAGAGTTAATTTCCTCTACCCGTTTTCTCTATTATTTTGATTATGTATTTTTTGTTATGCCAACTGATGTGTTATCATGATATTTTTAATTGTTATTGAAGATGTTTTTATCCTTACCAAATTAATTTATTAATTTTCTCATTCTAGAATAATGTAATTGTTATTAAGAATGAAAATTTATTTTATCAATTTATTTCTGCATAACATGAAATATTTCCATGTAGGTTTTTAATTTAGTGATAAGCAACTAATAAAATGTATACATTCTTGAAATAATTGAAAAACATTTCAATTTGTTATGTTATATAGGACTATAAATATGTTACTCATGTTTATGGTTACATGCTTGGGCTTATTAAAGAAATGTCTATATGGTTATGTTATATAAATATAGGAGTGGATTTTTATCCTATATTATTATATTTATAAAGTATAAATAATTTTTTTATTTTGGGTTTAGGTTAGGAAATGATGTTAATATAATTAATTTATGGTATGCATCATTAATAAATTATGTAAGCATGATTTGGGTTTTAAATAAAAATAGTAAAAATATTTATATTAGTTTCATTTACTTCAAAAAAGTGTTCAGTATAAAATTGGGGTTTGAACATAAATTCAATTTTATAAAAAGTAGTTGTATTTATTTTGGAAATTTATATTCAATGATTTTCATGAAAACAAACATTAAATTGAATAAAAAAATTTCTATCTATTTATAAAATGGATCTGGTATAGGTTAGTTCATTAACCACACATTTATTATATAAGATATTCTTTGTTGATAACTTATCATTTTTTTGAATTTATTATTTATTGTAATTAAATCTCATTTATCAATTTTTACCAATACTTGATTCATTTGGTATGTATTAAGATGTAAACACATTTTTTATAAATGGATCACTTATTATATTGAAAGGGTTCTAGGTGTAAAAACCTTTTTCCCTTGGATACTCCTTATATTTTCTAAATAGTTTTTCCCAAAATTTTGTTTTAAAACATTGAAAACTTATTCTAATGAAGAACATATAATTTTTCTTTTAGAATGTATTTTTTGTAACATAACCTAAGACATATTATTTGATTTGCATGTTACTAGTATATATTTGTTGTTTCTTATTCCATGGCTTCATTAAACATGGACCGCCTCCAATGTTGTTAGTAGGTTATGAAATATTGACACATCTTGAAAACGTTGAAATAGAATTGGGTAAGGTGCTTCATTTGAATTATATTGTGGAAAAAGTTCGATGTGCATCATCAAGTGAAATAGGAACACAACAGTGGATGTATAAAATTATATTCGTCAATCTTACGTATTTGGAATTTAATTTGTTGTCACATAATCTTGATGTAATCCATATTGAGATGAATGTTTGTGTAAATTTGAACTTTATTTTACTAAAGATCATGGAAATTTTATGGATCATCTCAATTCTCGGAAAGACTAATAAAAAATGAACATAAATCATGATCTCTGGCCAGATGAGAATTGAAAGTATGATCCGAAAATATTGCAATGATAAACAGGGATAGAGAAACATTCCATAAAATTTTAATACTTGTGACGGTATCTGAAAGGTATTCAAGTTACATATAAAGGTGATTTGACTTAAATAATAGTAGGTTATATGGATTGATAAACAACGATTCACATATTTTATTACAACAGTTTCTTCCATTGGCATTGCGTATATTATTAACTGAAAAGGATACAACTGTTGTACTCCAATTCTTCACATTTTTTAAACAATTGTGTGGGAAAACTATATTTCCATTTTATCTTGACAACCTTCAGTAGAGATTTTTATTAACAATTTGTGCAATTGATCTGATCTTCCATCCATATATTTTTTTTGGTATGATGCCTTTATCTCTTTATTTGGGTGAGGAAGCTAAATTAGGATGTCTCATACATTATCTATAGATGTATCCAATTGAGAGGTACTTTATTTATATGTTATTAATTTTATTAAAAAATTTTTGACACTTCATCAAATACATAATTTTATTTCTTTATTTTCTTTAACAGATCTCTTGGGAATTTGAAAACACAAATGAAAAATAAAGCTCAACCTAAAGGCTATATTTTTGAAGTATATTGGGTAGAGGAGTGTTTTCCCTTTTGTTATAGATACTTGGACGATATTAAGGCAATATTCAATTGAGTTTGATGTGTTGATGAAACATTGACTCAATATACAATACATGGGAAATAAAAAATCATTCCTACCATTGGTTGGTCTATTGGGAGGAGCTCAAATGTAACCCTAATAGAAATGGAATTAATACAGGCACGTAGATATGTTAACAAATAGCTTTTAGAATGGATTACATGTTGTGTATGTTCATAAATACTTCAATCAATACAAATATTAGGTTGATACATATATTTTTTTAAATCTAATAATATATATTAATTGGTTTTGATCATGAATACTAATACTCGAGCAGAGTTGTTAGATGATTTAAAGTATCTTGATCGAGGTCCTCTAAAAAAAGGAAGAAACATCGACGCTTACAATGTGAATGGCTTTATATTCCTCAGAGTTGATCAAGAAGATGGTTTGAAAACAAATAATAGTTTAATATTTATGTTTCTTGAAGTGGAATACTATGGAAAATTAATTAATGTTATCAAAATAAACTACCACATAGATTTTTCAGTTGTTTTATTCAATTGAAATTGGGTGGATATTGTCAAGGGTGTTAAAAGAGATTTCATGTAACTTACTTATGTAAACTTATCTTTCTTGATGGATGTTAGTGACCATGAACTACATGATATGTAGATATTAACATTTCCATATTAAATGGTAAATTATGTGAAAGATGTCATGGATGAACTACAGAATGTAGTTGCTCACATAAAACAAAGAGACATGTGTGATATGGGTGATGAAGTAGAAGATTTGACATCTGACATTGAATCCCATCAACAACAAGAATCACACTTATTTTTTCATTATCATAACACCCCAAGTTTCCATGGTACGTATCCCTTTGAGTAAAAAAGTAGCTTTTGTTGAACACAACTTCGAGTTCAAACACACCACAACCAATCAAACTGGCTTTTATGAATAGTAATACCCACTTTTTGAAATTTTATAAATTTTATATTTCAAAATGGACTTCATTTTTTGATTCTGAATATCGAAATTATCTTAGGGTTAATTTTAGGTATTTTTTGAAAAACATTCTACTTTTGAGGAATAGTGAAAAACACTAAGTTATTATTTAAAACCAACTTTTTATTTAAATAATTACTTATTTTATTTAAATTTATTTTTGGTCAAAATAGATACATAATACCTATATATGTTAAATTTAATTCATTAGACTCATTTTATAATAAGATTAGATATATAAAAATTTTATTGAACTTTTTACAGTCTTTTACCAACCTCATAAAGCATTTAAAAATTCCCAAAAAACATAATTTTACCGCTTTTGTGATTTTAATTTCAAAAATACGAGAGACATGGTTGATATTAGTTAGTAAAATGTGCTTTAATAAGATAAAAATAATTTTTGGTGAATGATAACTTTTAAATTTTATCTTCCACGGTTAAAAGTAAATAGGATAATAAAAGATGAAAATGATATTATTATTACCCTAACACATGTCTTAATTATATTGGATACTTTTAATTCTTACAAAAAAAACCTTAGGAATAAAATATTATCCTTAAGAACCACTTGTATTAAAATAGGACAGTTATTATTATTTAATTCAAAGAAGAGTTAAAAGTGTTAAATTCAATGTTTAATAAATAAGAAATTTTTAATATAGGGTTAAAAATAAGATAAATTCGACTAGAAATATTCATTAAAAATCTAAAAATATTTCATACATAATTTTATTTTATTTATAATTTTCAGCGATTAAATAATTTAATTTATTTATGACACAATGATAATGTCATAATTACCTTATTAATAAAATATTAAAGTAATTGATATTATAAATACCCAAATAAGTGTAATTTGATACTTTTTATGAATTAAACTAATTTTCAAGGTTAATGTGACATGTTAGGGTTAATTAAATGCTTTTATTTTGAATTAATAATGCTGTTATGAATTTAGAAAAAACAAAATACCAAATAGTGTCAAAATTGACATAAAAGAGTTTTTAAAACAAATATTATATTATTAATTGATATAATATTCCTAAAAATCTATGGTTCCAACAAAAGACCTAGATAAGGTTATATATATTATTAATGAACTTCTTGGGGTTTGATTTACTTAATATAGTATGTTTATTAAGCATATAATATAAAAATACAAAGAGTCATGGTAAATGTCAAACTAAATAACTAAGAGTTAAATCTTAATGATAAGGTTAATATAGTGACCCAATCCAATCTAAAACCTATTGGTTTAGTGTTTTTCGACCCATGACCACCGTTTCCTTGAAATAAATCATTTTGGAGCTATTAGAATCCAAAAATTATTTTTTTATAAAATAATATTTCAACCTTTTCTTAAGGTTCCCCTCACCCCTCTTATAAAAGGGCACATACCCTTCCCTCCAATTCACACCGTTAAAGCCATTTTACGTGGATAACCCCTACAAAAATATCCTATAAACTATCCTACCTTCATCTTGGTGTCCTTAATTTAGTCAAAAAGACATCCTAATAATCCCTTTTGATAAAATCAAAATGAAAAACCTGAAGAAGAGGTAAATATTTCATCACCTCTTTCAAGTTATTTTCTTCTTCCACTTATTGTTTCTTTGTTGTTTATATTCTTAAATAATAACTCCAATATATTTTATATAATATGATGTTATTATAAAAATGTTACAACCCATTTCATTATTCTATCCATCATATAAATGACAATGTCACCATACGTGCATACGTACGGATTACCGTCTCCACGTCGTGGTGTAGTTTGTTATTAAAATACTTAATAATCTGTATATGTATAATAATGAGTATAAATGATGTAAATAATAAATATAACAATATAATTATTCTGTATATATGATATACCATCCAACTAAATAATATTTTAATATCAAAATAATGATATTGTCGCTCGTGCGTACGTACAGATTACCGTCTCCACGAACGCGATGAGATTCATTCACCATCGTATTCATTCTAGAATATTTTTTATTTTATGAATAACAAAAATGTTTATGAACATAATATAATTCTATATATTATTCAAATACTTCCTATCCATAATAAACATTACAAACATAATAATGCATATAAAGGAAAACAAATCTGTTAACACCCGAAACGATGATAGTACTGAAATATCATTAACAAAGCAATATTATAAGATCATATATGATATCATATTAATGTATATAGTACATTTATAATGTAATAATAATGATTTCACCATTATAAAATAGGTTAACCTACCCTTGACCAAGGTATGGGTTAATTTCACAGTCTATTTATCATACAAGGTTGTTTTTACATAAAGATCTACTGAGACATATTTATCATCCACGTCCATGATTCATAAACATTATTTTCAAAACATTTTTACAATACAATAAAATATGGGATAAATTCATTTATACCCTTATATGACCTTATATGTTTTTGAATGAATCTTTCCGTCGTTTTCCAAAGAAGGTACTTTATGACATTTCTGACAAAATTAAGGTAAGAATGTTTTTTTATCTTATACGACGGGTGCGGTTATTCTCCACCATTATAACATTGTTGAAGCTTCCCTAACAAGCTTATAAGAATATTTTAAAAATAATTGTTTTCTTTTATATTTACATTACTTTAAAATGATGTAAAAAATGAATGATATATTCTTATTAAATAATTTTCCTTCAATCCATGTCAACATATTTTGATAAATTTTAATCTAGTTTGAAGTTGATCTATTATGATACAAATCTTACAGAATTTATTGATGGTTTTGTGATATGTTTTACTGTGGATGTGTTATTTTTATACCATTCAAGGTTTATAGTAAATTTATTGACATTTCTTATGCTAGTTTTAATACGAATGTTTATGTTATATTTCAACCCTTTCATATGAGGAATATATTGGACTTATTAAGTGACGGGTGGAGCCCGCTATATCTCCTCGAAAAAACAGTAGGTCTCATGATACAACTAGACCTGGAATTGGATGAGGCCTTTACCAATTTGATATATGGTTTTGCATGAGATATAAATTGTTTTTAGAGGTCTTAGTCGAGGCCTTGACAAAATGATTCAGAATGTTCGACATTATACATTCCCTCATTATGAAAATAATATTAATAGTTAATGTGGTCATTCGACTATTAGAATACCCAAGATTATGTTTTATTATGGCATTATTTACTCTTTTCATATTACTTCCATAAAATTGTTCATGTTAATTATTTGTAAAGGCATGTGTTTTCAATTATTCACAATGCTAAATATTTATGTTATCTTTTGTTGTATTGTTTAACCTTAGTGAGTGTTTGAGCTCACTCCTTTCTTATGTTTCATTTTCACCTGATATGAAGGAGTTAGTTATGAGTTACTTGCATGCATAATCTAGGAGGGTTGGATTTTTCTAATGGAATAAACTAGTGTTGTATTTCTTTTCAAGTTGTTAAGTTGAACTTATGTATGAATCTTGTTTCCAGTAATACTAAATTGATCGTTCTTTTGGGATATGATTTCATTATGTTAATTCCAATGTTATGTAATAATGCACTGACTATGGGTAATTGGGTTCGGGGAATTGTAGTTTATATTAGAGGTTTTTTAGTACAATCATTGGAAACAAGATTTAGATAAACTCTGATTAAAGCACATTATCATAAGATCGACCTTGAGGATTCAAATAGAAGAAAATCCTAGAATTTTGGTAATGTATATATTTTGAGAGTATTCCAAAAAATACATCGCTTTATAGATAAGAGCAGGTATAGGCAGCTCTGGCGTAGATATACCTAGGTGTAAAACCTGAAAACACAGCTTTGACCTAGACTCGAATGGGAACTGGTGCACGACAACTGGTCTTGCTACACTCTTGGTTACGAAACTCACGGGGGATATACATAGGATAATTATCATTTTCTTTACAAACCATTATGAATGATTTATGAGTATATAACTCCTCAATGAAAACATTTTTAGGATTAGGGATTATATCCATAAAATGTTCAATTTATCTTTAGTGTTTTACAAGTAGGGAATTAAGTATTTCGATTCATAAACTAATCTAGTTTATGACATTGTTTAGAAATGATGCCAAGTATAAGTAATGGAAACTGTATCAATTCACGTAATCCATGTAGGTATTTCCCACCTACTCAATATAATTCCAGTGGAGATGGGGATGCAACTGGTGCTGATCAGCTTATCACCATACTAGGAAAACTCTCATAGGTTATGGATAATAATATTATCCATATGGAGCACCCTGATCCACAACATGGAGGATCGTTGCTAGACCGATTCATGAGTAAAAACCACCAATATTCAATGAGACTACAAATCCATTTGTATCTAATCAATGGATATGTTCATAAGAGAAAATATTTCATGATTTTTGGAGTAGCAAAAGGGTTAAATTTGTCATGGCAGTTTATCGCCTCACAGGAGATGCAGATCAATGGTGGTCAATGATTCAAAACTCAAAGGAACATGAAGAAGTATCAAACATGGAATTGATGGAGTTTAAAGATCTTTTATTAGAAAAATACTTTCCTTGTGACCATCAACCGGATATGGAAATAAAATTTCTGAGTCTGAGGCAAAAAGAAGATGTGAATGTCGCAAAGTATAAAGAAAACTTTACAAGGTTATCTAGGTATGTTGTAGATTATATACGTGAACCAATAAGTAATATTGACCATTTATTTGATGATATAGAACCATTTCTCCAATGAGAATTATTATCACAATCCTTCCCATAATATGATTATATTTCTCATGTGCTATCAAGAAAGAAACGAAATTCTCTAACTCTTACGACATTAAAGTAATGAAAGAGAAGAAGATATTTGCTGAACACTCTAGGAAAGGAAATAAGGAATCAAGGAAGAACAGAAGAGTTGAATTTACACCATGCGATAATTGTGGAAGGAAGCACCCCCGATCCTATCTTAAAGGAAAAGCTACAAATATGGACAGAAAGGACATCTTGCTGGTGATTTTAAGGGAAATAAAGAATCAACCAATGTTCATTGCTACAATTTTATGGAGATGGGAAATTATGTAAATGAATGTTCTAAGCATTAGGAAAAGATACCTCAAAAATGAAAAGGGATCATTTCCAAGCTTATGTGATCACTACTGTTGAGGTAGAAGCTCCGAAAAATGTGACGGTAGGTAATTTAATGGTTTCCTCATGTTTAGACAATGTTTTATTTGATTCTGGATAATTTCATTATTTCATATCTTCGCAATTTTCTAATTTTTTTTTTGATATTTACAGTTTTATTTAACAAGGGAGTTTTCAGTCAAAACTCTTAGGGGAAGTATCATTGAAACAAGTTTTTTTTGATTCAGTCCCCATTAGGGCTTATAAATGTTCTTTATCGGTTGATCTCATCTTCATACCCATGATTGAATTTGATATAATCCCTATTATAGATTGGATTTCAGACCTTAATGCAGAAATTTATTGTAAGAAGAAGGGGGTTACAATTTTGGATGATGATAATGAGTACCTTATCTTTAGAGTAGAAATTCCCCCACACGATTCTTTTCTAAATCCACCCTACTATCTCAACTAAATTAAATTTTTTGGAAGGAATAGAATGAAATAATTGTGGTTGAGGAAAAGTATTTTCAAATAGATGATGTACCTATTGTGAATGATTATATTGATGTGTTTCCAGAAGATTTACATGGACATCCTCCAGAACGAGAAATTTAGTTTTCCATTGATTTTATTCTTGGTTCAAGGGCCATATAGAAGACCCCTTATATAATGACCACTATGGAATTAGTTGAACTCAAGAAACAACTGAATGAATTTAGTACTAAGGTATTAATTCTCGCTAGCATTTCTCTATGGGGAGACCCAGTCCTTTTTGTTAAAAAGAAAGATAGATCTATTAGGTTTTGCATTTACTATTGGGAGATCAATGATATAATGATAATGAACAAGTATCCCCTACCTCACATTGATTATTTATTCGACCAACTTCATGGAACTCATTATTTTTCAAATATTGAACTTTTATCTGGATATCATTAGTTGTGTGTGAAGAAGAAATTCATTCTGACAACAGAATTTCAAACCAAGTATGGGAATTATGAGATTACAGTAATACCTTTTGGACTGACTAATGCACCCTCTGTTTTCATGGATCTAATGAACATAGTTTTCAAGTAATATCATGATGAATTTTTAGTTGTATTTATTGATGATATCCTAGTATACTCTAAAATCTATTAAGACCATGAAAATAACTCACGCACCATTCTAAAAACCCTAAAAAGAAATGAATTATACAAGAAACTTAGAAAGGCTGAGTTCTGGCTTCAGGAGTTTTCTATTCTTGGCCATATTATCTCAAAGGATGGAATCTTTGTTGATCCGTCTAAGACAAGAGAACTCCCAGAATGGCCAGCACCGATGTGTAAAACTAAGGTACAAAGATCTATTAGATTAGCAGGTTATTATAGGTGTTTCATCCAGAATATTTGCCAATGGGAAAACCCTTTAACCAAGCTAAAGAGTAATGGAGTTAAATTTGTTTGGACAAAAGAATGTGAAAAATGTTTCGAAAAATTGAAGAGAAGATTAGTCAATGCTTCTATCTTGACTCTACCATCGAGGAATGATGGTTTAGTAATTTATAGTGATGCATCAAAGAAAGGACATGGTTTTCTCCTTATGTAGAATGATAGGGTTATTGCCAATGCATCACAACAACTAAAAATTCATTAATAATACTATACTACTCATGATCTTGAGTTAGCAGCTGTATTATTTTCTTTGAATATATGGATACATTATATATATGGTTAAAAATGTGAGATATATATCGATCACAAGAGTTTAATGAATATTTTATCATAAAATAAACTCAATATGAGGCAAAGGAGATGGCTTGAACTACTCCAAGATTATGATTTCACTATACACTACCACCCAGGGAAGGAAAATAAGGTGGAATATTCTTTTATCATAAAGGATCATGGAGTTTTGAATAAAATGAGAGTTGAAAGAGATCCTATCTAGTGAAAATGGATATGGAAATAATCATGGAAGGTGAAACATCAATAATGTTTCAAATGTTTTAGATACCATATTTACTAGAAAAGATTAATATTTCTCCGGCTAATGATGAGGAGTTTTAAAACAAAATTAAAGATGTGAATGATCAGTGATAGATCGAATTCATATATGAAGATGAGATTTTGAAATTTCGTAAGATACTTCATGTTCTTGATATAACTGATCAGAAAAGGGAATTGTTAGATGATGATTATAGCTCCAATTTCTCTATACACCCTGGTAGTACTAAGATGTATAGCGATTTGAAGGAACATTTTTGGTGGGAAAACATGTAGAAAGAAATTTCTGATTTTGTGTCAAGATATATGGTTTGTCAACAAGTGAAAGTTGGAAGGAAAAACCTAGAGGAGTCCTGAAACCTCTTCATTTTTTTGGGTAATGCTTTGGTCAAAGACCAGAGCACAATTTATTGATAAACAAAAAAGGATTACAAGAGGCGAAAAGATGGGATTTTTTTACAATCTCTATCAAAAAGGTATAGTAAGTCAGAAGGAATAAAGTCCATCCAAGTCATGCTCTGATGAACTCCTTTGTTGGCAAGAGCATCAGCAACAGCATTCGCTTCACGGTAGGCATGAGTAGCTATATAGTCTATCCCATGGAGAAAATTTAGACAATTCATCCAATGTGTGGTAATTGTCTAGGCCAGATGGATGTTGCCATTCCAGATGGCATAAATGATAGTGGTTGAATCACTTTCTATCCAGAGCTTTCTCCAACCTCTTTGAAGCACAAAATCAACAGCATGAATGAGCCCCAGCATTTCCGCCTCCAGAGAAGAAGAGTGACCACATCCAACATAGAAGAAGCCCTGACACTTCCCAGATGAGTCTCTGAAGATGGCACCACAACTGGAAGGTCTTGGGTTGCCTTTGGAGGTTCCATCGACGTTCACTTTAGTCCATCCTGGCATTGGAGATTGTCAGACACTTAAAATGAGTATTTGGGCTTTGGGTAGATTCCAAGAACACGAAGCTGTCGAAGAATCACCACGTCACCAACTGAGTTGTTACAAAAGTATTTTTGTATTGAGGCAGCTTCATGAACCACAAGAAGAATCCTAGCTTTCCATGAATTTTGATTGAGAGGGTGATTATTGTGAATGAGAGCATTTCTAACGTACCAGATCTCATGTAGAAGCTCCACCACTGCCGCCAGGAAAATATTTTTTATCTGCAGAGAAATATCATATCTAGTACAATTTTTTAATAACAAGGAAATTGAGTTAGTAAAGAACCATCTATAATTAAATAAATCAGAAATAAAATTCCATAGAGCAGAGGCTTTCGCACAAGATAGAAAAAGATGATTGGCATCCTCCCTATGCTGATTACACAGGAGACACTTAGAACAGAGTTGAAAACCAAAAGTTTGAAGACAAGTTTTCATTGGTAATCTATTATGGGCAATGCGCCAAATAAGGGTGAGACTAGAAGGTGTAATCCAGGGTTTGTTAAAATGATTCACCCATAGAAAACTAGAGTCATTATCAAAGAAATTATGCTTATAATAATTTTTTGAATCTAGGATACCATTGGTAGAAGGCTCCCAAACAAGGAAATCACCATCAGGAGAAAAAAGATGATTGTCAATAATTTGCGCAATATTTTCAGGGAGATCATGATGGTGAGATTGTAAGACCTCCTTTATAGTCTTATTAGTATCTTCAGGAGGATTATTAGAGGGTAACAAGGATATCAGAGGGGTACCACACCAATTGTCACACCAAAAATTTATGGAAGAATCAGCACTAACTATCCATCTAGAATTTTTCATGATCCTATGATAAGAGTCCCGGATAGAGGGCCAGATGGATGAGATGATGAAATTAAAATTAATTTTTAAAAGCTTAAAGAGGAATCTATGGTTCAGGAATTCAGTATCCTTAGAAGTGGAATTAATAATGTGCCAAGTGAGGCGGGCCTTAAGATCATCATTGAGAAATTTTAAATTTTTTATGCCAATACCACCATTAGCAATGGGTTTACAGCAAGATTTCCATGGTATTGTAACAAGATTCTTTTCAAAAATGCTTCCAGACCTAATGAAGTTTTTAATATAAGTCTTAATTTTTTTTAAGATGATGATGGGCCATTTATAAACCATACAGGAATAGACCATTTTAGAAACAATGGTCTATTTAACCAAACAAATTCTCCCATCCATGGAGAGGGTTTTCCCGTTCCAGCTAATGAGTTGATTTGTGATTTGATCAATGATGTTAGCAAAATAGGTTGCTTTGGACCGGCCCCAAAATATTGGAACACCCAAATAATTGAAAGGTAAAACCCCCTTTAATACCCAGATAAGTGGTGATATTATATTTCCTTCTTACAGGAACATTTTTTCCAAAAAAGATATAAGATTTGTTCAAAGAAATTACTTGCCCAGAGATTTGTTCATAGTGAGAAATCGCTTGCTTGAGAACATGAATATTTTTTTGATCCCCTTTTATGAATAAAATAATATCATCAGCATATAAAAGGTGGGTAGGGGAATTTAAATTCCTGGAAACTTGAATAGGTTTAATCATATTTTGATCAACCAGCTTGTTAAGAAGTCTACTTAGGTAATCCTTAGCAATAACGAAAATGATAGTAGAAATAGGGTCACCCTGCCTGACACCCTTTGAGCAATTGAAGAAACCTCTAGGGGTACCATTAATTAGGATAGAGATATAGTCTGAGCGAAAGAGAGTCTTAATTCTACCAATGAAAGAATCATTAAAGAAAAAGTTTTTTAGAACTTTGAAGATAAAATTACAGTCTATGGTGTCAAAAGTCTTTCTGATATCTAGTTTGATGGACACATAGCCCCCTCTTGTGATTCTATTTAAACTGTTGGTACATTCCGAAGCAAGATAGATACAGTCTTGGATAGAACTTCCTTTAATAAAACCAAATTGGTTCCAATAGACGATTCTATTGCAAATAGGAGAAAGTCTATTAGCAATAATTTTTGGAAATTATTTTATAGATAGTGTTAATCAAAGAAATTGGTCTGAATTGATGGATCTCAGAAGCATTCTCAACCTTATGAATTAAGGTTAGAAATTGAGCATGGATTCCATGAGGTAGAGATTCATGGGTGAAGAACGTCTTAACAAGGTTACAAACATCATTGTGTATTATATCCCAATGTTTTTGGAAAAACCATTATTGAATCTTTCCGGACCGGGAGCACTGTCAGGATTAAGACCAAAGACTGTGTCTTTGATTTCATGATCTAGAGGGGTGCTTAAAAGAGTCTCATTGTCTTGTTCATCCACCAATAAAGGTATAATATCCAGTTTAAGATCAATATTTATATCAGGGCCATTAAAAATGCTATAAAAGTATGAGGTGACATGGTCTGTAATGGATTCTTCAGAATCAATGATCAAGTCATTTTTAATGAGAATAGTAAGAGGACGATTGTCCTTTATAATTCTTTGAAGACAATTATAGAATTTGGTATTTTGATCACCATCTATCAACCATTTAGTCCTGAACATTTGTTTATGAATATTGTCCTTAAAAGTAAGTAGGGAATTAAGTTTAGAAGAGATATTAGCTTCCTATTGAGGATCCACATTTAAATCTGAATTTGTGTTCTGAGTTTGGATACGATTGAGTTCATCTTCAGGATAGGAGATATCAAGATCCATTTGAGTATTTGTATTTTTACACCAACCTTTAAGGGCCTGCTTGAGAATTTTTAATTTGCATAAACATGCAAAAGAATCATTATGGTGTTTCATGGAGTTCCAGGTGTCATAGATAAAGGCGACACAATCAGGATTCGAGGACCAATCATTATTAAATTTGAAGGGAATGATATGCTTTTGATCATTCGTAAGAATGCTAACAATGATAGGATGATGATCAGAGTTGAGTCTCAGAAGGGTTACACTGGATATTTTTTCCTAGTTGTCAAGAGTCTTCATGTTGACAAAAGCTTTGTCAAGTTTACTAGCAACGTTTTTGTTGTGATGCATCCTATACCAAGTGTATTTTGCACCAATGAGAGTGATTTCAAAAAATTTAGAGTCATCAATACTAGAATTAAATTCCTTGGAGGATATAGAAAGGTGAGAGGGACCAATTTTTTCAGAGGGGGAAAGGATGGCATTGAAGTCACCCAAAAAAACCCAGGATTCTTGAATGTGTTTCGCCATATCAAGGAGTTCATGCCATAAAGATCTCCTATCCTGGTATCTATTCTTGGCATAAACTATAGTGAAAAAGATATGCCGACCATTCCACAAGAAGTCACAGGTAAGATGTTGTTAAGAAATTCTAAAAATGTTGACATTTTTTAAAGAGTTGTGGAAAAAGATCCACAAAGAGTCAAAATGAGGACCACTTTTGCAAGATCCTAAAAAATTGTCATTGAGAGAGCCAAATCTCATATAGTTCATTTTAAAGTTGACTTTAGGTTCAGAAATGGAAAAGAGTTGGGGTTTATGAGTGTTTAAAATCCTCCTAAGTGTTGTGGAGGTGTCATTGTTGGATATACCTTGACAGTTCCAATAAAGGATATTCATTACTATTTGCGGATTGGGTTAGAACCCTTATTTTTTTTAGATTTACCAGATCCCTTCTTCTTTTGGGATCTCGTAACCATTGAGGAAGAGATAGACTCTAGTTGAATCTCATGAGCTTCAGATCATTGAGAGGAATCAGATTTCAGGTCTGATTTCGGATTAGGGGCAGCAACTGAAGTACTCATAAGATCAGTACAGTTCAGAGTGTGATTTTTGTCCGGTCCATGAACAGTGTTCTACTCAGATGAGAGCTATTTCTCATCCCTAACCAGAATAATCTCACTATTTGGGGTGAAATGAGGTGGGGTAGTCGGTACAGGAGGGGGAATTTCTGAGGAAGCAGGAGGCAAAGTAGGGCTTGTCTGGACAATCTCTAGAACTCCTAAAACCTCTTCATATACATGAGTGGAAATGGTATAACATTATGATGTACTTTTTCATGGGACTACCAAATACTCCTAGACGGAATGATGCAATATGGGTCATTTTGGATCTTCTTAGCAAGTAAGCACATTTTCTTGATATAAGAGATATTTACAACTTAAACTTTTAGCTAGACTGTATATTAATGAAGTTGTAAGACTTCATGTAGTACCCCTATCAATTGTTTCTGATCGTGATCTCTGTTTTACTTCAAAATTCTAGAAAAGTATCCAGAAATCCCTGGATACTAAACATCTATTGATCACTTCATACCACACTCAAACTGATGGATAACCAGAATGGAATATTCAAACCTTAGAAGTCATGTTGTGATCTTGATCACTTGACATTCAAGGTATGTGGGATTAATATTTACCGCTCGTTGAATTTTATTGTAACAATAATTTCCATTCATGTATTTAGATGGCACCATATGAAGCGTTATAAAGAAAGAGATGTCGCACACCAACCTGTTGGTATGATGTTGATAACAGAAAACATGTAGGCCCAGAACTATTTGATGAAACGAGGGAAAAGTTGAACGTAATCCAAACCCACATCAAAGTAGCTCAAAGTAGGTAGAAGAGCTATGCTGATAACCGAATGAAAAATTTGGAATTTCAGGTAGGATATCATGTTTTCATTAAGGTATCTCCATGGAAGGGAATTATATGATTTGGTATGAAGGGTAAATTGAGTCCCATGTACATCAGACCTTTCAAAATTCTTGAACGAATTGGGGTTGTAGCTTACCATTTGGAAATGCCACCAAGTCTCTCCAAAGTTCATGATGTCTTCTACGTATCACTGTTGAGAAAATACCAGCCTGACCCAATGCATGTACTCACCTACGTGGAATTAAAACTGGAACCCGATCTATCTTATTGAAAAATGCCGGTCAAGATTTTTGATACAAGATAACAAGTGTTGAGAAACCGTACAACTCATCTGTTAAAATTTTTATGGAGAAACAATAAAATGGAAGAGGCGATGTGGGAACCTGAGGAGCATATGATGAAAACCACCTTAATATTTTTATACAATAATATTCTAGAAATTTCAAGGATGAAAATTATTTGAAGGAAATGGAGAATGTAACACCCCAAGATTCCATGGTATGTTTCCCGTTGAATAATACAGTGGCTTGTATTGTACGCAACATCGAGCTTAAACACACCACAACCAATCAAACTAGTCATTATGAATTGTAATACCCAATTTTTGAAATATTAAATATTTTATCCATCAAAATGGACTTCATTTTTGGATTTTTAATATCAAAATTATATTAAGGTGTTTTTTGGTATTTTTCTGAAAACATTAAAATTTTGATGAATAGTGAAAAACATGGAGTTATTGCTTGAAAATGAATTTTTATTTAAATAATTATTTATTTTATTTAAATTTATTTTAGGTATAAATAGATAAATCATACCTATATAAGTTTAATGTAATTCATTGAATTCATTTTATAATAAGTTTAGATATATAAAAATTTTATTGAACTTTTTACTGTCTTTTACCCACCTCCTAGGAGTATTTGCAAATTTTCATAAAACATAATTTTAAGGCTTCTATAAATTGAATTTCAAAAAATAGAGAGACACAATTGACATCATTTAGTAAAATTTTGTTCAATAAGATAAATATATTTTTTGGATAACAGTTTCTTTTCACATCAATTTACCATGGTTAAAAGTAAATAGTGTAATTAAAGTTAAAAAAGATATTATTATTAACCTAAAACAAGTCCTAATTCTATTGGATATGTGTTATTCGACCAAATAAAAACTTATTAATAAAATATGATCCTTTAGGTCCACTTGGATGAGAATAGGACATTTATTATTATTTAATTCAAACAATTGTAAAAAGTGTTAAATTAAAAGTTTAATAAATACCGATTTTTAATATAGGGATACACATAAGAAAAATGTGACTATAAATTTTCATTATATATCTAAAATTGTTTCCTACATAATGGTATTTTATTTAAAATTTTTAGACATTAAGTAATTTAATTTATTTTTGACACAATGATGATGTAGTAACTACCTTACTAATGAAATATTAAAATAATTGATATTCTAAATCCCTAAATAAAAGTAATTTGAGTATTTTTATGAATTAAACTAATTTAATATTTTAATATGACATGTTAGGGTTGAATAAATTAATTATTTTTTATGTAATAATGATTTTTGGATTTATAAAAAATAAAATACCAAATAGTGTCAAAATTGATATAAAAGTGTTTTTAAAAAAATATTATATTATTAATTGATATTATATTCCAAAAAATCTATGGTTTAAAAAAATAAATTATATAAGGTTATATATGTTAATAATGAACCACTTGGGGTTCTCTTGTCTTGTTATAGTAATTTTATTAACCCATTAATATAAAAATTCAAAGAGACATGGTAAATGTCAAACTAATTAACTATGAGTTAAATATAAACGATATGGTTAATATATCGATCCAAACCTGTATAAAACGCATTGGTTGAGTAGTTTTTGACCCATCCCAACCTTAGCCTCTAAATAAATTAATTTGGATCCATTATAAACTGAAAATGATTTTATTATAAAATAATATTTCAATCTTTTCTTAAGGTGCCCCTCACCCCTCTTATAATAGGGCACTTTCCATTCTATCAAGTTCACACCTTCAAAGCCATTTGGCTCAGCCAAACCCTACCCAAATATTCTCACAACTATCCTAAAATCATCCTAGAGGCCTTCCTTTACTCATTAATCCAACCTAAGGATCCCTTTTGATCAAATCAAACAGAAGAACCCGAATAAGAGGTAAATATTTCATCACAAATTTCAAGTTCATTTCTTCTTCTGCATCCTCTTTATTTGTTGTTTTTATTATAAAATAATATCTACGATATATATTACATACTTTTATGTTATTATAAAAATGGTACAACCCTATTCATTATTCTATCCATTCTATAAATGACAAAGTCACCATACATGTGTACGTACATATTACTGTCTCCACCTCATGTTGTAGTTTGTTATTGAAACACATCAACATTTGGATGTGTATAATAATTTGTATAAATGATTTAAATAATAAATATAGAATGATAATGATTCTTTATATATGATATACCATTCAATATATACAATTTTAATATCAAAAGAATGATATTGTCTCTTGTGCGTATGTACGGATTACCATCTCCACGAACGCGATGAGATTCATTTCCCATCGTATTCATTCAAGAATAATTCTCATTTTATGATTAAAAATAATTTAAATGAACATAATTTAATTATTTATATGAATGAAATACATCTTAGCCATAAAAACATTACTTACGTAACAAATCATATAAAGTAAAACGAATCAGTTAACACCCGAAACAATGATACTATTAAAATATAAAAAATAGAACAATATTAGAAGATCATATATGATATCATATTAATGTATATGGTCCTTTAATAATTTAATAATAATTATTTCACCATTATATATTAGTTTAACCTACCCTTAACCAAGTAAAAGTACAAGGTTAGAGTTAATTTCACAATCCCTTTATCATCTAAGGTTGTATTTACCCATGTTTCTACTAAGACCTCTTTATCATCCACATCCATGTTTCTTAAAAATGTATTTCAAAAAAAAATTATATTTAATAGAAAATGGGATAATTTCATTTATACACTTATTTTAACATATATGTTTTGGAAGGAATGTTTTTTTCGTTTTCAAAAAAGGTACTTTGCGACCATTTTGACAAAAACAATTTAAGAATGTTTTTTAAAATTATACAGTGGGTGTGGTTATTCTATGCCATTATAACATCGCCGAATAATACCTTACAAGATTATAAGAATATTTTCAAAATAAATGTTTCCTTTTATAATGACATGAATTTTAAAAGATTTAATAACAGAAAGATATATTCCAGTTAAAACAATTTCCATCTATCTATGTCAACATCCTTAGATCGATTTTAAACAATTTTAAAGATGATATATTATAATACAAATCATCCATATTGAATTGAAGGATTTTTGATATGTTTGACTGTGGATGTGTTATTTTTATACCATTCATGGGTTACGATTAATTTACAGACATTTTTGTATTCTAGTTTAAATAAGAATATTTATGTTATATTTTAAACATTTCATATGAAGACTTTATTAGACTTAGTAACTCATAGGTGGAGCCTACTATATTTCCCAGATGCATCGGTAGGTCTCATGGGACAACTAGTCAAGGAAATGGTCGAGGCATTTCCCAATTTGATATATGGTTTTGGTCGATGCCTAAATCATTTTTAGACGTCTTGGCCAAGGCCTTGTAAAAAAGTTTCAGAATTTCCGACATTATACATTCGCTCATTATGAAAATAATATTTATGGTTCATGTGGTCATTCAACTTGTATAATACCCATGATTATGTTTTATTATGGCATTATTTACCCATATCATATTACTACCATAAAATTTTTCATGTTTATTATTTTTTAAAGTCTTGTGTTTTAAATCATTCACCATGATTAATATTTATATTATCTTCCTATGTATTTCATTCCCTTACTGAGAGTTTGAGCTCACCCCTTTCTTAGGTTTTATTTCCCCAGGATATGAGGGAGTTAGTTAAGAGTGACTTGCAGGCATAATCTAGATGTCTTGGATGTTTCTAATGAAATTAATTAGTGTTTTATTTCCTTTCATGTTGTAAAGTTGAGCTTATGTATGAATCCAGTTTCCAATAATACTAAACTGATCGGAATCTCGAGACATGATTTCCTTGTGATCATTCCAATGTTATGGAATAATGCACCGAATCTGGGTAACTGGGGTCGGGGTGTTACAATTATGATATTTAATATATTAGTTTGTCAAGAGTGTATAAAGTAGATGATGTAATGATGGAGTAAGAAACCGACAAGATTGAAGGAGAAAATGATTAAATGTGTAGTTATCCCATGATTTATCAACAAATTATGACATTCATGCAGTTAGTCATCATTATTGTTATGTATATTTTTTTAATATTGTGTATCTATTATCATTTCTATTTTTCTCTGCATGAATTTTTCAAAATATATGTTCTAGACTAATTTTTATTTGATTAAATGACAAGAATGACAAGGAAATTATATAATCACATTGCGGGGACAAAGAGTTTTTCTAGAAGCCGATTGACTCTAGTAAAATTTTCATTAGTTTAGATATTCATTATAAAATTTTATTTTGTTAATATATTAAATTTTTGATTTATCTTTGTTTAATGTCTTCACCGAGTTTAGGCAACCTAGCATCTTGAATAGAAGCATGTTTGAATGTTCAAAAAATATGATGGGAGTTTTGTTAATTAGATTGCCAAAGAGGTTTGGGTATGAATTCATTTTTCATTATAATAACTACTTATCATTTGTCACTATGTTAATATATATTTCTTCTAATATGAATAATATTTTATTTATAGGTAAAAATTAAATAACAATGGGATTTTAATCCCAAACAGTCCCACTCAGTCTCCAAGGATGACCCGGTTGGTAATGTCCTTGGGAAGGAGAATCTTAGTCGAGTGCGCTGATGGATTTGGGAATATCACCATCTGAGGACTTTTGTAGACAAACGAGGATTGAATGTGATGACTAGTGGTGAGAAGGTAAATAAAAAAACATCAAAATCATTTAGTTCACAAACTTTTATTGATTTTAAGATTAAATAAAAATATACAAAACAATTAAATTTTCAATATAACTGTCATACAGTTGCTGGAAGCAAGAAGTAGAGATGTGGATTGATAGGGCGATGAGTATAGTTCATCATTGGGAAATGATTAGTGGATAATTTCTGTTCATGTATTTGTACATCCAATGTGGGTATTTTTTCATCATTTTTTTATATTTTATATAAGATCTGGACAATGGGTTCCTTATGTATGTGTTGTATAACCATGTGTCTATCTGTTATGTTTTAACTGGCTATGGAGATTTAAATTTCTATATAATCATATTTGATGTTTATTTTCTTCTCTCTTTTTGATATATAGGCTGATTCTTTAATTTTTTTGGGTTTTGAATGATTATTTCAATGTATTGGTAAATGTTTTACTTCTTTCAATGTGTTGTTTTCCTTGGTCAATGAGTCAATTATTTATGTTTTCATCTGAATTAATTTACATTGATAATTTAGTTTAAACATGTTGTTTTCCTTGAACATTGATGATATATTTGATGATCTGGTGAAATTATCAGTGTCACTATTATTTTTATTCTGGTTGCAGGTTCTAGGGCTGCAGAAGATGGTGCTTTTTTTTAATTCATGATATAGCGGCAGTTTAAACCACCGCTAGAGATTGAATTTTTATTATGGGGGATTAATTAGTTTCTATATTATGGTATATTTTTATAAGATATGGTTAAAACCACCAATAAATTTGAAAACAATTAACTTAGTAGTGGTTTTATCTGTATTAGTGATGATTTTTTTTGGAAAAAGGGTCAGAATCTAGCGGCGGTTGAAACCCACCGCTAGATGCCAATTATTTTTTTAATTGAAAACCACCACTAAAACAAATAAAACCATCATGAAATATGTCTTCTATAAAAAAATTTAGAAACCGCCACTAAATGGATTAAACATCTGCATATTGATTACTGAAACCTATTTTAGTGGAATTTTTTTGAATCCATCTCAAAACCATTTAGCGGCGGTTTAAACCGCCTCTATATGGTAATGTTGTTGTACTTCCAACTGAAAAAGAAACTTACTACCTCCTGGATCTCATTTGAAAAAAAACCTTTCTGAACATTACGTAAAGTAATCTATCTAAATTCCTCTATAGCATACCAATTCCATCAAGTCATCATGAAGCACCACTATCTCTGGACCACCAAGCACTCCGTCAAAGCTGTCGATTATTTGCACAAGACACAACACATACGGGTGAAGCCCAAGCTAGGGTGAGTAACACAATAATCAGTAGGGACCCCTACCCATAAAGATATTACTATGAAATATACCTCAAAATAATCACAGGAATAAAACCCAAAAATAATCACACGAATTATACCATAATAGAATCACTAAGAAAATACACACATCAGTCTACCAAAGAAGTACATGAAGTGTAGCCTCTAATAAGTTTAATCAACAGAGTCACTAGAGTCAAATCACACCATGTATAGGTCTATCACACTTAAACAGTATTTTCACAAGAATCCATATTACCCTAAAGTAGAAACACACAGAGTATAGGTAGCACATGGTGTGTAGATAACACACATAGTGTAGATAACACACGGAGTGTTGGTAATACATGAAGTTTCAATGACACACATAATGCCATCAATGACTAGAGGATCCACCCACTAGTGAGATATGGGAGTGCCGAATTAGTCTTGGTAAGACACAATGTCTAGGTAAAACCACATTCTATGCAAGACACCAAGTCTAAGAAATCACAAACCTTGTAGGTTGCAGCCAACCACATGATTTTGTCCTTAGCACGCTAGTTCCGGGAGCACTTACTCCTCAATAAAATAGGACACATTCCAAATTATATAGAAATGTAGAGTATCTCAAAAGGATATCCACATTTCAAGGGTCTAACTCCACTGGATGGTCGTCAAACAAACACATTCTTTGAGAGTTTTGGTGATTTTAGTAAAAAGGGATTGGATTTGTCTTGGTCCTGTCCAAAACGGGTCCCACCTAACCCGATCTGACCTGGGTCCTACCTGAACCAACCAAACCCAGAATCTGGGTAACCAAACTCACTGGTTCCAACACATCCCGCCCTTGCAGGGCCTGGACCACTACCAGTTTGGTCTGCCGACTCCAACCCGGACCGCCGAAGCGGACCGGTTCACCTTTCCTGAACGCGGTGGCTATCGTGTCCCCTCTAGCTACATGTGGTCTTCAATCCACATAACTCCTTAGGTAAACATTACATGACTACATTGAACCTAGAGAGTCCAAGTGCAAACCTCAACAAGTGGCACAACTGAAGGTTCTTCATCCAACGTTGCTTAGGGAGCTGCATCCTCTCATTGTCGTGGCTCACTCTCACGACACCTCGCCAACGGTCGTGGCCATGCCACCATGGGCCCCTCCACTACCGATCGTCTACCTAGAGAACATCTAGTCTGTGGAAATCAACTACCAGGTAGCCATGCTGCCGCTATCGACCCTCTATCTATGGTTCTCCGACCACACTCTCGTGCACCACTTTTCGAAATGGAAGCACACCTATAACCCTCGGTCCATGTTCTTCATCACCATGGACTTCAAACACTATTGAAGCTTCTCCAGGGTTCAGGACACATTTGGAACCTCTCGAAAAAGCCCGAAACGACCATGAGGGCCCGTTGGCAAAGAACTCAATAAATAGGATAGGAATGTAAACAAGAACACCCTTTAGAATGGATCCAAGACTTTGTTTGTGTCTATCCAAATTCATTCTTGTTAGTCAGATCAAAAGATGAAATTAAAAAACAAAAATATATAATTATCACATTAATCCTACATTTTTAACCATCCCACATAAATGATCAAACTGTGGATCAACCTATTCGTGGTTTGGTCCGCATTCGTTGTCAGAAACAAGAACAAGGATTGAAAATTACATAGAAAGAAACCCCTACTTCAAGGATTGGATCGATTGTGAGTCCTATGTTCGTTTTTCATCAACCCACCAATGCATGTTCTGAATCCGATCATGAATCTGGTCTCTTATCCCTACCAATCTATTAAATGAAGAAACACGTTTCAGCATTGTAGTTTCGTTGCGTTGTAGCATCACCATGTTATTTCCACTATGAATGTAAATAACTGCCTGGTTTCTGTATCATTAAGAGATGTTAAGATAAAAATATAATAAACTTTTTATGTTTATTTTTATTGTTCTTTAAAACATTATAAAAATATTTTCCACAGTCAACCTTCATCGGTCGAGGTTAGGCCCTACCTAAGAAAATCCCACTACACTAAACATAATGGTTCCCTCATATTTAAAATCCAAGCACTTGTTTAAAAGATAAAAAACCCAAGCATGTGCAAAATTTTTAATAAACATAAAAATAGTTCAAATATTTATTCTAGGCACCCCAAGACTCAGAATCACATGCCGTATCATCACCTTGTCTCAAAATAATCCAATATCAAAAATATTACATGGGAAATACATTACATAACATTCTCCCCACCTTTGGTATTTTCGTCCCTGAATGATAAAACATGGTATAAACAAACAAATAGGGATTCTAGGGATGAATCAGATCCTCATGCTACAAAGTTCTCTCCTAGAGATTCTAGTGCCGCCACCAAATGTGCACAAGGGTAATAAACTTTCCATAAAGGATCCTCTCCTATTTATACTTGATCTCCCCCGTCTACTTCTTGAAAGTCACCCCATCATCAACATCTAGATTTTCCCAGTAAATTATGGGATAAGGGTCATGTAAATATCTCCCAAACTGGGATACCTGGGAGACATTGTGCACCCTCCCTAACTGTAAAGGTAGATCCATGTGGTATTCCACCTCTCCTACTCTACGTTGTATCATAAAATTATGATGAACCTCAGAGATAACTTTCCGCCCATACCAAATCTTCATATCCCATGTCTAGGAGAGACCCAAAGGAACACATTTTCTCCCTCCTTGAACTCCAATGGACTCTGTCGCCTATCAACATGGGGCATCTAATGGATCTGTGAAGTCCTCATTCAATTCTAAATGAACTGAAATTTCTCTATTGTATCCTCAAGCAACTCCAGTTCGATGAGCACTGATTCTCCTGGGTCTATCCAGCAATGTGGAAACCTGTAGGGTCACCCATAAAAGGCCTTGAAATGGTTCCACAATGATGGTCAAGTGGTAGCTGTTGTTGTATGAAAAATATACATGTGGTATGTGATCATCCCAAATGCATCCAAAATCAATGATGTAATCACCTAGAATGTCCTTTAGTTCCTGAATGGTATTCTCCATTTGACCATCTATCTATGAGTGAAAATCATTGCTCAAGTGCAGATGAGTCCCAAACGCTTACTATAGTTATTTCCATAATCGAGATATAAATCTTGCATCATGATCTGAGTCTATTGTATATATGAATCCATGGAGTCGAACTATCTCTTGCATGTTGAGGTTTCCCATGATATCTACTGAACCTTGTTCCTGAATCTCTAGGAAGTGGGCCGACTTGGTGAGTTTTTGAACAATCACCCATATGGTATCATTCCCCCTAGATATACATGGTAAAACATCTATGAATTCCATAAATATTCCATCCTTCTTCCACTCTGGAACATCAGGGGGTTGATTCAAACCCACTGGAACATGGTTCTCATCCTTCACTTGCTGTCAAGTGAGGCATCTACAGACAAACTCTACCACTACATCCTTCATCACCGACCACCAAAACATATGTCAGAGGTCCTATTAAATCTTTTCTACACCAAGATATACTTCCAAATGGGATGTATGGAACTCCCTAAATTAATCGTCCTATAAAATTGCTGGTAAAATTGTGTTTCCTTTGAAAAGGATGACATGCTCACAACCTTTCAAATATCAATCATGGGAATTCCCTATGGATATTTGAGAACGTGTAGTGTCATAGCTGATATCTCTGATCTATTCCACCCTAAATCACTGTAAGAGTGATGTGGTAACCACCATAAACTAGAGATAAGTTGTATCATCTCCATCCATGAAGGATATTTGAAGTGAGGACAAATAATTTGATTCTATGTTTAGTAGCTATGAACATGATCTCCAGTGGAGAAAATCTACCACAATGTTTCCCTTCCCATGAGTAAAAAGTATCTGTAAGTCATAGTACTGGAGGAAATATAGCCAACACCATTTTCTCAGGTTCAATTCCTTATGAGAAAATATATAATTGAGACTTTTGTGGTATGAGTAGATGATAAACCGCTCCCCCAAAAGGTTGTGTCCCCACATCTTCAATGTGAAGACTACTTCTGCCAACTATAGATCATACTTCACATAGTTCTGCTCATGTGGTATCAACATCCATGAACAATAAGTAATAAATGGTTTCCCCTTTATCAGGACACAACCGATCCTAGTTTCTAATGCATCACAAAACACTATGTACTCAAAACCCTCTTATGGAAATCATCGGATTGGAGCACTCCTCAAACTCTGCCTCAGCTACTGAAATCTCTCCAAGAGCATCTATGTCCACACGAAGGGTTTCCCCTTTAGTGATGATTATACAATTAATATGTATAATATTAATTTTTAATTTATATAATATTAATGTGCTTCATTATTCATAATCATCATTTTAGTTCATTTTACACTTTGAACATCATTTCACATTTTTATTGTAAGTCCTTAAAATTTACCATTACATGGAACATTTTTGAACACCATATAAAATAACCAAGGTCCTTATTTTATTTTAATATTTAATATTTAGATTTTAAATTAAATTAAGACTAATTTATACTTTTTTTACTTGAATATATACAATGTAAGACAACCAAAGTGGTCCTTGAATTAACAACATTCTGGTCCATGTGATCTAGATAATATCCCAATAATTCTACTGTATCAGCCAAGATCCAAGCACAATAAAACTAAAAATTTCACTTAAAAACTAGGACATCAAGGAGAAGAATTAATCAAATGGTGAAAAGAGATAATTCGTAATTTATAATGGTTTTCTAGGTGTCCCATTTTGAAAAGGAAATTCTGGGATATATTCTGCATCCCAGAAAAAAAATCCCACCATATCAATCATATATCAAAAAAAATTATATTTGAGCTGAAATTCTACAAGACATTAGGAGAAATCTAGGGATTCATTTTCTTATTCTATTCCCCAATCTAATTAGGCCATCTAGATGGTCATTTCATCTCCACAGTTCGGTGGATGCAAGTTGGTTTCCACTTTGGGTAAATGATAAAGAAGTCCATTCTCCCTTACATTCCACCACCATAATCCTACAATACTCAACTGAGATGCATTTTCATATTTGTATCTCAACCCATGTCTAGTGAAATTCATATTTAATGTATGGGTGATGAAGGAGTTTCTCATATTCTGTTCTTGGTGTCATTATAGTTTTTTGTTGGCGTTTTGTATTTGTAATCGCATTTCATTCTCATGTTAGTTGTTTAATTAACCTAAGTTTCTTAATAAAAGTTATTACTTTCCGATTATTTTGTTTTTATCTAGATAAAATTGATATTGTTTCCTCATGGTGTGAATTTATTCACCATGCCTTGTGAAATTTATCACACTACAATGTAGTGATTGCTATTTTTTTGTTTTCACTTCTTTATTTCCACCCACATAAGTCTAAGTCCCAATTATGATGAAAACATGTAAGCAATGGAGGTATAACTATTTTATGGGTTGTTTCAAGGGAGTATACATGTGCTGGATCAGATTTTATTTATCACACTCTAATTTTTAATTGATTTATTTTACTTGAGTTACTTTTATTCAACGATTTTCTCACTTCCTCATCATTATTGAATTTTATTTCAACACTTTTATGTGCTAATAGGATCCTTCACCTTGGAGTGCTCATGAAAATGAACTTATAAGTGTATAATTTATTTATAGTGACCCGATCCTTTTACATATAACATTTCACGATTTTAATCATAATTAATCATCAGAGAACAAACCAAGGATCGATTAGTCTAGTGTATTGGAAAACTATTTACATAAACATAAAACATGGGGCTAAAAAACACTTCTTTATTATAACTCCATAATAAACTCTTAACTTCATTTGAGCCCTTACATCTGCATAGGGTACCCTGGGGAACACATGAACAAAGGGATGAGCAGAAATCCCAGTAAGGGAATGAACATAAGGATACATCTCAAGTACATGAGTAAGGAGGCATGACATAATGATATCAAAATCATGAAACTTATAAAATCATTTAATATAAGCATGGGATCATATAAACATGGAATCATATAAATTTAGAAGAATCATAAAACATTTCTTTAGTACGGGTAAAGGCTAACCACCAATCCCATTTCCCATTTTAGTATGGGTCAAGGCTAACCGCCAATCCTGTTTCCTATTTCGATAAGGGTCAAGGCTAACCGCCAATCCCGTTTCACATCACATCTCATGAGACTTAGCCTTACCCAATGCATTAGAGCGCTAACTGAGTTCACCCATCTCATCATATTTATGAATATTCATGCCACATAAATAATCTTTCCACATAAATAATCATACGTAATGAACCATACATAAATATACGGGTACCCATGGAAAGAATTGTGTACCACAATCATGACATAAATCATAACCATTGGGTGTATCATGAAATATTCCATGTAAGGAATGAATTATAAAATACATGGATGTTCATAGGGTAAAATAGGAATATAACATGGTATGTTGTTTCAAACATATGTTACAACATATTATAAATGTATTTTAGAACATTAGCATTAAAACATTTGTGTACAGTTTTAATGAAAACACTCTAGATATTTTCAAATAGAAAAGAGGAAATTATTTTATATAAAACCAGAATTGAACCAAGAAGGATTTCATAATAAAAATACATATTTTATAAAGACAATTTTATCTTAAAATAGATGATAGGATGAACATGAAATTTGGGTAAAAATTTGGGAAGTCCCCTTAAAACATGTTTGCTTATCAGAAAGTTCTAAGGAGGGAATATTTCAAAAACATATATATCCCCGAAAGAAAGTGATGAAAGGGTATAGATATTCAAATATTTTACAACTATACAAAATTCATATGTTTCAAAAAAATACATATTATAACACCATTTTGAAATAAAGATAAGGCAACCCAAAAGAACGAAGATGGTTTGGGTAGAATTCGTGATGATTTTACCGGCATGGTGTCGGGTCTACCCAAGAGGTCTGGATGAGAGAGATAAGGGGATTATCATCACTTATAAAACATTAGGTCCATATGGGTAAGGTGTATAAATGTACCCCATCACTCTTTATTACACAAAAAAAAGGAATATCATAGAGAACAATCTTGATTAAGAGTGAAAGGGGAGGATCCCTTACCATAAGTCTGTTGGTGTTCTCCACTTGATATTAATGACCTGAATAGTAAAATTAGGTTTGTTAATCAATAGTTCCAGAACCTTATATACATTTAAAATATTTAGTATAACCTTTTTAAGTTCATTTATTTCCATTTTGATTGATTATAAGGTTCAATTTCAGGGTTCGGGTCCGTTTGTTTCCTTGGGTTTTAATGATCAGTTCACTTGTATTTAGGAGTGGTCATCCAAAATTGATGTTATATAGCATTAGTGAACATCTATAAGGTTACAGGTTTAAAAAATTCGTTTGGTTAATTGGAGTGAAAGAGAACAATGACATAATACATTAATGATAAATGCTTGAATTGATTTTAGTGATTTTACCCATAATTAACTTGTTTTGTATTATTATTTGATATCATGAGTGTATAATAATTCCAGAACCATAAATAGGATATATAAAATATATAATAATCTGGTTCAACCATAATATAAAATGTTTTATGACCATAAACAAAGATGATAAAAGAAATTGATAAACTGTTGTCCTTGAATGTGTTAAATTAGCACATCTCTAACGATGCTTTCATTTCTTTCAAATAAAAGAGTGTGGAAGGAGAGAAGATAAAGAAATATACCATTAGTATGAAATAATCCCAGTACATGTATGTTACTGGATTTATCATACTTTTATGGTGAAGGGAGGTGAGTAAAGAAATAAAAAGAAATGAACTAAAAATAAAAGACGAAATTTGGGAAGAGGAATTTACCTCTTCAGACTTCCTCCTTTGAGAACCTCTTATGGGGAGAGGTTTTGGTATTTTGATGTGGCTGAGAGATTTTGGACGTTGGAGAGGACCTTGGGGAGAGATTTGGGAAGAATTTAGTGAACGCTTGGAGCTTGATAGGAGTGGAGAGAAGAGGGAGTGAAGGGGTTTTTTTATAGTGGAGGAGAGGAGTGATTGCACATGAGCCTTACCCCGGTTGGTAAGGGATCTAGAAGTGCATCCAAGCGACCAGGGCTCAAATCCAGGTGGAGGAAGAATTTTTGGGTACTGTAGTAGGTACTATAGTAGTACTGTACTAGTACTGTAGCAGGTATTGTGCAGTACTGTAGCCGGCACTGTAGTGGGAACTGTAGCAGTCAATATTTGGCACTGTAGCAACCGGGAATATGCCCCCCGTTTGCGACTTCATGCCACCGATTTGGTTCGTGAGTCCATTAAGGACTTCGGGAAACCCAGGCCTTCAGGTCAGTAAGTCCTTAGGGCCACCTCAAGTACTTCAGGCCACCTTTAAGTGCAGATGCAAACCAGACAACCTACAAGTAACAAGCTCGACATAGAGGATGACCAAGGAGCTTTCTGTTGTACCTCTCGTACCCCTCGTGGTTTGATTTTCATGATCAAAATCACTCAATTATTTATCTAATCCTCTTTCAAGTGTTTTTGGATGATAGGAATCATTTCAGGTGGCCAAGGAATTGGGCCAAGAAAGCAACAAGGCAAAGTGGACTGAAATTCAGTCCACCGGCCAACCGATGGAAGAGCACCGGCCAGCCGATGGAGGCCTGGACAGAAGGAATCCCTCTGTCCAGACCACCGGCCAACCGGTGTCACACCAGCGGCCAGCCGGTGGAACCCAGCCCAAACAGTGGAAGCTACTGCCTCATCACCGGCCAACCGGTGGCCTCAGCACCGGTCAGCCGGTGGCACCTGCACAGAAGAGGAAGCTACTGCCTCACCACCGGCCAACCGGTGGCCTCAGCACCGGCCAGCCGGTGGAGCCTGAGCCCGAGCCCTCCTCCATTTTTCACACACCGGCCAACCGGTGGCTCTGTACCGGTCAGCCGGTGGAGCCAGTCAAACTAGCCGTTGGGCTTTTGACCAGCCTGTCCACTTGGCCTCCAACGGCTCCGAAAGCCTCTCCAACGGCTCCAAAGGCCTCCAACGGCCATATGAGGGTTCCCCCTCTATAAATAAAGGACCTTGAACCCCCGGAAGCGAAAGGAACATAGCCGGAACTATTTTGAAGCCAACGGACACATCTCTCATCATTTGGCGAACCTCCGGCGGATTCCTCCAAGGGAACCCCACTTGCTCCAGCACACTTCCACATCCAAGGAGCACCTCCAAAGAAGCTTGGGAGCGCCCTTCATCAGCTCCATCAATCCATTGGCGCCCAAGGCTTCTCCAAATACGGTTTTTATTGTTTATTCATTTTGAGCTTTAAATTGAGTTTGTGCCTACAAACTCCCATTTCTCTCATCCTCCATTCTTTTGGGTTCTCACACCACCTTCAAAGTGTGAAGAGGTTAGTCAAGCCTTACCTTTCAAAAGGCTTGAATCAAAGGTGAGCTAGCCTTCACCTGTAAGAAGGCTAGTGGGTTCTTGCTCAACCATTGAAAGCAAGTGGGTTCTTGCATAACCATTAAAAGCAAGCTGTAATAGGTGAGCTAGCCTTCACCTGTAAAAAGGCTAGTGGGTTTCTTGCTAAAACCATTGAAAAGAAAGCGGTAGAATCTCTCAACGGTTGAGTTGGGAGCGGAGACGTAGGCCAGGTTTTTGGCCGAACTCCGTTATCAATTCTTGTGTCTTGCCTCTTTATTTCCGCTGCACTTTCACTTTGATTTTAATTTGTTAATCATTTTTTAAAAGGCAATTCACCCCCCCTCTTGCCATCACTCCCTTTCTTTCTCCGCCAAACAATTGGTATCAGAGGGAAAATTTGAGTAATACCCTAACTGGTTTCAAATTCAAGATCTTTTTTGTGATGGCCTCAACCTCTTTCGCCCCCGAAGGCTATTCTTTGGGTCGTGCTCCATTTTTTGATGGAACCGACTATAATTATTGGAAAACCCGCATGACTACTTTTCTTAGAAGCATAGGATATCCCATTTATAAAATTGTCATGCAAGGTTACACTCTCTCTTCCCCCGATGAATCCAGATGGACTCAAGCCGATATTAAAAATTTCGAGCTTGATGGCAAAGCCATGAACGCTCTTCATTGCGGCCTTGATCGTAATGAGTTCAATCGAGTTTCCACATGCACCTTCTCACACGAAATCTGGAAACTTTTGGAGGATACCCATGAGGGGACCAACAAAGTAAAGGATACTCGATTGGACATGTTCCGTCAAGATTTTGAGTCTTTCACTATGCACCCACATGAATCTATTTCTGAAATGTTTACATGCTTTACTGATGTTTGCAATGGTAGAAAATCTCTTGGAGATAATATTTCTGCAGAAACCATGGTCAAGAAGATCCTATGGATCCTACCTAGCTCATTGGCACCAAAGGTCACGACAATCCAAGAAGCAAAAGACATCAAGAACATGCCGGTAGAAGAGCTCATCGGATCCCTCATGACTTATGAGATCACCATGAGGAGGCAAGCTGAAAAGGAAGGCAAACCGATCAAAGTTCCAAAGAACATCGCCTTCAAAGTACAAAACGAAGAAAGCTCATCCTCCTCATCTTCTTCCTCTTCAAGCGGTGATTCCGAAATGGAGAATCTTGCCCGCAAGATGCACAAGTTCATGAAGAAGCACAAAAAGAAGAAATCCCGCAAGGCTCAACCCAACGAAAAATCCGAGCCCAAGGTAAAATGTTACGGGTGTGGCAAGAAAGGCCATTACAAGCCCGATTTCCCACTCAACAAGAAAAAGGCCAAACAAAAGGAGAAGAAGAAGTCTTTCAAGGCCACATGGAGTGATAGCTCCACATCATCCTCCTCCTCCTCCTCGAGCAACAACGGTAATAAATGCCTAATGGCATTCCATGAGGTAACTTCTTCTGACTCCTCATCCTCAAGTTCTTCCAATTATTTCAATCACAGGTCTTATGAGGATCTCCAACATCCGCGAGACCAATTGGAGGAAGGTTTTCACGAACTTTCGTCCAAATTTGTTTCTTTAAAAAAGAATTTCAAAATACTCTCTTCCGAAAAAGAACAACTTCTCAAAGAGAAGGAAGAGTTGACCCTCAAAATCCAAAACCTTCCCGATGTTGAATCATTGGAATCAACAATCAAGGATCTAAGGGAATCCCTAGACAAGTTCACCCAAGGGGAACAAAATTTGACCAAACTCCTAGGTTCCCAACGCATAACTAGAACCACCCAAGGGCTTGGCTATTCCAAGCAAGCTTCCTCTTCCCATGCACCCACTATTTTTGTAAGGGGGAGCTCCCAATTTAAATTTTGTAATTATTGTAAAAAACCCGGGCACTTAATTTATGAGTGCAATTGCAAAAATGCCCGGTATGGTAGGCCCAAAACTTTTTTCTTTAACGATGAATTTTATAGTAGAAGACCCGCCACAAGACAAGTATGGATTGAAAAATCCCTTCTAGCGAGTCTCTCGGGGCCAAAATTTGTCTCGGTTTGATAAACCTCTCCCCGGTGATTTGTTGTTTTTATTTAGAGGGAGTTAGGATCGTTTAAGCCCTTTTGATATCAATTTCAAAATTTTTGATTCAAACTTTCAATTTCAACACTTGGTTTCAAATTTTTTTTTGTTATTCAATTTTTCGATTCAAAACTTTCAATTCAAACTGTTATTCAATTTTCTTTTCAAAACTTTCAATTCAAACTGTTATTGAATTCTTGATTCAAAACTTTCAATTCAAATTTCAAAAATTTCAATTGGTTTAAAATCTCCATCTTGTTTTTAAACTCTTTCCCTCAATCAAGTTTTATGCCCCGTGCTATTTTGATAATCACAAAGGGGGAGAAATTCTTGGTTGATTGGGGGAGAAATCCTTTAAAGCATGCTTTTCATTTCATTTTCTACATTACTTGTTTTGGTGATTGTGATCATCAAAATAGGGGGAGATTGTTGTACCTCTCGTACCCCTCGTGGTTTGATTTTCATGATCACAATCACTCACTTATTTATCTAATCCTCTTTCAAGTGTTTTTGGATGATAGGAATCATTTCAGGTGGCCAAGGAATTGGGCCAAGAAAGCAACAAGGCAAAGTGGACTGAAATTCAGTCCACCGGCCAACCGATGGAAGAGCACCGGCCAGCCGATGGAGGCCTGGACAGAAGGAATCCCTCTGTCCAGACCACCGGCCAACCGGTGTCACACCAGTGGCCAGCCGGTGGAACCCAGCCCAAACAGTGGAAGCTACTGCCTCATCACCGGGCAACCGGTGGCCTCAGCACCGGTCAGCCGGTGGCACCTGCACAGAAGAGGAAGCTACTGCCTCACCACCGGACAACCGGTGGCCTCAGCACCGGCCAGCCGGTGGAGCCTGAGCCCGAGCCCTCCTCCATTTTGCACACACCGGCCAACCGGTGGCTCTGTACTGGTCATCCGGTGGAGCCAGTCAAACTAGCTGTTGGGCTTTTGACCAGCCTGTCCACTTGGCCTCCAATGGCTCCGAAAGCCTCTCCAACGGCTCCAAAGGCCTCCAACGGCCATATGAGGGTTCCCCCTCTATAAATAAAGGACCTTGAACCCCCGGAAGCGAAAGGAACATAGCCGGAACTATTGTGAAGCCAACGGACACATCTCTCATCATTTGGCGAACCTCCAGCGGATTCCTCCAAGGGAACCCCACTTGCTCCAGCACACTTCCACATCCAAGGAGCACCTCCAAAGAAGATTGGGAGTGCCCTTCATCAGCTCCATCAATCCATTGGCGCCCAAGGATTCTCCAAATACGGTTTTTATTGTTTATTCATTTTGAGCTTTAAATTGATTTTGTGCCTACAAACTCCCATTTCTCTCATCCTCCATTCTTTTGGGTTCTCACACCACCTTCAAAGTGTGAAGAGGTTAGTCAAGCCTTACCTTTCAAATGGCTTGAATCAAAGGTGAGCTAGCCTTCACCTGTAAGAAGGCTAGTGGGTTCTTGCTCAACCATTGAAAGCAAGTGGGTTCTTGCATAACCATTAAAAGCAAGCTGTAATAGGTGAGCTAGCCTTCACCTGTAAAAAGGCTAGTGGGTTTCTTGCTAAAACCATTGAAAAGAAAGCGGTAGAATCTCTCAACGGTTGAGTTGGGAGCGGAGACGTAGGCCAGGTTTTTGGCCGAACTCCGTTATCAATTCTTGTGTCTTGCCTCTTTATTTCCGATGCACTTTCACTTTGATTTTAATTTGTTAATCATTTTTTAAAAGGCAATTCACCCCCCCCCCCCTCTTGCCATCACTCCCTTTCTTTCTCCGCCAAACACTTTCACCATAGTATAAGATAAATGGATTGCAAGAATGAGAGGGTATGGCACCTTCCATCCAGACAAGCCTATGCATGCACGGGAACTCCTAGCCGAACAGCCATGCGATGGTGAAGAGCTAATTTCATGATGAAGATGCTAGGGAGGCGATGTTCCAAGTAGTTAGTCTGGGTTTTATGTATTGTTTGAAGCCTATAGGAAATGAATTCCTCTAAGGCCTATAGGCCATGTAATACTTATGCCTACGGGCCTTGTAAGGGTTCCACCTCACCCCTTGAAAGGTGTATTATCAAAAATCAATAAAAAATTAAGGCCTTCAGGCCGTTGGAGGTGGAGGAGAGGAGGTATTCCATGATATTATAATCCTTAATTTATTATTTCTTTGCAAGACAAAGAATAGTATGTATTTCCTGGCCAGGAATAGTAAATGGGTCATGTGAATTCGAACCATGGGTGGTGACATCAGCCAAGATTCTAGGAATAGTCTATTTAGCTTATAATGTATATATACGGTAAATTACCGTATTTTACTATTCATAATCAATTGAAGTATTTCAGAAAAATCACAAAAATTTACCTTAACCATTTCATGACATGTAGAATCCAAAAATGAAGTCCATTTTTCAAAAATAATTTTCTAAATATGAATATTTTAATATTTAATTAGAATCATATTTTTTATCAAAACCAGATCTAAAACATTAATTAACTTATTCTAAAATATAGGTAAATTGTACTTCCAACATGAATATTAATTTTATACTATCATCGATGAGAATACTATTCATTATGGTATATCACTATTCATAAGGGTATGTTACTATTCATTAGGGTAGGTTACTATTCAACCAATAAATTATGTTTTTATTATTAGACTCCAAAAACATCTTGAACACAACCATGTATGCCGGATTTTCGAAATTCCATACACATAAGTGAAAAACATATGTTTAATGGTCACTTATCACATAATAGTTCATTATGTTGTGTTTTCATTTGATTTTATAACATAAATATAAGAAGGTAATTTTTGTTGAAAAACTTTGGATTGTTACATTCTTTCCCCTTATGAAATTATTCCCTCAAAATTTCATTTTACATACTAAGACAAAAACTGATGCTGGTACTTTTCCTTCATTTCTTCCTCCAATTCCCATGTTACTTCCTCAAACTTATGGTTCCTCCAAGACACTTTAACAAGATGGGTTGTCTAGTTTCATAGAACCATATCTCTCCGAACCATAATAATTACTCGCTGCTCCTCATATGAGAGATCATATTCCAGTTGCACCACCTCTGAGTTTAATGCATGTGAGGGATAACATATGTACTTACTCAAGAGTGAAACATGGAAAACATCATGAACTTGAGCCATATTCGGTGGAAGTGCAAGCCGACAGGCAACGACTCCTATGCGGTCAAGGATCTCAAAGGGGACAATGTACCTAGGACTTAACTTCCCTTTCTTCCAAAATCTCAGGAACTTCTTCCATAGAGATATGCGTAGAAATACCATGTCTCCGACTTTGAACACAAGTTCTCATCGATGGTTATCTGCATAACTCTTCTGTCAACTTTGGGTTGCCTTGATATGCCGCTGAATGGTTTTCACCTTCTCCACCATTTCTCTGACCATTTCAAGTCCTAGAATCTTACGCTCACAGACTACATCCCAACATGCCAGTTTTTTTCACCTTTTCCCATAAAGGGCTTCATATGATTCCATTCGGATGCTCTAATGGAAATTATTTATTGTAAGAGAATTCGACCATAGGAAGATGTTGGTCCCATCATCCTTTGAAGTCCATATAACATGATCTAAACATTTCCTCCATTGTCTGAATAGTTCACTCAGACTGGCCATCATTTTGAGGATGATAGGCCTTGTTAAAGTTCAACTCAGTGTTTAGTGCACACTGGAGACTTTTCTAGAACATCAAGGTAAATTTTGGATCCTGATCATATACAATGGATAGTGGTACTACATGCAGCCTTACAACATTATTAATGTACATCCATGTAAGTCGATCCAATGATAATTCTCCTCGAATTGTGATGAAGTTAGCTATCTTTGTAAGACGGTCCACAATAACCCATATAGCATTGTTCCTTCTAGATGTCCTTGGAAGTCTAGTGACAAAGTCCAATATAATGTTCTCCCACTTCAATGTTGGTATGGATAGTGATTGCATCATCCCCTTATACATTTGACTCTCAGCCTTCACTTTTTGACAATCTAGACATCTTGATGTATATCTGCGATCACCCTCTTCATATATTCCCACCAATAGTGTTCTCGGAGATCACGATACATCTTTTTTCTCCCTAGGTGAAAAGAGAAGGTTGAACTATTTGTATAATTTAGAATCTTTTTCTTTATCCTTGCATCAAATGGTACACATAGTCGTGACCCAAATCTTACAACTCCATTATAAATATTGAACTCCGAGGATTTCCCATTTCTAACAGCTTCCACCCTCTTCTGAATCTCCACATCTTCTCTTTGATCATCCATTTAGTTCTCCACAAGGGATGGTTGAGAAATCATTTGAGAAATGATTGATGATGTTAATCACTTAATGATTCCCATGTCCATCCTCAGCAAATCTAAGAAGATTTTATCCTTTTTGACTCTCATCATTGATAAGGATGCAGGATCATTCTTACATAGAGCATCTTCCACCTTATTTTCCTTACCAGGATGGTAGTGTATTGAGTAGTAATAATCCTTGATGAGCTCTACCCATCTTCGCTGGCTCATATTATGCTCTTTATGTGTGAATATATATTTTAGACCATTGTGATCGATATATATCTCACAAATTTCCTCATATAGATAATGCCTCCAGATTTTCAACGCAAAGATCACAGCTGTGAACTTCAGATCATGCGTGGGATAATTTTGCTTGTGGATTTTCAACTATCGCGAGGTATAGGCTATCACTTTATCATTTTTCATTAGTACATTACCTAATAATTTATTTGAAGCTTTTTATTTTGGCTCTATAAAGTCTATCCTTGACCATAATTGCATAAAATTCCACTAAAGGGAGACTTGTATTATTTCAAGGATGAATAGTTTCATAAACATCAACATGTGATACATAATCATTGATGTTTTCCACAAATGGTATAAAATCATTTTAAGTAGCGACTTGATGTTTCTAGAAAAAATTTAAGACATGCTCATAAGGCATGAATTGAAATACATCTTGACACACATAATAATTTAAAATAGGTTACATGTACTTCAGTCATCAGGATCTATCTCAACATTGGACTTGCATTGTCCACTTGTCATTGGAGATTGTTTATGCTCATCATTCTTCTCATCACTTACAATAGAGAATTTTCCTTGATAATGTCCAACTTCTCTACATTCACGACAATGAACAGTATAAGGTACATTAGATATATCTTTATCTCCATTCATAACATTATCCATTTTTTATATGAATTGGTTATTTTATGCACCACCTTCCCAAAATTAAAACATCTCTTGGTTCCATTGTGACATTCTCCTTGATTCCTCTTTCCACACATTTTTTACAATGGAAATTTAGTCTTCTTTCTTTTATAACCTTTATCAGATGAACATCCTTGAGATGTCATCTTCCTCCTCCTTGATGAATTTGGGCATTCAACTATGTACCAATTTTTGACTGCGATTTTCAATATCTGATTTGGCAAGTTCAATATATGTTCAACTTGTAGTCCCATCATCTCGGGCATATCATTAGGGTGGTTGTCACATTGCCTATCACATTGATTGTTTCCACACGTTCTTATATTTTACACAATTAACTAAGAAATAAGAACCTACAATTAGGGGGCTTGAATACTTATTTGTTGAGAATATAAGGAAACATTCAACATTAAAGGATAAACTTATAAGGAATAACTACATCTTAACTTGTGATTACTTATGTTAAAACCTAGGTTATCCTCGATCTATTTCTTGACTTATTTTTTATGGGATTTTTTTATCCTAAATAATGGTTTGTACTGAGCTCATAAATCTACCAAAGTATATCCCCTGAGAGTGTTGTAACCAAGAGTGAAGCAAGGCCCGTTGTCGTGTACCAGGATACCCCGGGTAAAGCCCGAAACTCCTTCTCGGAGTATTCACTTCTAGGTACATCTATGCTAGAGCTGCCTCTACCTGCTTGTATCAAGATAGGGATATATTTTCTTGATAGACTACTTACTCTATACTTACCAAAATTTAGGGATGTTTTTTTATACTTCATCTCATCCTTAAGGTTCTCACTAAGGTGCTCTATTCCTAATCTCCAAAAATAACTAGACTATCCTATGATTCCAACTATAGCGACCCGATCCTTTTACATATAACATTTAATGATTTTAAACATAATTAATCATCAATGTAAAATCCAAGGATCGATTAGTCTAGTGTCTTGGAGGACTAGGAACATAAACATAAAACATGTGTCTAAAATAACACTTCTTTATTTAATCTCTATAATAAGATCATAACTTTCTTTGAGCCCTTACATCTGCATAGGGTACCTTGGGGAACACATGAACAAAGGGATGAGCTAAAAATCCCAGTAATAGAATGAAAATAAGGATACATCTCAAGCACATGAGTTAGGAGGCATGACATAATGATATCAAAATCATGAAACTTATAAAACCATTTAATATAAGCATGGGATCATATAAACATGGAATAATATAAATGTGGAAGAATCATAAAACATTTATTTAGTACGGGTCAAGGCTAACCTCCAATCACGTTTCCCATTTCTGTACGGGTCAAGGCTAACCTACAATCCCATTTCCCATTTCGGTATGGGTCAAGGCTAACCACCAATCCTGTTTCACATCGCATATCATGAGACATATCTTTATCCAATGAATTGGAGCGCTATCTGGGAACACCCATATCAAAATATTCATGAATATTCATGCCACATAAATAATACTTCCACATAAATAATCATATATAATCAACCATACATAAACATAAGGTTACCCATGGAATTAATTGGGTACCAAAATCATGACATAAATCATAACCAATGGGAGTATAATGAAAGTTTCCACGAAAGGAAAGAATTAGAAAATACATCGATGTTAATAGGGTGAAATAGGAATATAACATGGTAAGTGGTTTTAAACATAAGTGACAACATATTATAAATGTATTTTAGAACATTAGCATTAAAACATTTTTGTGCGGTTTTAAAGAAAACACTCTAGAGATTTTCAAATAGAAAATAGGACATTCTTTTTTATAAAACAAGAATTGAACCAAGAAGGCTTTCATAATAAAAATACTGATTTTATAAGGAAAATGGTATCTTAAAATAGTGGATAGAGTGAACATTAAATTTGGGTAAAAATTCGGGAAGTCCCCTTAAAACAGGTTTGCTTATCGGAAAGATCTGAGGGAATCTTTTAAAGACATTTATATCCTAGAAAGAAAGTGATAACAGGTTATTGATATTATAATATTTTAAAACTATCCATAATTCATAGGAATCACATAAATAGATATGATAACATAATTTTGAAAGAAATATAAGGAAACATGAAAGAACGAAGAAGGTCTGGGTAGAATTCGTTACGATTTTACCAGAATGGTGTCGGGTGTACCCAAGAGGTATTGATGAGAGAGATAAGGGGATTATAATCACTTATAAATCATTAGGGAAGTATGGGGAAGGGGTATAAACATACCCCATCACTTGGTATTACACAAAAAAGGCATAGCATAGAGAAAACGTTTGATTAACAGTGAAAGGGGAGGATCCCTTACCTTAAGTCCGTTGGTGTTCCCCACTTGATAATAATTTCCTGAATAGTAAAATTGGGTTTATTAATGAATAGGTATAGAAACTTATATACATGTAAAATATTTAGTATAACCTTTTTAAGTTCGGTTATACCCATTCTGATTGATTATAAGTTTCAATTTCATGGTTCAGGTCCGTTTGTTTCCTTGGGTTTTAATGATCAGTTCACTAGTATTTAGGTTTGGATAAAATATAAGATGAAAGTGGTCATCCAGAATTGATGTTATATATAATTAGTAAAAAACCTGAAGGTTAAATGGTTACAAAATTTGTTTGGCTAATTGGAGTGAATGAGAACCATGACATAGGATATTCATGATAAATGCTTGAATTAATTTTAGTGATTTTACCCATAATTAACTTGTTTTCTAATATTATTTTGATATCATGAGTGTATAAGGATTCCAGAACCATAAATAGGATATGTAACATATATAATAATCTGGTTCAACCATAACATAAAAGGTTTCATGACGAGAAACAAATACGATAAAAGAAATTGATAAACTGTTGTCCTTAAATGTGCTAAATTAGCACATATCTAATGGTGCTTTCATTTCTTTCAAATAAAAGAGTGGGGAAGGAGAGAAGATAAATAAATATACCATTAGTATGATAAAATTACAGTAAATTTATGTTTCTGGATTTATCGTACTATTATGGTGAAGGGAGTTTAGGAAATAAATAAAAAGAAAAGAACATAAAAGAAAAGAAGAAATTTGGGTAGAAGAATTTACCTTTTGAGACTTCCTTCTTTGAAAACCTATTAAGGGGAGAGATTTTGGTATTTTGAGGAGTCTGATAGATTTTGGGCATTGGGGAGGACCTTGGGTAGATATTTGGGCAGAATTTATAGAAGTATTGGATCTTGAGAGGTCTGGAGAGAAGATGGAGTGAAGGGTGGTTTTTTAAAGTGGAGAAGAGGAGGGATTTCATGATATTATAATACTTAATTTATTATTTCTTCAAAAGAAAAATAATAGTAAGTATTCCATGACCAAGAATAGTAAATGTTTCATTTGAATTCGAACCATGTGTGGTGACATCATCCATGATGCTATGAATAGTCTATTTAGATAATAATGTATATATACAGTAAATTACCGTATTTTACTATTCATCAAAAATTCAAGTATTTCAGAAAAATCTCAAAAATTCACCCTAACTATTTTTCGACATGTAGAATCCAAAAATGAAGTCCATTTTTCAAAAATAATTTTCTAAATATTATTATTTTTTATATTTAATTAAAATCATATTTTATTATCAAAAACGAGATTTAAAACACTCATTAACTTATTCTAAAATATAGGTATATTTTACTTCCATCATGAATATTATTTTTATACTATCATAGGTGAGGTTACTATTAATTAGGATATATAGTTATTCATAAGGTTATGTTACTATTTATTAGGTTAGGTTACTATTCACCAAAAAATTATGTTTTTCTTATCATACTCCAAAAACATCTTGAACACAACCGTGTATGCCAGATATTCAAAATTCCAAACACATAAGTGACAAACTTATGTTTAAAGGTCACTTATCACATTGTAGTTCATTATGTTGTGTTTTCATGTGATTTTATGACATAAATATAAGAAGGTAATTTCCATTGAAATACATTGGGTCGTTACATTATTATTATCTATTTGTGAATGTATTCAACCAGTAACTGATGAGGTTAGATTGAATAAATTGAACGAATCATGCTCGAGTTAATAAAATTGAAATTGTAAAATAAAAGGGAATTCATCCAATCCACATCCAATAGATAAAGTAGGATAAACACATTGTATTAATTTGGATTCACATATATATTATAGTAGAGTTTTAAAACCATCTAAAATCAACCCAAGTTAGCCTCTTCATAGCCAAAAACAATTCAAAGAATGTACATGTCTATAGGTTACTTATTAGGACTCCGAGGATTCAACAACCCAAAAAAAACTATAAGCGAACACTTATCCCTAAAATCATTAGAAAATTTGGGTGATAAAAATTTTGGGCACCATTTCCAGGGACCTGATTAAGTTATGTAACGCCCCGACCCCAGTTACCCAGAGTTGGTGCATTATTGTGTAACATTGGCATTATCACAAAAGTTCAAGTCTCGAAAGACCGATTATTTTAGTAGCCTTGGAAACACTAGATACATTCATAACTTTTATAGTACATCATAAAGTGAAAAACTACAATGACAAAGTCTCCATAGTCCACACTCATATCCTCTTCTGACTATCCCTACATGTCATTCATAAAATACATCTTCACGTCCTGGAAAATATTAAAACATTGAAAGGGGTGAGCTCAGATGCTCAGTAAGGATAACAATATAGAAGAAGATTTCATAAATAAACATAAAAATTTAAGGCAATTTATGACTAAAAATAAAGCCTTTTAAACTTGAACTTCAACATAATATGGAAAAAGTAAAATGAGATAATGCCATTTACTTATTCACATGGATATTCTACTGGTCGAATAATCACATGCAATATCAATAACCACATTCATAATGATGGAATGAATAATGCCAGACTATCATAACCACGTAGCAAAGGCCTCGTGCCAAGACTAAAAATAATATTTTGTCAAGGCCTCGTGACAAGACACTAGTTTGTCTCATGAGACCTACCGATGCATCGAGGAGCTATAGTGGGCTCCACTCGTCACTTATTAAGTCCAATGCATTCCTCATATGAATAGGTTTAAACATATCATAAATCGTAACATAGTCTTATAACATAAAACATGCATAAGGGAAACATAACACTTCCACATTTCAATCACAAGATATCAATACAACACATTGATATAATAAAAAAACTTTCTAAACCATTTTAAATACCAAAATAAAAGAAAATTAAATCTTGGTATTTATTTTTCATTTTATAAAAGTTATGGATTATAAAGGAATCCGAAACTCAAATAATAGTCACGGTGGCGGAGAAGTCGTTCTCACCGCATACGTATGAAAAACATTCCTTTTGTTGTTTAGTAAAAATTCTTCATATAAAAAGATTCTTTTTTAATAAAATTAAAAGTCAAAGGGTTTTATACACCGTATAATGGAAAGTTGTGTATAAAACCAAATATGCCTCAATGAAAGGACATTGAGATGAAGTCCCTTAAAAAGATAATTTTTTCAAATAAAATATATCTATTATGTGTATTCACTATAGGTACACATAAAAAAAGTACAAATACAAGATATGACATAATAATATAATGACATAATTTTAAAGTAGGAGATTAACCCAAAGAATGGAAATTGGGTTAAGAAGTTCCCTTACCTCGTGTCTGACTTGACTCTGCCGCTCTTTAACCTCCTAAATAATAAACTAGAGTTAATCTATATTTATTAAGAACATTTTTCAAGTTCATTATCCCTTTTATATCACTTATTACAATGTTACGAAAATTATGTAGTCATTTAAGTTAATAACGGTCGTTTTATCGATCTTTGGTACTTGAGTCAACAATAAACTTCTTATAATTACAAGTTGTTTATGTGGTAGAATATACATTATATCCATAATTATATTCATGATTTAGATATCATATACATCATATATATCCAATATATACCTTAATTTATAATATTACATAACATTTAGAGGTATGAAATGAAATGCACCGTTCATGGAGACGGTAAGCCGTACGTACGCATGAATGCTACTTTCATTTCTACTTCGTATGAAGTTATAATTTATAAAGGTATAATATAATTATAGTATAATATAATGTATAATACCATTTACTCCATCCTCTATACATCCCACATATGGCATTAACGATTCAAATCACTTTGAGGGGGCGGTAGTCAGCACTTCCAAAAATGAAGATATCGCGTTTACCCATAATGGAAACCATATAGGTATGTCATAATTGAAAAATAAAGAATCTTAAGTAAAACATAAACATATTATATATCATATATAAATATAGTGACATCTTAATGGACACCTTTGAAGGTGTTATATGAGTGTTGAACAATCATCGTTTCGTGAGGCAGAAATTCGCCATCCACAGAAACAGTATGTTCTTTAACCATTAGATGTAGGTGTGTGTAAGTGTAGATAGAATCATTCTTATAACAACATCCCAGTATATTTATGATACTGGATTTTTCATAGAAGAAATGAATAACAAGAGTTTAGGGGGTTGGAGAAGCAAAATAAAACAAAATAGCATAAGAGAAGACATTACCATAAAATCGGGTAACACTTTTTTGATTTGAGCCAAAAGCTTCCATGGGAAGAATTCTGCCCAAAGTGAGGCTTCTAGGAGTAATAGAGGTAAGTTGAGAGATTATATTGGCAGAGTTTGGCCGAGAAAAAAGGCTTTGAAGGTGTGAGTAAGGTGGTAGTGTTGGGGGACTTTTATAAGAGGAGAGGAGGGGCACTCTTGGAAAGTCATGAAATGTTACTTTATTATATAATGAGTTTCAGATTTTAAAGGTCCCAAACTTATATATTTCGAGGCTAAGGTGATAAAGGTTCGAAATATACTCATACAATAGGTTTTTGACAAGTGTAAGGCTTATATTTTACATTATCTTTTTATTTTATTTAAATCGTTAATTAATGTGGTAATCGCGACATCATCATGGTGTCATAAATAAATTACTTTATTTAATGTCTAAAAATTATAAAAAAATCATAATGATGTAGGAAATATTTTTAGCTTTCTAATGAATATTTATAGTAAAGAATATGACTTGTATAACCCCATTTAAAAATTGTTTTAGTAAAACAAATCATGTTTGTGACATTTTTATTTTAACGTTGAATAAAAAGTTTTTAATGTCATTCACCTACCAAAGTGGATCCACGGGATCCACAAGTTGACCCATTGGTTTTCTTGGTCGGCCATGACTCATAAAATAGGGTTATAACAAGTGTAAAAGTCATTTCATATTATTATAACATTATCTTTACCTTAAATTACACTAATTACCTTTAATCGTGATTAATTAAACTTAAAAGTTACTATTCACCAAAAAATTATTTTAATCTCATTGAACCACATTTTACTTCCTAATGACAACCATGTATGTTGGATTTTTGAAAATCAAATCACAGAAGTGGTAATGTTTCATTTAAACGAAAAATCAGTTTTTTAACTACCACTTAGTGGTTTCACTATTCATAAAAAATTGGAAGTTCTCCGAAAATTACAAAAAATTCAACTTAGGATAATTTCGATATTCCGAATACAAAAAAGTCCATTTGGAAAGATAAAATATATAAAATTTCAAAAATTAGTTATTACTATTCATAACGGCTACTTTGATTGGTTGTGGTGTGTGTTAGAACTCGAAGTTGCGTACAACACACGCTACTATATTATTCCAAGAGAAGTGTACTGTGGAAGCTTGGGGTGTTACATTCTCCCCTTCTTCAAATAATTTCGTCCTCGAAATTTCATATAATATCACTGTATAAAAATACTCGGGTGATTCTTCATCATAAGATCCTCAGGTTCCCACGTTGCCTCCTCCATCTTATGGTTTATCCATAGAACTTTTACTAGACGAGTCGTCCTATTTCTCAGCACTTGTTCTCTTTTATCAAGAATTCTGACGGGCTCTTCACAATAAGACAGATCGGGTTCCAGTTCTAATTCCTCATAGGTGAGTACATGCGTTGGGTCAAGCATGTATTTTCTCAATAGTAATACGTGGAATACATCATGAACTTTGGAGAGACTTGGCGGCATTGCCAAACGGTAAGCTACAACCCCAATTAGTTCTAGAATTTCCAAGGGTTCGATGTACTTGGGACTCAATTTACCATTCTTACCGAAACTAATAACTCCCTTCCATGGAGATACCTTCAAGAAAACATGATCTCCTACTTGAGATTCCAAATCCTTCCTTCGGTTGTCGGCATAGCTCTTCTTCCTACTTTGAGCTGCTTTGATTTGTTTTTGGATTACTTTCACCTTTTCCATAGTTTCCTCCACCAGTTCTGGGCCTACAAGTTTTCTTTCACCAACGTCATCCCAACAGGTTGGTGTGCGACATCTCTTTCCATATAATGCTTCATATGGTGCCATCTGAATACTTGAATGGAAGCTATTGTTATAGGAAAATTCTACCAGAGGTAAATATTGATACCACATTCCTTGAAAGTCAAGTGAGAATGATCTCAACATGTCTTCTAAGGTTTGAATAGTTCTTTATGATTATCCATCTGTTTGAGGGTGGTAAACAGTGCTCAAACGAAGTTCAGTATCCAAGGCCTTCTGAAGACTTTTCCAGAATCTTGATGTAGAACGAGGATCACGATCCGAGACAATCGATAGGGGTACTCCATGAAGTCTCACAACTTCATTAATATATTGTTTTGCAAGATGTTCAAGTGGTAGATCTTACCTTATAGAAAGGAAATGTGCTGACTTTGTGAGATGATCAACAAGACCCATATTGCGTCATTCCTCCTAGGAGGATATGGTAGTCCCATGACAAAATCCATCGTAATATTATCCCTTTTCCACTAAGTTATGGGAAGAGGTTGCAATACTCCACCTGGCAGTTTCCTTCCAGCTTTCACTTTTTGAAAAACCATACATCTTGACACAAAATCAGAAATCTCCCTCTTCATGTTGTCCCACCAAAAATGTCCCTTTAAATCTCTATACATTTTGGTGCTCCCAGGGTGTATAGAGAAATTGGAACTATGAGAATCATCCAAAAATTCCGTCTTTAAATCAGGTATATCGGGAACACAAAGTCTCCTCCCAAATTTTAAAATTCCATCTTCATACACAAAGTCACTCAATCGCCCATCATTCACAGCTTTAATCTTATTTTTCAACTCTTCATCATTGGCATGAGAACACTTTATCCTTTCTTATAAAGATGGTTTGGCAACCATTTGAAATTTTTTTGATGTTTCACCCTCCATGGTGATTCCCATATCCATATTTACTAGATCCATGAAAATAGGATCCCTTTCCACTCTCATCATGTTCAAAACTCCATGATATTTTCTACTTAAAAGCAGTTGTAACCTTATTTTCCTTCCCTGGGTGGTAGTGTATCGTGCAATCATGATCCTTGAGTAGTTAAAGCCATCTCTGTTGCCTCATGTTGAGTTCTTTTTGTGAGAAAATATATTTCAAACTCTTTTGATCGGTATATATCTCAAATTTTTAACCATAGAGATAATGTCTCCATATCTTCAAGGCAAAGATTACAGTAGCTAACTCGAGATCATGAGTAGGATAGTTCTGCTCATGAATTTTCAGCTGTCGTGATGCATAGGCAATAACCCTATCATTCTGCATAAGGACACAACCAAGTCCTTTCATTGATGCATCACTATAAATAATGAACCCATCATTCCCTGATGGTAGAGTCAATATAGGAGTGTGGACTAATATTCTATTCAGTTCTTCAAAACATTCATCACACTCTTTTTTCCAGACAAATTTAACCCCATTACGTGTGATCTTCATTAATGGGTTATCCAATCGGGCAAAATTCCGAACAAAACGTCGATAATAACCTGCCAAACCAATAAAGCTACGTACCTCAGTTATACTCATCGGTGCTGGACATTCTTGGATTGCCTTGGTCTTAGAAGGATCAACATAAATTCCATCCTTAGAGACAATATGACCAAGAAAAGAAATCTCCTGAAGCCAGAATTCACACTTACTAAACTTCCCATATAATTCATGCCTTCTAAGAGTCTTCAAGATAATGAGCAAGTGATTTTCATGATCTTCGTAGATTTTGGAGTATACAAAGATATCATCAATAAATACCACCAAAAAGTCATCATGATATTCCTTGAAATCCCTATTCATTAGATCCATGAATATAGAGGGTGCATTAGTCAATCCAAAAGGCATTACTGTAAACTTGTAATGCCCGTACCATGTTCGAAATGCTATCTTTGGAATGTATTACTTCTTCACACACAACTGATGGTATCCAGATCGAAGGTCAATCATTGAAAAGTATTCAGCTCCATGTAATTGGTCAAATAAATCATCAATACGAGGTAGGGGATACTTGTTCTTTATTGTTATAGAATTGATCTCCCTATAGTCAACGCAAAACCTCATAGATCCATATTTCTTCTTAACAAAAAGGACAGGGGATCCCCATGGAGAAACAGTAGGGAGAATATGTCACGACCCGTCCTCAGGGCCCATGCCGTGACTACCCCAAGCCCGCCATCCATAGGCCATGGGCTGGAGACTAGCACCAAGGCGTAAATCCTAATAAAAAGGGAAGGAATTTTCTTTGTAAAGTAAACAAGCACCACAGAGTAAGAAAGCGGAAAAGTAAACACTAAGTAAAAACAGAGTACAACTGTAAGTGCGGAAAAGTAAATGGGCCAGTATACAAACCCAATCTGAAAGTAAAGTAAAACTCGAAAGGGAAAACAACAACTGAAAAGTAAAAGCCGCTACACCGAGTTGTCCACTGGAAATCCCACCTGAAGGGTGGGTACAGATAGCTCCACTGCTCCTCGGGTCTCGCCGTCCACTCCGAGCACGTCCGCCCAGTGGTCCACCTCCAGGTACCGTCCTGCTCTGCAAGCCTCAACCACGATCAACGATGTCCGTTGTCTACAACCAACACAACGTAGTGCGGGCATAGCCCGTGCAGGGGTGAGTATAAGCTACTCAGTAGGGACCCCGAGACCCCAGAAGGTCTCCCAAAATCCAAAAAGGATAAACCACAAAGGAAAGATACAAACACGAAGTAACAACTGACACTGCTTAGGTATATGCCCATACATATACCTAAGTCATAAATTCCAATACGCTCCAACCTCCGAGCCCAAGTACAACTCAGTCCACATAGGAAAGTATACGTATTCCACATAGGAAGGAAAAATGTAATCCACACAGGATAGCACAACACAATCCACACATGAAAGTAAACAGGATTCAGATCACACAGGTATACTTCTTCGAAGACGATAGAGATGATCACTGATCCATCTAAGTCGTCGGACCCACAAAGGATTGATAGGTACTAACCCCCGCAATGACCGACACAGGATCGGTAGGAAACTAACCCCCGCAAAGACCCACACAGGATCGGACCCACACAGGATCTGTAGGCGCTGGCTCACACAGAACCGCTGAGTGTTAACCCACACAGGATCGGACCCACACAGGATCAGTAGCACTGATCCACATAGGATCGCTGATTGCTGTAGTCGTCGTCGTCGAATCCACTGAGGATCTCTGCACAATCGTCGTCGCAGTCACAGTAGCAGTCGCAGCCAGCACTAGGGTTCCCGCACACAGTAAGGTCATTCGGGAGGGTCCGCTCCACGAGCCGAGAGGCTGATACATCAACTGACACATAGTCCAGAGTTGATGTATCCAAAAGTTCTGTATCGTCAACAGGAACTCAACGTCGCAGATGGCGCGTCAATCGGACGCCCGGTCTGAGAGTTATTGGCTTTTTCGTCCCAAGGGCCCGGTTGGTTTTTAAGGAAAAACCAACCCGACCGTACTCCACCTATGTCCAAACCACAGGCGGAGTAAGCCAAAAGATCCTTCTCACTAAGAGGAACCCAACAAAGTTGACGACACGTCAATCGTACGTCCGTAGATGAAGATATGAGTGTTTCCGCTCCGAGGGCCCGGTTGGTTTCGTGTACGAACCAACCCAGCCAAACTCAAAGTATTCCGAAACCTTGAGTGTGATATGTCGAAACGACCGTCTCGATCCAAAGATCGCATCGCTGCTAACGACGTGTCGTTTGGAGGTCATTAGCCCGAGTTATTGGCATTTGAACCCAAACAGTCCGATAACGGGGGTTTCGGGCCCGGACCGACCCGGCCCGAGACCCCCCGGTCGGCCCGAACTGGGTCGACCTGCCCCGGCTCTGGGTCGGCCCGGCCCAGAACGGCCCGGCCCGGAACGGCCCGACCTGGATGGGCGCGGCCCGGCCCGGCACGACCCGGCGCGGCGCGGCCCGGCACGACCCGGCCCGGCGCGGCGCGGCGCGGCGCGGCCAGGCGCGGCCCTGCTGGCTGGGCGCGGCCTGTCCGGGCCGACCGGCCAGGCGCCGGTCCGGCTGGGGACAGTGCGCCCAACGCGCTGTCTGGCTCGGCCTTTGGCCGAGCCGTTTTGGCAAAGGGGGGGCGCCTGACCCCCTGTGTAACCACGGCCCCCCATCATTTATGGGGGGCCATTGAAGCTGTCCGGGGGAATTTAATTCCCCCGGATTTCCCCTTTCCGGACGGCCTGACCTGGCCGGCCGGCTCGTTCTCAACGGGACCAGCGGTGGCCGGTCCCCTTCCGGCTACGACACCGGCGGCCCGGCTGGCCGCCGGTCACCATGCTCCGCCGCGGCCCAGAACCGGCCGCGACCCTTGTCGTCCGGTGCGGTGCGACGGCACCGCGCCCCTCCGCCACGGCCCCGCTCTGGCCGCGGCGTCTTCGGTTTTCTTCGACGCGGCGATACGGCATTGCGTCCTTGAATTTCTTTCCACGGCGCGGCGCGACGGCACCGCGCATATCTTCCGCATGAAACCGGGTGGTGCGAAGACACCACGCTTCCTCGTACTAACCACAAACAAAATTATTCATGAAATAAAAAGGAGGGCCGACCGTGTTTGTGCGGACCGACCCCCTTGCGTTATTCGATAACAATTAGTCAAAAACCACGAAGATTGACAAACTAGAATCATGAACAGAATTAATTAAAATAAAACCCCTACCTCGGTTCAGAAACGATGTTCGTCAACGACCAGCGGAAGACGAGCATCGCGGAGGTCGGGCGTCATGGGGAAAGAACGTCGACGTCGCGAAGCGAGGATTCGAAGTCATTGACGGTGATTTCGTCGCGGAAAACTATCGCGGAAGAGACGACGCGGAAGAAGAACGTCGCGTCGCAGATACAGCGTCACAGAAGAACCGTGTTCTTCGGCGGAGAAGTTCTTCGTTGAAGAACGATGTTCTTCGTATTCTTCGTCGAGGAAGAAGGTGTTCCTTAGCTTTTTCTCCAAAAAGCTCTCAAACAACCCAACACCAACCCCTAATAAAATAAGTTCTAAACTTATTTTATTAACACAACAAAGCATTTGAAATTCAATTGTTTGAATTTCAAAAACTTACATGTAACTCACCAAATTAATTAAAACAAGTTGTCAAATTAATTAGAGTGGAGTTAATGGGGAGTTAGGAATGTGAGGGGTTAAGAGGGGTTAGGGAGTTAGGGAAAATTGAAAAGGTGGGGGGTTCGTGTGGGCCCCACCCTTTTAATTATCCACACATGGGAAGTTGGGTGGATGTGGGCTCCACCACCAACTTCCCATGGGAGAAACTAACCACTTGAAAAAGAAATAAAATTGATTTAACAATTTTATTTATTTTTTTAATTAAACACCACTAATTAACTTCTTCTCCCGCACAAACGCAACTACGGTAAAGGTTCCCTTAAGCGATTACCGGCATTGTGAGTTCATCGGTGCCATCAGATTTCAATTCCGAGCACCGGTTCAAAAGATAGGAAAACCCGCTCATTCGTTCACTGAACGTACCCGGGCCAAACTTCAGAAATTGATTCCGGGCACACCGGGCCTCGGAATTAGGTGCCGTCCGAAACCGCGCTCTTGTAAAATTCCAAAGAAAATTAAGAAAAAAAATTCCCTTGAATTTTACGGGTCATTACATTACTCCCACCTCAGGGCTTTACGTCCCCGTAAAGATACATCAAAACTAGGGAAACAAATGAGGGTACTGAACACGCATATGAGCCTCCCGCTCCCAAGTGCTCTATTGGAGGTTCCCGTGCTGCCATCTGATGCGCACTAGAGGAATCAAATGTCCTCGTAGGACCCACTCCTCGATCTCCACCAGGACCTCCGTAAAAGTCGCCCCATCGTCAACGTCAAGCTCCCAATGGTCAATGATGTGCGTCGGGTCATGCACGTATCTCCTCAGCTGAGATACGTGGAAGACGTCGTGCACCCGGTGCAACTGAGGTGGTAGAGCCAGGCGATAAGCCACCTCGCCTATCCTGCTGAGGACCTGGAATGGTCCGATGAAGCGTGGAGACAACTTTCCGCCTCGTCCAAATCTCCATATACCACGTCGAGGTGAGACCCGCAAGAAGACGTGGTCGCCATCCTCAAACTCCAGTGGCCTCCGCCTCCTGTCAGCATAAGACTTCTGCCATCTCTGAGCTGTCCTTATCCGCTCCTCGATGACCTGGACCTTCTCTGTCATGGGCTGGACCATCTCTGGTCCCACAAGTGTCGACTCCCCAGGGTCTGTCCAGCACAGCGGTGATCTACAAGGTCGGCCGTACAACGCCTCGTACGGTTCCATCCCGATGGGGGAGTGGTAGCTGTTTTTGTACACAAACTCCACCAAGGATAGGTGGTCCTCCCAGCTACGACCAAAGTCGAGGACACCTGCGCAGAGCATGTCCTCGAGAGTCTGAATGGTCCTCTCCGTCTGACCATCCGTCTGAGGATGAAAGGCTGTTCTCAAACATAGCTGCGTCCCGAATGCCTCCTGTAACCCCTTCCAAATCCGGGAAGTAAAGAGAGAATCTCGATCGGAGACGATAGATGATGACACACCGTGAAGCCGAGAAATCTCATGAATGTAAAGTCGTCCCAAGCTCTCCACTGAGCCCTGCTCTCTGATGGGTAAGAAGTGAGCCGACTTGGTGAGTCGGTCGAAAATCACCCAGATGGATTCATGACCTCTGGAAGTGCGTGGAAGTCCAGTCACGAAGTCCATAGATATTCCATCCCACTTCCACTCCGGAACCTCCAAGGGCTGTACCAAGCGTGCTGGTACCTAGTGCTCAGCCTTCACCTACTGGCAGGTGAGGCATCGGGAAACGAACTCTGCCACATCCTTCTTCATGCCCGGCCACCAGTACTGTCGTCTGATATCCTGGTACATCTTCACCACTCCAGGATGTACCACCAAAGGAGAAGTGTGAAACTCTCTCAGTACCTCCTCCCTTAAAGCGACCGGTACCATGGTACATCCTCTGAAAAGTATGTCGTGCTCTGCTCCAAAGGAGAAACCATCAGGTGCCTGTCTGGAGGATATCTGTGCATGCCACGTCTCACAGTCAGCGTCCCCACGCTGTGCCTCTCTGACCTGCTATAGAAGTGGAGGAGTGACTGTGAGAGACTGAAGGAAGGTTGCTCCATCTCTATCCATGAAGGATATCTGCAAAGAGGCTAGCTGCTCCGACGCCTCCTCAAGTAGCTAAATGCCCGTCCTCCTGCTGAGGGAATCGGCTACTATGTTCCCCTTCCCAGGAGTATAGACTATCTCAAAAGTCATAGTCCTGGAGGAACTCGAGCCATCGCCGCTGTCTCAGGTTCAGGTCCTTCTGCGAGAAGATGTACCTGAGACTCTGATGATCATAAAATACTGTAAAGTGCTCCCCATCAGGTAGTGTCTCCATGTCTTCAGAGCGAAGACCACTGCTGCTAACTCCAGGTCATGGGTAGCGTAGTTCTTCTCATGCGGCCTCAACTGACATGATCCATAGGCGATCACTGCCCGCTCCTGCATCAAAACACATCCGAGTCCGGTCCCTGATGCATCGCAGTAAACTACGTACCCTACTCCCTCCACAGGAAACCTCAAGATAGGTGCGCTGGTCAATCTCTGTCTCAGCTCCTGGAAGCTCTGCTGACATCTGTCTGACCACACGAAGGGTTTCCCCTTCCTCCTTAACGTTCGACAAAGCTGAAAAGATTTCTCCTTTGCCGAAAAGTGAAATCTGGTCTCATCCCTTGGATGAACCATGTTCCTTGCATAATACAGTCAATCCCGTCATGATTAGTTAATTCATGGAATGGATGATGTCGTAAGGCCTCAACGCTGCTACCAAGATATCAAACTGTTACTCTCACCTCCAAGGGTTGAGTCACACTATCGGCATCAGTGTGTGGTCACTGGGTCTCCTCCAGTAAGAATCTCGCAAGTGAGGGTCAAGTCAACAGTTTTTAACCGGCACCTCTTAGTAAAAACAAACAAAATACAAGAAAGAAAAAGTCACCAATGCAAGTGTCTTTTATTACTTCAACTCAAAGTACAAGGACACAAGGCAACAAAAACTACGAAGCTAGAGGCATTATGGGAAAAGGCCTCTATGCCTGGAGCTAGTCCCGCACTAGTCCACCCGCTTCCAGAGATCCATGATCGTAAGCTTCAGCTGCCTAAAGCTGTGCTCTCCCCTGAGGTCGGGGTGGACCTCCTGGTGGTGGTGGTGGTAGTGCCTCAAAGCGTCGCCCACCACCTACTGCTTGGCCAGCTCCTCTGCCTCGTCCGCCTGCTCCCTGCGGACTGCCACGGTCGAACCTTTGCCTCTGCCTAGGTGGTTCCTCAACCATCTGCTGCTCCTCTGCATGGCAGGTCAGGCAGTCACGAGCCATGTGGCCTTGCCCGCCGCATGCATAGCACTGTCTTCCAATCATAAGACTGGCTCCGCGCTGTGTGCCCCACACTGCTGAGCCAGTGTCTTGAGGTCGTCGGCCTGAGGGTCTGGTCTGCCTGGACACAAGAGTCATCAGTCGACTGCCTGCTGCAGAAGACTCTGCTATGTGCCGCCCTACTGTGGGTCTCGGTGCTGGTGTAGACTCAGCAAGAAAACTCTCGATCAAAAGGGCCCGCTCCAGTACTCCTATCTAAGTCATAATGCTGAGGGAGATCAGTGATGCCCTGATCTCGTGTCTCAAACCCTGCTCAAAGGTCCGGTCCCGGAAGAATGGGTCTCGTACCATGTCGGTTGAGTAGCGTGAGAGATCGGTAAATCTCGCCGAGTACTGGGTGACCGTCATGATACCCTGCCGCAGCTGAAGAAGCTCCTGAATGCGCACCGCACGGAGGGTGGCTGGGACAAACTCTGAGCAGAAGAGGCTCTCAAAGTCTGTCTAGAGTAGAGATGCCTCATCGTGCACCTGGAGCATCAAGCTCCGCCATCGGCCCGCTGCTGCGTGCAGTAGGCTCGCAGCGAGGATCACCATGAGGTCTGCTGGTGTCCTCACTAGCCTGAAAACTCGTACGACTGCCTCCAGCCAGTCCTCGACTGCCTGGGGGTCCGTCTCCCCATGAAACCTGGGTGGTCATTGGCGCTAGAACTCATGCAGTGCGCTGAGGCGACGTGCATCGTCAGCGGCTGGTGCTGGAAGCATCGGGGGCTCGGTGGGTAGAGCTACCGTCAGTGCCACTGCTGACAATGGGCCCTGCACCGAGGCCTCGTCGCTCGGTGGGCTGTCGTCATGCTCGTCTCTCGGAACCCTAGCTGGTTTCCTTCGTGGGGCCATCCTGAAAAGGAAATAGGTGCGCCACGGTCAGAACAGTATACCTGGTGAGCTGATACAAAGTAATCACAAAGAATACTTGAAATACACAGGCAATCAATGTTTTTGTGCATTAAGTCAGAAATCAGAAGTCAGGGTCTTGGTGTACGGATACGTCGGCCGCCGCACCAACACTAGAATCCCTGGACTGATAACCACACTCAATACGCTAAACACTATTGCTTCACATAGAAATGATCAGAGTTCGCGGTAGAAATGAACTCCTCTAATACCAATTTGTCACGACCCGTCCTTGGGGCCCGTGCCGTGACTACCCCAAGCCCGCCATCCATAGGGCAGGGGCTGGCGACTAGCACCAAGGCGTAAATCCCGGTAAAAAGGGAAGGCATTGCATTTGTAAAGTAAACAAGCACCACAGAGTAAGCAAGAGGAAAAGTAAACACTAAGTAAAAACAGAGTACAACTGTAAGTGCGGAAAAGTAAATGGGCCAGTAAACAAACCCAATCTGAAAGTAAAGTACAAATCGAAAGGGAAAAAACAACTGAAAAGTAATAGCCGCTCCCCCGATCTATCCACTGGAAATCCCACCTGAAGGGTGGGTACAGATAGATCCACTGCTCCTCGGGTCCCGCCATCCGCTCCGAGCACGTCCACCCAGTGGTCCACCTCCAGGTATCGTCCTGCTCTGCAAGCCTCAACCACGATCAACGCTGTCTGTCGTCTGCAACCAACACAACATAGTGCGGGCATAGCCCGTGCAGGGGTGAGTATAAGCCACTCAGTAGGGACCCCGAGACCCCTGAAGGTCTCCCAAAATCCACAAAGGATAAACCACAAAGGAAAGATACAAACACGAAGTAACAACCGACACTGCTTAGGTATATGCCCATACATATACCTAAGTCCTCAATTCCAATACGCTCCAACCTCCGAGCCCAAGTACAACTCAGTCCACACAGGAAAGTATACGTATTCCACACAGGAAAGAAAAACGTAATCCACACAGGATAGCGCAACACAATCCACACAGAAAGTAAACAGGATTCAGCTCACACAGGTATACTTCTTCGAAGACGATATAGATGATCACTTATCCATCTAAGTCGTCGGACCCACAAAGGATTGATAGGTACTAACCCCCGCAATGAACCACATAGGATCGGTAGGAAACTAACCCCCGCAAAGACCCACACAGGATCGGACCCACACAGGATCTGTAAGCGCTGGCTCACACAGAACCGCTGAGCGCTAACCCACACAGGATCAGACCCACACAGGATCGGTATCACTGATCCACACAGGATCGCTGAGTGCTGTAGTCATCATCGTCGAATCCACTGAGGATCTCTGCATAGTCGTCGTCGCAGTCACAGTAGCAGTCGCAGCCAGCACTAGGGTTCCCGCACACAGCAAGCTCGTTCGGGAGGGTCCGCTCCACGAGCCGAGAGGCTGATACATCAACTAACACATAGTCCAGAGTTGATGTATCCAAAAGTTCCGTATCGTCAACAGGAACTCAACGTCGCAGACGGCGCGTCAATCAGACGCCCGGTCTGAGAGTTATTGGCTTTTTCGTCCCAGGGGCCCTGTTGGTTTTTAAGGCAAAACCAACCCGACCGTACTCCACCTGCGTCCAAACCTCGGGTGGAGTAATCCAAAAGCTCCGTCTCACTAAGAGGAACTCAAAAAAGTTTACGGCACGTCAATCGGACGTCCGTAGCTCAAGATATGAGCGTTTCCGCTCCGAGGGCCTGGTTGGTTTCGTGTACGAACCAACCCGGCCAAACTCAAAGTATTTTGAAACCTTGAGTGCGATATGTCTAAACGACCGTCTAGATCCAAGGATCGCATCGCTGCTGACGGCGCATCGTTTGGAGGTCCATAGCCCGAGTTATGGGCATTTGAACCCCAACAGTCCGATAACGGGGGTTTCGGGCCCTGACCAACCCGGCCCGAGACCCCCCGGTTGGCCCGGCCTGGACCGGCCCGGACCGGCCCGACCCGGATGGGTGTGGCCCGGCCCGGTGCGGCCCGGCACGGCCCGGCTTGGCCTGGCAGACTGGCCAGGCGTCGGTCCGGCTGGGGACAGCGCGCCCAGGGCGCTGTCTGGCTCGGCCTTTGGCCGAGCCGTTACGGCAAAGGGGGGGGGCACCTGCCCCCCTGTGTAACTGCGGCCCCCCCTCATTTATGGGGGGACGTTGAAGCTGGCCGGGGGAATTTAATTCCCCCGACTTTCCCCTTTCCAGCCGACCCGACCTGGCCGGCCGGCTCCGTCTCAACGGGACCGGCGGTGGCCGGTCCCCTTCCGGCTCCGACACCGGCGGCCCGGCTGGCCGCCGTTCACCATGCTCCTCCGCGGCCCGGAACCGGCCGTGGCCCTTTTCGTCCGGCGCAGTGCGACGACACCGCGCCCCTCCGCTGCGGCCCCAGAGCGGGGCCGCGGCGTCCTCGGTTTTCTTCAACGCGGCGCTATGGCGTCGCGTCCTTGAATATCTTCCCATGGCGCGGTGCGACGGCGCCGCACATATCTTCCGAATGAAACCACGTGGTGCGACGGCACCACGCTTCCTCGTACCAACCAAAAAGAAAGTTATTCATGAAATAAGGAGGAGGGTCGGCCGTGTTTGTGCGGACCGGCCCCCTCGCGTTATTCGATAACAATTAGTCGAAAACCAAGAAGATTGACAAAATAGAATCATGAATGGAATTAATTAAAATAAAACCCCTACCTCGGTTCAGGAACGGTTTTCGTCAACGACCCGCGGAAGACGAGCATCGCGGAGGTCGGGCGTCGCGGGGAAAGAACTTCGACGTCGTGAAGCGAGGATTCGAAGTCGTTGACAGTGATTTCGTCGCGGAAAACCGTCGCGGAAGAGATGACATGGAAGAAGAATGTCGCGTCGCGGATACGGCGTCGCGGAAGAACCATGTTCTTCAGCGGAGAATTTCTTCGTTGAAGAACGGTGTTCTTCGCGTTCTTCGTCAAGGAAGAAGGTGTTCCTTAGCTTTTTCTCCAAAAAGCTCTCAAACAACCCAACACCAACCCCTAATAAAATAAGTTCTAAACTTATTTTATTAACACAAAACGCATTTGAAAGTCAATTGTTTGAATTTCAAAAACTTACATGTAACTCACCAAATTAATTACAACAAGTTGTCAAATTAATTAGAGTGGAGTTAATGGGGAGTTAGGAATGTGAGGGCTTAAGAGGGGTTAGGGAGTTAGGGAAAATTGAAAAGGTGGGGGGTTCGTGTGGGCCCCACCCTTTTAATTATCCACACATGGGAAGTTGGGTGGATGTGGGCTCCACCACTAACTTCCCATGGGAGAAACTAACCACTTGAAAAAGAAATAAAATTGATTTAACAATTTTATTTACTTTTTTTTAATTAAACCCCATTAATTAACTTCTTCTCCCGCACAAACGCAACTACGGTAAAGGTTCCCTTAAGAGATTATCGTTGTTGCGAGTTCATCGGTGCCATCAGATTTCAATTCCGAGCACCGGTTCAAAAGATAGGAAAACCCGCTCATTCGTTCACTGAACGTACCCGAGCCGAACTTCGGAAATTGATTCCGGGCACACCGGGCCTCGGAATCAGGTGCCGTCAGAAACCGCGCTCTTGTAAAATTCCAAAGACAATTAAGAAAAAAATTTCCCTTTAATTTTACGGGTCTTTACAGAATAAATCCCTTATTACTCAATTCCTCTAGTTGTTTATTTAGTTCAACTAATTCCACGGTGGCCATTCTATAAGGGATCTTCGATATGAGCCTTGATCCAGGAATTAAATCAATAGAAAACTAAACTTCTCGTTCTGGAGGATGTCCAGGTAAATCTTCTGGAAACACATCTACATATTCATTCACAATAGGTACATACTCTATTTGAACATTCCTTTCCTCGCCATTAGTCATTTCATTCTCTTCCTCCCCAATAATTGAATTTATTTGAGCTACTGGGGGTGGATCTAAATAAGAATTAGGTGGTGATGATTCTGGTCTAAAAATAAGGTGTTCCTTATCGTCATCATCAAAAATCGTAACCTCCTTCATCATACAATAAATATTTTCATCATAGTCCGAAATACAATCCATACTGAGGATTATATCAAACTCAATCAAAGGTATGACAATGAGATCAACGGATAAAGAATAGTTATGTGCTCTAATGGGGACTGATTCACAAAACATTGTTGCAATAATACTTCCCTTAGGAGTTTTGACTGACAATTATCTTGTTAAATCAAATTGGAAATATCTAATTTTCTTAGAAAACTGGGAAGATATGAAACAATGCAATGATCCAGAATCAAATAATTCATTTTCTAAACTTGAGGAAACCATTAAATTACCTTCCACCACGTCTTTCGGAGGTTCAAACTCAGTAGTAGTGATATCATAAGCTTGGCCTTGATCCCTTGGGCTCTTCTGAGGTAATTTCCCCTGACGCTTAGGACATTAATTTTCATAATGTCCCATATCTCTAGAATTATAGTATTCCACATTGACAACAACTTTCTTTCCATTGCAATCTTGAGCTTGGTGGCCTTTTTCACCACACTTGTAACAGACTCCCATTCCCTTCAAGCAAGTACCGGGGTGTTTCTTCCCACATTTACTGCAGGACTGATAATCAAATTTTCCCTTCTTCCCCTTATTTCCATTTCCAGATTGATCAGAAGATCTCTTCTTTTCTTGCTTTTCTTTAAAGTCATAAGACTTAGAGAATTCCTTTTCCATCTTTATAGCACATGAGACAATATCTACATATGAAGAGAAGGTTTGTGAGACTAATGCTCGAAAGAGAAATGGTTTTAACCCATCAAAGAAACGATCAATATTACTTCTTGGGTTATGTATATAATCTGTAGCACGCCTTGCTAACCTTGTAAAGTTAGCCTCATACTTTGTGACATTCTCATCCTCCTTCTGCCTCAGACGCAGAAATTGTCTTTCCATATCTGCTTGATGGTCATGTGGAAAGTATTTTTCTAAGAAAATTTATTTAAACTCCCTCCATTCCATACTTGATACTTCTTCATCTTCCCTTGTGTTTTGAATCAGCGACCACCATTGATCGGCATCTCCAGTGAGGCGGTAGACTGCCATGACAACCTTCTCCCTTTCGCTACTTCCCAAGGCATGGAATATTTTCTCTAAGGTGTTTATCCATTGCTTGGATACTAATGGATTTTTACCCCCATTAAATGTTGGCGGTTTTTTCCTCAGGAAGCGGTCTAACATTGATCCTCCACATTGCGGATCAGTGTGCTCTATACGAGTAAGGTTATTATTCATAACCTGAGTGAGTTGTCCCAGTATGGTAATAAGATGATCAGCACCAGTTGTATCTCCAGCTCCACAATAATTATCTTGAGCAGGAGGGAAATCCCTACACAGAGTGCGTGCATTGTTATGGTTTCCATTCCTCCCACTAGGCGCCATTTCTAAACAATGGCATAAACTAGATTAGTTTATGAATTAAAATACATAATTCCATACTTATAAAACACTGAAAATAAAATGAACTATTTATGGATATAATCCATAATCATAAAAAGAAATGTTTTCTTTGAGGATTTATATACTCATAAACCCTTCATAATGGATTGTAAAGAAAATGAGAATTATCCTAAGCATATCCCCCGGGAGTGTTGTAACCAAGAGTGCAGCAAGGCCCGTTGTCATGCACCAGTTCCCATTCGAGTCTAGCTCAAAGCGGTGTTTTCGGGTTTTACCCCTAGGTACATCTGTGCCAGAGCTGCCTCTACCTGCTCGTATCCAGACAGGGATGTATTGCTCAGAAAACTCAGAAAATCTATATAATACAAAAATTCTAGGAAGTTCTTCTATACTATTCCTCAATGTCTATCTTTGGGCTATGTGCTCTAATCAGAGTTTATCTAAATCTATCTTCCAAGGTTAGTACTAAACTTCCTCTGATACCAACTGTAACGCCCCGACCCTAGTTACCTAGAGTTGGTGCATTATTGCGTAACATTGGCATGATCACAAAAGATCATGTCTCGAAAGACCGATTTGTTTAGTAGCCTTGTAAACACTAGATATATTCATAAATGTTACATTACACCGTAAAGTGAAAATCTACAATAATAAATTCTCCATAGTCCACATACATATCCTTTTCTGACTATCCTTGCAGGTCATTCACAAAATACTTCTTCGTGTCCTGGAAAATATTAAAACATTGAAAGGGGTGAGCTCAGATGCTCAGTAAGGATACCAATATAGCAGAAGATTTCATAAATAAACATAAACATTTAAGGTAATGTATGACTAAAATAGAAGAATTTTAAACTTGAACTTCAACATAATATGGTAAAATTAAAATGAGATAATGCAATTTACTTATTCACATGGATATTCTACTGGTCGAATAATCACATGCAATATCAATAACTACTTTCATAATGATGGAATGCATAATGCCAGACTATGATAACCACGTAGCCAAGGCCTTGTGCCAAGACTACAAATAAGATTTTGTCAAGGCCTCGTTCCAAGACACTAGTTTGTCTCATGAGACCTACCGATGCATCAAGGAGCTATAGAAGGCTCCACCCGTCACTTATTAAGTCCAATTCATTCCTCATATGAACAGGTTTAAACATATCATAAAACATAACATAGTCATATAACATAAAACATGCATAAAGGAAACATAACATTTCCACATTTCAATCACATGATATTAATAAAACACATTGATATAATAAAAAAACTCGTTCAAAACCATTTTCAATACCTAAATAAAATAAAATTAAATCTTGGTATTTATTTTTCATTTTAAAAAAGTTATGGCTTATAGAGGAAGCCGAAACTGAAATAATAGTCACGGCGGCGGAGAAGTCGTTGTCACCGCATACGTAAGAAAAAATATTCCTTTTGTCATTTAGTAAAAACACTTAGTATAAAAAGATTCCTTTTGAATAAAATTAAAAGTCAAAGGGGTTTATACACCGTATAAAGGAATGTTGTGTATAAAACCAAATATGCCTCAATGAAAGGAGATTGAGACAAAGTCCCTTAAAAAAATCATTTTTTAAATAAAATAGATCTATTATGTGTATTCACTATAGGTACACATAAAGAAAGTACAAATACAAGATAGGACATAATAATATAATGACATAATTTTAAAGTAGGAGATTAACCCAAAGAATGGAAATTGGGTTAAGAAGTTCCCTTACCTCGTGTCTGACTTGGATCGACCGCTCTTTAAACCCCTGAATAATAAACTATAGTTAATCTATACTTTGTTAAGAACCTTTTTCAAGTTCATTATCCCTTTTATATCACTTATTACAATGTTACGAAAATTATGTAGTCATTTCAGTTAATAACGGTCGTTTTGTCGATCTTTTGTACTTGATTCAACAATAAACTTCTTATAATTACAAGTTGTTTATGTGGTAGAATATCCATTATATCCATAATTATATTCATTATGTAGATATCATATACATCATATATATCCATTATATTCATTCTTTTATAATATTACATAACATTTAGAGGTAAGAAATGAAATGCACCATTGATGGAGATGGTAAGCCGTACATACGCATGAACGCTACTTTCATTTCTATTTCATATAAAGTTATAATTTATAAAGGTATAATATAATTCCAGTATAATATAGTGTAAAATACCTTTTACTCCATCCTTTATACATCCCACATATGGCATTAACGATTCAAATCACTTTGAGGGGGCGGTAGTCCGCACTTCCAAAAATAAAGATATCACGTTTACCAATAATGGAAACCATAGAGGTATGCCATAAATGAAAAATAAAGAAGATTAATTAAAACATAAACATATTATATATCATATATAAATATAGTGACATATTAATGGCCACCTTTGAAGGTGTTATATGCGTGTTGAACAATCATCGTTTTGTGAGGCAGAAATTCTCCATCATCAGAAACAGTATGTTCCTTAACCATTAGATGTAGGTGTGTGTAAGTGTAGCTCAAATAATTCTTATAACAACATCCTAGTATATTTATGATACTGGTGTTGTTACAAATGAAATTTATAACAGGATTTTAGGGGGTTGGAGAATCAAAATAAAACAAAATAGCATAAGAGAGGACATTACCTTAAAATCGGGTAACTCTTTTTTTGATTTGAGCCAAAGGCTTCCTTGGGAAGAATTCTGCCCAAAGTTAGGCTTCCAGGAGTAATAGAGGGACGTTTAGAGAGTATTTCAGCAGAGGTTGGCCGAGCCAAAAGGCTTTGATGGTGTGAGTAAGGTGGTAGTGGTGGGGGCCTTTTATAAGAGGAGAGGAGGGGCACTCTTGGAAAGTCATGAAATGTTAATTTATTATATAATGAGTTTCAGATTTTAAAGGTCCCAAACTTATATATTTCGAGGATAAGATGATAAGGGTTCTAAATATACTCATCCAATAGGTTTTTGACAATTTTAACTCTTAGATTTTACATTATCTTTTTATTTTATTTAAATCATTAATTAATGTGGTAATCGCTGCATTATCACGGTGTCATAAATAATTTAATTTATTTAATGTCTAAAAATTATAAAAAAATTATCATGATGTAAGAAATCGTTTTAGATTTCTAATTAATATTTATAGTCAAAAATATGACTTGTATTACCCTATTAAATTTTTTTTTTGTAAAATAACTCATGTTTGTGACATTTTTATTTTAACATTAAATAAAAAGTTTTTAATGTCATTTTCCTACCAAAGTGGCTCCATGGGGTCCCCAAGTTGACCCATGGATTGTCTTGGTTGGCCATGACTCATCCAATAGTGGTAGGACAAGTGTAAAGGTCATTTCATATTATTATAACATTATCCTTACATTAAATTACACTAATTACCTTTAATCGTGATTAATTAAACTTAAAAGTTACTATTCACCAAAAAAATTATTTTAATCTCCTTGAACCACATTTTACTTCCTAATGACAACCATGTATGTCGGATTTTTGAAAATCAAATCACAGAAGTGGTAATTCTTCATTTAAATGAAAAATCAGTTTTTTTAACTACCACTTAGTGGTTTCACTATTTATAAAAAATTGGAAGTTCTCCGAAAATTAAAAAAAAAATTCAACTTAAGATAATTTCGATATTCCGAATACAAAAACGAAGTCCATTTGGCAAGATAAAATTTATAAATTTTCAAAAAGTAGGTATTACTATTCATAACGGCTACTTTGATTGGTTGTGGTGTTTGTTAGAACTCAAAGTAGCGTACAACACATGCTACTGTATTATTCAAAGAGAGGTGTACCGTGGAAGCATGGGGTGTTACATGTTATCTTAGAGACTACCATATTTTCTCACTCAACATCTCTATTCTCACCCCTGATTTCACTCTTATGTAAATCCATTTTGAACTACTGCAAACATGGGTAACATATCCCTACATTGACTACCCCATAAAAATTTTGATGTGCAATGACCATCCTAGTTTTCAAAGATGGGAAAATAAACTAATTGAGTCAACTCCATTGATCTACAAGACATTCTAACCTTTAATGAGTTCTAATCCCAACAAGTAAAATCTGAACATCCCCCTATCTAATTCCAACAACATAATTATCCTCTTCGAATTGACCATATATCTAAACCTCTTTCCCATCCGGATCTACAACCATTACTTGTGAAATAGTTTAAATAAATGGATAGAATGCCTTTTGAGGTTTTATCCTTGATATTATATCTAAAAATCATTAAAACGGTTATGGAACCCATTCCTTATTTGGTTTTCCATTCCTCATCATTAATAAAATAATCTTGTTACGCAAAAAAACATCATGAAAATTCAAAAGAAATATTCTTCGAATCTAGGATACCTGAATAACATGAAGTAGGATTTGATAGGTGTTCAAATCTAGAGGAAACTAATTTTTTGTACTCACAAGAGAGAAATTGTATATCTTGGATTGAGTGTCCGGAATATTGATCGATTAATGATTTTTTAGGACCAAAAATAACTAAACCATTTTGAAAAATAAAAATATTTGAGTCCATACAAATTACTAAAAATGATATTTCCAATTTTTTTGATGAATATTCCATTAAAAATGAATAAATTCTGGTGAGAAATTTTGAAAATGAAACTATGTTGGATTCAAAATCTCGACCAATATCTGAATTTCCTATCAAACTTCTTCTAATAATTTTTTTCTTTCCTTACCTTCTCAAGTATCCCTTCATATATTATAACCATTACCTTTCAGTTGGAATTCATTCTTATCTTGAAACCAAAAAAAATTTAATGATCATTTATGTATTTCGTAAGACTATAGTGGAAACTGGATCAACCATTTCTGACATTCCTTGGATTTTACACACTTTATAGAAAATATGTTCGTATATGACACAAATTCTAAACAATGAATATGTCTCAATATAGTATATTTGCAGATATATGGGGTCCTTAAAATGTTGATACTTGGTATTGGGTATCTTAGTGGGGGTTCATGTCGAGCTAACAAATTTAAACTAAGCACTTTCTCGGAGGCAACCCAGTATCAACATCCATTTAATTTTATTTTCATATTTAATTGTAGTGGTATTTATTTAAGAAAAATCTATTTTAAAAAATAAACATATAAATAAATATATAATATGTTCATCTCTTTTTGTTTCTTTTTTCTACTTCTTTTTTCTTCTTCTATTTTAATATATATTTATTTATGCGATATATATATATATATATTTAAAAAATACTGAAAAATAAATAAATTATATTATTATTCAAAATCTTTCCTCAAATGTCATTGGCAGGAAAGGCGGGACTCAGACCCGCAACCTTTGGGAAGAGTCACATGGGTCTTTCACTAACCTACAAGGCAAACTGATTCGCTATTATTATTTTTAAATATTTACTCTATTATCATATATATATATATATATATATATGAAAAATGGATTTTCATAGTTCTAGGAAAAATAACCCCCACAGGACTCGAACCTGAGACCTTAGGGTGATAATGGAGCACACCATCTAGTGACCTACGACCTACTCATCACACATCATCCATAATTTATATATATGTATATATAGTGCTGTTTGTATATATATTGTAATATATATGTAATTTATAAATATAAATTTTTATATACCTCATGTCTCTGTTAAGTATTCAAGATTTTACAGAATCATTTTTTCCTTTCCTTTTTTGATTTATTTTTATTTAAAGGGCCCTCAAGGGTATTCCATAGTGTTTAAATGGTTTGGTGTTTGAGATTCAAGGGCCGATGAGATTGACAAATTTTCTAGGAAAATCACAGGTTTACCAACATAAACAATCACCAATAATGAGGCTTATTTGAGTGACATGGGGATCAAGGGATTAAATGGGTGAAACACGAACTTCAACATCAACCACCACATGACTTCATTCCATGATTCTTGTTTTTAAATTTCTGTTGAACTCCTCTTCTCTACTTCTATCTCATTATATGTTTTATTTTATATGAACATTGTGGATAGTTTTATTTTATTTTGGGGGAGAGATGAAATAAATTATTACATTGGTGTGCAAAAATAAATTAATTAAAAAAATGTGGAAGGAAAAATTTATTTAACCTTGAACAATATATTACACTTTTCACACATTGAAATTGAATATCAAATACTTTAGCATGATTTGATTCAGATTTTAATCCATGTATAATTTCATGAGAATAGATTTTGGAAATTGTGGCTATCTAAATTTATATTTCATCATTTGTATTTTCATCCAAATAAAAAAAAATCACAACTCCCGTCCTCTGGATAGTGGGGCATTATTTTGAGTTCATGGGGTCCCAAAAATAAATATCATAATGTTGGTGATCATTTTATTTTTAATATTATTATTCAATATTAATAAAAAGGCAACAAATTTCTATGTAGATCATTGAAATGACATAATTCATGGATTTCGGCACATGGAGATCGTGAATCCATAGTTTTATGGCCCATAGTTTTAATTGAATCTGTATTTGTGTTTGTATGACATTGTTTTTGATAGAGTTGACTTGAGAAGATACCCCAGTATGTGGGATTCACTTGTTGCCCTATGGATTTTGAGCCTGGGAGTAATCGGCAATGTCTCGCTATATGGGTTCACTCTATTGAGTTCATTTTCAAGTACCATGGAAAAATTTCAACAAAACAAAATAAAAAATCAAAAAATAAAAAAATAGATAAAATGAATAGTCATATTAATATTAAAATTTTATTCCTCCTAATGCTTCCATATTTTCTCTCTTGAATAAATATGAACCCTCATGTCAATTGTAATGCACTACAGTTCATCGTGATCAATTGAAATTGGATGAAACGTGGAAATGAATTTGAACAAAGAAAATGACTTGGGTTTGGGATATGCTTATAAAACTATCTTGTATTAAAATATTTTGATGTGTTTAATTACATTGTGTTATAATGTTTTTTTGTGATCACTTTGTATTAAAATGTTTTTGGAAAAGTGAATTCATATTTCATATTTTTTAGATATATTTTTCTCGGGACTAGAAAAACTCAAGTTGGGGGGTGTGATAAGCCATTGAATGAGGATAATATTCATTGTTATTATATATAATATTCATGTTTTTAATTATTGATAAACACCATTTTAGTTCATTTTACACATTGAACATTATTTGACATTATTATTGTAAGTCCTTAAAATACACCATTACATGGTACATTTTTGGACACCATATAAAATACCCAACAGTCTAGATTTTATTATCAAATATAATTTTCTTGTTTTCCATGATATTAGGAAGAATTCATAATTTTAGAGTACTTGAATATTCACATTGGAAGACTAACAAAGTGGGCCTTGAACTAACAACATTTTAGGGAAAGTGAATTGGAAAACATCCCAATAAAACTACTATAATGGCCCATATCCAAAATAAAAAAATATGAAACTTTTACTGAAGATAGAGGACATCGGGGGGAAAATTTCTTCAAATAGTTACAATGTCTGATTCTGAATTTTTAATGGAGTTTTAGGTGGGAAAATTTGAATATTAAATTTGGTGCCAGATTCTCTGGCCCAGAAAAACATCCCCCCATTTCGATCATATCTAAAAAAAATTGTATTTGGGATAAAAATGTATAGTGGGTTAGGAGACATCTGGGTATCAATTTTCTTCTTATATGACACCCTCTAATTCGACCATCAAGAAGGTCATTTTGGTTCCTCAGTTCAGTGGATGCAATTTTGGTGCCACTCATGGTCAGTGATAATGATGTCTACTCTCCATTATTTTCTACCACCATAGGCCTACCATACAAAAGTGGGATGCTTTGTAATATTGGGATCCTAACCCATTACACTTTAAAATATTATTTAAGGCAGTGTTGGTGAATGAGTTCATCTTCTTTTTTGCTCGGTTTCATTATAGTGTTATACTACTGCATTGTATTTGTAATCACATTTCTTTATCATGTAAGTTGTTCAATTCACCTTAGTTTCATAAAAAAAGTTATTACTTTCCTCTATTTATATTCTTCTATATATCATGTTGATACCATTTCCTCAAGGTGTTAATTTATTCACACCATACCTTATGAAATTTATTACACAACAGTAGAGCGATCATTGTTTTGTTGTTTTTACTTTTTCAATTCCACACTTGTAAGTCTACTTCCCACTTCTGTTGAGAACATGTCACCGATTTATGGATAACTCATTTATAGATTGATCTAATGGAGTATAATGGGAATGGATTGGATATTATTTCTCACTCTCTAATTTTTTATATTTCTTTTACATGAGTTTCTTTTATTCAAGGATTTTATGTCTTCCTCTTCCTTATGGAATTTTATCACCCAACTGGTATAATATAATTAGATAATTTAACATGAAGTAATGACCAACCCGTTCAGTGTTGATATTGTTTTTCCTTCATGAAAATTAAATTCTCTAACTTGGAATAGTATAGTAGGAAAGTACGGGGTGAGTCCACAGGGAAACGAAGTTGGTGATTATGTTTAATGAACTGGAACTATTTGGTGAAGATGCTTAATTTAAAAACGTTTGTTGGGAGGTTCATGATTCAGATATTAAAAACAACGAATTGTTACTGAAACTTATCTAACTCACTATTGATCACTTTAAAACCGAAATTGTTTAAAACCAAATTTTACTGAATGATGATAAAGATGTCCCAGGGTTGGATATTCATGTGGGGCTAGAACATTAATCCCTATCATGTTGTGTTGTTCATAATAACCCAAATTTCTGGGTTTCATATGTTTCGGAACTTCCTTGGTCCGGAAAGTTCCGATCAATTCGGTAGAAATCAATTCCTTGGTCCGGCAATTGATTTTTACTAACTTTTCGTTAAGATCCACCCTTGTATAAATGAAAATAATCTCTAATTGTCTTGGATATTCTCATCGTATTTATTCCAATGATCCCTGGAAAATCCATTCTTGGTACGACATGGAGGTTTCCAGCAAAATAGAATATAGAAATTTTGGAAGAATTAGATGAGAGGTTGCGAACAAACACAATGGTAAGGGGAGGGATTCTAGAGAACCCACATTTCTCCTAGCCCCAACACAAAGGGGGTTTTATCTACTCATAATAAAATAAGTATAAAACTTACTATTAATATTTAAGGAGTTCATTACCATCAAACTGAACAATAAAACAGTAGAAAAAAACCAACCATCACCCCCCAAAACCCAGCTCTCCCTTTCCCCCCGTGAAAAATCCCCTTTCCTCTCTTAAGTCTCTAGTCTTCCAGGTGCAAAATGGTCCTTTTTCCAGTTGTCAAAAGGGGAGTTTCAAAAGTAAACCCGAGTCAAGGAGTTGGTGGAAAGGGGGAAAGAAAAAAAGAAAAAGCTAAAGTGGGGTGTACGGTTTAGGCGCATGGTTTGGTAAACCGTGCACAAACCGTGTGGAGGCTACTGCCCTAGATTCTTTAGCCGCACCATGTTGGCACATGGGTTGGAAAACCGTGCGCAAACCGTGCCATAGCAACTGTCCAGAATTGTTTGGGCTACATGGTTTAGTCTACAGGTCCTGCACCATTTGTAAACCATGTGGAAATCATGTGAAACCTTTTATAAGGGAAATCATCTCCCACACAGTTTGCACACAGTTTGGGTAAACCGTGCAGCAACCATGTGGGTCTTCTTGGCCTTTAAAATTCCTTCGTTCTCTGTCATTCGTGTCAAGTATTTGATCCAAAAATCTCCCATCCAGCATCATCAGAGGGAAAAGGGTCCTTACACCTCCAATTCCCTTCTAAATCTCCGATCATAAAAGATTCCATGTTTTTTTCTTTAATGACCGAAGAACCTAGAAAGATACATTCACTTTGTGAAAATAAAATAAAAACCATCCACAAAACCAATTTATAGTTGTTAAACCAGGTGAAAATGCCTTATGCACAACATTACATCAAACTCTCCCACACATGATCGGTTGTTTGTCCTAAAAAAAGCATAACAATCATGACCAAGGTGCCACTAAAGAGACAGGTAAAAATATCACAGATTATACCATTTAGGTGAGTATGAATTTTGAACTAATTATCAATAAAAATTACAACATTCATACTTCAGGGAATCCCAAGTCTATGAAGCTGGCCAACAAAGTAATCTTAATCCAAAATAGCTAATCATTCATTCCGAAACCAATTGTTGCTTAAAAGTTCCTTTTGCCCTTCTTCATTCAAAGAGAGTTCCTACCTCCATCTTCATCTATTTATACACTCAGATTAGTTAAGTCCAGGTTTCATAGTCTCCAATTGTTGGTATATTACATTTATAAGTCACACGCCCTCATTGACGTTCATTTTGGAACATGATGAAAGTTCATCAAAATTATTGGGCATGCCTTTGCATATCTCAAAATAAATTTTTCTGTAAAGGTATGAGATACTAGAATCAAATTTTTCCCAATATGCTCATGTCAATACATGATTAATTTGTTTGAGAAAGTCAAGAGTTCATGGAATTTAGACCGCGCAATAGCCACTAGTGCGACAAGAACAATTCCTAAAACCTCACCTCTCTTTATGCAGAATTTGACTTCCATTTTAAGGGGGTTCTCAATTTGAATTAATCCATCACAAAAATCATATTTAAACATATTTTTTTTCTAAATGATTGGACAAATGCTTCTTTTAAATATTACAGAGTTTATTCACATCAAAAACCATGTTAAATAATCTAGACATATGAGCCATTTTCAGAGATAAAAGCCAAAATTCAGTTTTAGCTAAGTGGTATAAACCCATTACATTTATAACAGCCCTTTAGGAACACCTAAGAAAATATTTTACCTTATTATAATTGGGAAATCAATCAATCAACATGGGGTGATAATTAAGGGTGCCCTCCCCCACACATAAAACAGAGCACGGTCCCCCGTGAAGGTAATAATGTAGAGAAGGGTGGGCATGTGGCAGCATGACAAGGGAGGGAAGAGAAAAATGGAAAAGTTGAGAAGTAAAAATTTCTCTAAAACATGGGACCTGGGAAAAGAAGATGATGTGCGAGAGCCCGATGAGTGGAAAAAGGGCCAGCACGGAATAAATAAGACACCTGTAGGAAAAAAGAACCATACAAGTGATGCCAGAAAACAAAACAGCACCAGTAGAAGGAAAGAAATCACATCACATTATCAAACCATAACAAGGGAAAACATCACACCACAGGAAGAAAGATCAAGTCAAATAATACAGGCACAAAATAGAATAAATGAAGAACATGAAAAACATCTGTTCAGGGGGAAGGGGGAGTGACAAATTAGTCATGTGCAGCCATATCCCAGGTTGGATCAGTGGAAGGCGGGGGAGGGGTGGTTGTGCACGAAAAGGGGTGAGGGAGGGGAAATCCTTATTTTTATAAAAATGTTCGGTGATAAGTGGCCACATGGTTTGGGCGCAAGGTTTGGTAAACCGTGCACATACCGTGCAGAGGCCACTGTCTGTGAGAGCTTAATGGGCACGATTCAGGAATGATTTGGTAAACCATGTGCAAAACGTGAGGGTGGTTCTGTGTGAATCACTTGCCCCATTTGATAATGAAAACACACCCTTTTCAGTACAATTTTGGGCACCTTTTTGTTAGATAAGAAATTTTGAGATTTTCCATTGAATGAGTAAGACTTGCATTGACAAAATACATATGACACTCCGACTTGGAGTGATAAATCTATCTAAAACACGCAATAAATGAAAATCACACTATCATGAAATCCTAAGCACACTCAGAAAATCAAGACATTGGGAAAGAAATTTTTTAAAAATGCCGGGTTACCTCCCAGTTAGTGGTACGTTTTAATCCTCGAGCTCAACTTACCTGGGCCTTGAGCTACCCAAATTGCATGGTGGAAATGATTTCCACCATGTCATCCATGTTGTAGTATGTTTTTAGGTGCTTTCCATTCACTTTAAATGTTCACCCAGCTGCATCTTCCACTTCCACAGCTCCATTGTGGAAGACCGTAAGCACCGTGTAGGGTCCCGACCATCTGGACTTTAAAATTCCTAGAAACAATTTATGATGGGTGTTAAAAGTCAGAACCTTGTCGCCTGGATGGAAAGTCTTCCGAGAGATCATGCGGTCATGGAACGCCTTTTTCTTCTCCCTATATAAGGCTTCATTCTCATAGGCCTCCCGCCTAATTTCATATAGTTCTATCAGTTTATATTTCTCCTTTACTCAACTTCCTTGAGATCAAATTTGAGGGCCTTGACTGCCCAATATGCTTTATGCTCCATCTCCACAGGTCGGTGGCAGGGTTTTCCATAGATCATTCAAAACAGGGTCATACCCAAGGGTGTATTGAACGTTGTCCGATAAGCCCATAAAGCATCGTCCAACTTCTGGGACCAATATTTCATTGAGGCACATACCTTCCTCTCAAGTATGTGTTTCAGCTCACAATTGGACACTTCCACCTAACCACTAGATTGAGGGTGGTAGTGTGTCACTTGATTATACTTGACCCCATACTTTGCAAGAACATTCCTAATAAGTGTGTTATCGAAGTGAGTACCGCGATCGCTGATCAACACCCGCAGTGTTCCAAACCGGCTGAATATATTCTTTTTTAGAAAAGAAACAACCACCTGAGCTGTATTTTTAGTAGTTTCCCCTGCTTCCACCCACATAGATACATAATCAACACATACCAGGATGTATGTGTACCCAAGGTATGGGGGAAATGGCCCCATGAAGTCGATCCGCCATACATCGAAAATTTCCACTTCGAGGATCGGATGTTGCGGCATCTCAGCTCGATGGCTGACATTCCCTGTTATCTGGCATCGATAACAGCATGAAATGAAATGACGTGTACTTTTATGAATGGTCGGCCAGAAGAAACTGGATTGTAAAACTTTGGCGACTATACGATCCAGTCCATGATGCCCTCTTGTACGGGAAGAGTGACAGAACTCCAAGACACTTGTAATTTCTTCCTCTGGGATGCAACAGAGGATAATTCCATTACATCATGAGCGGAAGAGCAGGGGGTCTTCCCAGAAATAGTATTTGACATCCGATAAAAATCACTTCTTTTATTGAAATGAGAAGTCCGGGTGGAAGACTCCTGTCTCTAGGTAGTTGTCAAAATCGGCGAACCATGGCCGATGTGGGAATTCAACAGAAAATAACTACTCATCTGGAAAATCCTCATTTATTTCCTGGTCTTCATCCCTTTCCAAGTGTGGTAGCTCCATCTGGGAGAGGTGGTCAGCCACCACATTCTCACTGCCCTTTTTGTATTTTATTTCCAATTCAAATTCCTGCAAGAGAAGCACCCAATAGATGAGCCATGGTTTAGCGTCCTTCTTGTTAAATAAATACTTCAATGCGGCATGATCTGTGTAAACCACTACTTTGGGAAGCACCAAGTAGGAGAAGAATCTATCAACAAAAAAGAAGACAACTAACATCTCCTTCTCTTTGGTGGTATAGTTCAGTTGTGCTTCATTTAATGTGCGGCGGGCATAGTAGATCAGTCTAAACATGCCATCCTGTCGATGTCCCAAGACTGCTCCCTCAACAAAATCACTTTCCTCGCACATCAAATCAAACTTCTCCTCCCAATTCGGAGCTATCATGATGGGTGCAACGATCAATTTCTCCTTCAAAATTTGGAAGGCCTCGACGAATTTACCATCAAATTAAAATATTTCATCTTTAGAAAGTAGATTGGTCAACGGATGAGAAATCCTGGAAAAATCCAAGACAAATCTTTGGTAGAACCCTGCGTGCCCCAAAAAACTCCGAATTTCTCAGACTGATGTAGGAATAGGTAGTTGCGAAATCACTTCTATTTTGGCCGGATCCACTTGAATTCCTTGAACTGAAATTCGATGTCCTAACACAATTACATGTTGTACCATAAAATGGCTCTTCTCCCAATTTAAGACCAAATTCGTGTGCTCACACCGCTCAAGCACCAGCTCTAGATTCTTCAGACAAGTAGTAAATGACTTCCCATATACTGAGAAGTCATCCATGAAAACCTCAAGAATCTGTTCTTCCATATCATGGATGATTGATAGAATACGCCTCTGAAAGGTTCCTGGAGAATTGCACATCCCAAATGAAATGCGGCGGTAGGCGAATGTGCCATACTGACACGTGACAGAGCCCTTTTCATGATCTTCCAAAGCAATTGAAATATGGTAATAACCTGAATAACCATCTAAGAAGCAATAGAATTCATTCCCAACCAATCGTTCAATCATCTGATCCTTAAATGGTAGGGGGAAATGGTCCTTTATTATTGCGTCATTTAACTTCCGATAGTCGAAACATACCCTCCATCCCGTGACAGTCTAGGTTGGGATAAGCTCATTCTTCTCATTTTTTGACCACTGTGATGCCACCATTCTTTGGAACCACTTGGAGGGGACTCACCCATGAGCTATCTAAAATTGGGTAAATTATACCAGCATCAAGAAGTTTGATTACATCCTTTTTGACCACTTCTTTCATCGGGGGTTTTAGTCTCCTCTGTGGTTGGAGAGATTCTTTTTCCCCTTCTTTCATAAGAACTTTGTGAGTACAAATAGTTGGGCTTATACCCTTGAGATCAGCAATTGTCCAGCCGATGTCCTGTTTTCGCATTTTGAGGACATTCAAAAGAGCATCCTCTTGATCCTGTGAGAGTGATGAGTTGAGGATCACTGGTAGGGTATGTTTCTCTCCTAAATAACCATACTTTAGGGAGTAAGGGAGAGGTTTTAACTCGAGCTGGGGAGCCTTGAGAATAGATGGTACAATTGGTTCAACCTCTGCTCACTCTAACAAATCGGGTACAATTTACCTTTTCCAATAGTGGTCGCCTTAGCCTTCAATCAAGATTACTTCCTCCCATGTTTCATCAAAGTTGTCATCCTCCAGAACACATTCTTTACTATATGGATAAGATTGAATATCACCATCTTCTAGGCCGAACTGCTCAGCCATTGTTGTCAGAGCACAACAATCTTCATGCACCGTTAGTGAATCATGCTTGACCACCTTTAAAACATTATAGGATACCTTCTCATCACCAACATGGAAGATTAACTCCCCTTGGTGGACATGAATTAAAACCTTCCCGGTAGTGAGAAAAGGTCTTCCCAGAATTAAGGATGCCTCTGGGCCTTCTTCAATATCCAGAATGATAAAATCTTCTGGTAGAATCAACTTCCCCACTTTGACCAACACATCTCCCAAAAGCCCCTGGGGTATTTAATAGAACAATCGGAAAGATGAAGTTCCACTCGGGTTGACTTTATCTCGTTCAATCATAACTTCTTAAATACCCAAAAGGGAATTAAATTGACACTTTCACCCAAATCGCACAGAGCTTTACCAAACTCGCAAGGCCCGATAGTACAAGGGATAGTGAAACATGCTGGGTCTTGGAGATCTAGAGGAAGAGTATGTTGTACAACAGCCAAACATTCCTTAGTAAGGGGAATGGTTCCCAAATCTTCAATTTTTCTTTTGTTGGATAGAATTTATTTCATAAACTTCGCATAAGTGGGCATTTGACTTAAGGACATGGCAAAGGGAATATTAATGTGGAGCTTCCGAAAGATCTCCACAAATTTAGTGAACTGCAGGTCCAAGTTCTTTTGCATCATTCGTACTGGGAATGGTAAGGTAAGTTCGTATTCTTTGGTCTCATCATTACCCATTCCCTGTGGGACTGCTGGTTCTTCATCTTTCTTATTTGTGGAGGAAGGTTCCCCAGCTGCAACTTCTTCATTTGAGGACATGGACTGCTTCGGTGTTGGGGAAGCCTTGCTCTTTGTAACATTTGGCATCCATTCCTTCCTGCTTCGTAGAGTAACTGCATTATCCTCCTCCCTCAGATTTCTTTCTGTGTTTCCGGGTAGTGTGTTGGGCTGCCTTTGGGACAACTGATTGGCCAGCTACCCAATCTAATTCTCGAGGCCTCAGATTCATGCCTCTTGATTCTGCAACCTTGTCTCATAAGTTGTGATGAATATGGACATCATTTATTCAATCCTTGAGGGAGGTTCCTGCTGAGATTGTTGAGAGGATTGTGGTGGAGGTGGCTATCTCAATGGTTGGGCAGGACGGGGGTTTTGATACCCTTGTTGCTGATATGTGCCCTGCCAGAATTGGTTACTCTGCTGCTACCTCGGGTAGTGATTTTGAAACTGCTATTGCCCATAACTAGGTGGTCATTGTGGTTGGGGTTGAGGATTTTTCTATTACTGCCCCTGGCCTTGATTTTGATGTTCCTTCCACCCCTGGATCTGATATTGAGGGTAGCTAGTAGGTCCTCTGTTCTGAGCAACATAATTGACCTCACTGGTTGAGGCTACTACATTGGCACTCGGGCACTCGCCCATTGCATGGTTGTCTCCACAATCACCACATATTGGTGGACTGATAGCTTGATCTTGAGATGGATGCTTTAGATTGAAAGCATCAATCTTCTTTGAGACTTCATCATGTTGGGCCTCAAGAATGGTGGTGACATCAATATTGTGAATGCTCCTTTTCTGAGTTCCTCTTTCCGAATTCCACTAAAAGCTATTAGCGGACATGTCTTCTAACAATTAAAACAACTCTTATGGAGACTTCCTCATAACTGTCCCTCCAGCTACTACGTCAGCCACATACATTATGTTCGTGGCGAGACCACCATAAAAAGTCTGGACTTTCATCCATAATGGCAATCCATGGTGTTGGAACTTCCGAAGAATCTTCTTAAATTGCTCCCATGACTCGTACAGTGATTCTGAGTCGTGCTGGTTGAAATTATGGATTTCATTTCTCAATGTGACTGTCTTCGATGGAGGGAAATATTTTGATAGAAATGCCTAAGACAATGCCTCCCATGTTAGAATGGATCGCTGAGGCAATCCCTTAATCCAATCCTTTGCCTTTTCCCTTAAGGAGAAGGGAAATAGCCTTAGGCCGATGGCATCTTCAGAAACGCCATGGTACCAGAAAGTATCACAAATCTCCAAAAATATGGAGAGGTGAGGATTGGGTTCTTCACTTGGAAAACCATCGAATTGAACATTATTCTGAATTAATTTCTTGATGGTCGGCTTAATTTCAAAATGTTGGGCCTGCACTGGTGGCCTGACTATCCATGTATCCTCTCCCTGAATGGAGGGTAGCCCATATTTCATAAGAGTCCGGCGTTGTGGTACCGGTTCCTGAGGTTCCTGAGGAACATATTGTTGTTGACCTTGAGGATAATAGGCCTACTCTTTCTATGGAAAAAGGGAGGTTTGTCCCTTTGAATGTACTCTCTCTACAGTGGCTACCTGAATCCCAGCACAAATTGAGCTGGTGGCCGCTGTTGGTTCCTCGATTGATACTCCATATAAACACCTGGTGGATTCAAATGTTTCTCTTCATCACCACCCCTTTGTGGATTCCCTTCGTTAAAAAATGGCTGCCCAATGGCTTGGACAGCCCCCAGTTCATCCTCCTGATGTGCCAAGGGATCATCTACGTTGTGATCACCCATAAGTGCACGACGTCGCATAAACAACGTTCGTTCGATTTCGGGGTGAATCAGTTGTAATTTTGATGTCTTGAAAATCTGGGAATGAGTGACTCGGCCACTCACATACTACAGGACTTCACACACATAGATAGAACATGCAACGTAAAATGGAAACAATGTCATAAATATAAATAAGATGAAGAAAAGAATTTTCAGAAAATTTTTCAATTTTTATTTTCACGAATTAACTCCAATTCAATTAACAAATACGACCATTTTAAACATATTAGCTTCCCTGTAAATGGCACCAAAATTTTACCAAGATGTTCAGTGTTGATATTGTTTTTCCTTCAGTCAAATTAAATTCCCTAACTTGGACTAGTATAGTAGGCAAGTACGGGGTCAGTCCATAGGGAAACGAAGTTGGTGCTTATGTTTAATGAACCAGAACTATTTGGTGAAGATGGTTAATTTAAAAACGTTTGGTTATAGGTTCATGATTCATATATTAAAAACAATTACTTGTTACTGAAACTTATCTAATTCACGATTGATCACATTAAAACTGAAATTGTTTAAAACCAAATTTTACTGAATATTGATAAAGATGTGTCGGGGATAGATATTCATGTGGGGATAGAACCTAAATCCCTATCATGTTGTGTTGTTCATAATAACCCAAATTTCTGGGTTTGATATGTGTCGGAACATCCTTGGTCAGGCATGTTCCGATCAAGTCTGTAGAAATCAATTCCTTGGTCTGAAAATTGATTTCTACTAACTTTTCATTAAGATCCACCCTTGTAGAAATGACATGAACCTCCAATGGTCATGGATATTCTCATCGTATTTCATCCAAAGATCCCTGGAAACTCTATTATTGGTCAGAAATGGAGGTTTCCAGCAAAATAGAACATAGAAATGTAGGACGATTTAGATGAGAGGTTATGAACAAACATAATGATAAGGGTAGGGATTCTAGCAAACCCACATTTCTCCCAGCCCCAACACAAAGGGGGTTTTAGCTACTCATAATCAAAGAAGTATAAAACTTACTATTAAACTTTAAGGAGTTCATTCCCATCAAACTGAATAAGAAAACAACAGAAAAAACCAACCAGCACCCCCCCATAACCCAGTTCCCCCTATCCCCCCTGAAAAATCCCATTTCCTCTCTTAAGTCTCTGGTCTTCCAGGTCCAAAAGGGCCTTTTTCAGTTGTCAAATGGTTAGTTTCCACTGTAAACCCGAGTCAAGGAGTTGGTGGAAAGGGGGAAAGCAAAAAGAAAAATCTAAAGTGGGGTGCACGATTTAGGCACACGGTTTGTTAAACCGTATTAAAACCGTGTAGAGGCTACTGCCTTGGGTTCTTAAGCCGCACCATTTGGGCGCACGGTTTGGAAAACCGTCCACAGACCGTGCCGTAGCTACTGTCCAAAATTGTTTGAGCTGCACAGTTTAGTCTGTAGGTCCCACACCATTTGTAAACCATGTGGAAATCGTGTGAACCCCTATTTAAGGGAAATATCCTCCCACACTGTTTGCACACAGTTTGGGTAAACCGTGCAGCAATCGTGTGGGTCTTCATGGAGTTTGAAATTCCTTCGTTCTCCATCCTTCGCATCAAGTATTTGGTCTGAAAGCTCCAATCCAGCATCATCAGAGGGAAAAGGGTCCTTACGCCTCAAATTCCCTTCTGAATCTCCGAACATAAAAGATTCCATACTTTATCCTTTAATTTCCGAAGAACCTACCAAGATACATTCTATTTTGAAAATCAAATAAGAACCATCCACAAAACCAATTTATAGATGTTAAACAAGGTGAAAATTCATTATGCACAGTAGTGCGTAAAGTACTCATTAAAATGATCCTACAATTTTATATGTGATTATCATGTGTTTTTTAAGGTTTTTAACTAGTAATTTATGAGGATAGTTTGAATTCATTAAACAAATCCGGCTCGTGTTAATGAAATTGAAATTGTTAAAAAATGAAATTCATTCGATTCAACCCTAGAAATATCCTTTGTAAAACTCATTATATTAATTTTAATTCACACGGACCTCATAGATATATTTTAAAAACATCTAATATCAACCCATGTTGGCCACTTTATATCCAAAAACAATCCATAAAATGTATGTATATATAGATTACTTTTTAGGTCTCTGATGATTCGACAACCTAAGCTAAACTACAAGTGACCGCTTACCCCTAAAATCTTGGGTAGATTCGAGCGATACCACATGTCAAGGATTTCATGGATGATACTACTCTATAAAAAAGGCACAACCCTATGATAGTACCTAACCAACCCAAGGAATCTCTACACCTCAGTAATGTTCCTGGGTTTCTCATAAGAATGTAATGCCTCTATCTTTGATGGATCTAATGAAACACCATCCCAGAAAATGACATGTCCTAGAATGTGGACATCTAGTATATAGAATTGAAACATTGAGAGATTTTTGTAATGCTGTTATCTTTTAGAAAGTCTAGTAATATCTTAAAATGTATTGTCTGATCCTATTCGGATACCGAGTACACCAAGATGTCGTCAATAAAGACCACTACAAAACGGTTTATGTACGATTGGAATATCCTGTTCATGATCTCATGAACACTACTACAGTGTTCATCATGCCAAATTACATCACTAAGTACTCATAGTGGCCATAGATACATCTGAATGTTGTCTTCATACTGTCCTCATCCCACACCAAAAGCTGATGATAGGCTGATCTGAGGTCTATCTTCGAGAACCATCGTGCACCCTTCGGCAAATAGAAGAGGTCATCAATCCTCTATAGTGGACATTTATTATTCACAGTCACCTTGTTTAGGCATCATAAGTCCACACATAACATTAAGCTCCCATATTCCTTCTTGGAAAACAAAATTGTGTTCGTACATGGTGAAACACTGGGTCTCACGAAATACTTCTTCTTCAACTCCTCCAGTTATACCATTAATTCACAAAGATCTATGGGAGCCATCTAATATATTTATGTGGATATCTGTGTCATTAATGGGTACATGTTCATGAAGAAGCCTACCTCTCTATGAGGAGGTAGTCTTGGAACATCCTCTGGAAAGATGTCCTCATACTCATCCACCACATTATGAAACTGAGGACTCATCTCTACCAATACACTGTGGGTCATGATAGAAAATTGATGTTTGATCAGTTTCACCCTTCTACATGTGATTCCATCTTACACTACACTAATTAAATGAACATTGATAATGAAAATCCTAGTCCCATCTCCACGGAGACACCACATTTTTAGCCTAAAATAGCCGATCTGATCATGAATTGTGGATAACTAGTCCACACCCACAATGATTTTGTAAGGCCTCAATGCTTCCACCAAGTGATCCCAACTGAAATGCTCACCCCAAGAGTAAGAGAACACTATCAAAACATGTGTGTGATCATATAGTATTCTCTCATAGGAATCTCTAAGAATAGGGATTGAGTCAACGATTCCATTGTAATCTTTGAGTATCAAACATGGGCATGGTGAGAAAATAGTGACTGAACTCAAGACTATAAATTATACATCAATGGTGTAAAAGACATAGATCATACCTATAATCATACCAGGTGTCACAGGATCATAATCCTTCATCACCAGGAGTTGTCCCTTCCTATATCCACTAGCTCCCTGAGCTCGGGGTGGACCACCTAAGGGTGGTGTTGGCAATTCCTCGGACCTATGTCTACATCCTTACACTTGTTTTTCTCCTCTTCCATATCCTCTACATATCGGAATGACTTATTATTACCTCAGCTGCTACCTCGGCAGTCCCTTGACTATCTCCAAGTTAGTCATATGGAAGGTCAGAAAATCTGTAGCTAGATGATCCTGACTATCACATGAGTATCATTGTTTGACCTTATGCTGACACACTATGCCCTGGGAGTCATGAACCACTGATCTCCTATCATGGGGTCATCCCCAAGACTGTCTGTTCCTCTTGGACCATAGCTTCAGCTATTGGCTACCTGATGCTGAAGACTCCACTACAATTCACCCTGTGATAACTCCCACTGACAGTGCCTAATCTGCATGAAATCTCACGACCAGTAGAGATCACTCCAACACCACGACATGCATATATATGTCAAGGGTTATCATGAATGACAAAATTTCCCCGTTTAGTCCCTGATCGAAGGTATGGGTCCGAAATAATAGGTCTTTCTAGATATTTTTAGAGTAGTGAAAATGATGCAAAATTTTCAGAGTACTTTTCAATTGACTAGATTCCTTGCTACAGGTGCAGTAGCTCATGTATATGCACATAATGTATCATTGCTAGAAGGAACTCCTATATAAAGAGGTTCTCAAAGTCTGACTAGGATAGCATTACCTTCTTTAGCGTTTGAGTCATCAGGCACCACTATCTCTCTGTTGATCCTTGATGAAGGCTCATGAATAGGACTGTCAATTTTTCAAGAGGCATCCTCACTTTGCAGAACACTCAAATCACCGACTCCAACCATTCCTCATATACCTGAGGATTTGTCTCACCTTATAAACTGTGAGTTCTCTGCCTCTGGAACTCATGCAATGCACTAATCCTGCATCCATCCTCTATCGGTAGTGCTAGTATGAAAAACTACTCCGGGTGGTGGTATCGTTTATAAACCACTGGGATGAGAAATATCAAGAAATGGTCCCCACACCAATGCCTCATTGCTTGGTGGACCATCCTCATGGTCCCACAATGGAATCCTCACTGGCCGTTTGAAAAGAGGCATCCTGAAACAAAACAATATGTTCCACTGTCCATAGAGTATACATGGTGAGATGAATCTAACTCAAGAAGGACATGAGAACACACTAAATTCTTATATGATGCATGAAACATTGATTTATCCTACAAACTACTGCTTTTGTGTACTGAGATGGAAATCAGAATTCAAGGTCATTTAGTATGGTTACATCGCCCACCGTACCAACACTGAGTTTCTTAGCCTGAAAGTCGAACTAAAAACACTTAATATTGTTTGACCAAAAATGAGAAAAACAGATGACCCTATGATACCACTCTATCATGACCCGTCCCCCGAGACACGTGTCATGACTTCCCCAAACCTACCTCCCATAGGCTAGAGGTTGAGTACTAGCACCAAGTAGTAATATTCCATAAGTAGGATGAATTTTCTCGTGTACTTGTCTGCATGCACGTGTCTCTAAGAAAAAGATGAAATTGAAAGCACTAAGTAAACATTGATGAAAACCATTATGGAAATCCAGTCATAGTAAGTTACAATACCGAAATAATAGAGTCCATAATACAAGCCCAACAAAAAAGGATAATACAAGATCCTAAATCTCAAATACAAAAAACCCTACATAAAGGCTAGGTAACAAAAAGTTGTTTGAATGTCACTGAACTATACCATTTCTGTTAAGTCACCTTGAAGCACACTTGTAACTGGTCCACCAAGGAATCCATCAAAGCTTCCCATCATCTTCATAAGACATGCCACGTGCATGAGAAGCCCCTGTATGAGTGAGTAGAACCATACTCAGTAGGGACCCAAAACAATAAAGGTATCACTATGAAATATAAAACAAATGAATCACATGAATAATACCACAATGGATTCACATGACGTATACCAAAAAAGATCACTAATAAAATACACCCAACAATCTTCCTAATAGGTACAAAAATTGTAGCCTCTAAGAAGTATAATCAAGAGAGTCACTAGAGTCATCTCACACCAATTATGGGTCCATGGTATATAAACTGGATTGTCAGAATAATCCACAATACTATCAAGTAGTAACCAAATAAGTGTAGGTAAAAAATGATGTGTCGGTAAAATATGGAGTGTAGATAATACACGGAGTGTCTGTAACACACAGAGTGATGTCAAAGACTGGAGGACCCGAACCCTGGTGGGATAGAGGAGTACCATCTTAGTCTATGTAACACACACAATATAGGTAATACACACATTCTAGGTAAGGAATACTATCTAGTTAAGACACACAGTATAGGTAATCACATAGCTTCTAGGTCATAACTAGCTGCAGGATTTCGTTCCTAGTATGCTAGTTCTGGGGGAACATAATCTTCAATACAATATTCTATAAGACAACTTCCATGGAAACTTATAGATTTTATATCAAAATGGTTTCCTCGTCGTTAGGGCCCCAACACCATAAACTTCTCTTCAAACAAACATAATTTTTGAGAGTTAATGGATTTTTAGTAAAAAGGGGCCGGTTGATCTCGAGTCTGATTGGAACCTTTCGGGCCGACCAAACCCAATATGATTCAGGTCTCTCCTAACCTGACCCTATGGGTCCACCCCGACCCTCTGCATCTGACCCGACCAACCTCGTCTGACCCGACCCACTGGGTCCCACCTGAACTGCCACGTTAACCTTGTTCGGTCTACTGGCTTTAGCCTGATCCTTCGAGGTGGACCAGTTCGGTCTTCTCGGATGTGGAGGCTACTGCGTCCTCTCTATCTGCACATGGCCTACTGGTCGTGTGTCTCCTCCGGTCAACACAGTCAGTCCGCGTGACCGACTCCTCTAGAAACTCTACTGAAAGTTCTTTATATGATGATACTCAGGGAGCTACGTACTCCCACCATTGCAAGTCGATGTTGTATCTCACCATCACTGCTCGCACTCACATCACAGTGGGACCCTCATTAAGTGGTTCTACTGCAACCGGAGGCCACCCTTTTGCGGGTCTCCGGTCACACTCTGGTGATATTTTTTCTAAAATTGAAGCATCCATTTGAGCCTCGGGTCATGTTCTCCATCGACATGGAATTCAAACCATCTTACTATTTCATTGAGTTTCTGGTCACATTTAGAACCTCCCTGCAATGCCGGACACGTCCAAATGGGTCCATCGGTGAAGAAAACAAGAACGATGATAGGAAAGGCACCAAGAACACCCTTTAGAATGAGTCCAAGACTTCTTTTCATGTTGTCTAAATTTCATTCTTCTTAGAAGGATCACAAATAATTAATTAAAAATAAAAAAGTTTTAATTCTCACATTAATATCACATTTTTAACCATCCCTCATAAACAATCAAACCATGGATCAACATGTTTGTGGGTTGGTCTAAGTTTCTCCTGGGAAATAGTAACGGGGAAATAAAATCATAAAGAAATAAACCCCCATCATGATGATTGGATCGATCATTGAATAAGTGTGAATCCTTCATTCCTCATTCGTCAACTGATCGATGCCTGTTCCGAATCCAATCATCCATCGGCCACGATTCTTCATTCGTCGAGGGGAAGATTTTCCACCATGTTTTAATTCTTTTATGTCTAGAGCCTATAGGGTTTTTGAATTTGATCTCATATCCCTACCAAGATAATAAATGAATACACACATTTCAACATCGTGGATTCATTTTGTTGTTGTGTTGCCATGTTGTTTCCTTTATGAATGGAAACTATTCCATTCTTCTTACTTCATATAATTACTACTTCATCAAGAAATGTTTACATAAATATGAAATAAAATTTTATATTTATTTTTATTCTTATTTAAAACTACTGGAAAATATGTTCCATAGTCTACTTATGCCTGTTGATGTTAGGTCATGCCTAAGAAAACCCCACTGCTCTGAACACAATGGTGCCTTCAAATTTCAAACTGAGCACCTGTTTAAAATACAATAAAACCAAGCACGTGAGCTATTTTTTATAAAAATAAAAATAGTTCAAACATTTATTCTGGGCACCCCAGGCCTCAGAATCACGTGTCACCTCACTGCCTCGTCTTGAAATAATCCCATATAAAAATACCGAGAAAATATTATCCATTTCATGTTAAGTTATTCCTTAATCATTTTTAATTAATCATTCCACATTTTCTGTTATTAATTTCTCGTTGGTTATTTCTTATCCCTAAGATTTTTAGAAATATTTTCATGGATTTTCATTCATATCCTTAGTTATACTCTAATTATTGATAATTGGAACCATTTTCAGACGAGTTTTCATTGTTTTTATTTCAATATTGTTTTGGTCCCCTCTTGTCATGATTTTATTTACTATTGTTATTACACATTTTTATTATTAATTTCATTGACAACTTATTTTATTAATCCATGAAATTATTATTATTTTTTTGAATTTTAAATCACTATCTTTATCATTTTCTTATTATTAGTTGTTTTTTTCTTCAATTATGATGTTTTTTATTAGAATCAATGTATTATAAATTCAAAAAACAATATGAAAAGATAAATGTTTTCAATATGATCTAATTAATTAATGAGAAACCAAATAGCAAGGGTATTATTTTGTATTATTTATTGAAGTTATTTATTTCCATTTTAATTTATAGATGGTGGATCTTGGATGTTTATTAAAAAAATTATTGATGTGCAAAATTTGAGATGAAAAATGGAATTGGATAAAGAAAAACATTTTATTCATGTGGGAAAAGAATTAGGGGGGTTTTAATGGTTTTAACCTACAATATAACTTTTCATAGTGTATTGATTCTAAGATTATAAAATTGATACTTTGTCCCCACTATAGAAAATTTGATTTGTGTTTATTTTTGTAAAAAGAATTTTTTTAGTACTAATTAAAAGAGATACATTACATTGTAAAAAATTTTAGTAGTGGTATAAAGGGTTTTAATTTTAATATGTTTATTATATATTAAAATATACCTATAATATATTAAATATTATAGTGAAAGTAATCAGTTAAATTTCACATTTTTCATTACCACCTAGAATATAAAAATGAAAAACATAGCTAATGTACCAATAAATATACATTTTCATAATTGCATGATTACGAATCATTTGATATGATTGATTATTTTTAAATGGGAATATGATTAAATCTAATTTTATAAAATTAAAACATATATATTGAGTTATTTTCCTTGAATCATACATTTGTGTGTGGATCGACATTTAAATAATCAAGTGTTTATTAATTGTACATGGTTCCCTTCATGTATGATTTTATTTATATAAATATGTATTTCTAATGAAACACAAATATTTAATCATTTAAACGTTCTCAAATATCCAAAAATTTTGTAAAAATAATCAAGGAAGTCTTATTAAAATTTTAAAACCAAATTCTTGGAGTGAATACCTATGCGATGAGTTTACCCACTATTCATGGGGGTGTGGTACTATATCATTACCCACTCCTTTGGAAATATTACAATATAACAGTGTACTAAAAGAAAAATAAATTGATAAACATGGTTCCACCAATGGTGATTTATGAATGATCTTATTATATTAATTTGGGATTGTTCTCAAGAAATAATAACCTTCACAGTTAACAATGTTCAATGTCTAAAAACTCATAATATATAATATGTGTTTTAGAATTTAATTCTTCAAAAAAATACACATATTGTTTCACAAGGAAACCTCTAATAACTTCTAAAGTCCTCGAGGACCTTTAATGAAGTAAACTAACTAGAGATGGAGATCTCTACTTTAGAAGATTACATTATTATATCCCTTGATGAATCAATTTGAAAAATTGAATCCATTATTACATAAGACCTATTTTAAAAAATATTATATGTTAGAATATTTTAAATTCATATAATTCTTAGTTTCTATAGGTTATAATATTTTTTTTATGAAATGAAAATTTATATCAAATATAATTGATATATGTGTGTACATTAATATTATTTCATTTTAGGATTTTAATCACATAATTTCTATCCATTTTTATTTTAAAAAATGAATATTATTGAATCAAATAGGATTCATATAAATTAAAATCATTGCATTCCAATCATTAGTATGAGTATTGGGTTAAACAATTTATCATGTTTGTAAAATTCCATACATATAACCTATCTCAAAACATTTTATGTGTTTATTTTCAAGTTATTCCAAACTAATTAGTCAAGAGGTGTTGGAAGAACACTTTAAATGTCATATAAAATATAAAATTAATAATATTTTGGAAAAATCATGGGGAAGAATGGAATGATTCTAATGAGTAGTATAACATTGATTTCTAATGATTTTGTGATATGATTACATGTGTAACCAATGATGAAGATTGTATTTATTCAAGAAGAGTTTAATTAATGTTATGTGTATATAGACCCCATTAATTTTGCAACTATGTGAAAGAAAAATATTGTTTTATTATATGAGTGGGAGATATTCCTTAAGTCATTATTTGTTGATATCACGATTTACATGGTGGATCAGTTTGATTGAGAGATCAAGCTATGTGGTACATTGAATTATTAATAGATATAACCCATTTAAAATTATATGAATTTTTTGAAAGGGTATGTAAAAAATGTATGAGGTTCGTAAGGTTATATTGAAAGTAAATATAACATTAATTATGTCATTGAATTCTGTACTGACTAATTATCCAATGTGATGAGTATTAGAATAATAAAATTTATCACAATGAATAAGTTGTGAGTGATGTAATTTCAGAAAAAGATGGCGTTGAAATTCAAGTTACATAGAATTAGAATAATAAAATTTATATTTTATACAATATTTTAGATGTTGCACCATTAATTGAAATTTATAAAGTAATTCATAGGTAGTTGTATACATCAAGGGAATAAAATTTATTATTAAATAAACATAATCAATAGTTTATCAAATGTTCCATATTATTAAGAAGTCAAAAAAATTCAAATTCAATTTCAAAATGACATTGATGGATAGAAACAAAACAATTGTGCATGTATTGACTTTTAATTGTATTATAATTAATGGATAATCATTTTATAGAAATAAACATGATGGATACTAAACCATGTTAAATAGTGGACTTACAGATGTGGTATAATAAATTCATTCATCTTATACAGAGGATATAAACCTAATTTAAATGAGTATTTCAAACTTTGGGATCAATAAAAAATTATGGAGATTAACTATAAATCAATATAATTGATGAGTTTTTCAAGGATAGTTGGCTGATAACTTAAGTGAAGTTAGAATCAAGGACTTGGGATTAATGAATGTGGATTTTAGAAAGGATGTGTATAAGTATAAACAATACATGATTTCTTTATAACTATTGTCAATAATTTATATCCCAGGTCTGTTAAACAGAATATGACCAGTTTTTATATTATATTCCAAAACCACTATAGGTTATGATGCCAATTGAACTAAGGATAACCCTTTCATTGGGGCATCAAAATAATTTCACAGTGGTCTCAACATGGATGAGGAATTTTATGTTAGTGGAAACTAAAATTAGGGGATTTGGTACTCGATATAGTTGTAAAATCCTTTCAAATATTAATGAATAAAAGGATATTTCAATAATAAAGTTAATATTTTTTTAATATAAATAGTGTTAGAAAGTAGTATTATTTTTTTCATACACCATTTTCATAACATAAATATAATATTCAAACACATCTATACATAAGTCTTCCTCAATATATTGATTTCCCCAATCTAGTGAAAATAGTTTTTTAATTGCATGATACTCCCAATCCTAAGGAAAAACATTTTTCTACATATGTTGATGAAACTAATCATGAAGAAAAAAATATTAGAAATGATGAAACTGGGGAATTGGTATATTAATAACAACCTTTGTATAAGAAAAATATTCCCTTCATATCATTACAATCTGGAGAAAAAATTATTATGGAAAGAAGAAAAGTCATAAAATATAAAGTGAATAAAATGCTCATAGACAACCTATAAACTCAAACTGAACCATATTAATTAGTAACATTGGGGTACCCACATGAATACACAATATTATTGATATATATATGTGGCATAGATATTTTCCTATGATTAAGACACTATCTTTGGAAGATATTATATTAATAATATGATATAATATACCTATTTAAAAAAATTAAAATAATGAAACATTGAATTACACTTCATTATCCCCTTCTATGTGAATTTATATTAGATAAATATCAAATGTTATTTTTATTATTACTCACTGGAATGTCATTTAGAGACACTCAATAAATTATTATAAAGAATCATCTTAGAGATGATAAATGTAAAGTAAAATCCCTCCCACCGTAGATATATACCCACATGATTGACCAAGAAACATGGAAATATTTTATTTTACATCATAACGAGTAATAATTTTACTTATATTATGATTTTTAATATATTACATTGAAATATTTGAATTGATATCATTATTTTATAATTTTTAATTAACAAATCGAAACATTAGTGATGAAAATAAGCAATTTGATTCAAACCCAAGATAAACCTACCGTAAATTAAGGATGGGGAATGATTCACTTGAAAAAATTGGTATGTATTTTAAATATAAATTAATAAATATATGTTCCATGAAATAATAAATTATAATGTTTTTTTGTTTCATGTACATTTATTATCAAAATCCAAATTCCCTTCCATCCCTTTCCATTTTCTATAGAAGGAGGCTCAGTTAAATTAAGATGGAATAAAAGTTAATGAAAACACACAAATATTATGAGAATATTATGTAATTATGATATATTAAAAATATTTTCTACTTTAAATTTGTATTACATAAAACTACTACTTTTTTCCAAAATATTTACCCAGTTTAGATAAACGTATTTATAGAATCATTAACAAATGAAGGAATTCTTTCAATTGAAATCAAGCATCCAGAACATTATAGATGACTTAGAGATATATGTTTTATAGTGATTCCTCATCCATATTTTGAGAAATGAAATGCATAAGGAGATAAAGATAAAAAAACCTGACATGCAATAATGGATAAATGTTTTACAAGAAAAAAATAGATTTTTGAGTTCTTAAAGAATGGAATGAGAAGGAATCAAAGGGAATAAAAATCATAAAAATAACCAAAACATGAAGATCCACCCCACATGTCTAAATTAGTGGAAATAAATTTATAAAACCCCATAATGATAATGTATTAAATGACTAAATGATATTAATCATGTAAAATAGGTGAACCCATATTTTCTGTAGCCTACATAATTAGAAATCCATTGTACATCATTTTTTGCTTGATTTTGTTATATGGATGGGTGTTATTATACGAATTTTCCTAGGATGTGTGTGAGTGAGGAAAAGGTACACTAAAATAACAGGCCTTGGACTATGGGAAAATCCATTAGTCTGAAGACTCATTCAAGAACATGGGTCATCCCCAGGGATGAGACCACATGACTATATGGAAACTGTTTGTACCAAGAAAGATAGGACCCGACGACCATGTTAAAGCGGCGTGATTATGATTTCAAGATGGCCCGTTTAGGAATCCATACATAATTTTGGTTTCAATGACTGGGTTGAGATAGAGTGTCCATAATGAGGATGTTTTTCTCTAAATGGGGCTAAATGTATCACCTCAGAATGAAAATGTGTTAAATTACTAAATAATATTACTCATGTCAACAAGGTGTAACTTTGTTTTTTGGGGGATACCTAATTATAAATCCACTGTTAAGTGTGTGTTTATTGGACTAGTGATTAAGATGGGAGATATTTTTGGAAGTTTTCAAGGGTGTGTGCGCATGGGGAAAAGGAACACTGAAAGAAAACGTATTGGCCTATTGGGACATTCATTAGTTTGATGATCTATTCTGGCATGTGGGTGGGCACCATGGATAGGACCAAGTGTCTTCATGACAACTAGTGGCACCTGGAAGGCTATGACTTGATAACCATCTTATGTTGGGGTGTCTATGCTGTTAGTAGGGCCTGGTTGTTACACAATTCTGCATAGAGGTCTTCTTATCCAAATGTCTTATATTTTTTCATTACTAATACTGGAAAACATAAATCATCCTGACATTAATTCCATTCATGTAGTAATATTCTAGAGGTTTAAATTGATTGTGATTTATATCTATCTCCACCCACCCATCACCTAATTGTGAGTGGCATAATATTTAATATCCATGGACATATTATATTTAAAAAAACTTCTAAAAGATCATGCGATAGACTAGGATTCATATATATGATTATATTGCCCCGAGATATACACTAAACTTTATTGTTTACATGCTCACATGGATGAACATATTTTTGGATCTTTAATAGAATGGAAATTTCTTTATTTTTACAAAAATACATTTTAACCAAGGAATTTTTTACCAATAGATATAATGAATAATAAATATACATTTTAATCAAAATAATATAAATGATCAACAAATCAACAAAAATACATCTAGAGAGTTCCTTTACCCCTCCAACAGAACTACTACATTTACTAATATTTCATGTTCATAAAGATATATATTTCAATGATTTCAATACAACCATCACTGATTTTGAGGCAGAAAATGCATGGACAAAGAATTAAAAAATATATTATTCTTGAGAATGTAGATGAAATAATAAATCATGGATGTATGGGAATATCAATTTTAAATGTGTATTGGTGGTGGATTCTAATAACCATTTTTTCCAATAGTTTATCTAATAAGCTAATTATATTTAAATAATATTCCTATTTTTTCATATAAATTATTACTATGTGAATGGAAAACCTGATGAAAAAATATTTGGAATAATTAGTACTCACATATTTTCTACACAAACATAATCATTTGAATAAGATTAATATATATAAATACTATACTGATAGGCTGCAATACTTGAAATGAATCATTAAGATGGAAAATCACTTCATTAAACCCATGATGTGTGGGTATAACTCTACAATAAAATGATTTAAAATGTATTTTCATTTATTTCAATGTTTGTTTCTTTTTTGTTTTTTGAGGAGTAGATATTTCTCAATAAAATCAATTTAGATACTCCAAATATTTATTTTTTTGATTCTATGCATGGATTACCAAAAAAATATACCATACATTGTAAGGACCCGACCACAGTTGCCTGGAGCCAGTGACTTATTGGCATAAAAACAAGGAATAAGCATCCCGTAGGACCTAGTAGTTTAGAATTATTGGAAACAAGATACATATTTAAGTTTATCATTACACCATGAAGGAAAAAACAACACTAAATTTATTCCTCTACAAACATTCTTGAGTCCTAGATTACTCTTACAAGTCATTCATAATTTACTTCTTCATGCCCTATGGAAATAAAACAAAAGAAAGGGGTGAGATCAAACTCTCAGTAAGAGTAATCAATATAGTTTAAGATATTATAGACATTATATGTAGTGAATAATTGAAATCACATTCCTTTAAAAATAAATTTGAACAATGAATTGTCAGAATATGATCTGAGTTAATATTGAGATAATATAACATAATCTTGGGTATTAAACTAGTCAAATAACCACATGAACATTCAATTACTAGCTTCATAATGAGGTAAGTGCATATGCAGAATATTATGAAACATTTTTTCAAATCCTCGTCCAAGACTTCTAACGATTCAGGCCTCGACCAAAATCCATATAACACATTGGGAAAAGCCTCGGCCATTTGCAAGTCTATTTGCATCATGAGACCTACTGATGCATCGAGGGGAAATAGTGGGCCACACCCATCACATAATAATTCCAATTCATTCCTCATTTAAGTGGAGATAAACATAAACAACATATACATTCATATTGAAACAATCATATGAAATATAACTAACATTCCCCAATCATTAAACATAAAACTCTAACCATTTCAAGTAATATAGTGAATGGTTTTAGGATAGATCATCCACTATAAAGGTATTAATAAACCATTAATTCATGTATGGTATATTAAAACATAAAATAACAAACCATATAATACAATAGAATCATCAAGAGTGTTTAATCTGATGAAAATACTCTTATAAAATCATTATGCAATTCTTGAGATTAATACTCTATTATTTTGAAAAGAAGAGTTCTATTGGAAAAATATTTGAATAAAACCATAAGTGAAGTAATATTGTATATTCATAATCAAATGAGTGATTTTATAAAGATAAAGGTTTTCAAAAACATATTATATATCACCCTTGAAAATAGATAAGAATTTGAGAACTTCCCATGAATCAGGCTCATATTTTGGAATCAATTTTGAATGTTACATTTTAAATGTTTAACTATCCACAAAATAATGATGGGTTCTAGTTGATAAACATATATTGGACACTCACAAATTTTAATGAGTATTAACTAATAATATACAATAATTTCATTGAGGTAATTAGACAATAAAATTAACCCGAATGAAAACAAAAGTTCGGGTGACAAAACCATTACCTTAACTCCGAACATGTTCCGATCATGTACTTAAGCTCCTGGAATATGAAATTATACTTATTAATAAATTATTTAAGAACATATTATAAATTTATTTAGTTTATAATAATCCTGGTTAGTTCATTTATGTCTTTATTGATAAGTTATTGTATTGAATTTCGTCGTTCTGGAGTGTTCATTTTCTTTATTTTCATACTCAGTTCACTTGTTTTTATGTATGTGGAAGGGATTTAGATCTCCAGAATTGAAATTATACATTATTTATGAAAATAAATAGGTGTTATTGGTAATTTATATAACCTGGTTATATATAATGAGGATGAATTATTTTATTTAACTTTAATGAAAATTGTTTCGGTTAATTTGTTGTTTTTGATTACAATGAAAACATCTTTCTTTATATCTTAACACCATTTGTACAAAGGTATGACATAATCATAAATAGGTTATATTAAATATATTATAATCTGGTTCAACCATAACAAGAATGGTTTTATTATGATAATTGAGAATGATAATAGAAATCGAAAGTCCATTGTCCTTGAATGTTGAAAATTGACACATCTCAGATGGTGTTCTTGCTACTAATATAAAAGAAGGTAAAAGGGAGAGATGATGATAACATATTCAACTATCACAAAAAATTTATAGTACATAAAAGGTACTAGATTAATCACAGAAATTGGATAGGAAGAGTTAATAGAAAAATAACTCAAATGAACATGAAATTAAAGAAAAAGAATTGGAAAGAGGAGTTTACCTCTTGAACAAAACACCATTGAGTGCCTTCATAAGGGAGAGGTTTTGGTCTTTTAATGATACCTCGCCTTGATAGACGTGGGGCAAAAGGTTGGGAAGGTTTTTGGAAAGAATTTGGAGAAGGCACAAGGAATGAGAGGAGTGAAGAGAAGAGGGAGTGAAAGGGGGTTTTTATAGTAGAGGAAAGAAGGGATTTCTTAATATAAAATACATTAATTTATTATTTACCCACAAGACAAGGAATATTGATTATTCTATGACCATGAATAGTAATTTTATCATGTAAACTAGAACCAATTGGGAATACATCAGTAGAACTACATGCATGATGCAATAATTGGGTTATTTAGCTTATTTTGTAAATTATGATGTTTCACTATTCATAAAAAAATCAAAGTTTTTAGAAAATTCCCAAAATTTTACCCCACTGATTTTTTGACGTGTAGAATTCGAAAATGTAGTCCATTTTTCAAAAATAATTTTTTAAATATTATTAATTTAAAATTTAAATAAAATCATAATTTATTCTAAAAACAATAGTTTTAAAACATTTGTTTACTTATTCTAAGGCATAGGTATGTCGTACTAACAATTGAATATTATTTATATACTATTATAGTTAGAGTTACTTTTCATTAGTGTATATCACTATTCATAAGGGTATGTTACTATTCATAAGGGTAGGTTACTATTCGCAAAAAATTAGTTTTTTCTTATTAGACTCCAAATAACCTACTGATCGCAACTATGTATGTCATATTTTTTAAATTTATATCACAGAAGTGAAAAAATTATGTTTTAAGTGCCACATAGAACATAGAAGTTAATTATTTTGTGATTTCATGTGATTATAACATGTTTATAAGAAATAAATTTCCATTGATAAAATATTTGGTTGTTACATTCTCCCCTCCTTAAAATAATTTCACCCTATAAATTTCATTGTACAATCTTGGCCAAGAATAGGTGGGGGTAATTTTTCTTCATTTATTCTTCCATTTCCCAAGTTTCCTCTTTGTACTTATGGTTTCACCATAGTACCTTGACCTGATGAATAGTCTTGCTATGTAGAAATTTTCTTCTACGATCAAAAATTTTCACTGGCTTCTGCTCATAAAAAAGATCATCCTCCAACTATACCACCTCTAAAGATAGTACATGTGAAGGATCTGGTATGTACTTCTTTAAGAAGGATACATGAAAGACATCATGTACATTAGACATGGTAGGTGGAAGTGCCAGTCGATAGTCCACAGTTTCGAATCGATCAAAACTCTCAAGGGGGCCGATATACCAAGGAAAAAGCATTCATTTCATCCCAAACCACATGACCTTTTTCCTTAGAGATATGTGTAGAAATACCAGGTCTCTAACATTGAACTCAAGGCATTGTCTACGGTTATCCGCTTAACTCTTTTGTCATCTTTGGGCTGCCATGATATGTTGCTGAATGGTTTTCACCTTCTCCGTTATTTCTTCAACCAATTCAGGTCCTATAAGCTTTCACTCACCGACTTCATCCCAACACACAGATGTTCTACACCATTTCCCATAAAGGGATTCATATGGTTCCATTTGGATACTTGAGTGGAAACTGTTGTTGTAGTAGAATTCAACCATTGGAAGATTTTGGTTTCCATTCTCCATTAAATTCCATAGAACATGCTCTTAACATGTCTTCCACTGTCTGAATAGTCCGCTCAGATTGGTCGTCAGTTTTTGGATGATAGGCCGTACTAAAATTCATGTTTGTTCTTAAATCATGTTAGATAATTCTCCAGAACCTCGAGGTGAATCTAGTATCATGGTCGGATGCAATAGAGGGTGGTACTCTATGCAACCTTACCACTTCTTTGATGTAAATCCATTCTGTTTGATCCAATGGGAAGTCCTCTTGAATCGCGATGAAGTGAGCTGTGTTTATAAGACGATCCACAATTACCCATATAGCATTGTTTCATCTAGATGTTTTTGGGATTCTAGGGATAAAGTCCATGGTAATGTTCTCATAATTCCATGATGGTATGGGTAGTGGTTGCATCATCACCTTAGACTTTTTCATATCAGCCTTCACTTTTTGACATACCAGGCACTTAGATGTATATTCAGAAATCTCCATTTTCATATTGTCCCACCAAATTTTTTCTTGGATATCGCAATACATATTTGTGCTACTAGGATGTATAGAGAAATTATGTATATGATCATCATCCAATAGTTCTCTCTTTAGCTCAGGAATAGCAGGAACACAAAGCCTCTTCCCAAATTTCAAAATACCACCTTCATCTGCGAAGTCAGTCAACATACCATCATTTATTGTTTTAATTTAATTTTGAAACACCTCATCATCAACCTGATATCTTTTTATCCTCTCCAGTAAATATGTTTGGGAAACCATTTGAAAAAATAGTGATGTGATACCTTTCTTTATAATTCTCATATCCATATTTACAAGATCCATGAATATAATATCCCTCTCAACTCTAAACTTGTTCAGAATTCCATGGTCCTTTCTACTAAAAACATATGTTACCTTATTTGCGTTCCCATAGAGGAAGTGTATTGGGCAATCATAATATTTAAGTAGCTCAATCCACCTCCTTTGTCTCATGTTGAGTTATTTATGTGAAAATATATACTTCAAACTCTTATGATTTGTATATATCTCACATTTTTCTCCATAGAGGTAATGTCTCCAAATCATCAGAGAAAATATTACCACTGCTTACTCAAGATCATGAGTTGGATAGTTTTGTTCATTATTTTTAGCTTCCTAGATTCATAGGAAATCACTCGACAATTCTGTATAAGGACACAACCATGTACTTTCTTGATGCATCACTATAGATCGGAAACCCATCATTCCATTATGGTAGGGTTTGGATAATAGAATTTACTAACCTCCTTTTCAATTCTTTAAAACATTATTCACATTCCTTTGTCCATATGAAATTAAATATTTTTCTTTTGAGATTGTTCATTAGGATGGGTGAACGGGTGAACTTATGAACGAAATGCCGATAATAACCTGCTAGACCAATAAAACTGTGCATGTCAGGTGTGTTCGTTGGAGTAGTGTATTCTTGAATAGCCTTTGTCTTAGGAGGTTCTATAGATATTAAATCCTTAGAGGCAATGTGGAACAAAAATTAGACTTATTGGACCCAAAAATCACACTTTCTAAACATCCCATATAATTTATTTCTTCTAAGGGTCATTAGAATAGCGTGAAAATAATTTTCATGATCATAGTGGATTTTGGAGTTTACTTGGATATCATTTATAAACACCACTATAAATTCATCACAATATTCCTTGAAGACTCTATTCTTGAGATCCATGAAAATAGATGGTGCATTAGTTAGTCCAAAAGGCATTTCTATAAAATCATAATGATCGTACCTGGTTTGAAATGCCATTTTTAGAATGTCATCTTTCCTCACAAGAAACTGAGGATATCCAGATCGTAGATCAATCTTCGGAAAATATTGGGATCCATGATGTTGATCAAATAAATCCTCAATTCTTGGTAGAGGATACTTATTATTTATTGTAATAGCATATATTTCCATGTAATCAATGCACAACATCATGGATCCATCTTTCTTCTTGAAAAAGAAGATATGGGATCTCCATGGGGAAACAATAGGTCGAATAAATCCTTTATCACTCAATTCCTCTAGTAGCTTATTTAGTTCCATTAACTCCATAGTGGACATTCTATAATGGGTCTTTGATATGGGAAATTAACTAGAAATTAAGTCAATGGAAAATTCAATTTCCTTCTCTGGAGGATGTCCAAGTAAATCCTTAAGAAAGACATCAATATATTCTTTCACAATAGGTAAATATTCTATTTAAACATTATTTTCCTCACCCATAGTTATTTCATTCTCTTACACTCCAACAATTGAATTTAGTTGTGAAAATGGGGGTTGATATAGATGATAATCAAATGGAGTGGTTTCTCCTCTAAAGATAAGGGATTTTACAGCATTCTAAAAGATTGTTACTTCCTTCCTCTTGTAATAGATCTTCGCATCATAAATTGATAGTCAATTCATATCGAGAATTACATCATAGTTAACCATTGGTATGATGATAAGGTTAGAAACTAAAGCATTTTAATGTTTCACAAGGGGGACTAATTGACATGCCTTTGTTTCAATGATACATCCACTAGGAGTTTTGACTGATAACTCATTTATTAAATCAAATTGGAAATATCAAATTTTCTTGACAAACTAGGAAGATATAAATGACAGCGATGATCCAGAATCAAATAAAGTATTGGCTAAATTTGAGGAAATGATTAATGTACCTTCCAGCATATCATTAGGAACTTCAATGTCAGTAGTAGTGATCACATAAGATTTTCCCTTCACCCAGGGCCTTTTCTGTGGCATGTTTCCTTGACACATTGGACAATCATTAAAATACTATCTCATCTCCCGAAAATTATATCATTGAACACAAATGGATTCTTTCATCCCCTTGAAATCACCAGAAAGATGGCCTTTCTGACCAAATTTGTAGCATAATACTTTTCCCTTTAAGAACACACCATGGTGTTTCCTTCCACAATTATCACAGGGTGAAAATTCAACTCTTCCCTTCTTCACTATTTCTTTATTTCCATTCCCAGAGTTTTAAGTACCCCTCTTCATTTCTTGATTTCCCTTAAAGTTATAAGTCTTAGAGAATTCTTTTTCTGTCTTGATAGCTCATGAAACTATATCCTAATAAGTTGAAAAACTTTGGGATACCAGTTCCTTCCTGAGGAATGGATTTAGTCCATCAAAGAATCGATTAATTTTTCTCCTTGTATTTCATATATAGTCCACATCATTTCTTGCTAACCTTGTGAAGTTGGATTCATACTAAGAATCATTTTCATCATCTTTCTGCCTCAGATTCAATAATTTCCTCTCTATATCTACTCTATATTTTGTGAGGAAAGTATTTATATAGGAGGATTTCTTTAAAATCTATCCATTCCATGTCTTCTATTTCACCCTCCTCCATTATGTTTTGGAATAATGACCTCCACTAATCTGCATCTCCCGATAGCCAATAAAATGGAATTACAACCTTCTCTCATACATTACATCCCAAAGCAAGAAATATCTTCTAGAGAGAACTTATCAAATACTCAGCTAAAAATGGGTTTGAAGTCCCATTGAATGATAGAGGCTGTTGTCGCATAATGCGATCTAGCATAGCTCCTCCACGTGGTGGATCCAGATGCTCTATATGGGTTAGGTTATTATTCATAACATGAGTATGTTTTCCTAGTATAGTTATGAATCGCGAAACACTCATCCCCGCACCAGATCAAACATCAATATTTTGCATTGGAGTAAAATCCCAACAGGGGACATGTGCATTCGTGTGGTTTCCATTCCTTCCACTAGGCAGCATTTCTAAATAATGGCATACAATATATTAGGTTATGGATCCAAAATTATAATCTCAATGAAGAAAAATACTAAGAATAAATTGAAATTATACACATATCTAATCTCTTAATCATAACCATGGTATCTTTGAGGAAAAATTTACATTTAAATACTTTATAATGGATTTTAAAGAAAACATTAATTATCCTAAGCATATCCCCCGAGAGTGTCATAAATAAGAGTGCATCAAGGCCCGTTTTCATATACTAGGATACCCCAGGTTAGGCCCGAAACTCTTTGTCAGAGCATTCAGTCCTAGTAATATCTGTGCCAGAGCCACCTCTACATACTCGTATCCAAACAAGGATGTATTGCTTTAATGATCCACATAATCTATTCCTTACCAAAATAGCAGGATATTCTTTCAAGTTTATCCTCAAAGACTATCTTAGGGACTCTTCCCAAATCTACATTTCTATGTTTTCTTCTAAACTTATTTGATACCAACTAAAGGACCCAACCCCAGTTGCCCAGAGTTGGTGCCTTATTGGAATACAAACAAGGAATAAGAATCCCAGAGGGCCGAGTAGTTTAGTATTATTGGAAAAAAGATACATACATAAGTTTATCATTACATCATGAAGGGAGAAACAACACTAATGTTATTCCACTATAATCTTCCATGACTACTAGATTATACTTTCAAGTCATTCAAAATTTACTTCATAGTGCCTGGTGGAAATGAAACATAAGAAAGGGATGTGATAAAATGATTAGTAAGAGTAAGAAATATAGCAAATGATAATATAGACATCAGACATGGTGAATAATTGAGAGAACATGGCCTTAAAAATAAATATGGAAATAGAATTTCCGAAATATGAGATGAATAAATATTTTCATAATATATCATAATCATGGGTATTCTACTACTCAAATAACCACATGAACATTGAATTACATTCTTAATTATGATGTAAGTGCATATGTCAGACATTCTGAATCATTTTTTCAAGGCCTCGGCCAAGACGTCTAATGATTAAGTCCTCGGCCAATATCCATATATCACATTGGGAAAGGCCTCGTCCAATTCCACGTCTATTTGTCTCATGAGTACAATCAATGCATCGTGGGGATATAGTTGGCCCCACCCATCACATAATAAGTTCAATGCATTCCTCATATGAACAGGGATAAACATAAACAACATATACATTCATATTGAAACTATCATATGAAATGTAACTAACTTTCCCCAATCACAAAACATAAAACTCTAACCATTATGAGTAATATGTTGAATGGTTTTAGGATAGATCATCCATAATAAAGGTAGTCATAATCCACTAAATAAAGTTATGTAGATTACAAAATAAATTTTTAAACCCAATAATACAAAACAATCAACAAGAGTGTTGAATCAGATGAAAATACTCTTATAAAATCATTAAGCAATACTTGAGATAAATACACTAATATTCTGAAAAAGAAGAGTTCTTTTGGAAAAGTATTTGTATAAAACCAGAAGTGAAGTAAGATTGTATATTAATAATAAAATGACTGATTTTATAAAGATAATGGTTTCCAAAAATATATTATATAGTTCCCTTGAACATAGATAAGAATTTGAGATCTTCCCTTGAATCAGGTTTGAATTTTTGAAACAATTTTGAAGGTTATTTTTAAAATGTGTAACTATCCAAAAAATAAGGATGGGTTCTAGTTGGTAAAAATATATAGAACAATCACACATATTTATGAGGATTAAATAATAATATAAACGAATTTCATTGAGGAAAATAGACAATAAAAGTAATCCGAATGAAAACAGATGTTCGGGGGAGAAAACCATTACCTTAACTCCAAACATGTTTTTCTCTTGTACTTAAGCTCCTGGAATATGAAATTATAATTATTAATAACTTATTTCTGAACATATTAGGAATTTATTTTGTTTATCATAATTCATGTTAGTTTATTTATGTATTTATTGAAAATTTATTGTCTTGAATTCTGTCCTTCCAGAGTATTCATTTTTTTTATTTTCATATTCGGTTCACTCGTTTTTAAGTTTGTGGAATGGATGTAAATATCCAGAATTGAAATTATATATTATTTATGAACAAAAATAGGTGTTTTTGGTAAATTCTATTACTTGGTTACATGGAATGAGGATGAATTATTATATATAACTTTAATTATAGTTGTTTTGGTTAATTTTTGGGTTTTGATAACAACGTACTCGTTTTTCTTAATAACCTCATACCATTTGTACAATGGTATTAAAGAATATTACATAGGTTATATTAAAAATATAATAATCTGGTTCAACCACAAAAATAATGGTTTCATGTCCATAATTTAGAATGATAATAGAAATCTAACGTCCATCGTCCTTGAATGTGGAAAATTGATACATCTCGGATGGTGTTCTTGCTACTGAAATAAAAGAAGGTAAAAGAGAGAGGTGATGATAAATTATTCCCCTATCATGAAAACATTCAAGTACATATAAGGTATTGGATTCATCTCAACTTTTGTATATGGATAGGTAATATAAAAAAACAATTGAACATGAAAATAAAGACAAAGAATTGAAAAGAGGAGTTTACCTCTTGAACGAAACTTCCTTGAGAGCCTCATTAAGGGAGAGGTTTTGGTCTTTTTATGAGACCAAGGCTTTCTGAAAATGGGAGAGGAGGTTGGGATGGTATTTGGAAAGAATTTAGAGAAGAAAAAAATCTTGATAAGAGTGAAGAGAACATGGAGTGAAAAGGAGCTTTTATAGTGGAGAAGATAGGGAATTTCATAATATAAAATTCATTAATTTATTATTTCCCCACAGCACAAGGAATAATGAGTATTCCATGACCATGAATAGTAATTTAGTCATGTGAACCCGAACCAATTGGTCTTACATCCGTAGAACACCATGAATGACTCTATAATTATCTCATTTATCTTATTTTTTAAATTATGGTGTTTCACTATTCATCTAAAATTCATGTTTTTTAGAAAAATCCCGAAAATTTACCCCAACCATTATTTGATGTGTAGAATTTGAAAATGAGTTCCTTATTTCAAAAAACAAATTTCTAAATATTATTAATTTTATATTTAAATAAAATAATAATTTATTAAAAAAACATTTTTAAAACATTTTTTTACTTATTTTAAAGTATAGGTATGTCGTACATACACCTGAATATTATTTAAATACTATTATAGGTAAGGTTACTATTTATTAGGGTATATAACTATTCATAAGGGTATGTTAATATTAATAAGGGTAGGTTACTATTCACCAAAAATTATGTTTTTCTTATTAGACTCCAAATAACTTATTGATCGCAAATTTCTATGCAAATTTTTTTTAAATTTATATCATAGAAGTGACAAATTTATGTTTTAAGGGTCACATTGCACTTAGTAGTTAATTATATTGTGATTTCATGTGATTATAAAATATTTATAAGTAATTTCCATTAAAAACATTGGGTTGTTACATATATGATGATTTTTATAAACATTCAATACACTACATTAAACATATTAGAAACAATCTTCATGTTGTAAATTTATATTATGAATTAAATTAAATTTCATTATGATATACTCGTTATAAAATATCATCACATTTTGGTTATGAGGACGTCCCATGAGAATAAAAATCCTATATTATTTGACAAATGGATAATTATTAGATTATTTATAATAATATTTCTATACCAAAACAAATATCAAAAAATAATATATTTTTCTCATTGTTTCTATAGTGTATAACAAAATAATAGCAAAGATTGTAGTTATTAAATTTATAATTTTTTGAAAGATATTATATTCCATCAAAAAACTTGTATCCCTAGAGTGGTATTTATAGTGATAAGTATAATTTAATTTAAAATATATTTTTAGCTTTTTCCTATTTATAGTTTTCCCGTACTGCCACGAATATTTATACTCCATGTATTTAAAATAGTAAATACATTTTTTATAAAAATGTGGGTAGAATGGACAATGTTATATTTTATTCTAACATCATTATGAGGTGATTTCCTTCTACATATATAGTTGAATTTTTTCCTCATTTAATATTATACTTTTTTTAGTTCTTTTTATGATCTTTTGTATCTGGTGATTAATTATTTAATCTTCCTAAGGATCGTAAATTCATGCCTTTTTCAATAAATGATTTTTATCCAAACATTTTTATCTCTATAAAGTTAATAAAATACTTTCAGAAAAATAAACTCTTGATTTTTTTTGATAATGAGGATTCACTCATAGTCTATTTGTTTTCTTCTTAGAGATATTGTTTAATTACTTTATCTTTTTATGTTCATTAGTTTGTGTTTTCAATGAACAAATTACTAAAAGTTTGTGTTTTTATTTTAAAAATAACATTTTAGTTAAATACATTTGTCACTCATTGAAAAATGATCATACCAACTCGTATTATTGGATAAATTAAGAAAATTAACCATAATTAATTGGTGATATTTTGGAATGGGTTTCACATAAACCAAAGACATCTTGTACTTTGTATGACTCAATGTGTATGTATTATGTTTAAATTATACATTTTAGGTCAAATCACACATCAATCACTGTAATCCATGATAACAAACATTTATAGTCTTAATTACTTAGGAAAGTGGTTCATTTATCTAGCCAACCATACCCAGATATCCTAGAGTGGGTGTCTACTACAAAAGAAATTGGCATGATCATAAGGAATCCATCCTTAAAGGAGTGATCTATTTAGAATTCTTGGTAAACCAGATATATAAATTAGTATTGTATTACAAATGAATACATTGATTAGAACATAATTTTTTTTCTTCTTTATAAATTAATAACATTGAGGATAACTCTAATCCATCTAGTAAATAATTTTATATCTTTCATAGTAAGAATATTGGATTCATGGGGAAAGAAACATAATAAGGGTGGGATCTAATGCTAAGTAAAGTAAAAATAGAGAAGATGTAAAAAAAATCAATGAGAGTAGTCCGTATGGAAAAGTAAATAACTGAACACACATACCATGTAATAATTAAACTGAATATGAGAATGTAAGAAATAGAGAAAGGTAATAGCTGGAAACACATGCAATTCAAATAAATCGATAAGCTAAAATAAATATTGAAATGTATGAAACTAAGACACATGACATTAATCAATGAAAAAAATGAAATGTATCCATAGATATATCGACACAAAATATCATGGATGAATAATAACTGTAACTAATATGAGTGTAATTCTTTCTCAATGGATTTCATGACTAAGGCACATGATGATCTATTACATTCTTGATCAACTCTCCAGATAGTTTAAATCTACAGATCTATCCTCCATTTAATTTGTGCAACCATTTTTTAGGAGAACCTTTCAATGCATAAAGGAGATATATAATGTCTCTGATCCACCTGTCATTTCATGTCCATGGAATTCCACATATTGAGTAATCAAAATAAATAACATGCCTTATCAAATAACTGTATTGTATGAGTAATACAGATTTCTCAAATTATTATCAAAGTAAATACCATTTGAAAAATGGTATAAATTTTACGAAATAATAACATCCATTGAATGATAATGTAGATATTCAAGTAAATTTATAATGAGTAATTATTACAATAAAGTTATTTCTTTAAGGGAAATTGACAATCACAAAATGAAGTGATATTAAGAACATTTGAGGAGAATAGTCATCAAACATTCCAAAGTGTCCAATAGAACATTGAAACATTTAAATAATAATAACAAAATGTAATGAAATTTATTGAATCATATAATAGAAGGATTAATTAAATAATGTGTCAAAATGGGAAGTAGTTATGGTAAAAAAAATCTTATGTAGTGAATATGACATTAATCTCACAAATTTATAAATTGAGATGAAAATCCATTACGTTAACCTTCCTATAGTTGTGTGGATTTTAACCTCCTATAGAGTGGTAAATAAAATTGTTACTAACTAATACCATAAAAACAATAATGTTTATAATACTATATATTAACTTCTATTAATTTTTACTACCTGTTTGTTGACACTCTTTCATTATTTTTACTATTTCTGGTGTTAATTTCCTAGATTTCTCAAGTACATTTTGACTATTGATTTATTTTAATTATTAAATCTGTGATATTTTGAAAATATTTAGACTTAAATAAATGACTAAATTATATTATATGTTTTGTATATATGTATTTATAGTAGTCTGTAATATTTGGGGATTAGAAATGAAGTGCGCCATTCATTTAAACTATAATCCATACGTTCGCATGAACCATACTATCATTTCTTTGTCATATTAAAAGAATTTAAAACAAAATTATACATATGTTTATTATAATTTCTATTATTTTATATAAATTATACATTTTAAATTGTTTTATTAAAACCGTATTTTTAATGTTCCATTTATGGCATGAACGAGTCATATCGATTTGAGGGCGTAGTTTTCCACACTTCATCAAATGAAATTATCCTATTTATACATGTTTGAAGCATAATGGTATGATAAAAAAATAAAGAATAATAAATACATTATAAATGAAATATATATTATATATAAATATATCTCCCATCATAATGGCCACAATGATAGGTGGTAGGGGAAATTGAACAATCATCGTTTCGTGGTGCAGTAGTTCATCGTGCAGAGAAATTGTATGTCCATTACCCATTAGATTGATGTGTATATAAAAATAGGTTCAATAATTAGAATAAAATCATCCTAGTATATTTAGGATACTATTTTTTATGTAATAATATAATTATAAGAGTATAGGGATTGGAGAATTGAAATGAAACTAGAAATCATGAGAAAGGCATTACAACTTAATAAGGTAACTTCTCTTGGTTAGAACCAAAAGTAATCCATGGAAGGTATTATTACAAAATTAAATATTAAAGGTCCATGGGAGTGATTTTCTAATCCATTTTGGATGATATTGGATTTAAATAAGAGGTTTTATAGGTTTGAGGAATGGGTAGAGGTTGTGTCCTTCAATAGGGAAGGAAAAGGACTCACTTGGAATTCTTAAAAAGAAGTTAGGTGTTCACATGTTATTACCTATTAAAAATCATATAAAAACACCCAAAATCATTAATTTAAGTTTATGATCCGAAATAGTTCCATAAAAGGAGTTTTAGACAAGTTTCTAGGTCATTTGGGCCCTTAAACATTGGATTTCAGTCCATTTTTAATCATAATTACACCATAATCACTATAATTAATTTTAATGACATTCACTAATAATTTTAGTAAAAAATTATGTTAATATTATTAGACTAAAAATATTATATTTATTATAATGGTTTATTTTTTATTTTTAAAATTCAAATTATAAAAGCAGAAAAAATAGGATTAATGATAATATAGTAGAGAGACAGATTAACTGGTTCGAGTAGAAAATTGTTCACAAGATTGTTATGTTTTTTTATTAAATTTAAAATGTAAAATTGATTATAATGAACTAATTATACTAATATATGTATAATTGATACAATTTTAAATTAAATAAATTTATAATATATTTTAACATTCATAATTATTTAAATGAAAACACAATTTTTTACAAAAACACAGTATTTTTCACTATTCAATAAAAAATGATGTTTCTCAGAAAAATCCCAAAAATTAAACCTATTACAATTTTTAAATTATTGATTCAAAAATAATGTTTATTTTCACAAATTAAATTCATTAAAGTTTCAATGTTAATATTTAAAAATTATTTCTAATAAAAAGCGGTAAAAATGGTGTAATAAAAATATAGGTCTTTATGTGAAATATTGGGTTTACTCATATATTATGCATACCAAATCTATTGGATTAATATAAAAAATAATTTATCGAATTTGTAACATATTTATTACATTAATATAAATGAGTAATGGTATTTAATTTAATCTATTATGTTAAAATATCCTTGTGAACATAAAAATATTTTTCTATAAAAATATTCTTTTTATACTCAATTTGTTCTTACATTCACTTCTAATTAATTTTAAACCTATGAAATAATCGTATAATTTTATAAAAAATATATTTTCATAAGTTATTTTATTCTATTTATAACCACAAATATAACATCTAGGTTATATATTACTGTTTTATATAATAATTCTTTAATTATAGATTGTTTGTCGGTAAAACTTGATACTACGAATAGAGAAAACCATCAAAGAAGGTCACTTTTGTGTATAACACAAGCTATATAAGAAATACTATCTTTATTTGTAATGAAATAAAACTTGGTGTGGTGTGCATTTAAATACATACAATCTATTTTAAATAGAAAATATATTATAAATATCCAGATATTATATTACCTTACGAGCTTGGTGATGCGTGTTATAGACGCTATAAAATACAAAGATATTACATTAGTTTTCAGTGATTTCACATTATACCCACCTTATTTAAATTTCTTCCTTGAAATTTAAACTCAATAATGGTGATATATAGGTAGATACATCCTACATTGAAACCCCATATCTTGAGAAGGTTTCATAAGTCATCCTCTATAATGGAGATAATGGAATCTACAAAGGTCACATGAACTACAATGTAACTAGGTTTCTATGTAGGAGAAAATTAGTGGAAAGTAGAGATAAGTTCTTTTATGAAACCTATAAATATTTATAAAGAGGGAATGAGGTCATCAATCACAAAAAAAATTAATTGATTAAAGGAAAGTTGAGGGCCTCAAATTCATAAATATGTGATGATTTAGAAGACCAATGGTTCAATAGAAGTTATGGTATTTGGACAACATTTTATTAGGTAGTAATTTTCCTAATATTGGGTAATTAATTTAATAACCATGAATATAACGAAATATTCTTACTTTATAGGTTTCAATCTCATATAAACAATCCTAACTTTTGGTTTTACATCAATCAAATTATAATTCATCTCTTCACAATAAAAAATATAATTACCAAAAATAATTTTTTATGCCTGAAGCTCTAAAGAAAACATTTAAAGGATCATAAAACCTATAAAAGAGTTACAAGTATAAATATTTGTACTTAACTATCACCCAAAATAAATATTGTTAATAGATTAATTTATAATCCACAATAGTGTCACTGGTAGTTCATCATTAATATTTATTCATTAAATTATTTAACTAATTTTTTTTGAAAATTAACACGGACAACGCATATGTCAGTGGTTTTTGTGAAACCCTTATCATCCATTGGTCATGGGTTGGAGGCTCACGAACTTGCATGATTTTAATGGTTTTCACCCATCATATATATTTTCCATTTCTAAAACCAAATTAATATAACTTATAAAATTTAATATGATGGAAATAATTGAAATTAGTTTAATAAATACATATCAATTTAAAAATGGATTTCAATATAATCTCAATACAAAATACCTCATCCATTTTATTTCCACATAGTTCATTCCTTGGTCAAGGGTTTCTCTATAAAATCATTTGTTGTATTTCTAAAAAATGACACATTATCATCAATCTAAAACTACATATTTTTAACCTAGGTATCTAATTAGGTATACAAATAATTAGTAATGTTTTGTAAAGAAATTTTTTATTATCCTATGAATATCCCCCAAGAGTGTCAAACCAGGTGTGTAGTAAAGCCCGTTTTCGTGTACCAGGTTACCGTTAGTCAGGACCAAAACACCTTTTTGGAGTTGTTACTCCTAGGTACAACTATACTAGAACCACATCAACTTGTAGTATATAGCCAAGAATGTATTTCTATGAAGACCCAAATAAAATATAATTTATCAAAATTATAGTGTTTTCATCTATAGGTCATCAAATTCTACCTTAGGTTTATTTTTTCTATTCTAGATTATCCTAAATATAGTTCCCAATGTTTCTATTAAACCCTCATATGATACCAAATGTAGAAACCCATCCATAGATAGCCTAGTGATAGTGTCTGATACAAAATACATTGGAATTATTACAATGAACCAATACTTGAAGGATTGATCAGTCTAGTAGCATTGGTAACCAGATAGTGAAATGAGTACTATATTGAGAATGGATACAGTGATTACAATAATTTTTTTTAATTATTTCTAAATAAATAATTCTGAGGATAACTCTAATCCATCTTGTAAATCCAAGAATATATTTCATAGTAATAATCTTGGATTCATGGGGAAAGAAACATAATAAGGGTAAGATAAAATTCTCAGAAAGGGATAAATATCACGGAATAAATAATAAATCAATTAGAATAGTCAATTTATAAAGGTAAATAACTAAAAAAACATTCCATGTGATCAATAAACAAAATATAATAATGTAATATATATGTAAAGGTAATAAATTGAAACCGATTCCTTTCAAATAACTAGATAAGGAAAAATAAATATGGAAAAGTATGAAACTAAATGACATAACATTAATAAATGAACTGAAATGAAATCTATCCATAGATATATTAGAACAAAATATCATGTATGAAAAATATATAAAAATAATATGAGTGTAATGATTTCTAAATGAAAGTCACGTCTAAGGAATATGAGTTACTATTACTGTTAATATATATCTTCAAGATATTTTAAAAATATAGATATCTCCTCTGTTAAAATTACGCAACAGGTTTGTCTCATGAGAACCTATCGATGCATTGAGGATCTATATTTATTTTGGGATCCACCCATCATTTAATTTCACAATAATTACATATATTGAATAATAAAAATAAATAATATACCTTATCAAATAACTGTATTGGAAGAGAAATATTGATTTATCAAATACCTGTGAAAGTGAACACCATTTGGAAAATTATATACAGTTTAGGAAATAATAATATTATTTGAATGAGAAATTGGATATTCATGTAAATTTATAATGAAAAAAATATTATAATAATTTTATTTCTTTAATGTGAATTAACAATCAAAAAATGAAGTGAGATTATAAAAATTTGAGGAGAATAATCTTTAAACATTCAAAAGTGTCCCATAAAAAATTCAAACATTTAAATCATAATCACCAAAATGGAATGAAATTAAATTAATACTATAATATCATGATATAAAAAGGATTATTGATATAATATTTCATAATGGGTGGTCATTATGGCACACAAAATAAGTAAGTAGTGAATATGACATTAATCTCACAGATTTTAAAAGCGAGATGCAAATTTTTACCATTACCATCTTCTTGATTTGTGGTGTTTAACCTCATTTATAGTTGTTTAAAATATGTTAAAAACTAATTCCACTACCACTCTCATGTTTATAATAACATATATTAACTTCATACAACATTTTATTACCTTTTTGTTGACAATATGTCATTATTTTGACTATTTCAGGTGTTAATTGCCTAGTTTTCTCTAGTACATTTTGTATTTTTATTTTTTGTCCTTATTAAATATATCATGGTTTAATAAACTCAATAATTTAATACAATACTAAATTATGTTATATATTTAGTATATATGTATTTTTAGTAGTCTGTAACATTTAGAGATTAGAGATGAACTGCACCCGTTCATGTAGACGGTAGGTCATACGTATGCACAAACGCTACTTTCTATTCTTTGGTGTATTAATAGAATTAAAAAATAAATGGTACATATGTATTTAATAATTTATAGTATCATATATATATTATAAATGTTACATAGGTTAAATATAACAATTATTTTTACATTCCATGTATGCAATTAATGAGTCAAATCACTTTGAGGGGGTGGTAGTCCAGACTTCCTCAAAAGAAATAATCGTATTTATACGTGATGGAAGAATAATGGTATGATATAAATAAAATTTAAATAATTATTAATAAATTATAAGTGACATATAAATTATATATTAATATTTTTTCCATCATAATTTCCACCTTGAGAGGTGGTATGGGAAAATTGAACAATCATAATTTCATGAGGCAGTAGTTCCTCACACATAGAAACAATATTTTTGTTTCCCATTAGATGGAGGTGTTTGTGTTTTTTGGTTGAATAGTTTACATAAAAACATCCTATAATACTGAGGATACTGGTGTTGTTATGTAATAATATAATAATTAGATTATAGGGATTGGATATTGGAAACAAAACTGGAAATCACGAGAGAAGGTGTTACCTCTTAATTGGGAAACTTCTTTTGGTCTGAACCAAAAGGAATCCATGGAAGGTATTATGAAAAAAGGGAAGCATCTAGGTATAGGGTATGGATTCCGTTAGTCCATTTGGGAAGACCATGTCTAAACTTAAGAGGCTGTAGATGTGTGAGGAATGGGTGGAGGTGGTGGGCTTTTATAGGGAAGGAAGATGACTCACTTGGTATTCTTGAAAAGAAGTTATGTATGCATATGTTTTACCTAATAAAAGTAACAAAACCCCACAAAAACTCATAAATGGAAGTTTAATGGCCTATATAATTATGTAAAATTAGTTTTGGAAAAATATCTAGGTAATTTTAGCCCTTGAACATTGGGTTTTATTCCATTTTATGCTTAATTACACCTTAATAACTATAATTAATTTTAGTCACATTAACTTATAATTTTAATAAAAAATTATGTTTATCTTATAATGAAAAAAATAATATTTATTAATTTTTTTGGTGATGATTTTTAAAATTCAAATCACAGAAGAGGAAAAATTAAGATTAATTTTAATCTCACAGATAGACGAATTAACTACTTTTAGTACAAAAAGTTTGAAATAATGTTATATTTTTATATTCCAATTAAAAAGATAATTTCAATATAATAAAATTAAATGTATTAATATATTTATCATGATCCAATGTGACTTTAAATAAAATTTATAATATAATTTCACATAATAATTATTTAAACAAAAGGACAGTTTTTAACCAAAACACTGTACATTACACTATTCACTAAAAAATGTAGTTTGTTGAAAAAATACCAAAACATCATCCTAAGATAATTTTGAAATTATGAATTAAAAAATAAAGTTCATTTTATAAGATTAAATTAATAAAATTTTCAATATTAATATTTAAAATAGGATCTCTATTAAAAGGCGGTAAACATGCCTTAAAAAATATAGGTTTTTATGTGAAATATGGAGTTTGATCATATATTATGCATAAAAATCTATTAGATGAATACAAAAAATAATTTATTGAATATTTATCATATTTATTACCTTAATATCACAAAATTATGGTTATTAATTTAATATATTAGGGTCAAATAGATTTGTGAGCATAAAAATAGTTCTCAATACACATATTCATTAAATATTTAATTGGTTTTATATTCATTTCTAATTAATTTTAAACATATGAATTAATAATATATTATTCTAAACCATATATTTTCATAATTTAGTCAATAATATCCATTACTTCCAATATAATGTCTAGGTTATATATTATTTTATTAAATAATAATGCTTTAATTATAGATTGTTTCTCGGAAAGAATCGATATTGTATATAGAGAAATCCAATGAAGAAGGTCACTTTTCCATGTAAAAAAATATGTATAGAAAGGTATATCTTGAATCTAATGCTATAGAACTCGATCTTTCATGCATTTAAATACATAGAATCTATTTTAAATAGAAAATATATTATAAATTATCTGGATATAATATTTTATTTCGTGCTTGGTGACATTTTACATACACACTATCGAATACAAGTTTCTTACTTATGTTTTTTGGGCCATCAATATATCTTTTTTTTCTATATAATAAGTATTCACACATCAATATGACACATGGTGTGGCTGGTATGATTGAAATTATTTGTTTAAATTTAATAGTGATATGATAGTTAAAAGTACATATTAGTCACCAGAAACAAAGAAAATAGCCATTTATTATCTTTATATATTAGTAAAATGATCAATAATCCATTTGAGATGTGTAGGGATCAAACACATATGAACATAATACATGGTGTGGCTGGTATGATCGAAAGTGTGAGTTCTTATTTAAAATTTAAATTTTAGTTAAAAATATATATCACTAACATATAAATGAGAAAATGAACTCATATTTTCTTGATACATTAGGATGAAATTAAAAAAATAATATGTGAGATATTGGAATCGACCATGTATCATTTTGAAAAAAAAGTTTCTTGGTATGAAATGTAGTATGTTATTTCAGTTTCAAGGTCTATTTTAGTTTAAAACATGTGTCACACATTGAAAACAAATAAATCATACAAGAATGGACCTTATAATTTGGGAAAATTATCTATATGTATTATTTATCATGTTTGAATCAACCACACATCAATATAGCATGCATCGTATCATGTATAACTTGTAGTGTATGTTTTTTATTTAGAAATGAAATTTTAATAAAAAATGTGTATGGATCACTAAAAAATAGAGTAAACACACACTTATTATTTATATATTTTATTAAAATGTTATATAATTTATTTTCAAAATGTATTGATAAGAGACATATTAATCTCACAAGTGATGTGCTCAGTATAACTGAAAGTATATTTTTATGGATTAAAATTTTCTCTGTATACTAAAACATGCACCCCATTCTCAAAATTGAGAAAATATGATCGGATTACCATAATACAATAGGAATAAGATCCATATTCCATTTATTATATTTAATAATATATTGCATTTCAATCCAATACAATGTGTGTCCCATTATTATTGAATGTAGATTTAACGATTAAAATCAATATTTTAATTTATATAAAAAATCACATACTCAAAAGTAAGAAATCATTATCATATTATCATCATAATTTAGGAAAAATATCCGAAAATAATTTTGGATGTGTAGGAATAAACCTCAAATAAATAGGATAAATGATGTCCCCATTATAACTCAACATGGATATTCTCATTTAAAAATAAAAATTCTAGTTCAAAACATACACCAATTACTTAAAGAAATGGAAAAATTTAATATTTAGAACAATGATCCAAAATTCAATGTTGATGAATAAAAATTACTCATCCAACAGTCCAGTAGACGCAAGGGAAAATATGACTAAAATTGTATGTTTTTATATATAATTGAAATTTTAATAAAAAAACACTTCATATAATAAAAACTAAGAAAGAAAATTAGACTGGATTTATGTTTTTATAAATAAATCCTAATTCAATTTTAAGGTGTAAGAATTAATCACGTGTCAATCAGATACATAGTGTGACTAGTATGACTCAAAGTGCATGTTTTCCATTTAAAAGTGTCATATTTGATTAAAAAATGTGTCACTAAATAAAAAAAATGAAATCACACAAATATTTTCATGTTAAATATGGAAAATAATAAATATTTTATCAATGAAAAATAATAATCATTTGCACATCCATTTGGCATACGGTGTTCCCGGTATGGCTAAAATGTAATTTAATGATTTAAAGTCATCAATTTAGTAAGAAAAATACTTCACATACTCAAAAAAAAGAAAAATAAACTCATATTATATTGATACATTATTATAATGATCAATAAACAATTTTTACATGTATGAATTAGGTTCATGTAAATATGACACATTGTGAGTCCATTATGACTGCAAATGCATGTTTTCATTTTAGAAATGACATTTTAGTTCAAAACATGTGTCACTAACTAAAATAAAAACCATTTAGATTGTATTAATACACCTATAGAATGATACATATGACATTTTCGATTTGTAGTAATTGGATTCATCTCAATCTGAAACATTGTGTGACAAATATGGATCAATGTGTGTGTTTTGAATTTAAAAGTGACAAACATATTTCACCATTTAAGGACTTGTTTTTTTCAGACTGGAAATTTGAGAGGGATTTTGAATTTTTTATTTTACATTCTTATAAGTGGTAAAATTTTCATTTTTCTTAGGTAGATGACTTCAGATAAATTTTATGACCACCCTTTCAGTTCCATAATATAGTTTTTATCATTGGATGATAGTCTGGTGGTCTATTGAACCATTTCCATTTAGGTGGAATAATTAATAATTAATATATATTTAATTATAAATTAATTTATTTAAACACTTATTCATATATATATTTTGAATGGAGTATCGGATTGGGATTTTCCCTCCTCTCTTCAATTTGAAATAATGAGTTTTTCTTATGTTCGACATAATCTTCTGTTGGGCATCAAGATCTGGACCAAAACACTTTATTTTATATTTTCATTTCTTGTTTTTCTTTTTTTTCACCTCCACAATGGGTTCCCATGTACACCCCCACCCATTTTGTCCTCTTATTTCATGTGACCACAAGAGAAAGGGATATGGATAGAGAGAGAAATAAATAGTGTCTGTGGGATAAGTATGGACAAACTAACATGGAACTCAATAGAATTCGAATCATCATGTGGTAGATATGGATTTTGGAAACGTGAAAATCATCATAGGTTTCCTCCCAATGGTATTCCATGTTTATATTAAACTATAAATCCTTATATATTTACCATTTAAAAGCTATAAAATCCTATTATCACTACTAAGAACACCTCTAGGGTCAATTTATAGAAATTGAGAATAAAAATAAGGGGTAGGGATGATTTGTGTGGTTTCATATTTAGAAATATTCATCAGATGACTTTTAGTTCATGTAAAAAACTCCAAGTGTTATTCCTATTATTGTAGGATGATGTTTTAGAAGTATACAACTTTTATAGGTTATACAGGTCATTTATTGGGACTATTCCATGTGACAGAGTACCCGACCAGATTTCCCAAGTAGAGGAACAAGACCATGTAGTTCACACATTATAACCCCATATGGGTCACATGCTATGTATAGGTACACGAATAAGAAATTAACATGGCTTTTAAGTCACATGGGATACACAACAATTCCCCATGTGGGTTTCATTCCAAGTATAAGTTCACACATAAGGTATATACATGGATAGGCCATGTGTGGTGCATGTGCAGGTACCTCGTATAGGTTAAAGACCATGTATATGTATTACATACCATGTACAAGGTACTTTCTTTCCATGTTAGTATGAAGTACATTCCCATGTGTTTCTTCAAGGGTACACATATTTACCAAAGTACAGACACCATTTACTCCTTTTTATTACCATTCTGATGGTTTCCCATATCAATACATCCTCGAGTAATAATTTTATACATGAGTGGTCCATTTTAAGAATCATTCTATATATACCATGATTATGAAACTGTTTAGGGGATTTGAGGACTCTAGGGAGGTGTTTCTGGATTTTTCCCAAACTAATATGTTTTTCAACATGTAAATGAATCTAGTTGTCTTGTGGGAGTAAAATATGGTCTATGATTTGTCATTATCATATCCCATGACCTATTTATGTGTATATTTCCCATTAAGGATGTCATATTTAAAATATGTTCCCTTTTGGCCTAGGATTCAATGAGGATAGTTGTTTATGAGGATCCCCTGTAGGATTCCACTTCTTATGTTTCGAAATAGAGGGTACTAGGATGCATTTATCTTCGTACTTTTTCATTGGGTCCCATGTGATATACTTTAACATACATGATGAATTAGTTAATCCATTATCGGATCCCTCTACCTTTAGGTACATTGTTATTGAGGGGCCCAAGTAGGATAAATTTTCTTTTGATCCATTATGAGGATCCAATATAGGATTCCTATATTTACATACCATTAGAGGATCCAATGTAGGATATTTCGTTTTACCATCAATACAGTGAATCCATATTCAGATTGATTTTCTTATGTGTGGAACTTGGGGATCCCATATATGTTTCCTCTCTAATTTTTTAAGGTAGGGGACCTAATGGGCTCTATGATGTCTGAAAACACTGATGTAGTATGCCGGGTTTGGGTTTATAGGGTAGTGGGTGTGACCTTTGAACCCATACTAAACATAGAATCCTCTGGGACTATCGAATTTGTGGTGGGTTTAGGTGTTCGACCACCATCAATCTTTATTTATATTTTAACATGGTTACTACTGATGCAGTTATGATAGTTAGAGGTAAATCCTTTTCTGTGGCTAATGTGCTAGATGCGATGTAAAATAATATTATATTGGTATGCCAAGAAATACTCCTTTTTATCCTTATTATGTGACATTTTGATTCTTGGGGTTTGCATTTATACTTCATGATACATAAATAATGATCCCTTTCTGTTGACTGTCATTATATCATGATAACTATATATACGTCCTACGATTTGAATTTTGATCCTTACTATTTGGGATTTCCAAACATACGTCCTAGGATATTTCTAATGATACATACAATTTTATTATCTCAAAATGTACTACTTGGAATATGTCTTCTAATACTTATTCTATTAGGATCACTAGACATACTTCCTAGGTTACTGTTTTCAAGACATACTTGGTTAAACATTACTGTTGATGTTAGTAGAAGTCTAATTTGTCACTGGGATTCCACCTTATTCAACGATAGAAATGTATATTGTTAAGAGTATCTTAGAATCCCTGTTTTGTAGGTCAGTTCAATTAATGGATAGTCTTCTATCTTTCCATATGACGTCAAGTGTTCTCGGCTGGGTGCATTTCCCACGAGAAGTAGGACAATGATGAACTCCTAGAGGATAGACTAGATCTCCTTATTTGATTCATATGATACTCCATTGTAGTATCTTTTAGACATGTTGGTCGATGAAGTTGAAAGATATTTTTTTTGAATGATTCTATGTTTTTATTCCAAATCATGAGATTATTCCAAACATATCTTCTAAGGTTCATCCCCCTTAGGGACTATCCAATTTTTATTGTCATGATTGGATATGGAACAAAACCTAGGAATCTGACATCATACTATATTACATGTGGATATATGGGTATTAAATCAATATTTATTCAATATTTTCTTAATGTCTAGTAGATATCTGAAATCATTCATCATAGTTATTTCACGCAATTACTAGTAAACACATGGCTAGATTATGTGTCCCCCTATTGTGATGTAACTTTCTCAAAGACCTTTTGGTGTCGGTCAAAGAAGTTATTATTGAACTGGATTATATACACAAGGACCAAATAAACCACATATAACTTGAATGTTATGAAATCTAGCTCAGATACCAAGTTTAATGTTGTCCAGTTGACTAGATCTAGGATCCTTGGATTTACTATAGATTGTGTTTATTATGTTGTTTTTCAAGGAAACCATGGCATGTTGTCTTGTGTTAATATTGTAGTCATGTATATACAAATACATATATTTGTATTGGAATATATATGTATACAGATATATGTGATGGAATATGCCTAGGGACATTTCAACCTAGTTAAAAGAATATATGCTTGATAGGTACTATGATCCCAAGGATCAACTATATTTCTTTTATTTTATTTTTTTCTATATTATTCTAGTTGTATCTTAGATTGGTTGATAATATTTCATGAACATGCTCTTATGATAGAAGACTTATAGGTTCATCATTGGAGTGGAATACTCAAACTGTTAATCCCCTATATACATCCACCGTTGTTTTCTTGAGGACCTTATGTTTTTTTAACACATACAAGATGGACAAGACTGAGGCCCATGGATTCATGATTGAATAAATCTTCTCATGTGGATCATTTTAATCAAGTTGGAGTATCTCAATATAATATTGGATATTGGTTATGTTGTCTGTCTTGGTGTTATTTATAGATATTGTACTTTTAATTTAGTTCATTTTATATACTCTTGTATATATGGTTGTCCCACTAGGTGACCAGTGTTGTATATATGACATGGATATTTATTCTTTTATATCATTTCATTTATTATTGAGGAATTTATATATTGCAGTTACTTAATTATTTCTCTCTATATTTATTACTACTATGGATGATATTTTCTTATTTATATTGTTTTTACTCTGATATGATGGTATATTCACCCCACTATAACACCTTTATATCCTTGGTACCAATTTTAAACCTCTATTGTACATGGAGGCATATTTGGGGTCTTTTGGTGAACTGACTCTAGGAACCTATTTAGTTGAACCAAGGCCAGGATGTCATAAATTAGTATTATAGTTTTTTCCTTTCCATTTTATTTAATTATTTTGATATGGTAGAAGGGATAATTAGGAATGTTTTGGAACCTATAATGGATACCATATTGGTGCGTTGAGATCACCTATTTCGGTAGGACACTATAGTTTCTAGGGATATGTTATTGATGTTTTGATTTTTGATGTTATAGTGGTACCTGATTTTTTATTTGATAGATTCACATGTTGTGTGTTATTTATGATTTATTATAGATTTATGGATATATTTTTATCAATAAGAGGCCATGGATTAATTTTTAATCATCTTTCATAGAAAATATTAATCCCACACAACATATTTAGAATATAGAATTCAAATTTTATAGGTATTATATTCTGTGGTTTTATTATTAATGTGGGAAATATGTTTAAAGTATAAAAAACATAAATGGTATTTTTCTATATTGGTTATTTTATATATTTATACTCATTTGGTCCAAATTACATTATTAATTCATTTCAATGGAAAGTGATGTGGATCTACATTTATATGTTTGGTAGTGAGGTCGATGACTCATTCATCATGAATGGGTGGTGCAGTGACCCAAGTAGACTGACACGGAATATGATTCTCATCATTTGGACCCCTTGTAGGGTGTTGTTTCTTAGGTTTGGTTAGGTATAGTGTTAGTAAATATCTATAAAGTTTTTTCCTACAAAACATGGAATGAAATTTAGGTAACAGACCTTTGTTTTTGGTTATCAAGTCAAGTCATTAGGTATGATTTTGATAGTTTCTAGGATGTTCTAATGGATTGGACCTCAAGGGGGTATTATCGTATATGGATTCCCCAAGAGTGCCAGTTCAGTATCACTTCTTCGTTGATATCTTGACAATCAAGGAGAAGTCCATTATGAGGGTGGTTGGTGAGGACTAGGCCCCTTTTATGTATATGTTCATAGTTCTATGCCTGGTTGGTCAGTTCTATCATTACCTCACACGGATATCATTGAATTAATAGCTAAGTGGTCAGACCCCATGACCTAGTTGTGATACATGATTAGTATGTCTATGTGGGAGACCTAGATGCCATTAGTTTTGACTTGGAGTCTTATAGTTCAACGTACCATTTGATCATGGACAACCTATGAGTTGGGATGGTTTGAGATTATGGATTCCATTTAAGAAGGTAGTTAGATTTTACTCTCTTATGAGAGTGAATCACTATTATTACTTGGGTTTTCAATATAAGAATTTTGATGCCTTTGGTTTCTTATGAAGCACATAGTGTGATTTTGTAGGAGTTGGTATCCTAGAACCAACTGTTTTTACATTGATTACACGGATAGATAATGTATTTAAATATAAATAATCTTATTATATATTTTCTATTGTTCTGCATGACTATGATATAATAATGTCCTACAGTACTTGGTGCATTGATAAGGTCATGGCAGTTCCTTACTATGATGGCAATCTCGAAAGGCTATAATAATATTCTTAAATATAGTTGTATGGTTGGATAACATATTATAATGTTACATATAGTATATAGACTGTTAGGTGCGAGTACTCATATGAATATGAGACTTCCTCCCATGAAGTTCATAAATGGTAATCTCCAAGACAAGAGATTATGAAAAAAGACCCACTATTAGGAATTCTGCTTGTTTTTGTGTCATTATATATTCCTATTTATGAGCATGTGTAATAATCATTAGACTTTATGATTATCATTAATTTGTTTCACGACTCGCAAAATTTGATTTACTAACGAATACCATCAACCAGAAAGATGGTGGGAAGTAGGCTATGTTCTGTGTGTCATGAGTGGCATGTCATTAATGGATAATTCAAGGAAGGATTTGTCCCTTACATTTATGGAAGTTGATATCTCGGCCCTTTGATTGATGTAGAACCTTTGTGCAAAATTCCATGAGCATGGTTTAATGACATGTTTATTTCAGGTAGCCAAAGAATGATGTATCAAGCATAAAGTTTGATGAAACATTCATTAAAACTAGATTGATGAGATATTGAGACAAAGGGTTTATATTACAGAGTGAGCGTTCATTTGTGGGTGTCATTGTTGGGACATTAGGTTCTTTATCTTGGGTTCCTTGGCCCTTTGCTAGACTGTACTCTTAGATTTTAGGCAAGCATGGCTAATGCCAATGAGAAACAATCCTATAGGGTCAGACACTTGGTGTTTCTGGTGGTCTGATTTGAATTCTATTTTAATTTGATTAATAGAGTAAAAATATTTCCCTTGAAATTGGAATAATTCTATTCAAGGTAAAATGATTGCATAAATTAAATAAACATCTATCCAAATGATTGTGGGTAAAATTTAATTATTTATTTTTTAGAACATTTAATAATTATTTATTTACTAGTTTGTAAATAAAATATATATTTAAGGGAATAAATTAATTAATTATTTATTTGGGTGTTCAATAAATGGAAGTGGAGTCTAAGTTAGGAAATGCTGATTTGGTGGTATAATAATTATTTTCAATATGATAAATAAATATTTAACTGGTCAGAAAAAATTAAAATTAGAATAACACTGCTATTATTTTTTGACGCGAAACGTTATTTATTCTGTTTTGTGATAGTTGATGCAAAATAAATAATGATGCAATATTATAATTATACACGTGATTTTTCTCTGTGGTTATAATTTTTTTTAATTTTTATAATGTAATTAAATATTTTAACTGAATCCCAATTTCAATTTTTTGACAAATTCGTCTATTATTTCATATACCAAATTTCACGCCTGGTGAATTGATAATTTTTGAGCTAAATAATTTCTCTGTCGAATCCGCTTCCCGCCCCTCTCTAGAACAAGATTCGTTCTTCACGACCGAAGAACAAGAGAACAAGAATGACTGACCCAAGACACTCGCTTCACCATGATATCACTTGGAGAACGAGTGTTGTCGATTGGAGAACATCAGACCACATGGGGATCACATCTAGTGGGATTCTAGTTTGGATCCTCGCAAGTGAAACATGACAATCGGAAAGGGTCATTCTAGACGATCAACATCATAAATGAAGAAAATACCAAAGATCCATGTATTATAATCCTTATGAAATAAATTAAATTAATGATAAACATGATTTTAATGATCCTCTTTAATGTTTTTGGTCCACCTCCCTCTTTATCAAAATCATTGACTCTATTCCGGGGAGACTGGAGTTCATCATCGTATTGATCTTGGAATAATAATTGACTATAGTAAAAATTAATTTTAGGTGTCTCCCCAACCATGGTTATGCTATTCCCAACAACCTACAATTGGTATCATAGAGGTTAGATCATAATTTAAAATTATTTAAATATTTCATTGATGATTTATACATTTAATAATTTAGTTGTTTCAATTCCAGTTAATCGTTCTCCAAATAGGAATATCGATATCTATTCGTCCTCTTCCATTTCTCAATCACCATACATAAATTATCATTCCGTTTAATTTTGATTAAAATAAAATTGAGGATCTAATCTAGAATTCCCAATGGATCTAGGGTTTAATACACCAGAACACATGGTGTGTATTTTGCAGTACACACCGTGTAGTCAATGTTTAATGCACCAGGCCTGGTCCACAGAACCATGACCTTTCATTAATGTTTGTATCATTATAAATGTCTCCATGTGTTGACCAATAATACGTCTAACACAGTTTCTTTATTACACAGTATTTTTCCCACTAGACATAGTGTGTAGAACCTTTGGTTTAGGGTTGGACGGTGTACCTTGTACACGGCATGCTCGGCTAGATACCGAGTAACAAAGACAATACACAACATGTGGCCCACTAGAAACATCATGAACATCAATGATTTCTAAATTACACTCACACATCATATCCCCAAGTATTTAGTTCGGATGGATGGTGAAAAATAGTACACGTCAGCTAGTTAGAACTACACACTGTGTACTCATCCAAATTATGCAGATTTATTAAAATTTATTATTGTGTTATAAAAACCATTAAGACATGACCATGGTGTGAGTGTAATTATGAGTCACAACATGTGATAGGTTTTATATATATTTGTGTGTTTAATTTAACATCTCTGTAATGTTAATTTATACTCATTGGGTAGTTATGAAAAGAAATTCACTAGGTTGCCTCCAAGCTACAGGCAATGAACAAATATAAATTTTAAATAATTTATTTGTTTAAAATTATGATGGATGAGATCATTTTGGAAATATAGAAAATGGTTTATGATAAAAGTTTGACTAATTAAATATGATATATAATTGATTTGTGCGTGATTTATCCTAAACAAGACCGATTAAATAATTGAATACTAGTTTTATTTATTCATAAATATCATTGCATGTATGGATGGTCATGATCTAGACCATGGACTTTGAAAGTGTAGGGTTTCTTAATTTTGTTATTTAAAATAAATATGTTGGCATGGGAGCCTTCATTTCATGAATATGTAGGGCCTACTTTCCCAATGTTTCTTTTATGTAAAACCCCATTTTACCGTTCAGCTACGTGTGAGTTTAAAAGAATATTTAATGGATATAACTCCCAAGCTAGTGGTGGTGGTTCATGCTGGAGCCGAGGTGAAACCAATCCTTAGAGATATAGAGGTCAACAGGTGGAAATCTGTAAACATGATCCTAAATGAATCAAGGTGTTTCTAACCTAGGTTAGGGTTAGTTTTTCAATTGCAAGATACACTAACCATTAGAAAATCCTATAGTCATTCCCTATTATTTATCTTATTTTTATCAGTTGGATTTTTTATCATTATGGATGTGTTGTCGCGATCAAATAATTAATGAATTAAAGAAGCAGGTATGATGGATTTAAAATAAACCATGATTATGTGAAAATATTATCATTTCATGGTTAATAACTTATGTATGTTCCACTTAATATTAACAAGAATGTGATAATTATAATAATAAATTCACAAATAAGAGATAAAAATCCCAAAAATAACCTATTAAGTCATACCAAACCTTCCACTAAATGAGTAAGGGAAAAGCACAATAAAACTATGTGATTGACCAACTCTTTTTGGGACACTTAATTTTATATTGGAAGCCTATAAGGATGGTTTCATGTTGACTAAACCATATTACATAAATAGGTGTAGCCCTTGCTAGACTCTGTGTAATATTGGAAGTAATAGTTAAGGAAATACAAAGTTAGGATTTCAGGATTGGGGATTCCACTCAACTGATCAATGAGATGCAATCCGGTAGTTGGAAAGGACTTGCCTACCTAAATACCATCAAATAGATTTATCAACTATTGTTTGAGTTATCTGAAGGGTAATATGGATCCTTGATACTAGAATGTCATGGAAACTAGACAGTCCACGTTCAATGGTGGGGGACATTGAGACATGATAAAATAGTTGGAGACTAAATAAAATTTAATTATTAATCCTCATAAAATGTAATCAAGAATTTAATAATGATATGATCTTTTAATTGTAGAAAAAATGACCAGATCACTACCCACACTATCCTGGTGATCAATTATGGATAATGACAACATCCTCACTAGTAGTAACTTCCAGGAATGCTTAGACACCTTCGGGTTATCCTATTCCAAGAACAGAATTCCTACATGGAGGAGTACGCATTACCTATCTTTCCATCCAAATATGTGATTTATGAGGATTTCTTAATCTATTAGAACTATATGAATGACATAGTCGATGTTCAATTTTTTACGCTATCATCAATATCTCATGATCTCATAATTTCTCCCAAAAACATGGATTCTTATACCATGTTTGAGAACCTCCATGGTCTTTACCATGATAGAGATTGATAGGAAAGTATTGATATATCCAAGGAACTATTTTATAGTAAGCGTGTAGAGGGTGCCCTAGGTGGGCCTCATGTAGTTAAGATCATTGGCTACATTGAGCACCCAGAGGTTCTAGGGTTTAAAGACCCTGATGAAATAGGCACTGATATCATTCACATATCAATAACTCAATGATTCTCTATCTTTCTTGATGAATTTAATATAAACCACATTGGGATATCCCCTATATGATCTTATTATCCTCATTTGGAAAGTGTAAAAATATATGATGGGTGACAAGACTTCTGTTCTTTTGATGAGTAAGAGGAACGAGAAGCCAAGGAGCTTTAAGCCTAAAGCATCTTCACACCCTTCCATGAAAAAATTATCAAAGGGGAGGTAAGGTAATGTGATGTTTTTAGTTTCGCATGTGGCAAGAAGGGACCTTAGAAGAAACACTGAACCCATACTAAGAAGAAAGAGGAAGATTTAGATGCATTTGTTATCGAATGAAATATTTCTTTTTTCTACAAATTTTTTATTATATATTAGTTTTTGTAAACAAATATCTTTCCAAATATAGGAACCAAGTATATTTTCGAAGATTTACTATGGGTAAGTAGATCTATGAGAAGCCAATGGATCCAGACTTGTTATTGTAGCTGTTAGGGACTACTACCTCACATTCCCTACTGGGATGATCTTGGTAACAAAGGGTTGTTATTATGTGCCATCAGTTACTAAAAAAATTATTTCTATATCCAAAATAGATACATATGGATTTGTTTTCATGTTTGAAAATTAATGTTTCTTCTTTCACCAAGATATCATTATTTTCGTAGGGAGCATTTATATAACAGTCCTTACATGTTGGATTACACAAACTAAGTAATTGAAATTGATAACAATGACACTTTACATGACTCATACCACACCCAACCCTGGAATTACTATCTTGGTCATGTAAACGAGAAAATATTGACAAATTTACATCAGGATTGATATTTAGATACTTTCTAACTAAAATCACTTACTGTATGTCATGCGTGTTTACAAGGAAAAATAACCAAAGCCCCATTTAGTTTGAAAGGAGAAATGGAAAAAGAGATTCTTAAATTGGTTCATACCGATGTGTGTGGACCATTTCTAATTGAATCAAAGGGAGGGTACTCATAATTCATAACTTTTACTAATTATTTTAGTTGATATGTATATATCTACTTAATAATGTATATGTCAGATTCATTAGATAAGTATAAATAAAACATGAATGAATTTGAGAACCATCTTTGTCAGAATATTATGAATATCCTCTCAGACCGAGGTGGAGAATATATTAATCAAGACATCTTTGGTTTCATATGGTAGTTTGAGATCCTATACCAACTAACTCCTCCATACATGCCCTAATTTGATGGTATGAGAGAAAGGAGGTATCACACCATGTTCGACATTAGGAGATCAAGGATGATTCTTGTGAGTCTTCCATTATCTTTTTGATGATATGCATCACCAACAGCGGAACACATACTAGACCAAGTACCATCTAAATTGATAAATGGTACTCCATAAAAGTTCTGTAATGGAAAGAAATCAATGTTATCTAATTTACATGTGTGGGGAAGCGATGTGTTTGTAAATGCCTCTACAGTTAAAAAAATCACACCCTGAGGCACAAAGTGTATCTTTATTGGATACCCCAATGAAACAAGGAGATATTACATATACAACCCCTCCGAAAAAAGGATATTGTGGAAATAAATGCCATATTTCTTGTTAGGGAGAACATTTCCAAAGGATATAGTGGAAGAGATATATACTTCGATGAAGTAGAGGCTCAAGGTATATAAGAGTTGGTACAAGAAGAGATTCTACAAAACCCCATGGAAGGAAGAACTGTTCCAGAGACACAGTAACTATGTAGGAGTACAAGAGTGGTAATAGAACTAAAATGGTATATTTTTCTAGTTACCGAGGATGGTGACTCATTATTAGGGGATAATAATGATCCTTTAAACTTCAAGGAAGTAGTTAGTGGAACAAATGATTCCAAGTGGCAAGAAGCCATGAATTCTGAAATGGATTCCATGTACCAAAACCAGGTCTGTATTTTTAATGAACCACTGGTTGATGTAAAGAATGTTAGTTGAAAATGGGTATTCAATAAGAAACTAGACATAAAAGGACAAGTATATTTCTATAAGGAATGACTGGTTGCAAAATGGTTCAAGAAGTGTCAGTGCATTATCTACAAAGAATCCTTTTCACCAGTTTCAATGCTGAAATCCATCACCGTTCTATTGGTCTTAACTTATTACAATGAAAATGAGATTTGGAAAATGGATATCATAATAGCCTTCTATAATGGGAAACTTCAAAAAGATGTCTACATGAAAAAACCAGAAGGGTTTATGACTCTAAAGGTTGCTAATAAGGTATGAATGTTGGAAAATCCATTTATGTATTAACACAAGAATCCAGGTCATGGAACATACGTTTTGATGAATCCATAATGGAATATGTTTTTATCAAGAATGATTGTTATCATTCTATTTATAATGAATCTTATTTGGACTGTAGTCATTTTACTAATAGTATATGTTGATGAAATATTACTTATTGGAAATGAGATACCAGTCTTACATGTTGTTAATCCATTATTGAATCAATACTTCTCTATGAAGTACATGGGAGAGGCAACATATATTTATGGGATGAAGATCCATCGTGATAAATCCAAGAGATTGTTGGGCCTAAGTCAATGTAAAAAACATTGATAAGATACTGAATAGATTCAGTATGGGAAAATCCAAGAGGGTATTGTTTCTAGTGTCACATGGAATTCATATTTCCAAGAAAATGTATCCTCAGAAACATGAGGAATGAAATATAATGACAGGGACTCCATATGCATCAACGATTGGGTCAGTCATGTATTGCATGCTACTTACTAGGCTGGATGTCACCCACTCATTGAGTGTGGTAGGCATATATCAATATGAACTTGGTTAATTCTATTGGATGGTAGTCCAGACTATCCTAACATATCTGAGTCATACTAAGTATATGTTCCTGGTTTATAGAGGAGATGAAGAACTAGTCATCAGAGGATATAAATAAGCCAGTTTCTAGACTGATCAATATGACATGAAGTTGAAAATGGGATACATATTCACTTTTAATGGAGGTTCGGTGAGCTGGAAGAGCTCAAAGTAGTGTTTGGTCATAGATTTTACAGTAGAGTTAGAGTGTATCATAGATTATATGGAAACAAGAGAAGTATTTTGGATGAAAAAATATTTCTAGGAGATGGATGTGATACCTAGATGTAAATACCCCATCACATTGTAATGTGATAATACTGCATCAATGGATCGCGCAAAAGTGCCATGGTCACATCAGTAGATGAAGTACAAACTTCGTAAGTATCATCTCTTAAGATATTTTTCTCAGATATGTGATGTTGTAGTGAGCATTATTTTCATGTAAGACAACGTAAAAGACCCCTTGAATAAAGACATGACTTAGTTGAAATAAGATAATCATGTGTGGTCTAGTGGACTGAATGTCATAGGCAGTTGGCTCTTGTACAAGTGGGAGTTTGTTATATTTGTTTTCCTAGAAACAATAGTTTGTACTTTTATTACATTGATAGTTAATGTATTTAAATATCAACCATATTATTACATATTTTTCATTGTTCTACACGAATATGATGTAATAATGTCCTTGAGTATTGTTTTCATTAATAAGGTCATGGAAGTTCCCTACTATGATGAGAACCTTGAAATGATATAACAATACACTTAAATATAGTTAAGTGGTTGGATGAAATATTGTAATCAGACACATAGTATACATACCATCATGTATGAGTACACGTAAGCATATGAGACTTCATCTTAGGATGTTCGTACTTGGTAATCACTAAGATGGGATATTATGAGAATAGACCTGAGAATTGGAATTCCACATGTTTTTTTGTTATCAGATATTCCTATCTGTGGGCATGTGTAATGATCCCTATACATTAATATTATCATTAATATGATTCACGACTTACACACTTTTATTTACTAATGAAAACCTACACACAAATAGTTGGCGGGAAGTATGGTATGTTGGGTGCATCACGAGTGACATATTTTTAATGTATAAGTCGATGAAGGTTTTTCCCTTCCATTTAAGAAGTTGATATCTCAGCTCTTTGATTGAAATAGAACCATCGTGAAAAATTTATATGGCCATGGTGTGTTAACAAGTTTATTTTAAGTAGTCAAAGAACATCGTATCAATCATAAAGGTTGATGACACTATGATTAAACCATATTGATTAGATATTGAGACAAAAGTATTATATTACATACTGAGCATTCATATGTGGATTTCATTGTTTTGACTTTAAGTTCTATCTCTTGGGTGCCTTGACCCGTTTCTAGACAGTACTCTTTGACTTTAGGGAAGCCCGCCTAATGCCAATGAGAAATAATCCTAGTGGTTCACACACTTTGTTTTTCTGGTGGTTTTAGTTAAATTCGATTGGAATTTAATTAATGGAATAATTATTTTTCTCATGATAGTGAAATAATTTTATTCAAGTTAAAATGATTTCATAAATTAAATAAATATTTATTTTCTGGATTGTGGGTAAAATATATTTATTTATTTTATTAAACATTATATAAATATTTATTTACTAGTTTCTATATAAAATATTTATTTATGAGAATAATTTATTTATTTGGGTGTTCAATATATAGAATTGGAGTTTGAGCAGACCAAGGTTTGTCCGGTAGTAAAATAACTATTTTCAAGATGGTAAATTGTTATTTCACTAGTTGGCACAAATTAAAATAATAATAACACTGCAATTATTTTTTGACATAGAATTTTAATTTTTTAATTTTTCACAAGTTGTCACACCATAAATAATGAAGTGGTATTAATATTAAATGAATGGGTGTTAACTAAGGTTATGAATTTAATTATTTTTTTTTATAAAATTAAATATTGTAACTGAAGCCGCATGTCAATAAATAGACAGGTACCTCTATTATTCCATGCACTAAATTGCATTCCCAGTGAATTGGGAATTTTTGAGCTAAATTATTTTCTCTCAAATCCTATTCTCGGCCCTCTGAAGAACGAGAGACATTTTTCATGAACAAAGAACAAACAATCAAGATTTACAGACACAAGACACTAACTTCACCATGCTAGCACCCAGAGAATGAGTGATATCGATCATCAGTCATCTTATCATGTGTGGATCACCACTAGAGGGATTCCAGTATGGATCCTCGCATGCACAATGAGACAATCGGGAAGGGTCATTCATAAAAATCAACATCATCACCGAAGAAAATACCGAAGATCCAAGTATTCTACTCTTTATAAAATTAATTATAAAAATGATTTTCAATATCTTCTCTAAAGGTTTCAGAAACATTCCTTCCTTAAAAGATATATTATTATAATTTGTGGAGATTGGATTTCATCCTCGTATTGATCCGGGAATAATAATTGTTCATGGTAAAAATTAATGTTTTGTGGTGCTCAAGACCTGTATCTGTTGCACCAGGAACCTACAGATTTGGTATTAAGTATGAATTTAATAAACAACAATTTTCAGTTGCCTGACCCAATCCATAAGTATTTGAATGATTGATGCTTAAATTTTATAAATGAAATGATGTGATGGGTCGTCGAGGAGTAAATCATATTACGTGTATGGTGTCCAATTTTGTAGATCAATTCCAAGGCAGCTTATGGATTATTTTTATTGGCATTCCCTGTAGCTTAGTAAACATGGTATCAATAAAATATGACTTTCTAAAGTGTTACTCAAGTGATAAAGGTACACAATGGTTGTGTGTGGTGCTATTTAAATCATAAATCTATGAGTAGTTTTATGTGAGTTGAGTAATAATGATTTAAAATAATTTGCATGTACATGGTTTCCCAAGGAGACGTGATAAAAACTATTTCCATCTATGGTAATGTATAAATCAGAAATAAAATTGATGTCATTAGTTGATTGAAACTTTTTTGAAACTAGAAACATATTTTTGGTATACTGTGTGTTAAGTGTTGGTTAAAGGCATAAATAAGATGATTTTATGTAAGTGGGGCTCAAATAAGTGATACATGCTTATCGATGGAATATTAGATTATGTATATTTAGAGATGGACATCATCTATTATGGAACTCTATTGATAATACTAAGAGTTTCATCTCTACATAGATATTCTTTTCTTTTAATTGTTTTTCTTGGTTTGATAAAGGAATCCATTAATGTTTCACTTGAGGAGTTGTATAATCTGATCCATATGGAGGGGATAGCACATTAAATCATTTGGGGGTGGTTACACTCATTTGTATTTGGAATCCAACATTTCCCATGGAAACTATTATTGGTAAGGGGGACTAAGAAATGTTGAAATGTGGATGTAATGATACTCATATGGTTGGGAGGAACGAAACGGTTGAATTTATACGTTTTCCATATAAGAGAGTTGTGGATGCTGAGAGATCAGTCATTAGATGGTTATGTTAGTGTAATTGTGAATATGATTAGTATGAGAGCATGGATTCTAGATTTACCATCAATGCTTCTATAAGTTTATAAGGGTTAGAGTAAGGAGACTATAAGGGCCCATGATTTTCAAATGAGAAATTTGTGCAGGAAATTGTATTTTACCGCTTTCGATGCTTGCAAGGGGTAAAATGGTTATTTTCAAATTGCAGATGATTCTAGATTTTTTTTCTACCCACTCCATCGGTTCCTGAATTGGGTGTTACCCAAGGATATATGTTTGTTAGAATTATATACTATTAAGATTTAGGTGGATTAACTAATATTATATATCTGTATTAAATTAAATATTTATTTATTCACGCACGTTTGTTCGGCTATATATTTTTAATGAAGGATCATATTGCGAATCTGTATCGATCATTCAATTTGGATTGGAAATTTTTTCCATGGAAGTACATAAACTTATTTCAGGATCCAATTCCAAGCTAGGGAACCTTTTCCATTTCTTTTTTCCCTTTTAATTTTTTCTTTAATTTTATTCTCCACCACATTGGCATCTCAAATACCCACCTTCAGGGCTCATATTCCTTGTAACTGATAGATAAAGGTAGAGATATAGGGAGAGATGGGTAGAATAAGAGAGGTACTACTGTGGATCTCAAGAGGTGTTAGATCGTCATGCTACAATCATCTATCGTAGAAACGAATAATGGTTCGATAGATTCATCTCAAAGGTGTCCCTTTTTACTTTTTTTCCAAAAATGATTGTATATTTAACATATTCGTGTTTCAAACCCCTCATATCACTATGTAGAACCCTTTTAGTGTTTACCTATAGATTTGTGGGTTAAAATATGGGTTTGGACCTATTTAAGAGGTTTTCCATTTGGAAATCTTGATCACATGGAATATAGTTCATAAAAAAAATATATTTTTTGTTCTTCCAATTTAGGGAATATGATCTTTTGTAAGTACACTTTGTTCTGTAGGTTATATACTCTGTGTATTGGGACTCATCCATGTATTCATATATCCATCCAGATAGCACTTTTAGGGAAACATGAACCTGTAGAGTACATGGCCAGACCACATTGGGGTTTCACACTATGTAGAGGTATAAGGTTAGGAAATATACATGGACAAGTACCACGTGTAGTCTACACATCCAAACCCCATGTCAGTTGCACACATTCTATAAGTACATTGTTGGACTATATACATGTCCAATATATGTGAGGTAAACGATGAGGTACACATTGAAGGGTACACATTGTGTACGTGTAATACATGCCATGTCCAGTTAAAGTACACACCTCGGTGGAGTATCATGGGTACACACCTTGTAAAAGGATATAAACACCATGTACTTATTTCCTGATACCATTTTAGTAGTTTTTCTAATCAATACACCCCAAAGTTAGAATAGGCCACATGAAAAGTCATTTCTTAGTATCCTTCTGTGTATATCATGATGTTGATACCTTTTAGGTGATTTGAGAACTCCTAGGATTAATTTAATGATTTTTTCTAAACAGATAGTTTCTTCCTTCGGTAATCGAAACCAATTGTCACTTGGGAGTGACACATTAATATGAGATTATCCATGATCCCTCTCCCATGAAAATTTGTTATGTATCATTCTCCATGAGTATTTATCAATTGAAATATGTACCCTTTTGACCTAGGAGTGCATGAGGATAGTTGTTTTAGAAGATCCCAATTGGATAACACTTCTTATGATTGGACCTAAAGGATTCCAATTAGGATGTATCTATCTTAATAATTTTTCTAAGGGTCCCATGTTGGATGCATTTTATAACATTCCGACCTAGGAAATCCCATGTTTTATCGCTATAATTGTTTACCCTCTCTGAATATCCCATGTAGGATACCTTTACCTATATACACATTTATTGAGGGTCCCTTGTAGGACATAATTTCTAATATACTATTCCAAGGATCCAGTGAAGGATGCATATATTAAAATAATGTTAGAGGATACCATGTAGCGTACCAACATTTTTTTCACTGCTAAGAATCTTTATAACGATTCTGTATCTTATCTGTAGACCTCATGGACCCCAAGTACATGGCCTCTCTAGTGTATTAATTAATGGGACATAATGGGTTCCCTATTGTTCAATTGTCTCTAGGCCAGTGCATTGGGTTTGAGTATATATGGTTGTGAGTGTCACTATATAAACCATACTGAATATGTAAGCATATTAAAGTGTGGAATTATTGGTGGGATAAGGTTTTCATCCACCATAAAAATTTATTTATTTTTTTACATGGATACTATTTAGGTAACTATGATAAATAAATTTTCTTCTTAGTTTATGTTCAATGTTCCAGATGAGATATGTTATATTATTCAATTTGGATACCTTGAAGTACAGCTAGGGATCCTTCTTATATTCCAATCCATTTCTTGGGGTTCTTATGCATAATTCCAGGGACCTGGCAGATGTTCCAATTTTATTGATTAACATTTTACCATGATACCAATATGTTCTTCTTGGGATCTTACAATTGGTCTAACATTTTTCAGATTCCAATAAACAATTCCTGGGATACCGTTACATATCCTTAATAATTTAGGACTCTTAGATGTTGGAAATGGAATCCAGATTCTATGAATTATTTGATTGTGATTAACATCCCTATTTCTTAGGGTTCGTATTTTGAGCCTTACATGGTTGAATGTGACCATTAATGTTATTGGAAGAACAATATTTTTACAGGAATTCATCTATATTCAGGGATAGTGAAATAGTTTTTTTAGATTTTGTTGGGACCCCTCCTATGTTGGGTCACTCCATGAATGGCTTGTCCACCAGCATTCTTGAGGATTCCAATGTTTACCGGGTGACCACATTTCCCCTTATATGTAGGATGTGGATGATCTCTCTGTGGATGGAATTGATAAGCTCATGTTATTCCGTGGGTACTCCCTAGGATCGATGGATTCACAATTATTATCACCTATACTTTTTTGGGGATGAGGTTGTTGAGAAACTTATTGAATGAATCTGTGTTGTTATACCAGATCATGTGATTATTCCATACATATCGCCTATGGTTCTCCCCCTTAGGGATTAAATGAGTTTCTGTATCATGATTGCCTATGTATTGGGACCAATGTATCATATATTTTCTTAGATTGCATATGGATAGAGTGTTATGACATCCATCTCTTTCACATATTTTTTAGACGTCTAGTTGGTACCTAGAATCCTTCATCTTAGTTTTTGGTGGTGATTATGGGTGAACATAGGAAAATAACTTGTATCCCCAAATGGTGAAAAAACATGCCCTGAGACAATTCAGCTCTATCGAACACAGGTATTTTTAATAATGATTACATACATGAGGATCGACATAATGATACGTGGCTTGAGTGTTATGACATATTACTCAAAGCCGTAGTTATAGGATGTCTTTTCGACTAGATCAAGTATCCTAGGATTGAATATGGATTTATTTTATTATTATGTATTTTGGGGAAACCTTAGTCTAATTTATCAGTCAATTTATTTTCTATGCATAGGCATATACATATATATATAAATATGTGGGTGTATATGTGTATATAGATATATGTGATTGAATATACCCGTGGACATTATAATTTAGGTAGAAGAAGTAATGGTCGATAAGAATTACAAACCCAATGATCAACTATTGTTATTTTAGTTTATTGTGGTATTTATTACACTAGTTGTGTGTTTGATAGGATGATAATATTTCATGAGAAGACACTTATAATATATGATTCATAGGTTCATCATTGGGGTGGCATATTCGGATTATTTCACACCCTCGAACATGCACCTTGATGTGCATAAAAACCTTGTGTCTAGTTTTTAGTTTAAACAAAGATACATGATAGATTGGCTTGAGGCACATGGTTGAATGATTGTGTGGATCTTCTCTTGTTTTTCACTAACTAAATACTAATAAAAAACAATTGGATTGTGTTCATATTTTAGTAAAATTATCCATTAATCAATTTTGATGATTAGAAATCATAATCACATAAATTTGATACAATTTTTTCTATGTATGACTCAAAGGACATATTTTTATTTTAAAAATGAAATACAAGTCAAAAACATTTGTTTCTATCTAAAAATAATGAAACCAAATAATTTTTATTAAACATTTCAAAAAATGACCCATATGTCCATTTTGTTGTGTATGAATCAAATGTATATCAATCAGACACACAGTGTGGCTAGTAAGACTCTATGTGATTGTTTTTATTTGAATTGATATTTTAGTTCAAAATATTCACGACATACAATGAAAAAGGAAGAAAACATTAATATTGTTTTGATACATTTTGAAAATGATTCAAAAGTCATTTTTGAAATGTAGGAATCAGACTCATCTCAATTTGATTCACAGTGTGACCAATGTAACATGATGTGGGTGTTTTTAGTTTTAAAGTGACATTTTAGTTAAAAATGTGCATCATTAACAAAAAAATGAGTACACTAATTTATATTTTTTTATAATTTTATAAAATAATCCATATATGATTTTTTAGGTTTAACAATATGTATCATAAAATATGATACAATGTGTGGCCAATATGACTCAAATTTTGTGTTTTCATTATTAAAATTTCATTTTAGTTATAAAATCCACTCATTAAAAATATAAACTAATCATTTTATGATGATATTTTAGTAAAATAATCCATATATAATTTTTTAAAATTTAGAATCATCCACAAATAAATATGATAAGTGATGTTCCATATATGATATAATGTGAATGATTTCAATATAAAAATTAAATTTTAGTTAATTTTGTTTCACTCACTAAAAACTATGAAAACATACACATATTGTCTTTAAAGATCATGTAAATGATCCATAGGTAATTATTTATCATTATAAATCAACCAAACATTAATCCGAAAATAAATGCATCCAGTATGTTTCAATGTGAATTTTTTTGTTTAAAATTTACATTTTACTTAAAACATGTGAGAAATACTAAAAAATGAGTAAGAAAATTAATATTTTTTTATAGTTTATTAAATTGATCCATAATTAATTTTATACATTTAGGAATTATCTTCACCATAATATGATAAATGGTGTGACTAGTATGACTCAAAATGTGTTTTCTCTATATAAAATTGACTTCTAAGTTAAAAACATGTGTAAGTAACTAAAAACTAATAAAACACACTCATATGGTTTAGATACTATATGAAAATAATCTATATGTCATTTGTGTTATGTAGTAGTGAACTATACATCCACTAGACACATGATGTAAAAAACATGACCCCATGTACATGTTTGGTGTTTAAAAACATTTTATTTAAAAACATCACACTCACCAATAACAGAGAAATAACACATATATTGTATTAATATTTTATTAAAACATTCCATACATTGCATTTCATGAGTATGAATTGGTCACATGTCACATTGATTCACAATGTGAAAAGTATTACTGAGAACACTTTTTCAGTTTATAAATTACATTTTAGATTAAAACATGTTTTGCGCACTAAAATAAAATCAAACATGCTTGAATTTTATTTATATGAAATGTAAATTATTTATATTCCATTCTTGATATGTTGGAATCAACCACACTTTCATCAGACGCATGGTGCATTTGTTATAATTATATGTGTGTGATTTTTATTTAAAATTGAAATTTTAGTTCAAAAGAATCATGACATACTCAAAACCAAAAAAAAACATTATTATTGTTTTGATAAATTAAGACAAGAATCCATGAGTCATTTTTGACATATTGTACTCATGAACACCTCAATTTTCTACATCATTTGACTGGTATGTCTCAAAATGTATGTTTTTTTTTAAAATATTAATTATAGTTAAAATCATACATCGCTCACTCTAAACTGAGTAAACATTATGATATGGTCTAGATACATTGTGAAAATGTTCTATATGTCATTTTTCAAGTGTAGTAATTTTCCGTGGGTTAATATAATATATTGTGTGTCGGGAATGACATAAAGTGCATGTTTTTTATTAAAATATGACATTTTAGTTAAAGGTATATGTCACACACTTTAACCAAAGAAAACACACTAGAATTTGCATGGTATTTTATGAAAAAGATAAATAAATCATTTTTATGCTTATGAGACAAATTCACTATAATCGGACACACTATGTGGTACGTATGACACAATGTGATATTATTTTTAAAAATTTAAATTTTACATCAAAATACAAATCACATGCTTAGAATTTATATAATGTGTTCACATTGTCTCTATACCTTAATAAAATTTCCCATAAATCATTTTTAAGGTGTTTGAATCAACTATAGAATTATTTGACACACAGTATAATTAGTGTAAGTAAAAGTGTATGTTTTTTAGTATAAAATTTCTTCTTTTTTAATGCATTGTCTTATATAATTAGTTTATGTATTTATTTATATAATTACTAAGAAAATAATTTTTTAATTTGGGTATTCTCTCTTTTTTGAAAAATTGTTGTTTGTTCGAAAACTAGTAGCATGATCATGATCTTTTAAGATGGGTAATAAATAAAATAGGACAATGTTATAGAATTTCTTTGATGTCTGTGATAAATTATACAGACCATTTTAATTATACATACCAATATTTGAAATATTTCAGTTATATTTTATATTGTCATATAAATTTAATTTATCTTAAAATCATTATTTATGGATGTAGTGTGTTGTAAATCTTACCAACACAGTACTGATGATTATATTTTATCATGTAAATTATTTTGATGATAAATGATACTTTTCCATAACTTAATATAGAATTGATAAACATTACAATTATGACTCCTAAAAACAATTTATAGAGTTCACCCTTGATTTTTTCTAACAAAATCATAGATAAACGGATAAGTATATCAATGATCTTTTAACACAGATGATGGAATCTTATATTAGAGTGATTTTTTACTAATAAAATACATCATATTTAAATGGAACTAACAACATTACTGATTTTTATTAACTAATTATTTAACTTTCTAGAAATAATAAAACCCATATTTTTTAGTGGTTTTCAATTACTTCATTTCCCAGATGGAAATTCAGTGGTCTATATTTTTTGTATGAGCTTTTCATTAGTGGTGGGGATGTGTACACCATTTTTTTTACTGATGGTAGTTTATGTATCAATGATTTTGTGAGGTCCTGATTGGTTTAATCATAATTTAGTGCATGTTGGGTTTTTAGAAGAATAATTATGTTATACCTTGTATTATGATTAACGAAATATGTCATCCACCATGACATGATCATTAAAAAACTATAGAACTAGAGAGTCACATTACCCAAGAGTTCTACAAAATTCCAAAAGACTACAAAATAGAATTTTGGAACTCAGATTATAGTCCAATAATGATTTTCTAGATTTGGATTAGTCATCTATAAATATATAAAGCTGCAACTATATAATTTAAATCGAGGTTATACACTAAAAAATAAATCATCAGTAGATGTCTAAATAGATAGACAATATCTATTACACATGGATATGTTTAAAAAAACTTATAGTTTCTATTTATAGAGTGAAGCTCAACTCATTACAGTAATAACATTTTGATGTAATAACAAATAATCTAGATACCTTTTTTTAGCAATAGTTATAGAAATAACGAAAAGAAATCATCAGGATCCCTAGAATTCACATAACATTTTGAATAAATGGAATTTGTGACCACTAAAAGTGATTATCAATGGGAATTCATGACCAATTAGTGACTGGTTTTATAGTTTTTAAGGGTTGTATAAGTTTTTTTATTATTGATCTCTATTGGAGATAGAAAATTATTATTTTATAAAATATCGAGGATATGTTTGTAGGAATGTAAGAAATGAATATTAATTATAATGGCATGAAAAAATCATGTTGTGGGACAAAATATAGTGGGGGAGTTGTAGGAACCAAAAAGAAGAAGTGATACAATAAAAATTCTACAGACTATGGATGGTAATAAATGATATCACATCAACACATAACCAAATCCAAGAAAAAAATGATAGCAACAAACAATGAAATCATTGAAAGTACAGAAAATTTGAAATATAATATGTATTAGAAAAAAAAGAATGGTGGGGCCAATGAATGAAGATATGAATGGATATGTATTAGTAAAAATAGTGAAGATAAAATATTTAATCAAAGGAGAGGTTTGGTGAATCAAAGTAAATTAGAGTGTGAAGAGTGAAGTGACTCATGTTATAGAGGTAGAGGTTGATGAAAAATGAGAGGTGGTAGTTTTAATCACTGTTGTGATTAGTTGATGACACAAAAATGGAATGGGGGTAAAAAATAGTAATTTTTCACTAAAATAAAAGGTTTAAAAATTCCCCCTCAAACTCCACCCATTATTTATCAGACAAGGATCTCACATTGCTCTATCAAAACCGATAAAATTGTTGGCTTGGAACCGATGCTATTTTATGATCCCCAATGCCTTTTTATATAGTTCATAGAAAGGTGATTTGTTTTTCACAACTCCCTAACTAATACTCACATACAACCATATACTATCAACCATGGTATCCAAGATTAGTTGTTTCACATTTAACAAGTAATACAGATAGATACTTTATTAGCATAGAAAAGGCTATTTTCTGCAATAGAAAATAATTGATGTTATAAGAACCTATAAAATACATATGCTTCAGTCAATGCTTCAAATAATGTAGATAATATAACCTTGGATCAACACTAAAAGAAGATATAATAAAATATAAACATTATCATCACTTTTCTGAGTGATGATGACGTGTGAATTTATCAATAATGATGAAATATTTTATTTCATCACTAATTATAGCATAAATAAAATATACTATCTGTAAAAAAGAACTTCTACATTTATATAATATTTCGTTAACTCGATCGAAATAAAATTCAAATTCAAATTAAAATTCAAAAAAACAAGAATTTATATTTATATAAAAATTACTACATTAACATTCCAATAAACTGTAGACACATTGGTTTTCACATTTTATTAACATCACTATATTTTTTTAATGAATTTAAAAACACCATTATGAGACCTGTATTACACTATATTTGGTATCCCTTTCAAAATATACCAATAGAACAGATAGATTATGACCTCACCACCTGAGCTCGAGAATAAAAGAATAGTTTACATATAGTAAAAACATTTATTATTTTATTAATACTATAACTAATTAATTGAATCGTGGATATGATATATTTTATTAGTAAAATTTCACGATTGAACTAAAACAAATATATATCACAGCAAGTGAGATTCATGTATGGTTGATTTCTATATGTGCCAATTGAATTGTGGATTATTTTATTAATTTATCTAGGAAATCCAAGACTGTTTTCTTTTTTTTTTGAAAATGTGATTCATTTTCTTAAAAAAAAATTAATTTGATATATATAAACACTTTAACTTATAACTCCTACACATTGTGTCAGATTAAATTACAACTAATTCATCTATTTCAAAAATTACTTAGGGATTGTTCTATGAACGTATCATGAAAATATGTTGGTAGTTGATTATTTTTTAGTATGTGAAGTGTGTTTTATAGTAAAATGTATTTATAAAAAACACACATCTTTTTTACGTTACCTACGTTATGTGTTAGAGAGTTGTGTTGCTAATTTATATACATAAAAAATGAATTATTGATTATTTAAATTAATTATCAAGATAACCTTAGTGTGTTTTCTGAGCTATTATTGATTGATGCACATTTTGAACTATAATGTTACTTGTAATATTGAAACACACACATTACGTCTTAGAAGGCATACCATGTGTCCGGTTTATATGTTACTATTTCTTATATGTATTAATTGACATATGGATTGTTTCCCTATTGTATTAATGCAATCAATGCAGGTTCTCTATGTTTTCAATGAGCGATGAAATTTCACTTTTAAACTAAAAACATTAACATTGATTCTTACTATGGAAAATATATATTGGATTGTGGTGCATCATATTATTACATAATACAAACGATTGTGTTTCATTTTTCTAATTTATTTTGAAAAAATGAATTTATTTTTTCATTTTGGTGTAAATGAGGTTTAGTTTGTACATATTTTTCAATTTTAAAGAAAAAGAACATTTTCAATCATATCACCCACACCATGTAAATAATTATTGTGATACTAATTTATATTGGTAAAAATAACATATGAATAGTTTTTTAAAATTATCATGAATATAGGAATTGTTTTCATTATTTGTAGTTAGTGATACCTTTTTTGAACTAATACATTTTTTTTAAACAAAAACCAGAAACATGGAGTCATATCGTAAATACTATGTGACATAGTTATGTACAAATTATTTATATATGTTAAAAATGAATTACGGATCATTCTATTCATGTACCAAAATAATATGAGAATTTTTTCTCAGTTTTTAGTTTTTGGTGATTGTTTTCTACTAAAATGAAAGTTTCATATAAAAATAAGAACATTTAATCATTTCAACCACACAGTGTGTCAAATATATGTGAATTCAATTAATCTATGTCAAAAAATAATTATGGACCATTTTACTAAAATATTAAGGAAATATGAGTTCATTTTATCAATTTTTAGCAATCCATGGTCGTTATTATCTAAAATGTTACTTTGAAATGGGAAACATAACATTTGATCCATTTCGGGTACACGTAGTGTAAGATTTATTTAATGATGACTCTTTATCATTAAAAATCACATATAGATCATTTACCTAATGCTTCATGATATCATTAATTTTTTCATTGTCTTTAGTGACAGATTTTCATTATCATCTAAAATGTAATTTTTAAACTGAAAACATTCTCATTGAGTCATATCGGGAACTCCGTGGGTCAGAAGAGATCCTAATTTCAACACACACAAAATTAATTATAGTTTATTTTCCTAATATATCAATGACATTAAATCATGTTTTTTTGTTTTAAATATTTTAATGGTGTTTTTGAACTAAATTGTAGATTTTAAATAAAAACATTCACTTTTAATCATAATAATCACATTGTGTGTAAGATAAACATTAGGCTAATTTATATGTGTAAAAATTGAATTAATGAAAAATTTGTTAAATCATATAGTAAATTTGAGGTATTTTTCTTAGTTTCAGATAGAGATGAATGTTTTGAACTAAAATGACACCTTTAAACTGAAAATATGCAGTTTCAGTATTATCAGATGCACTATATATCAAATTGAAATATGCATGATTCATAAACATAAAAATGAATTATGAAATGTTTAACTAATTAATTAAGATAAAAATTGATTGACTTCATCATTTCTAGTGAGTTATTCTTATTTTGAACTAAACTATCACTTGGAAATAGAATATATTCACTTTGATTCATACCAAGAACCCAGTGTGTCAGATTTATGTACACCTAATTATTAGACATCAAAAATGAATTATTGATCATTACTATAATTTATTAATATAATATATAATTTATCTTAGTTATTATTATGATAACTGTGTTTTTACTAAAATGATGAATTTAAATAAAAATTTACACATTCAGTTATATCATCCATACCATCATTCAGATTGAAGTTTGGTTAATTAGAATATGTTTCAAATGATGTATAATTAGTTTTTCTAAACTATGATGAAAATCTGAGTTTTTTACTTTTATTCAGTAATTTGTATATTCTTTGAACTAATATGTTACTTATAAATTAAAAACACACACACATTGAGTCATAATGGGAACACTGTGTGTTGAATTAATATTAATTTGATTATTATATATCCAGAATGATTTATGAATCATATTTTTAAAGTATCAATATTTTATAATCAAGTTCTATTAGTTTTGAGTATTTGACCGATGTCATTAATTAAACTTTCAATATTAAATCTCAACACACACTTTTGATCATGTCGGTCACACCATGTATCTTCTTGACAAGTGGTAAATTCTTACGCATCAAAAATAAATTATGAAAAATTTTCATAAGGTATGATGCAAATATTATGGATTTTTCTTGGATTTCAAATAATTATTTGTATTTCGAACTACAATTTCACTTTTAAATAGAAATCATGAACATTTCGTTAAACATGAAACATTGTGTGTTGGATTGACATGTGTTTTTTTACTGCACAAAATTAATTACTTATGAATCATTTAATGAAGTTACCTAAATAAAAAAATTATTAAAAATCATGGATTAAAAATATATTACACTAAATTACTTCTGATCATTGAATAATGATATAAATAAATAAAATCTCTATAGTGATAAATATAAAAACTACCTTAGTGCATCATCATTTTTTAAGCCTTTATTAAGAATATTTTTTCCTATATTTGGGCCTGTAAAGAGAATAAAAGGACTCCATACATAGTTTTTGGTCCTTCTTGTAATAAACAATCTCCTTCAATCCTTGATTGAGGACCATAAAATCTATATGGGGAATTTTGTTCCCATTATATTCTCAAAATGTTGATAGAAAAATTATTTCAAAATCCCCTCTTTGGGATATCTGTGAAAAGTAACTAAATTTTCAGTATATAAAATTGATAAGATAATTAAATATATAATAATTAGATAAAATGATAATTTTTTTTGGAAATTTTAAATTAGATAAATCAATTGTACATGATCTCTTTGAAAAAAATTAAAATGTGATAGGAAGTCACTTCTTCATGATTTATGAAAACATTTTGATACCACGTATTCTACCCACTTGATTCCAAGAAAACATATATTTTATATTGAATACATTGACCATGTAAAATTATTGGAGTACTGGAAAAATATATTTAATAAAAAAAATTGATAATTATTTTTAAATTAAATCTTCATTATTAAAATAGATACCTCTTTGGGGAAGAGAGTTTGTTGATTTAATGTGATATATTTTATAAATTTCAAAACATAATAACTAGAATCATTGTTACTATTTTTTATAACAGTGTATAAATATGAAGATAATAAATAATGTTTTTATTATATGTTTTTATTGTGAAATAAAATTATATATTTTATAATACATATCCAATTATAGATATTTATTGGATTATTGTGCTCATAGACCCTCCTCATACCCTGATTTTGATGATATTTAAACACCACCATATCAAATCATGTTTTTAATTAAAACATAATTAAAAATGTATAAATTGATATTTATTTGAAAATTATTTAAATAAATATATAAAAAATGATAAAGATATTCATATGTGGTCAATGTTTGGGTAATACAATCTTTGATTTGAGAAACTAAATATATGAAGTATCCAAATTGATTACAATGATAAACCAATACTCCCTAAAAAATAATAATGCATAAGTCCGGGAAGAAATGAAAACATATTAAATATGTTTAAATTATAGAGTTTTACTCATATATTATTGGTATTATAAATTTTTATTCATCTATATTTTTTTTAATATTTAATCTAGTAAGTCTACAATTAATAAATATTTATTTTCTTCCAATAACCTTGTTTTTGTCTCGAAGTAGTGTGAGGAGTAATGACACTAAATTTTTCTTCAACTAATTTTTATTTAACATTGTGCTAGTATATATTCTTATAATATATAGGAATGAAATTATCATTAATTAATATAGTGGATCAGTTATTTAAAAAATATATTATGAAAATTCACCTACATATACACATAAAAATAATACACAAAAAAGCAATGAATAATGATTTTATTTACATTATCAAGACAAATATTTTTTGTAAAGTCTTCTCCATACATTTTTTCTTATTAATAAATAAATGTTTCATTACTGTATTTGAATGTTTTTTCTACATGATCATATAATATTAATAAATGTGGTGGTTGAAATGATGGGTTAATGAGATCATAGATGATTTTTCCAATTATTTGTTGGTATTATGGACATTTTTTTTAAATAAGGTGATTTCCATTTATTTTCTCTATCTATTTTAATAGTTTTCAATTAATTACTGTTTTTAATCAATTCATAATAGTTTTTGGTAAAAAATAATGTTTAAATGAAATACCTCATTATCGAATTATATTTTTACATTATCAAAATACCATGATATAAATGTTCTAATTTCATATTGGACCACGAAAACATACATTATATTAAAGGGAACATTTATCTATGAGATAATCTTATGGGATACATGAATCAATACTCTCATATGGTCATTTGGTAGTTTTTATTGTATAGATTATCTCATTGGGTATTATACATTACACCCCTAAATAAGTTGATTGGTTGGCTCTGAAAGATATATGTCACAATCAATTTCATCTTTTCATATATTTATAGTGAAAAGGTATCAGTATCACACTGATTTAATATTCATAAATAAATTATGTTAAGATTTGTTACATCTAGTAAGGAAGGCTTTTGAGGGGTGTTTCAAGCATAGTAGCTGATAGGGGTTCTATATCTACAGGCACTAGTTATCATTGTGGAATTTTTTATCTTTAATTTCATCTCATATTATTATATATAAAATTTGTCTATAATTATGTTATTCTCATAGAACATTTTTTCTTGTTTTAATCTCATCAATTTATTACATTTATCCCCTTTTCATTTATTTTCTATAAATATGTTAATGGCAATAGTCTACAAACCACACCGCTTCCATGAATATATTGTTATGCCAAATTGAAGGATACTAAATGTATTCATTCATCATGTATAATATATTTTGATAATATTGTATAAAAATATATAATTATAGTAAAATATGATGTTATTGTTATATTATATCGATTTAGAGCATAATTGTTTTTGTGAAGCCTTACATAAACATGATTCTGATACTATTTGTGTATTTTTCTACTAGTATTCTATATTTATTTAAACAATCCTATTAATAGAGTACATGAATTGTTATGAGAGTATATTGAAATTATATTTCATCATTCTATATATAAATAAATGAAAAAAATCATGTTATTGTTTCACACCACGTTGAATTATTGTATTATATTTAAAATTCAAACCTTTTTTCAGTTAAAGTTATCTCCATATTTATATTAAGGTAGAAGTATGTTGTTTTTTAGAAACACTACTAATTTAAAAAACATAGATGTTATTTATTAATTATTATTCATTAATCGAAGTGATTGACACACATATTTCCATTTATAATATTACAAATCACAATATACATGAAATATTAAGGGCTCATGATAAATAATAAATACATTCCAGGTTTCTTAGTTATTAATGTGTGCATATATTTGTGGTGGGTGTTGGTTCCATCAAAACTCCTAAGGCGATCTTTCATAATAATAATATGAATGTCACTATGATATTTTCCAAAAACAATTAATAAAAATTTAATTCAAAATTCATCGAGTATAAATGCACTATAAAATTTATAATGACGATTAAATCAAAATTTCATTATATTGTTTTATAGTATAATAGTAAAGTATTATTATTGAAGTATCACTATTCATTCCATAGAACCTTTAATTTTAATGATTTTCTTCTCACCAAAATAATAATTATTGACAATTTTGTTCAACAATTTTAATTTTTTTAGAAATAGGTTTTCCAAAAATTAATATTTACTAGGTTTCAATAATATAAATATGTTTTTCATGATAATTGAAAGTATCAAAATGTAGAGAAAATTGATGTCCATCATCATTGAGAGCATAAGAATATGAAGAATACATTATCTGTAAATGCAGTCGATCATTTAGTTTTGATTTTATAAATGTAGTAGTGAGACTATAATACTATGTGGTAACATAATTTATATTAAAACTTTTAAACTTTATTATTGGATATATTTTTTTATTTTATGATTAAAAATATTTAACACCTCTATTCTATGTGAAAATTACCTCATTGTGGTCCCATCTGTCATATGATTCCCCTTATAAAATTTGACCCCTGTGAAATGATTAGGATTCTCTAATTGAAGGATCATCCTCAATTGAATTCACATTTAACACTATAAAGGTTTGGGGTGATAAAAATGTAATTAACCCCTTTCTTTTGGTAGGATCCAGGTCCAAAAATAATTTTACTACCTTCAATTCCATTTCTAATGGTTCGACATTGTTTTCTTTTATAATGTAGTCCACATTCTTGATACAAAATTCATTTATTTTAACTTCACTCATGTTATGATTTAATTTTCAATGAAAAAGAATCACATGAAATACTATATAATCCAAATATCATATTTTTAATGATTCCATATTGTTACATATTCACACAAATTGGTCTTCTTTACATGGTACAAGATATATGTGTCACTTCTTCCACAAGATTAATTACCCTATTTTTCATGGTATTGTGTTTTTTATTGTTCCTTTTTATGGAAAAAATAACTAGTAATTACAATACAATTATAATATAACACATCCACACTTTCTCCCCTAACTATCTGTTATAGTGGTCTTGAAATGAAATTTGGATTTTTCAATAACTATTTAAAAATATGGTCTCAAAACCATATTATATATTGTCAATTATATATATTTGATATAAATCATTGATCCTTTGTTGGATAGAAATTCCTAATCATTAATGTTTTAGTATCAAAATATAGTAAAAGTACTATACTATTATTTAACACCTAAAGGTGGGTTAATGGTCTGCTCATCAGATAGTTAGTCAGTATAAAATTCAATATATTTGTTAACAATATATAACTCTAAAATACAACCCTTTTTAATTGAATATCTGAAATAACATTAACAATAATCATATATCATTCTATGGTGTCCATCCATTTTTTCTATATAATACCACATAGTTGAATCTACCTAATCTACTAAACCATCTAGTGGATCATCATATCAAAATAAAAAGGTGATAAGAACATCCAAAGTTCACTTAATATGAATCATTTTACTTTTAAATAGTTAGAAAAATCATCAGTTCTATAACCTTAAAATATATAACTTTTAAAAATAAAAAATATTGGTTAATGTTGGTGGATCGCTTTAAAAAAATGTAGCATAGATATACTGGAATAAAATCTTGCATCAAAACATGTCAACCATGTGATTTTAAGACCATTAAAATTAAATAAATAAATGAAATGATATTATTAATATTTCATAAATATAAAAATACACCCATCACATCATTTAAGAATTTCAAAAACATGTATCCATCTTTCTTTAAAATATTATAAGCTGGCGGCGGAAGAGAATTCTGCCTTTCACCCATGAATAGAACAAACTCTATCTATATCATTATGTCAATCATGTTCAACCTAGACATAATGTTATCCATTATTTTTTCATCTTCTTTTAGTATTGTGATAATGACATAGTAAAATATATTTTTTTTCAAAATGAATGAAATTATGAAAATGTATAGTGTACGAAGAGTTGTGTATAATAATTAAATTAAAAAATTATTATGTTTTTCTACCAATTTCTCTATAGCTGTTCAAAAAAGGTTTACCAAAATTAGTTAGCCTATGTTATACTTTATAAAATAATTGATCACCTATCAATGAATATATATCTATAATTTATGGTCAATTTCTATAAAATAATGTTTTCTGTGATCTGTATTTATGTTTCTGAGGTAAACCATTTACAATGACCTAAAAATAGTACTAAAGAAATGATTCAACCAAACTAAGGGTGTACCTTGTTCAAAAATGTGGAAACCAAGAGGTGATTATATTATACATTTATGTTGTCTTTATAATGAAGATGGTCATAGATACATTAATAAAAAGAAAAAATATAGCATTGTGGCTATCATTGGGGTCTCTATGAAAGAATAAGTGTTGAATCATTTATTGGTCTTCATAAAAACTCTTTTATTATTTTAGATATTTGGAATGTAGAAAATAAAAACTATAGAAATAATAATAAAAATCATAGAGTGTGAGAGTGGTATATAAATAGTGAAGGTGATCGAGAACATAAAAAATAATAATAGAAGAAAAATAAAGCTAGTATGAATTAAAAACTATTGTTAGGTTGATACACCCTCAACAAAATTTCGTATATCTTATAAAGAAGAAACTACCAACTCTCATCATCACTCAGTTCGTGGTTGATGGATCGACACACAAACCTCTCTCACCCAATTTATTTAGCATTCGAGCACCAAATGGATCCAAAATTGGAACACTCTCCCAAAATTAATAAATAACTCAATCAAACCACTCCATCCAAAATCTCTTCCTGAACATAGTGATATTCCTGAGATCAAAAAACACAAATCCTCACCTAAAAAATAAAATGAGAAACTAAGAGAATAATATAGAAACCATCTAGGGAAAATAACTATGAAACCAATCATATGCCATAATGCACTCTCACGGCACCCTGAATAACCTTCATAATTTGGTAAGAGGAATAAATAAATAATTATATCCAATAGAGAAAATATGTAGGTATCTTTTATTTTCACTCTAGGATTCTAGGCTCATAAATTAGTCCTTTATCACTAAATGTATATGATCAAAGCATTGATATAGGAAGAACGAGAAAACAAGTATTTTCAATCAACGAAGAATAAAAATACACTATATGAAAAAATAGGGAATAATAGAATGAGATAAAATCTCACTTACATTCCAAGAATCAGTATTAACAAAATTTAGGAGACTCCCCACTATTATTCGAAAAACAAACATGAAATGCAGTGAAATCTGAATACTAAATGAAATTTCCTTCCATGTGGAATGCCTTGATGTTCTCAAAATGATAATTTAGTGATAACTTGTTGAAAGAATCCCACCTCATGAAACAAATTGAGATTCCCCTTGATAATGATGTTCAATAACCATGATCATCTCAATTTCCCTCACGATCAAATTTTATCTATTATACCAGAAAAAAATGATATTAGAAATGAAAAAAATTTGGAATTTGGAAATAAAATTTCCCTAAGGTCAAAATACCTTGCAGTCATGTTTATAATAATTTTCCAAACCCAGTGTAGTGTCCATCCTTTGGTCCAATTCCTCAAATATGTTTTTGGGTGAAAACGTAAGTGGAATTTAGGAATTTTTTTTAATTTTTATGTTTATATGTATTGTATTATTACTAGTATTTAAAGACAAATACAAATATGTTTATGTATAAATATTATTATAACAACTATTATTATATATATTTATATTAAAATTTTTATTTTATTGTTATATAAAATATTTATTATATTTAAATATAGTTATTATTATTATGATATACATATTTAAATTTCATTCAATTTGTTTTTTATTTTCCCCAAAATTTAGTGGGAATCCGGTCGAGCATTAAGGAATTATTATCTCAAAAAAGGGTTGTGTTCAATTAAGAAGGTGGAAATAAGGTTCCTCAATCAATATTGAATCAATATATTTAGCTTCCGATAGATGAGAAATATATCCGTCAACTTGTGGGGTAAGTAATTTTAGACCTGGTATTCTCTAGCAGTGTTATTATGGTTTTGAACAGGTAGTGATGAGGTTTATGTGTTAACTCACATAGAATTATTTTCATCCATAGTTGTCGGATTTTGTTTCCAAAGGTTAATTGATGACAGTTATTTATTCTCTAACCATAAATAAGGGGTGTATGATTCCATGGTTGTGGGTTAGCTTCTGGTTCCATAAAATATGGATCGATGGCTCACTTCGTCGAATGTTTTGGATTTAGTGGCCATAGAATTACTCAATCGTAAGTATCTATGAGAATATAACTTCTTCATAAGGCTTGGTACAACATTTATAGACATGGAATACTTGGTTTGGATTCTTAGCTAGGATTCTGTTTCACAAAAAGATATAGATCAAGCGATTGATTTCATCCTTATCAATGATGTGTGGTGGTCAGGTGGTTATTGATTTAGGGTGTTCAGGGAACCATGATTGGTTTAAAATACTCATTATTTCACAGTGGATTGAATATGAAAACCATGGTTGTTATGTTGAAAATGGAGGTGGTTTTTAGGAATTTCTTGGTTGTTCCACGGTTGGTAGAATATGTTTCCATTTTTACTGAAGTGTTCACATGAGACTCTAGTATTTGTATCATGGAATTCATCTACATATTCAGTTCATATGTTATTATTTCTAGGAGTTGGATAGGTCAGTATACTAATCATGATATGCTCAGTATAGTGATCGCACAACTATTTTCTCTTAAAAAAAATAAAGAAACCACTCTGAAAATTAAATTCAATAACAAAAAAATAAAATATGAAATGAAAACAAATAAAAACAAATTATTTACACATATAATAAATATTGAAAATTTTAATTTACTAGATTACAAAAACAAAATTTCAAAAACAACAAAGGAAGATTAATTAATTACAAAAATAGTAAAATAAAGAATTAATTTATTAAGTAGATAAAATAAATTAAGAGTCTAAATTTTTATTTTGAAATATAATTTGAATAAATAATTAAACAAATTTGTAAATGACATTCATAATTCAAAATTTTTATTTTGAAAAAAATAAATTAAATTAAAATTATTTTAGTAATAATAAATAAAATAACAAAAAAGGATAATTGCACTAATTTATTTATTCATCTATATATTAATAAAATAAAAAATAATAAGAAATAAAATGAATATTTTAACGTAAAATGAATTTTTTAGATATTTAATAAAAAATTAACAAAAATTAAAATTTATGGAACTAAGAAAATAATTTTTAATTAAAAATAAATTAAATAAATTAAAAGTTGCAAAAAAATGAGAGAAATAATTCCACATCAAACATCCCTACACATAAATGTTTGTTTTTCCTCAATCAATTTATTATTTTTTGTCTTCGTAAAATAGGCAATAATAAATTTCATAGTGACCATAGAATGAAGCATATAAAGAAATTAATTTAGAGAGGAACAATATATGAGAGTCTAGATTTTCAAGGAATAACCATAGGAGGCCCTTCATTAGTTCACATAAACAATATGTTATGAAGTTAGACAATATTCATTCACTATTGAAGATTACATGCCTCTTATATGAATTCAATCACTATCATACTTCAATTATAACTCAAGATCTAATTATAATAGCGATGATGTATTATATTTGCGTGGAAATAAAATATTAACCAAAGGAACCTTCATTTATCACTCATTCTTGGGTTCTGAAAACTCATTTTTTCGTCTTGCATCATTGATAAAACATAGATGATTTTTAAATACATCTATTATCCACTTCTTCATATCTGTTCAGTATTCCCAATACCTCAATGATCTAATTTTTGACATGGTCCTTAATATTTAATTTTTTCTTATCAGTGTTTGTGCATTTTGCTATGAAAAGAACTTATCGAGTTTGAATTTTATTTATTTATTGAATCAAATCTCATTCCCTTATCTTATTTACTCAATGTGGGATCCCAATAGCCCATTTTACTAAAAATAATATGTACTTATATGGTTATCATTTGGTTTGGCTCTCTAATGTGATTTATTTTCAATGTTTTAGTCCCCTATGTTTGATATCAAAATTTCAATTTCCTTAATTTATGATCATAATTCCAAAATGATATTTCGTATCCCATTCCCTTTCACATTTAATAAATATAATATCCAAAAACCATCATGTAAAACCCAAAATTAATCATACACCCCCAAAAATTAGAGAATCAATGCAATACTTAGGAACCGACATGTTATTTTCTTATAAGAAGGACAAAATTTTATGAAACTTATAGCCAATGAATTTTATTTTGTGAATTCATTTGTAAAAAAAAGACTATTAGTTTTCTACAAGAAATTAAGGTGTATTTTGATGTGTTTAGAATTGAAGTAATGAATAGAATGGAGAAAGACCCCTCTCCACCACACATAATACTCAACATTGTCCCCAATGTTGAATCCTAATGTGGATAAAAGATACATTCAATCCTTTTTTCAATTTAGAAGTAAATAAACATTTAATAGGGTTACATGAAAGTAAAAAATCACTTTTTCCACAAATAAAGTCAATCATACAAAATAAAAATACATAAAAAAGGTCCCTACCGTCGAACTATATGAAAACAATCATAGAAAATTATTATTTTTTAAATGTTCATGATTTAAATTGTTATGAATAGATAAAAAATATCAAATCATCTCAAATGGAAGCATAGTAAATAATGAGTTAGTAGAAAATGACATATTAAATACAAATTCTAGATTGGAGTGCTATCCATGCTTTGAAATGCATCAACTCTTAGTTGTCAACACAATAAAAATAAGAATGATATACACCCATGGAAGAAAAAATTATTCATAATTTTGAAATCACATGAAATTTGGTATATCCACATACATAATTCCATGCATCATGTAATATGAATGTACGAATTTAAAAATATTCAGAATATTAAAAATTACCTCCATGAGTGTGGAATCTTCTCATTTTTTTCTCCATCCAAATGCGGCCACCTTTTGTTTTATTTCTGTATGATCCATGTCATAACAATTTTGGTTCCTACAATTTCAATAGATGAACATTATAATTCATGATTTATTATTAAAATTGAAATGAAAAAAGATTTTAGTTAAGGAGTATTATCCAATTAATATAATGTGTTGTAACTTTTTCATTAAAAATATTCCATGTCGAATTACTTGTTGATTATTATCCAAAAAGTGAAATCACTCGAATAAACAAAAAGGCATTCCTAAAAAATGAAACAAAATACGATAATCTTGGGAAATACCAAAAAGGGGTTTTGTGTTTTGAGAATCCAAAGCAGTAAAATCCTTGTATCAACCCTATTCTGAATGAGGTTGTGGCTTGTGTCTAAGAAAAAACAGATGATATCCACTCTAGGTTTGGTTCTTTTTAACATTTGGAGTACCTATTTTAAAATTTTAATCTTTTCCCATAAATGTTTACTGAACCAATTATGGAATAATGGTGGGGAAACCATTTAAAATAGGTACTTCCCTTCTTCTATAACTATAGGGTTGGTGTACAAAAGTTTTAAACAAGTAACCATATGATGGTATTTTTCTTCTTGATCTATCCAATTAATTATCTCATCCCGAATAAAAAAAATCATATCTAAACCCTCATTTTATATTCTTTATATAGCTAGAAACTCCTCCTCAATAGTAATTTCCAAACTATAATTTTAAACTATAATTGGGAGTTCAAGAAATTCTTTAACAGGAGAAGCATTTTCAAGACTCTTTGGGAAACACGATGTTAGGCTTACTCAACGGAAACTACGAAAGTAAAATTAAATTTATCATTATATAAAATAAAATTATACTAATAAAAAATAAATATTTTTCAATTATGATAAATTATCCCCCAATTTGGCTCGTTTTCTCTTACTCTTAAAAATATGGTTCTACTTGGATTGTTTCGATGTATGGAGTAAAGTTGTCATTCTCCTCCAATATCTCCTTAAAATATGCCACCTCATGTGTGGATAGTTCCATGTAAAAAAGGAAGTGTGTATCATTTGTAGGATCTAAATATGAATGTAGATGCTCAATATACAAAAGGGGGTGAATTGTATACTATAAAAATTCCTTCATAACCTTTAAAGTTGGTAAAATTATTCCTTTTTAACCTTTAGGAAAGCTAAGTTTAATAAGGATAAACATGGTATATTCACAAGTCCTCTTAGTAATAAAAACATTCTAGGTTTAGGTAATATGGTTATGGAAATTAAATAAAAGAAATTTTTATAAGGAAAAGATTCTACCTTAAAGTGTATGGAATCATATTAATCAGAGTACACAACTACAAGCAAGTATAAGACAGTTATACATTTTTTATTAGTCCAAATTCAGAAGAAATAACCTTGAAACCAAAAATTAATATGTATGAAATCTTTTAACCCAAATTGTAGGGTATCAAACAACCTTGGGTAAAGGTCCCATGTATTTATACTTTCATGAATGTTTGTCTTACCCACACTAGGTTAAGCCCTCGATAGGAATATCGAAATCTATCTTACTATCCCTACAAGCCCTCAAAAATAAGGTAGTCATCACCTCTGTCTTACTAACCAAGGAAGGCCTCAATCATTAAGGTAGTCGGAACCTCTATCTTCCAATCCCCGGAAGCCCTCGATTGTACACAACAACAATCAGAGTCAAACGATGCAATCTGAACAAGACGTTCAGTACACATAAAGCATGAGAGTATCTCTCTCTAGAAATCACTTCAACAGCATGTGGTCTCTAGTGATCATCCAATCTGGAACTGATATTGATCTTGTTCAAATGAGATCCTATTTAAAGGAACTTCTCCAATGGTTGACTCCCTCCTCCAACAATCATATTTTTACAGGAATTTCTTAGGGACCTGTACACATGTCACTCAAGAAATAGTTAGATTGAAATAGAATGTACAAAAACTTATAACAAAAATGTAAGAAAAATATTGGTTCTTTCTGAAATCCATTTTTCAAAGTCAAAGAAAAAATTAATGTTCAGAGTCTAACCAAAAAGATGTTTGGTGACTATAATACATTGATTTTAAGATTTTGTTTCCCAAAGAATTTTGAACCTAAATTCAATAGAATACCAGAGTCTGAATTTCAAGGATATTTGGGTTCTGAATTCTGAAAATTTAAGGTCTAAATTCAGAGGAATCCGGAGTCTGAATTCAGAAGAATTCCGAGTCTGAATTCAGAGAATTCGGAATCTGAATATAGAAAAATTTGGAGTCTGAATTCAGATAAATTCAGAGTCTGAATGCAGAGAATTCAAAGTCTGAATTCGGATCCAAAAAATAGAATAATCTATATCTATGTATTTATATGATTCTGAGGGTTTAGATACGAAACATAATTTTACACTTAGAAATAAAATGAGTTAGGTTTTAAGAAATTATAACAATAACAATGAAAACATGGTAATGATAGATTTTGCTTGATGAAGCAAAATTTTCCTTATTAAGTCAAAACCGAGTAAGGAGAAAACTTCCATGAGGAAGGAAAATCTTTCTTATAAATCATTAAGGAAAATAAAATTTTCCTTGCGATAGAGTGTTTGAGATTTTCCGAACTTTAAGTCATGAAAAACTCATAAGGAAACTTTATTGACTCAACAATCTCCCCCTTTTTTGAATGAACAAACATCCACACGAAAAAAGAATATAATAACTTAAAATTTTTATGGACCTGAAAATAAAAACATATCTCCATTTACTTATGGATCATAATGAATATGAATAACTCCCCTTAAGGATTTGGAAACCTGAAAAATTATAATCCTTATTTCCTAAATGAGATTTTCATTTACTTTCATACGAAAGTCTTTATGATAAAACTCTCCCTTAGATGGACTCCACCTTACATAGGTAAATGTCATTATTACATAGTATTATTTTGGACATTTTTTTCTCCACCTTTGGTATTTCCAAAAAGGATTAAAGGGAATTAAATGAACATATGATAACTAAAATATAATTACTAAAAACCAAATATATGAAGAGCATACAAAATTTCACTATGATTGAAAAACATTATACAAGGAGTACAACAAAGGATCAGAATTGAGTTGGATTATCCTTCCTTCTCCATTAGTATCAACTTCTTCTCTATGGTTTTCAACTTCTTGAACTCCTTGTGATCATATTCTGCATGCTTGAGAAACTGATCCTGGTCTTTAGTTTTCTTCTCTAAGGCTTTAATTTTCTCTTCTTGAGCCATAAGTGATTCTGCCTGAGCCTTGATGGCTTCTTCTTTCTTAGAAATTTTTTCCTCAAGTTTGATTATATCATATCTTTCCCTCTTATAACCCTAAGAAACTAAATACAACTTCCCATTCAGATCATTCACTTCTTGCATCTGAGTAGTTTCTTCAAGAGATAGATTTTCTTCAAAAGAATTGGTGAGAACATTGAACTTAATATCTTCAGTTTCAAATGAATCCTTGAAATTATCTTGAAACTCATCGAGAATTATCATATATTCAACACCTTTATTTGACCAACTAGTCATATTCTTGTAAGATCTTTTATGGGATTTTTAGTTTATGAAAATTGTTTTAATGTTATCCTCATGTTTGACACACTTATCTATCACCATGGGTACTAAATATAATTTTTGATTTAAGGAATTCTGAATTATCTTACATATTGAATGTATAATAAAAAATAGAGGAATAGAAGAAACTGATTTCTTTAAGGATTGAACAAAAAAGTCATGGAGAAGATAAGATGATTCAATATTTGAGACTTTGGTTGGTGCGGACTATTTCTCTATTTCAATGTCCTTCCTCTTTGATGAAGCACCAAAATATTTCTTCTTCACCACTATTTTCTAGGGGTATCAACTACCACATGTTTTCCCTTATCATCTTTCAGAATGACATCTTGATTAGGCGATTCATGTTCACTATCTGAAAACTGAACAATTTTTTCTTCATTAATGTCTTCCTTCTCAGCTCCTACCTCAACAACCCCTGGCTGTATGAAATTATTATTGAAAAAAAAAATTCAGAAAAATTATTCACTTCTTCACACTTATCATCTTTTCCTGGTGTAACATGTTTTGAAGACTCGGCTTCTGAAGATTGGATTGATAATTTTTCATACAGGATTTCTTTCCCATGAAAATATTTAACTTGTTTTATCATGTCTTTGGTATCATCACCCCCTTCTTCTTTTTCTTCCACTTCATTTTTATGAACATTTTCTGCAGTACCAAATTTCTTTCCCGGAGTCTCTGGTAATGGTTCTATCAAAAAATATTCTAGTACAACAATTTTATCATATTATTTCTCAGAATCCTTAAGAAGTGATTGTACAACCTCAGCCTCAGACATATTTTTCTTATGCTTCTTCTTTTTTTTGAATCTCAAGCTCTTCATCTACCTTTTCCTTTAATTATTTTTCCTCAACAAGGTCCAATCCAAACATAGGCTCCCATTATTTCTAATTTTTATTGTCTTCTCTCCTCTTTGCTACTACTTCATCAGGATAAGATTATTGTTTCTTTGGCTTCAGGTTTGCTGACTGGATTTGATTATCCACTAGAGTGTTTTATTTATCTTCAACTTCCTTCACCTTCCTCTTCCTTCCACCCGTTTTGGAAGTCTTAGCCAATTCCTATTTCTTTTATAAGTATTCTACCTTCTTTTTAGGAAAATCATAAAATTATTTAGAGTATTTATAAAAAACAATTTTTATCCTTCTCAAAGTATCATCACTCAAAAATATAAATTTTTAATTTCTATTCTTAGAAATGTAAGGAATTTTGATGGATTCTAAAAACAGAATAATAATCATTGATAAAAAATATGGATACCTAATAATTTGAGATTTCAAATTCTCATTTTTGATATTCTCAATCGTAATCAGAATGTACTTAACCAAATTTATCTTCATTAGATTCACCAAGAAATCCAGAATATAGATGTCACTCTTCTATAGAGTATCCATATCACCTTTTCTCAGAATAATAACTCCTTGAACCCATAATTCAATAATTAGAAATTTTGTAGATAAATGGAGAATCTTCAGAGTGTTTACTTCTGAAATACCAAGGAAAGTCATGGACCACTATTTTATAAAACTTCCTGGAACATCAATTAGTTTGCGAGTACAGAACTAAGATTCCCCTTCATAAGGAATTTCAATAAAAATTTCTTCCTTGGTGTAAGAAAGGGAATATTTCCTTCAATAACACTTGAAAGAGAACTTGTCCTTACCTTTTTCCTTTAAAAAAGATACAATCTCATGGAACTATACTAACAACTGTGGATACCCCAAATCCCATTCTTTTGGTTTCAAAAATACATACACTGTCCCAGCCATTGATCTTGATATTCTTGTGTATGATAGAGTCATATTTTGTATAAAACTTTGGATAAACTAATATTTCATGATAGATATTCCACTCTTATATTTCCATAATAGTGGAAATTTCATTCGGAGAAAAGGATTCAGAAGTCATTTGGAAGTAAGGAAGTCTTGAGAAAATCAGAACGAGCATACATTGAAAGGACAGAGCATCAACGTTCATGTGCTTTGAGATCGATGTGGGACAACAATCAAGGGTCCTTTATATAGGAAATTGAGGCGACGGTTCAGCTCCCATGATTGGTCCAACGGTTTAAATATTCTTGGGAAGATCTGACAATTGAGATAATAGCCAAAGAAGGATTTTGATTGTATCCGATATTTTGAGGTTAATAAGGAAAACATTAGGATTTAACGAAAAGTGAATCCAAAAACTTTTAAAGAAAAATTAAAATACCAATAGGTAAAATATGATTACGAAAAGTTAACCCAAGAAACATACCTTTCGGATTTATAGGAAGATTATTCGTAATGAGGAAAATTATTCTTGAAGAACATTAGATTCTGAAAATTTTTATTACAAAAACATTGACTATGAACATTTTTACTACAAAATATCATAGACTATGAGTAAATTTTTTATTATAAAAATATTTAGACTAAGAAAAATTTTACATTATGAGAAAAAAAATGACTCGAAAAATTTATCATTACAAAGATTTAAACTACAAAAATATATTCATATTGTAAATATTACTAAAAAATCATCATAATAAGAAAATTTTAATACAAAAATCCCGATTAAGAATATTCTATTACAAAAATATTCATTATAAAAAATTTATTACAAAAATCATTATTATAAAAAATTTAACTATGAAAAAATTTCATTACGAAAAATTTTAAACTACAAAAACATTATAACGATAAATTTTTTAATAGAATACAATTTATATTGAATAATAATAAAATTTACTTCCCCTATGAAAAGGAGTTTTTTAATGTAAGGATATAGATTTCCACAATATGTTAAATAAGAATGATTACAATACAGTTATCATTCCTTACTTCTGTTTAATGAATTCAAATCTATCAAATGGTAACAATTTTGAGAAAATATTAGAATGTTGATCATGTGTCCCAATAAATTGAAGATTGATATATCCTTTCTTGTCTAATACCTATGAAAGTGATGTCTATTATCTATGTGTTTTGAAAAATAGTGATGTGTGAAGTATTTTCTTAAGGAAATGGTATTAGTATTATCACACAAAATTTACTTTTTTGGTAAAACACATACCATAGTCTGTGAGTGTGTGTTGCATCCACAACACTTGAGAATGAAAACTTCGAACTGCTACATATTCATCTTTAGTAGAGGAAAGTTCTATTGAGTGTTTATTTTTTCATGACCAAGAAACTAATGAATATCCTATGAAATGAAATGTTTCAGATATACTTTTCCTACCCATTCTACATCCTCCAAAGTCTGCATGCAGAAATATTTTTAAAAAAATCATTTCTAAAATAATTAAAGAATCCAAGATCCATGGTTACGTTTATGTAGCAAAAAATTATTTTCACTGCCTTTAAATGAGATTCCATGGGATTGTATTGATATCTTTCACATTATCATAATGAAAACATTATGTCTGGATGACTAGATTTCAAGTATAGTAAACTTCCTATCATACCTCTGTATGATGTTTGATCCACTGTTTTCCTAGAATCCTCAAGATCAAGTGAATTTTAGGTTCCAATGGGAGTAATAATACTCTTAGTGTTGTCATATCCATACTTTTCTTAGATAATCATAAATTTACTTATATTGGGATATATAAGTTCATTCTGGTGTTTGAGAAATTTGAAAAACTAGTAAAAATGTTAATTCACCCATCCAACTCATTTCAAACTCAAGTTTCATTAGATCCACAAATTAATCTCTTAATGATTCTTGAGTTGAACCATATATAATGTCATCAACATAAATTTTAACAATAAAAACATTTAACTTGTATTTCTTTTTAAAAATTGTTGGATCAGCATTTCCCTTAACATTATTATTTTCAAGTAAAAATAATTTAAGTCTACCATAGGTGGATGTAGGAGCCTGTTTATGTCCACACAATTCTTTGTAAAGTTTTAAAACATGTTTAGGATGTTTTATGCATTCAAAACTATGTGGTTTTTCAACAAAAACATCCTCTTGAACATAACAATTAAGAAAATATCATTTATCATCTAGTTGAAAAATATTGAAATTAAAAAATGCTGCAAAGTTGAGTAGAAAACAAATAGATTCAAGAATGGATACTAGAGCACATGTTTATTCATAGTCTATTCCTTTTGTTGATTCATCCTTTATAAACCAATGTTGTTTTACTTCATACTATCACTCCATTTTCATGACAATTATTTCTGAAGACCCATTTGACTCTAATAACAGAAGTTTCCCTTGTTATTTCAACCAAGGTCCATATATTATTCCTTTCAAATTCATTTATCTCATCTTGAATGGTTTTAATCAAATCAGCATCACCTAAAGAATCCTTAGTGATTTTTGGTTCTATTTGGGAATGGAATGCTAGATGTTATACTTCATTCATTAAGTAACATCTATTCCTTACATGTTGATTTCAATCACCAATGATACTATCACTAGGATGATTCTTAAGAAACAACTGATTTGGGTTTTTTAAAACTCGATCATCAACATAGGGTAGATGATCATCTAGGGAAAATGTCTCAGAAACATTTTCTTATACATTTTCCTTATCATAATAATCTTCTATCAATGGTTTATAATAAGTTTTTAAAAACAAATTTGATGATATAGGTTGAAGCTGTTTAAAAATAGAAGGATCAGTTTCATCAAATTTGATATATACAGTTTCTTCAACAGTACATGTGTTTTTTTTGAAAACTCTATAGGCCTTAGTGGTTGTCAAGTTACCTAAGAAAATTCATTCATTAGGTTTGTGTGAAAATTTATGTGAATTATCATTAGTATTAAAAATGAATACTTTGCAACCAAATATATTGAAATAGGATAGTCTATGTTTTCTACCATTCCATAACTTATAATGGGTTTTTTTAAGAAAAGTTCTAATCAAAACTCAATTTATAGTATAACAAGAAGTACTTACAGATTAAACCCAAAAATAATTGGCTATAGAATATTTACTCAACATGGTTCTAGTTATCTCTTTAATAATTCTATTTCTTCTTTCAACTACACAATTCTATTGAGGAGATCTTGGTGGAGAAAATTAATGAGTAATGCATTTTTTACTACAAAAAGTATCAAAATAAGAAATTTGAAATTCACCTTTATGATCACTATGGATAGTTATCAATGGAAGGTTTTTCACATTTTTATCTTAGGCTCTAAAACTTTTGAAATAAGAAAAAGCTTCATATTTCATTACTAGAAAATAGACCCATGTTAATAAAGTGTAATCATCAACTAGGAAAAATACATAACATTTTCCTCTAATTCTTCCTGTTTGGGTTGGACCAAAAAGTTCCTTGTGCACTAATTGTAATGCATCAGTATTTGAGACTTCACCGATTGATTTAAAATGTGATTATGTTCCTTTCCATATTAACAAGGATCAAAAACTTTTGAATAATCAAATCTAATATCTAATAGATCTTTAACTAATTTTTTCTTAGAGTGTTTACACAGGTTTATAAGATTACAGTTTCATAACCTTCTATACCATAACCCAGAATGATCCTCCATTCCACTAAGGCATGGTAGGTCTTGACTCCTAAGGTCTTCAAGGTTTAGTGTGTATTCATTCTCCTGCCTATGGGCATAATGAATAAACACTTACTTGGAATTGTGTACTAAGCAATTTTCATTCATAATATTAACAAGGTAACCTTCATCAAATAATTTACATATGCTAATAAGGTTGTTCTTAAGACCTTTAACAAATAAAACATTGGAAATCAATGTTTTTCCAAGAAGAATAGTGTTAACTAAACCAATAATTTCTCCCTGAGAATTATCTCTGAAAGTTACATTTCCTAATTTGAACTTAATAATATTTTCAAAAATGTTATTGTTACAAGTCATATGACGGGAACATCCACTATCCATGTACCATGTATTGTTGTTGGTAGATTATTTATTTTCCTAAAAATAATAATTTTATACTTTCGGAACCCAAACATTCTTGGATGGAGAAATTTCAGAAATCATAATTTTAGGTATCCACATCTTCTTAGAAAAATATGCATTATGAAAACATAAAGATTGGGTTTGGTTTAAGGAAAAAAAATTTCCCAATGTCTACCACCACAAAATTTAGTTCAGAATGGAGCACTTTGAGGAACAATGTAGTTATTACTAAAAATCGGTATAGAATGAGTATAACCAAAACCATAACTATTCCTTAGAGGTCATATTTTAGAATACATTTTATCAATGTTTTCCATACCTAAGGTAAAATTTGAAAAACACATCCTAAATTAAAATATATCCTACTTTAGTCTAATAACTATGTTTTTATCCTCAACAACATTGGGTTTAGAACTAGATTTATCTTCTAAAAAAAATTTATTAGAAATTACATTTTCAAGATCCTTTAAATGTTTATCCTTCTCAGAATTAACTTCCTCAATATTTCTTGAAATACCTTCAAAATCAAAATTTTCTTCTCAATATCTATTAAATGATCTTATATTACCATATTAAGAATTTTATTTCTAGAATTTTCCTTGTCATGTTTTTCATGAGTTTAGAGTTTTCATTCCCATGGAGTTTAGAAAATCTAGAAACTTCTTCATAAGTAGAAAAAGTATTATCTTTATCAAAAGGAGATTCTTCATCCAAAGATTCATAATATTTAATATCCCTATAATTTTAATTCAAGGATATATTTGTAATATATTTAGAATTGTGTACCTTATCCATTAAATAATAATTTTCAATAGGTAGTCTGGCTAGTAAACAAAAATTATTCTCACCAGAAGATTCGTACTCTGAGGTTTCATCAGAAGATTCACCCCCATTGGCACTCCTAGTTTCATTAGCATTCAAAACATTCATAGATTTATCATTGTAGTAATTTATTCTATTTCTCTCAATATTTGTTTCCTTTCAATCCTTTTTATTAATCATAGGACATCCTAGCCTTGTGTTCCCTGCACTTTTTCAATAATAAAAAGTGACCTCTAAATCTTTATTTTCTTTATTTTCTTTCCTCTTGTATCTAGATTTAATGTTCTTTGGTCCAAAAATCTTTTTCATCCTTCGAGAACGATTGGGTAATTCATTTTCTGAAGATTCAATTCCACTGGATTTGGACTGAATAACAACCTTCGTAGATTTGGATCTTGTAACACTCTTAGGAGTCTTAGCATTCATATGATTTGAAGTTGTTGTAAAAGAAACACTGCCATTTCCATTCTTATCCTTAATATTATCTGTATCTCTATTTAGTATGGTTTCATGTTGAATAAGAGTTCCAAATATCTCATCAAGAGAAATCTATGTAACTTTCCTATTTTCATCTATAGTTGTCCTCAAGGATTCCCATTCGTTGGGATTTATGTCTATGATATTGTCTACAAGATCTTCATCATCCAATCCTTTATCACCCTTAGATTTTAAACTATTAAAAAATTCATGAATCTTTATTGTACTTTACATATGGGTTCTCCATAAGTAAATCATAAATAATGATATTCAACTCTGATCATGGATTATCTAGTTTCAATAACTTTTCAAGTTCCAAAGTGAGTTACTTCATTCTTCTTCCAAATACAATTTGATGCTTCACAAGATGAAATCTGGCTATATATATTTCTAGACATGTAAAAATGAAAAGTATTACATACCTTATAATCTAGTTGATATTCATGCTTTTCGTGGTTGGCGAAAGTAATGACTTCCTTGTCAGGGATTTTATGTCCTCCACTAACCATAACAATGTGGTCCTCTCTGATGTTAATAACAACTGTATTCATACGATCTCTCTAATATTCATAATAATTCCAATAAAAAATAGGTGGTCTAGTAGGATTTAGGTTTTCTATTGAACCAACATTCATTCCTGCCATCTAATAGAAAATATCTTTCCACAAAAACTTGTTAATAATATGTGTTTGTAAGAATAAAAAAACAAATTCCTAGGCAAGGAAAATATTATGAACAATGAAAACTTGAGAAATAAAACTCATATGTGAATATAATTATTTCAGAGACCCGCTCTGATACCAATTTTAGGATCAAAGTATGAATGTAGATGCTCAAAATAAAATAGGGGTTGAATTGTATACTCTAAAAATTCTGTTGGACCCTTTAATGTTGGTTTAAATATTTACTTTTTATCCTTAAGGAAGACCAAGTTTACCAAGGTTAAACAAGGTAAATTCACATAACCTCTTAGTTCTACAGACATTCTATGTTTCGGAAATATGGTTCTGGAAATGAAACTTAAGAAAATTATACAAGGAAAATATTATACCTTAAATGGTATAGAATCTTATTAATTAGAGTACATAACTACAAGGAAGTATTTGTTAGTATTACTTTACTTATTAATAAAAATTCAGAATAAATAAACATAAAACCAAACAAGTAACAATTATGAATTTTTTTATCCCAAATAGTAGGGTATCAAAAAACCTTGGATAAATGTCCCTTGATATATATTTTCAAGAATGACCGTCTTACCCGCACCTGGGTAAGCCCTCGATAAAAATATCAGAATCTGTCTTGATATCCCCACAAGCCCTTAACTTCAATGTAGTCGGCACATCTATCTTCCTAACCAACAATTTCCTAGAACATTAAGGTTGTTGGCACCTTTTACTCCCTATACCTTAGAGCCCTCGAATGTACACAATAATAATTAGAGTCGCAAGAATCAATATGAACAAGATTTTAAGTACGCACAAATAATGAGAGTATCTTTCTCTAGAAATCACTTCAATAGAATGTGGTATCAAGTGTTAAACTAATATGGAACTGATATTGAGATTATTAAAATGATGTTTTATTTATAGGCACTTCTCCCATGGTCGACTCCCTCCTCCAACAGACGTATTTTTCCTTGAATTTCGTAGTGACATGTACATGTGTCACTCAAACAATAGTTATTCAGAAAAGAATGTATGACATCATTTCATAACAAGGTATGTAAAATATGGTTTCTTACTCAAATCCATTTTTTGGAGTCAAATGAATAAATGAAATTTTGGAGTCTAACCAAAAATCCATTCAGTGTCTACAGTACATGGATATTCGGATTCAGTTTTCCAAAGAATTTGGAACCTGAATTCAATATTACTACGGAGTCTGAATTTAAAGGAAATTCAGAGTCTGAATTCTGAGAATTCAATGTCTGAATTTAGAGGAATTCGGTGTCAGGATTTAGAAGAATTTAGAGTCTAAATTCAATGAATTCAAGGTCATAATTCTAATCCTAAAAATAGAATACTCTATATCTATGTATTTATATGATTCTGATGTTTTAGATACAAAACTGAATTTTACCCTTAGAAATAAAATGATTTAGTTTTAATGAAATTATAACATGAACAATAAAAGCATGGTTAGGAGAGATTTTTATTAGGTAAGGATAATTTTTCATATTAAAGAAAAACAATGTAAGGAGAAAATTTCCTTGAGGAATGAAAATATTCCTTATGAATCTTTAAGGAAAATAAAATTTTCCTTGAAATAGAGTGATTGTGAATTTCAAAAAATAAAGGAATGGAAAAGTCATAATCAAAACTTATTGACTCAAAATAATTTTGGATTATCATGTTCTATCAATGATAAATATTTAAATATGTCAATGCAAAAAAAACATTATAATGAATATGAAAAGTTAAATGATCATCCAAGAGTTTCTATATTCTTTCTTAGGTATTGAATATCTTAAAACCTTCCATGCCTCAAAAACATTCCTCAGTATATGGATTGTCTATATCCATCTTTGATTCCAAGGGAAGTTGAATTTATACAATTCGAGAAATCGATTTATTCTATATAAAACATGTGGAAAATGTAAGAAAAATCCTTAATTTTTTAAACTAAGGCTTTCAAAATTTGTGGTCTCAACTCTTCCTTAAATTCATGAATACATTATTCAAAATAATATTGATCTAAAAATTTGAACTATTCTATAATTCTATAAGAAAAAAATAAAATAAAGTCTTTAGAGGTTCAAGGAAGTCTCATGAGTTTTATATATTTTTTATTGTTTTTTTATTTTTATTTTTGAAAATTGAAAAACCCAGAAGGGAGAACAAATTTCCCGTATAATAGTGCCAAATATTTATGTTATCATTATCACAAGGACAATAAAATATGCATTTATAATCCCAAAATATAGAATAGTATATAACCTGGAAGTATCTCTCAATAAAGAAGTGTAACACCCCAAGGTTTTGAAGATTAATATTTAGTGCATTTTATAATCTATAAGTTAAACTCAACTTTTCCACTTCTATGTTTTTAATTTCAAAAAACGGTCATCTAGAGTTGTGATTAATAACTCATTTGGAGTTTGATAGAACAAACTTGATTTTTTGGTGAATAGTAACATACACTCTTGAATAGTAATATGACCCTTATGAATAGTAAATAATATTATTATTTTATTTTCTTAGGGTAATAAAATAATGTGATCTTAATTAATTTTTTAATGTGAAATATAATTAATTGCACATTAAAAGTTTTCATATTTAAAATTACACATGACATTATTTAAAAATTAAATTAATAATATTTAGAAAATAAATTATAAAAAATGGAGTTCATTTTTTTAACTCTACATGTAAAAAATGGTAGCGGTAAATTTTTGGGATTTTCTTTGAAATTCTATAATTTTTTAAGAATAGTGAAATATGATAAAATATCATATGTACAAATTATGAGTTAAATACACTATTTAGGGAATCATAAGTGATTTTAGGCCCCGTGGATCGAACTCGCATGCACTTATTACTGTTAGGGTTCACATTAAACAATAATATTGGTTGTCTTGATGGAAATAATAAAATAATGAATTAAATATTCAAAATTTACCCCTCTCCACCAATATAAAAACACCTAACCACTCCCTCTTCTCATCACTTATCTATTCCTTTAATCTCCTCAATGATCTTCCCAAATACACTTCCCTATTCACTCCCTACTACAAGGAATCTCTTGGCCTTTCCAAAATACAAAAATCCCTTCCCTTAATGATGTTCTTCAGGAAGTTATTTCAAGAGGTAAAACTCATTTCTTTTTTTTTAGTTTCATCTGAATGTATCTTCTTTTATTATACTCTCCTAAACTCCTCTGTCTAAATGATGATGATAACTCCAGTATCATCTATATAATGGATTTATGTCATTTTAATGTATGAACCACCATCAATATTCATACTCCCTCCCTTTTATTTATATGAAGGACATCAACGTCCATGGGGTTCTAATTTATAACCATCATGGACGACAAAGTTTCATTCTCCAATCATTCCTTCATTACTAGTCACGAAACCATATTTATGGTTGAACCAAACTATAATATATATATATATATTTTAAAAACTTATTAATATTCATTAAATAGTATATGTACATATTATTAATTTAAATGTCAAAACTAGTTAATAATAATCCAAATACTGCCAAAAATTTAAAGTGATTTTCATCTAATGATTCATCCTCATTCCATGTAACCAAATGCTAGAAATGGAAATTAACAATTATTTATGATTATAAATAGTATTTAATTTCAAACCTAGAGATTTACATCCATACCACATCATTAAATAAGAACAAGTGAACCAATTATGAAAAATAAGGAAAACAAACACTAAAGAATGATGAGATTTAATACAACAACTTATCATTAAGGACATAAATGAACTAACTAGAATTATGATAAAATAAATAAATTTATAATAGGTTGTTATATTAGTTATTAATAAGTATAATTTCATATTCTAGGAGCTTATGTTCAAGAGCAGAACACATTCGAAGTTAATGTAAGTGTTTTCTCACCCAAACATCTGTTTCATTCGGGTTACTTTTATTATATAATTACCTCATGGAAATTATTTTATATTATTATGTAATATTCATAAATATGTGTGAAGTTTTTATATATTTTTACCAACCATACACCATCCTTATTTTGTGGATAGTTACATGTTTTAAAAGGAACATTCAAAATTGTTTCGAAAATACAAGCCTGGTTCAAGGGATGTCTCAAATTCTTATCTATTTTCAAGGGCTCTATATAATCTGTTTTTGGAAAAATTATCTTTATAAAATCACTAATTTTATTATGAAAATACAATCTTACTTTACTTATGTTTTTATACAAATATTTTCCCAAAACAACTCTTCTTTTCAAAATAATGGATTATTTATCTCAAGTATTGCTTAATGGTTTTATAAGAGTATTTTCGTATGATTAAACACTCATGATGATTATTTTGTATTATTGGGTTTAATGTTTTTTGTTTTAATCTACCATACATTATTTAATGGTATATTACTACCTTTATAGTGGATTTACTATTCTAAAACCATTCTCTATATTACTCAGAATGGTTAGAGTTTTTTGTTTAATGATATGGGAATGTTAGTTACATTTCATATGATAGTTTCAATATGAATGTTTATGATGTTTATTATTATCACTGATCATATGAGGAATGCATTGGACTTATTATGTGATGGGTGGGGCCCGCTATAGCCCCTCGATTCATCTGCAGGTCTCATGAGACAAACTACTGTCTTGGCTCAACGCCTTGACAGAATGATTATTTATGGTCATGGCATGAGGACTAGATGGTATGGTTATGATTTCCATGATATTAACTTCCCTCATTATAATTCTATTATTTGACTTTCATGGGGTTATTCTACAAGTATAATACCCATGATTATGTTTTATTATGTAATTATTTACATATCTCCTATTCATGCCATAATGTGTTCAAGATTATATTTTTGGCATGTGTTTTCAATTACTTACCATGTATTATATTTATACTATCTTCCACTATATTTCGTACCCTTACTGAGAGATTGAGTTCACCCATTCCTTATGGTTCATTTTCTCAGGGTATGAAGAAGTAAATTATGAGTGACATTCAAGCATAATCTAGGATGCTTGGATGTTTTGAATATAATAATTTAGTGTTGTTTTTCCTTTCAATGTGTATTGTTGAACATATGTATGTATCTTTTTTCTAATAATACTAAATACTCGGTCATTTTGTATTCCTATTCCTTATTTATATTCCAATTTAATAAAATAAGGCCTTGGATCCAGGCAATTGGGGTCGGGTCCTTATATTTGGTATCATAAGAAATTTAGTAGAAAACATGGAAACATAGATTAGGGAAGAATCCCTAAGTGAGTCAGTGATGATAAACACACAAGAACATCCTGGTATTTTTCTATGGAATAGATTATGTGGATCATTTATACAATACATCCCTATCTAGATAAGAGAAGGTAGAGGTGGCTCTGGCACATATATACCTAGGAGTGAAAGCTCGGACAAGGTGTTTCGGGCTTGCCCTGGGGTATCTTGGTATATGACAACCGGCCTTGCTGCACTCTTGGTTACGAAATTTCTAGGGGATCATCTTATGATAATTCATGTTTTCTTTATAGGCCATTATGAAGGATTTCAATTTAATTTTTTTCTCAAAAATACTATGTTTATAATTAAGAGATTAGTTATGCATAGAATTTTAATTTACTCTTAGTATTTTTCTACATTGATATTATAAATTATGATTCATACCCTAACCTGGTGTATGCCATTATTTAGAAATGGTGCCTAGTGGAAGGAATTGAATCCACACGAATGCATGTGTCCCCTATAGGGATTTTTGTCTGATGGAAGAAAATAATGTTAGAACTGGTGCTGAGAAACTCAAAATTATAATGGAACAACTTACACAGGTTAGGAATAATAACCTTACCGGTATAGAGAATCCAGATCCACCATTGTGAGGAGATATTCTAGATCATATTATGCGACAATAGCCTTTATCATTCAATTGGACTACAAACCAATTTGTAGCTGAGTAGTGGATATGTTCCCTTGAGAATATTTTTCTTGATTTGGTATGTAATGACATAGATAAGGTCATTATGGCGGTTTATCAGTTATCTGGATATTCAAATCAGTGGTTTCATTAATCCAAAACAAAAAGGAGTAGGAAGAGGTACAAGATATGGAATAGAGGGATTTAAATGAAATATTCTTAGAAATACATTTCCCTCGTGATGAGCGAGAAGATTAGGAGAGAAAATTCTTGAATATGATGTAGAAGGTGGATGAAAATGTTTCCAAGTATTAATCCAACTTCATAAGGATATAAATACATGTTGTGGACTATATAAAAAATCCAAGGAGAAAAATTTATAGATTCTTTGATGGCCTAAATCTATTCCTTTGGTGGGCACTGGTATCCCAATGTATTTCATCATATGATGATATAGTTTCATGTGATTTCAAGACATAAAAATAATTCTCTAAGTCATATGAAATTAAGGGAAAGCAAGAGAAGAAGAGGGATACTAGAAACATTGGGAAAGAAAATATGGAAACATGTAATAAGGGAAGAGTTGAATTTCCACCATGTGATAATTGTGAAATGAAACACCTTGGTGCTTGCTTAAATGGAAAATAAGTATGCTTCAAATGTGGACAGAAAGGACATCTTGTTTGTGATTGTAAGGGAAATAAGGAGGCTAATGATGTTCAATGAAATAAATTTCATGAAATGGGACAATATTCTAATGTTTTTCCCAAGAATCATGGAAAAATGCCACAAAAAGGGCATGGGATAACAGTTAAGCTTATGCGATCACAACTGCTGATATTGATGATCCTAATGATGTGGTGGAAGACACTTTAATCATTTCCTCAAATTTAGCCAATACTTTATTTGATTCTATATCATCGCATTCAATTATATCTTCCTAGTTTTCCACGAAAATTAGATATGGACAATTTGATTTAATAAATGAGTTTCTAGTCAAAACTCATAGTGGATGTATCATTGCACCAAAGGCATGTAGATTAGTCCCCCATGTGACATATAAAAGTTCATTGGTTTCTAACCTTATCATCATACCATTGATTGACTATGATATAATTCTCGGTATGAATTGGTTATCAATTTATGATGTGAATATCTATTACAAGATGAAAGAAGTTGCAATCATTGAGAATGGTGTAGAATCCCTTATCTTTAGATTATAAACCTATCCATTTGATTCTCATCTCGATCCACCCCAAGTATCTCAAATAAATTCAATTATTGAGGAGTAAGATAATGAAACAACTACGGGTGAGGGAAAGAATGTTCAAATAGAATATGTACCTTTTGTGAATGAATATATTGATGTCCTTCCAGAGGATTTACCTGGACATCCTCCAGATCCGGAAATTGAGTTTCATATTGACATAATTCCTGGTTCAAAGCCCATATAAAAGACCCCTTATAGAATGGCCACTGTGAAGTTAGTGGAATTAATGAAGCAACTAGAAGAATTGAGTGATAAAGGATTTATTCCACCTACTATTTCTCCATGGGGATCCCTTATCATCATTGTCAAGAAGACAGATGGATTCATGAGGCTGTTCATTGATTACAAAGAAATCAATGCTATTACAATGAAGAATAAGTATCCTCTTCCACGTATTGATGATTTATTTGATCAACATCATAAATACAAATATTTTGTGAATATTGATCTACGATATGGATATCATCAGTTTCTTATGAGGAAAGAAGACATTCCAAAAAAACATCATTTCGAACCATGTACGAGCATTATGTGTTTACAGTAATGCCTTTTGGACTAACTAATGTACCATATGTTTTCATAGATCCCATGAATAGTGTCTTCCTGGAATATCATGATGACTTTGTAGTGGATTTTATTGATGATATCCCAGCATACTCTAAAAGCCTTCAAGATCATGAAAATCACTTGTGCACTATTCTGAATACCCTTAGAAAAAATAAATTATATGGAAGTTTAGGAAATTTGATTTTTGGATCTAATCAGTATCCTTTCTGGGCCACATTGTCTCTAAGGATGGAATATTTGTAGATCCTATAAAAAATGGTTGTGAAAGAATGGTCTACTCTAATGAACATAACTGAGTTACGTAGTTTTATTGGTATAGTATCTTATTATCGGCGTTTTGGTCAGATAATCACCAGTTTAGCCAACCCAATGACCATGATCACATGAAAAAGTGTTTACTTATTATGTAAAAAGGAATGTGAAGAATATTTTTATGAATTAAAGAGGAGTTTAGTGAATTTTCCGATCCTAACCCTACCATCAGGGAATTATGGATTTGTTATCTATAGTGATGCATCAATGAAAGGAATTTGTTGTGTCTTTATGCAGATTGATCAAGGGATTGCCTATGCATCTAGGCAACTAAACATTCATGAAAAAAACTATCCTACTCATGATCTTGAGTTAGTAGGGGTAATAATTTCGATTAATATTTGGATACATGACCTCTATAGGGAAAAATGTGAGATATATATAAAATAATAAGAGTTTGAAATATTTATTTTCAAAGAAAGAACTCAATATGATACAAGGAAGATGGACTGAGCTACTAAAATATTATTATTTCACAATTCATTACCACTCAAGGAAAGAAAATAAGGTAACATATGCTTAGAGTGAAAGGGACCATGGAATTCTGAAAAATATGGGGATTTAAAGGGATCATATGTTCATGGATCTGGTAAAAATGGATATGAGTATTATAATGGAAGGTAGCGCATCACTACTTTTTCAAATGTTTCCCTGCTTTCTTTACTGGAGAGGATAAAAAGTTCTCAGGCTGATGAATAGGATTTAAAAAGAAAATTAAAGCTATAAATGATGGGAAGTTGACTCACTTCGCATATGAAGGTGGAATTTTCATATTCTGGTAGAGGCTTTGTGTTCCCACTATTCCTGAGCTAATGAGATAATTGTTGGATAACGCTCAAAGCTCCAATTTAACTATACATCCGGGTAGCACTAAGATGTAACGAGATATATGAGAAAACTTTTGGTGGGACAATATGAAAAGGGAGATTTATGAGTATACATCAAAGTTCTTGGTATGTCAACAAGTGAAGGTTGGGAGGAAAAAGTCCAATGAGATGATGCAACCATGACCCATACCATCATGGAATTGGGATAACATTAACATGGACTTTCTCAATAGACATCCATGAAAATCTAGAGGAAACAATGCTATATGGGTCATTCTGGATCGTCTTATAAAGACATATCACTTCACCGCAATTCGAGAAGACTTCTCATTGGGTCAATGCACAGATTTACATCAAAGAAGTAGTAAGGCTGCACGGTGTACCACTCTCTATTGTATCTGACCGGGATCCTAGATTCACCTCGATGTTCTCAAAAAGTCTCCAACATGATTTAAGCACTAAACTGAACTTTAGTATGGCCTATCATACTCAAACTTATGTCCAATCTAAGGGGACTATTCAAACATTGGAAGACTTGTTGAGCTCATGTTCTATGGAATTCAATGGAGGATTGGACCAACATCTACCACTGGTTGAATTCTCCTACAACAATAGTTTCCAATCGAGAATTCGAATGGAACTATATGAAGACTTTTATGGAAAAAGGTATAGAATTCGAGTGTGATGGGATGAAGTTAGTGAGAGAAATCTATTAGGACCTGAATTTTTTGAAGAAATAGCGGAGAATGTGAAAACCATTTAGAAGCATATCGAGGCAGCTCAAAGTCGATAGAAGAGTTATGCAGATAACCATCGACGAGACCTTGAGTTCAAAGTAGGAGACCTAGTATTTATACACATACATCCATGGAAGGAGGTCATGTGGTTTGGGAAGAAATGAAATCAAATTCCTAGGTATATCGGCCCCTTCGATATCCTTTATTGAGTTGGAGAAGTGGCCTATCAACTGGAACATCCACCTACCATGTCAAAAGTACATGATGACTTTCATGTATCCCTCTAATGAATGTACATACCAGACCCTTCACATGTACTCTATTCATAGGTGGTACAGTTGGAGGATGATCTATCCGATGAGAAGTTGCCAGTGAAAATCTTAGATCATAGAGACAAAGTTCTATGAAACAAGACAACTCATCTGGTTGCAGTACTATGTTGAAACCATAAGTATGAAGAGGCAACATGAGAACTAGAGGTACCAATGAACAAAAAGTATCCCCACCTATTTTTGGCCTAGTTTTTAAAATGGAATTTTGAGGGTGAAATTTTTTAAGGGGGGATGAATGTAAAAAAAGGTTTTGACAATAAATATTGAGTGCATTTTATAATTTAGAATTTAAATTCAATATTTTAACTTCTATGTTTTGAATTTTAAAAAACAGTAATCTAGAGTTGTGATTAGTAAGTCATCTGGAGTCTTAAAGAACAAACTTGATTTTTTGGTGAATAGTAATATACCCTTATGTATAGTAATATTAATTGTATGATGACTCTTATGAATAGTATATAATAATATTATTTTATTTCTTTATGTAAATACAATAATGAGATCTTAATTAATTTTTCAATGTGAAATAAAACTAACTGCACATTTAAAACTGTTATTTTTCAAATTATCTATTAATTTATTTAAAAATTAAATTAATTATATTTAGAAAATTATTTTATAAAATGGAGTTCATTTTTGAATTCTTCACGTCAAAAAATTGGTGGGCTAAGGTTTTAGGATTATTCAGAAATTCTATAATTTTTTATGAATAGTGAAATAGGATAAAATGATATATATACAAATTATCAGTTAAATACACTATTTATGACATCATAAGTTATGTAAGGCCACTTTTTTAGAACTCACATGAACTTAATACTATTTGGGGTCACATGAAACAACACTATTGGTTTTCTTAAGGGAAATAATAAAATAATGAATTAAGTATTCAAAATTTACCCCTCACCACTCCCTCTTCTATTCACACCTCTAAGCCTTAAAGATCCTCAGCTTTCTTCCCAAATACCTTTCCCTAGTCACTACACATGACAATAAAGCTCTTTGTATTTCCAAAATACTAAAATACATTTCCTTAAGGAGGTTCTTGAGGATGTTATTTCAAGAGGTAAAACACCTTTATTTTTCTTTTAGTTTCATTAGAATTTATTTTCATTTATTATCCTCTCCTCACATCCTCTATCCAAATGACCATGATAACACTAATATCATCTATATAATGGATTTTTATCATGTTAATGGATTAACCATCATCAATATTCTTACTCCCTCCCTTTTATTTTTATAAATGAAATCAACGTCCATGAGGTTCCAATTTATAACCTCTGTGGACGATGTTGTTTAGTTCTTCAATATTTACATCATTAATGGTCATGAAACCTTATTTATTGTTGAAAAAGACTATAATATATTTATTAAAACCTAATTAATATTCATGAACCAGTATATGTAAATATTATTAATTTATATGACAAAAACAAGTTCATAATAATCAAAATACCACCAAATAATCGAAGTTATTGTCATCTAATGATTCATCCATATTCCAAGTAAAAAAATTGATAGAAATGGACATTAACAATTATGGATGTTCATAAATAATATTTAATTTCAAATTTGGATATTTACATCCATACCTCTTCATTACTAAATAAGAAGTGGACCAATTATGAAAAATAATGAAAAAAAACACTCAAGAATGATAAGATTCAATACAATAACTTATCAAGAAGGACATAAATGAACAACTAGAATAATGATAAACTAAATAAATGTATAATAGGTTCTTAAATAGGTTTTTAATAAGTATAATTTCATATTCTAGGATCTTATGTTCATGAATGGAACATGATCAGAGTTAAGGTAAGGGTTTTCTCACCCGAACTTCCATTTTCATTCGGGTTACTTTTATTGACTAATTACCTAAATTAAATTATTATATATTATTTTGTAATACTCATAAATCTGTGTGAGTTTTCTATATATGTTTATCAACAATAACCCATCCATATTTTGTTTATAGTTACTCATTTTAAAAGTAATGTTCAAAATTGATTCCAAAATACAAGCCCGGTTCAAGGGAAGTTCACAAATTTTTATTTATTTTCAAGGTCACTATATAATCTGTTTTTGGAAACCATTATCATTATAAAATAACTCGTTCAATTATGAAAATATAATCTTACTTAACTCCTGGTTTTATATAATGATTTTTCCAATGTAACTCTTCTTTTCAAAATAATGATGTATTTATCTGAAGTATTGCTTAATTATTTTATAAAAGTATTTTTGTCTGATTCAACACTCATGATTATTATTTTGTATTGTTGAGTTTAATCGTTTATGTTGTCATCTACCATTCTTGAATTAATTATTTACGACAATTTTTATTATAGATGATCTATCCTAAAACCATTCACAATATTACTCTGAATGGTTAGAGTTTTATAGTTAATGACTATGGAGAGTTAGTTACATTTCATATGATAGTTTCAATATGAATGTATATGTTGTTTATGATTATCCTCGTTCATATGAATAATTAATTGGACTTATTATGTGATGGGTTTGACCCACTATATCCCCTCAATGCATCAGTAGGCCTCATGAGACAAACTATTGTCTTGGCAAAAGGCCATGAAAAAATGATTATTTATGTTCCTAGAACGAGTCCTGTAAGGTATGGTTATGATGTTCGGCATATGAACTTCCCTCATTATGATGCTATTATTTTTTGTCCATGTGGTTATTTGAATAGAATAATACCGATGATTATGTTTTATAATGGAATTATTTACTCAGCTCATGTTCATTCCATAATGGTTTCAAGATTATTTTTTTAAGGCATGTGTTTTTAATTACTTACCATATCTTATGTTTATGCTATCTTCCACTATTTTTATTACCCTTACTGAGTTTTTGAACTCACCCCTTCCTTTTGTTTCATTTTCTCAGGGTATGACGAAGTAAATTATGAGTGACTTTCAAACATAATCTAGGGGGCTTTGATGTTTTGAATAAAATTATTTTGTGTCATTTTTCCTTTCAATATGTAATATTGAACTTATTTATGTATATTGTTTCCAATAATACTAAACTACTTAGTATTTTGGTTTTCATATTCCTTGTTAATATTCCAATGTAATAAAATAAGGCACCGGCTATGGGAAACTAGGGTCCGGACCCTACAACAATTATCGAATTCCCTAATAGAATTCTTGAAACACTTTTGGTAATTTTAGATACTTGGAAATTAGGAAATGAAATAAAACAAAATATTGGGATAAAAGACATAGAGTGTATGAGTGAATTGGAAATATTGAACATGATTGAGAACATAGAAAATAATAAAAAAAACATGGAAAACAAATTCCGTAAAAAAACAATCACTAAATGAATGATGATCCATATTCAACCCCATTTCCCAGATAATCTGAATAAGTAACCATTAACTCTCATCCTCACTCAATGTATAGTCTATGGCCCAGTAAAACACCCCTCTAACCTCAAACATTGATAATTCATGCACATAATGTAATCCAACACATGAATACTCTCAAAAAGTGAAGAAATAACCATATCAAACCACTCCATCCATAAATCACTTAATGGATGAAGTGGGCTTCATGAGATTAACAAAACTCGCAAACTAACCTAGCTACCAGAATGAGATACTATGAGAACAATGGGGAAATAATCAAGTTAATAGTGTATGAAACCAATCCCATGAAATAATATTCTCTAAAATCACCCCAAATCACCATCAAAATATTCTTAGAAGAATGTAGAGGTAGTGGTCATCATAAATCATGGATCTTTAAGAAACGCTGAGTTTCACTTATTGAAGTTGGTATATAAAATTGCTCCTTCATTGATGAAGGTCTATTCGCACAATAGAGATAGTTTAATAAATGAAAATACATTTATTAACAATCATATAAGAATAGAAGGTATACTATGGTAAAAAATAAGAGTGAAGAAAAAGATAAAAACCAACCCTTTCATATTGTGAATTGGGAATAACTAAATTAGAGGATAACCCACCCTATTATTTGAAAAAACATAAATGAAAGGATATCCAAATACTAACAAAAAGGTCATTATACTTGGAACACCTTGATGTTATCTTCATAAACCTTTAGTGAACTCTTGGTGAAAGAAATGAAACTCATGCAATGACCTGTGATTTACCGTGAATATGAAGTGATGTGGCCGTGATCATCTCATTTTACCTAATGATCAACATTTTCTGATTTTACCAAAAAAATTGAATGATATTAGGCTTAAATAAGTTTCTGAATTTTGAAATTAAATTAACCTATGTAAAATTATACCACATGCAGGTTTGGAATAATTTTTTTGGGACAATGCAGCGCCCACCCCCCAGCTTGATTTTTTAAATATGCTTTTGGTCTTATACATTAGTGATGTTTGATTATTTTTTATAATATGTATATTTATTATATGTAGTATCATTTAAATTTATATAAACATATATTTTCAAATAACTATTCTCATTAATATTATTACTATATATATTAATGTAATTATTATTATATTTTTATATAAATTTTTTTATTTAAATATAATAATAAAAATAATAATCATATAATAAAAAAACATATATAAGTTCTATATATTTTATTTTATTTTATCCATCATTCTATAGGAATAATTCTTTGGCTTTAGGGGAGGCCTGGCTTGATTGTGGGCCATCAAAAATCGAGAGGTCAACATGGTGGTTCTTTCATCGAGGTTGCATCGAAAGATTTTTCCTTTGACAGATGGGTGGGTGGCACTATCTATCTATTAGGTTGATTATTTCTGATGTAGTATCCTCTATTGTAGAAATGTTGGTTATGAAGAGGTGATAGTGAGGCTTCTTTAGTTTCTCACAGTGATTTATTTTTGTCCATTTTAGTCAGATTTGGTTTCCTTAAGTGCATTGAGCACTGTTCTGGGTTCTCCAAAAACATGTCAGGGGTGGAAGGGATCCATTGAAGAAGGACAACATCGGGTTCCCTTAGATCTGGATTAGTGGATAGTTTCTTCATATGATGTGGATTTAAAATCCATGCAATTCATCAACTATATCAATCAAGTTGAATGGGCTTCTTCATAAACCTGGGTGTGTCATTTATATTTGTTGTAGACTTGAGTTTTCTTCAGAGGTGGGATTTGGTTTGATAAACAGGTGTCTCTTGAGTGACATATTTCATCCTTCTCAGCAGTGTATAGTGGTTAGTTCAAAGTGTTCATGGAGATTTTGCTGGTTATGTCATGTTCACTAGGTCATGGTGGGTTAAGGTTGAAATCCATGATCACTATGAAAATTATGGGGGAGGTTTATAGTAAGTTCTCAATTTGTATACTATAGGTAGATTATGTTTTCATTTTTACTCACGCGGTCACCTATGTTTCTACTCACAGTAATGTATAATTAATCAATAAAACCAATTCTTATGCACTTCATGTGTTGATTTTCCCTGGTTACTATACTTACTATGGTGTGGCCAATATACCAGCTACAACATGATTTTACTTGAAAAAAACAAAGAAATAACTCAGTAAATTAAATTATATAATAAAAAAATAAAACTAAATAAAATTAAATCAAATGAAAATTAATTATTTTACATAAAATAAATAAATAATAGTTCAATTTATTCGAGTACCAAAATAAAATTATAAAAACAACATAAGAAAGTTATTTAATTAAAAATAATATTGAAACAAATTAAGATATCAATTAAACAAATAGAATAAAATAAAACACGGTAATTATTAATTTAATATATAATTGAAATAAATAATTAAACAAATATAAAAACAAAATTCATAATATAAAATTATTATTTTGATCTACGAAAATAATCAAAAAAATGAAAATAAAGTTATTATTAATAAATAAAATAATAAAATTTTGGTTAACACTAATTTTTTTATTCTTCTATAAAGTAATAAAATAAAAAAATATTCCATAAAAAATATATTTTAGCATAATATGATAGTTTTAAATGTTTAATAATAAATTAAAAAAATTCAATTTATTGAACTAAAACCTAATTTTTTTTATTTAAAACACAATTAATTAGTCTCCTCATTGCCATATATAAATTGAATATTTGGAATTATGATAATTTTTCATAGAAATTTTGAAGGATTGATTTCATCATACATGTGTCGATATGCACCACACCTTGGGAATTTTTTATGGGATTAATGGTCAGTGTGAAAAATATAAATTAATTTGGACTTACATGTATTAATTTATATATCATTACCATTGAACATAGAATTCATTTAGCATCATGTATTTGTCATGGAATATCACTATATATAATATAATATCATTCAAGAGAGAATATAGTATAATTAAATTAGTGTCAATCCATCTGTTTCCATTTATTAAATTTTTTACCATTAGTATGGCTGATAATACTGTATATTTGGTACAACCAAATATTTCAAAAAAAAATATATAAATAAAAACAATATATATATATATAGATAAAACCATTTTTTTCAATGTATTCTTGATATTAAATTTAGTATCAGTACTCTTTTATAAACATCTTAGTACATGGGTGTTCTGATGGATGAATACATAGTAACCCCTTCTATGAAATGTTCCCAAAATATCATTTAATTTGTCATTATCCATGTTTCTCTATTCTAGAGTAATTTCATCTATTGTTTGAGTCTAGAGGGTTGTGTTTCCTCTATCAATGTCGATATATCATGATGGATCAATGAGCCATGAAGGACCACCCTCCATCCCACAATGGCGTGGGGGGGGGGGGGGAGGAAAAATGATATATTCTAGAAAACATATATCTATTTTGATCATCCAACCGATGATGCATGTGGGGTTTCCTATTGCAATATGGTGACCAACATTTTCAATACCGAAATTTTAACATTTTTTGATAACAAAATAATGAATTAATAACATTGAAGGACCCATTGAGGTTTTGTTCCATGGAAACAAGGTGCATAATACATTAAGTACATTAAGAAAATAGAAACATTATTTACACCTAACAAAATAATCCCTTTTTATTCCATCCAACTTCTCCTCGCTAAAATTTATTTCCTTGGAACACTATTAATAGAAATCAGTGAAAATGAACCATGATAGGGGATAAATAAGCGAAATGGAACATGAGTGACTGTGATTGGTAATATATGAGGAATAACATAAGAGAATAATCTTATGTATATGATAAAGAATATTTAATGTCAGATACAACATAAAAATTATGATCTCATAATCAAATCATAGTGGTTAATCCTCAATGTATCATAAAAAATATTACCATGGTAATTCAACAAGGAATCATAATCATGAAATATCTCATGATTAATTGTCTACCCAATGCATTGGAGTGATATTAGGGTGACCCCATCATATTTATTAATACATGTGTAGCATATATATCACAATAAATATTTCATTAATAACCCATGGAGGATATATAACAGGTTTCATACAAGATCACTAATTACATAATAGTTTAAACATTTGATGTTTTAATCATTTTAACCACATAAGAAGAGAATATGGGTTTAATACATTGAAATACCAACTCATCAGTTTTTTCATACATCTATATGAAAACCCCTAAATAAAACTAGGGTTTGAGTATTCATAACAAAAATAGAGAGGAATTGAAAATCCAGGAATTTTCATGATCGTATAACATCTTTAAAAAGAAGTTTACGAAATTGGATTAATAAAGGAGAATGGATGTATCTTACTAATAGAAAATAATTTCAATAATAATTGAATGATTATATGTTTTTGGGAAAATAATTACATTCATATTAGAGGAATAAATTCAATGTAAATACTTTGATAAAAAGAAGAAGATAATCCATTACCATGAGGGGTAAATTTTTTAAGATTGAGGAGAGTTCCTTTGGACCATACTATCTACCTATAAATTTTATAGAGATATGAAATGAGGATAAATTCATTATTAATATATTATAAATTATTTAAATCTTTTGGATTAAATAGTATTCAAATAAAATGTGTGATTACTCTTTATTAATTTATAAATACAGGCCTTGAAAATATATTTTAGGGAATATTCAAAACCATTGGATTACCCCTGATTTATGTACACGGTTAATGATATTAAGAATGTGATTTTATGATTTTTAATTTAAGAACAAAATATAAATATATAATAATACTTTTGGCATGGTAAAATAGTTTTTTAAAAGAATAAAGTTTTTAAAAACTTAATTACCATTTTAGAATTTGGAATGTTATTTAAGGGTTTTTAATTTCATTTTCATTCAATTAAAATAAATTTATTGATAAAATTACATTTTATAAGGATTTACTTTTATGAATAATTACATCAATATTACATATCTATAAATTCATAAAATTTACTAAAAACAAAAAAAAAATCTCTTCACTGAAAAATAATGCATTTTAAGAAATTTCTCAAAATTTCACCAAACCATAATTTTGACAATATTATTGTAAAAAAAAGTTCATTTCATAAAAATAAATTTCTAATTATGATATTTAATTATATAAGATTAAAGTTGTATATTTTCAACGGATTGCTATTTTTTAATGAAAATGCAATACTTATTCGCATTAATGAATTTTAATTTTTTTATAACATCGTACATATTTATTTATAAATTAATTATTTAAAATGTAATTATATTAGTTTTAAATATAATTTTAATGGGTATTTTACTAATAAATTGTGTATTCTTTGAATTCAAATGATTATATAATGGTTTCATTTCAAATGGAAGGTGATAATCATATAATAGTTAGATATCAATGGCGACATTATACTTTTTATATCCTATATATACTCCACTATTCGTATACCATATCATTCACTTTATTTATTAAAAAGAATGAGATTTCCCTGATAATTTCCATTATATTCATATTATTTCTCTTTATTTTTAATGTCATTATGGAATGAGGGATCATCTTGGGAGATTTTGGGATAATATAATTTTTTTTTCATTTGTGCACTATTTTTTTTCTTTTTCTGCGTATATAATTATAATATTTTATTGTAAATTTTATTTTTTCATGTGTAATTATCTTGAGTAATTTAATAGTATTTATATGTGCTATTTTTAGAATACTCATTAACCCATAAGAGTTGATATATTAATAAAATGGATGAATTTTCATCATGTTCCATTCCCCACCTTAATAAATTTCATCATTGAAATTTTTATCCAACCTAAAAAATTGGTATATTTCTCCTTAATAACTTCTTTAGACTCCTAGGTTGCTTCAAAAAAAATTAATTATCCTGATTTTTATCATGAGTTTACTTTTCATTTTCATCAAAACTTGTTCCATTTTATTATTATTGTGGATTGGTTCTAATTCATGAGATATGTTATGTTAAAATTTTATACCCTTTGTATCTAGTATATGTGTCTTTTCCTAAATATAATTTTATAATTGTAAAAAGAGGAAGACAATATAGAAAATATAAATAATTAGAAGTAGTGCTAAATAATATCCAACTACTCTAAAATGAACCAGAATAACAAATGGCCAAATATACCATGGAATCATTTTCCTATTCTTCTAAATATCATAACCCCTTTCATGGTGATATTTTTAGGAATTCAAGATCCCTAACTTGAAACTCTATGTAATTACATTAATTGTTAGTATATATATTCTTTATACTATGTATATCCTTGATATGATTTTTGATGACATATATATTCTTTGAATTTTATTTTACATTGTATAGTCCCAACAGTTCTCCTTCTCAAACATCATCTCAAAATTATTGAGTTTTACACATATTCACATGGAGTACTTCATAAATTTTCATTTCAATACATGAGTGATGGATATTATTATAGGTAAATTTAAAATTTTAAGATTATGGTTCCAAATCACATGATAAAAATGTTATCAAGAAATTATCATATCATTAATTGTCTAAATAGTCATATTATACCGCACATAAATTTTTGGATGATTTGTTTTTCTAAACATTACAAATGTATTCATATATTTTTAATGAATCCTATAGAAAATAGATGTAAATAAATATCATGGTATAAAAAATTTATACTGGGGCCCCATGAAGTCCCACTACTTGTTAAATATCAAAATAAGAAAGTCTCTTTTGGGATAAATCTTCTTGTAAAGTGATAAAATTGGAAAAAGTTATTAATCCGTAATTGATTATTCATATGGAATTTCTTACCTTGTTTTTATTTGTAATTCCATTAGAAAAATAAATTGTGATGTTTTCCAACATCCATACAAGAATGTGTAGTGGTTTTAATGCTCATTTTGGTAGTTGTCACTTAGCCTTTCGTTTTTATCAAACAAAACTTCTTTCGATATAATTATTAATATCATGTTTCATGTTATCCCACAAATAATGATCTCACATATATCTATATATTTTGGTTCTTCTAGGATCTCTATAGGATTCATAATATTGAGATTCATGCATCAACTCTTTCATTAAATCCATAAGAGATGTGATTCTTATCCTTGTATAGAACCTCAAAAATGCCTCTTGATCAACATTGAACTTGTTAAATATCCATTTTTACTAGATTATATCTTGATCTAAAACTTCTGATCGTCACTTTTTGAATTCCTAATCTTCTCAATTAATAATGTTTGGGAAATATTTTATTATAGGATTGATGTTTTCCCTTTCCATATGAATTCCATGTCTATCTTTACTAAGTCATTAATCCAAGGATATCCTTTAACCCACATAATCATAAGATCTCTATTGTATTTCCTACTAAAAAATTAGGGAATTTTTTAATTTTTCAAGGATATAATTGATATAACAATCATAATCCTTAATAATTTCAAACTATCTCATTTTCCACATGTACAATTCCTTTTGTGTGTACATATAAATCACAATATGGTGGTTACTGTATATAGAGAACATCACCCAATAATTATAGTGCCACCATATCTATAATGAAATGATAAATAAAACTAACTCTAAATCATGTGTAGGATAATTTAGTTCATGAGGATTTAACTATCATTATTTATAATAAATCACATTATCAGTTCCCATGTTTACACATACAAGTCCCTTCAAGGATGCATCACTATAAATTGACAACCCTTCCCAATTGGAGGTAATAGTTAGTGCATGTACACTAACCATCCACTTCTGTAGTTCAAGGAAAATTCTTCACACTTGTTTTTTTATATAAAAATATCCCCATACATTTTATCTTGGATAATATATTTCAAATCAAGGAAAAATTTCACAAGACTTATATAGTATCATTCTAGAACAAGAAAAAAATGAATCTGAGTTACTATAATAGGCTGAGTTCACTCAAATATGACCTTTTTCATTACATTAACTTCTATGATTTCATCCTCGGTCACAATTTTTCCTTGGAACATGAATTTTTTTAATGAGAAATCACATTTTTTGAATTTCAGAAAAGGTTCTATTTGACTAGGGTTTTTTATTTTACCCTTAAATAATCTTGTTGTTCATCATAATTTTTAGAATATGTCACAATATTATTTATAAATTCCACAAAAAAATTATATTGGTAGTTCCCTAAGTCTCAAACAATAAAATGCAAAAATATGACAAGGTAACTAGTCATGTAGTAGAGCATATAAAAAATCATAAAATATAAACCCAAACATTATATACTTAAATACAATTTCTTATTAGTGAGAACATTCATTAAATATCAATATGATCGATTACATAAAAAATGGTAAAGTGTCTTCAGAAACATGAATACATAAAAAACTGGTGCATAAATGGTTTATCTCATTTTCCATTAGGATTCTCACAACCCAAACCCTTCTTAGACACACCATACATAAAACCCTTCCCCATAACCTATGGATGAGAAACATCAAAAAGGGTGAACACATATGAACAGTAATAGTAAATATAATAGATATCAACGAGTGATCATAATTGATCATAAGATATTCATAATTTTATGAGATTATTACATTACCAATTATTAATCATTCCCATAAATTCATAGAACATGATCGTAGAACATAACCTAATGCTTTCTCAATCAAAATACATAAGAAAACTATTTGTGGAATCATATATTTTCAATCATAATCCATAAAAATATATCATAAGCATATGAAATACGTTTGTGGAATATACATAATCATAGACATTCATTTCCTTAATTAAGGACCATCATTTATAATATCACAGTGGATTTGATTCATTTCCAATTACATTATTCTCTTAGTTGAGTTTCACTCCCAATACTATCTTATTTGAAATATACATTAATTAATTGGATTCATTCCCCATTCTAGTACTTCTTTTCTCTTGATATATCCTTATTTACCTAGTGAATTTGAGGCTTGTATAATATAGTCCCATCACTGACATAATAAAAACCAATCATACATGTACCACAATATCATTAAAACAATCATATCATAACCCTTTGAAATGAAAAGGGTTTCATAATGATTTAATCATCATTATTACATATATTCCAAATAATGAATAAATATGGTAACATATGATCATTTCCCTAATAAATCATCATAATCATCAATAACTTTTTTATTGATTAAAATAACTTTTAAACATCACTAGAAAATATCAAAAGGAAAATGAAAATTTTTATTTGAAATCACATATTTAGAATATAAAAATCTCTAAAATTTTATGGATTTTATTAATTTAAATGGAAAAGTTAATCTTATAATTTCTTATGGAGAGAAAATATTATTCATGTTGGTGGGGAAATCCGTTAATAGGGTGTATATTAAAACAAAAATTATATTCACCTTTTTAGTAAATAGTTAAAAGTTATGTAGTTGGAAAACGTTAATAATGTTCCATTTTAAAATTATTGAGGAAGGTCTAATTTAGTCAAAATGACCCTAAATTATGACTATTTACTAGTAAAAACAATATTTAAATCATTTTCTAGAAAATATGGACATTGAATAATGGATTCCTAATTGAAGTAATAAAAAATATTGGTTTCCAATAACAACATTCCTTTGGTATATTGAATACTTAAATAAAATAAAATGAATTTAAAACTTGTTATATCCATAAATAAATAGACTGGGATAAAAATAAATAATAATTTGGAGAAATATTTCATATAATATCTTCATCATAAATATATGCATAAAATCCCTATAAAAATACGACTGTAACAAAAAATCTTTCCCTCTAAATCATATTTCATTGAAATGAACTAACCTAATATATAATAAATTTTAGTTTTATTATAGTTATATAAAATAATAATAAAAATACCAATAATATCATACATTATTAACTTTTTCCATATTTTCATCGGTTCATTAATAATATTTCATTATCAACAACATTTCAGGTGTTAACTACTTTTTTTCATTTATGTTTTTGTCTGATGAGTATTTTACTAACACATTGATCATTTTTTCTCATAACTATAATTAAATAATTGTTTAAATATAATATATATTCATTATGTACATTTTTATAACAATTCATATAAATTGGTGACGATAATTTAATTACATCACTGTGTGGAGACTTTAGTATGTACGTATGCACGAGTGATGCTTCCCTGTTTCAATGGATGGAATGGAAGAATAGTAAATATCAAATCAAATTTATAGAATAATTATTATATAATTATAATCATATATATAATTAAAATGTATCATAAATACCATATATGAAATATGGGAATGGAAAATAAATCATATCATAACCTGGAGGTGGTAGTTCACTTGTACACATGAGATATAACATCATCTCCCGTTTCATGGATATGGTCTAGTAAAAAGTTATTCGATCAACATAATGAAATATTTTTATATATATGATACTAGTTTCATCATGTTTTTATTGTTATAGAGTTTTTTTAGTATGTAAAAGAATAAATAATAATGAAATATCTTAGTTAAGATTTATAACTCTTCTTTGAGAGACCTCAAGTGTCTTACTCCTAATTCCTTGAAGGATTGGTTATAGTATAATAACGTAAGTCATAGGATGAGGGGTAATATTATATTAAGGTTTTGAAGAAGGTATTTTTGATACTATAAATCTCTAATGTTCTGAAAATGTCATGATAAAAAGATGTTTTTTTAAAACTGAGGGGAGGGACAGACATATAATTTCATTAATGATTTTAAGGATATAAGGTAAAATTCATGGAAAAGAGGTTTAAAATTTATATTACTTAAAGTTATTATAATAAAAAATTTAAATATCATAAAAAATAATAATTTGATAGGTTTTGGTTACAATCTTAACCTTATATATGGTTTTATCCACCCTGTAAAATAGTTTTATCATTAATGACAGTAACAAGATTTTACTAATTTTACTATTCATTATAAAAAAAGTATGATCACTATATTATATTATATTAATTATAATCACTCCAAATATTTATTTCATTTCACATGGTTTTTATTTTATAAGCTTCATAGTGTAAAGTTAAATAATCTTTCAACTCGTAATAGAAACTTATTTTAGAAGAATGAATCATTAAGAAATATAAATAAATTCCATATATTAAATTTATTAAATAACCCATAAAATTAATGTTGAAATATATAATTGAATATATAATTTATAAATATAATTAAAATAATTAATAAAAATGATATTAATTTAATTTATTAAGATAAACAAACCTTGTGTGTTTAGAAAACTATTTTTAGAAAAAAAGTGTTTTTAAGCCGAAAATGATCTTATATAAATAATGTAAAATGATGATTTTTCAATTAATAATATTATTAATGTTTAAAAGAAAATTATCTTAAATTATGATCAATTTCAAAACATAATTGTGCTTTTACTTGGAAATAAGTGACAGTTTTTACAATAATCGGTATTTATAACTGTTTAGTGAGAAAGTAATTTTTTTAAAAAAATTATAAATATTCGTACTAGGATAATATTGACATGATGATTTAAGAAATTATTCTCATTTATTGAAATAAAAATTCTAATAATGGTATAAAATAATTATAATAGTCCCATGAAAAAATGAAAAAAACCATTTTTGATGAAAACATATTTTTGACACTTAAAATGACATTACGAAAAATTGGGTAATGATGTAATGTATTAATAAATCCATTTCAATTATTAAAAAAATTATTCATATTTTGATGGTGTGGTTATTAATATTCATACCCACTAATTTAGAATCACACTTATAATAGTCTACTATATTACTTTTTATATATACACTGTGTTGCGTGGAATGAATGCTGTCATATAATTCATTTTTTATTTCAATGGAAAACTAATAAAATATTCGAGTGTTACATTATACCCCCATTAAAAATAATTTATCCCTCAAGATTCTGTCACTCTGGTACCAAAAAAATATTGATATTATTAATTCATCACATACTTGGGTTCCCTTGTAGTTTCCTCAATTTTCTAATTTCTATAAATAATTTTATCCAGTGGAGTAACACTATTCTACAGAACATTGTCTCTATGATCCAATATTTCACCCTATTATTTTTTATTGGATAGATCATTCTACAGCAGTATAACATCTATCTCCGGTAAATGTAAATTATTAGGTGTATACATCCTCAGGGAGAGACACATGGAACATAGAGTGAACAAGATAGAGGTTTGGTGGGAGTAACAAGTGATCCGGTATAGTCCATACTAAATAAAGAATCTTGAACGGACTAATTTACCAAGGTCATATATTTTAATTAATTTTAAATATCATAAACTTATTCTATATGTAAATTCACTAGAAAACCATCCATCACAAATCGAATTCCATATCTCACCAATGATTGTTAACATGATTCTTCTATCAACCCTGATCTACATTGATGTTCAACTAAATGGCTATGACCTTATCTATAATTTATATGGCCTTCTAGGGCCCAATAGCTTTTTTAACTAACTTTATCCCATTATATCATAATTATACAGTTATTTCCATAAATTTCATCATGAATATCAATTTTAATTCCTTACTGATTTCTATTTTTATAATAAAACATGACTAAATGAAGGAATTGATATGAAACACCATTGAAATATAGAGAAATAGATCTCAACATATCCTCACAGGTATTTATGGTTATCTGGGACTAACCATCAGTATGAGGATGATAAAAAAGCACTGAAACGAAACACTATATCTTGAGCTTATATAAGAATTATCCAGAACATCATAGTAACCCCCTAATCCCAAACCCAAAAAAATGAATTTTTTTATCCATGAAACATTACAACATTATTAATGAATATCGTAGAAATATAATCAATGGGAAAACATTATCTAATAGATCAATGTGTGCTAATTTCATAAGGCGATTTCATACAACCCAAATATCATTATGGACATTAGATTTTTGGGGTGTCTAATGATAAAATTCATGGTGATGTTTTCCCATTTCCATTTTGGTATGGGTAATGTTTATAACATCACATTAGATATCTATCTATCAGCCTTAAAATTCTGACATGAATAGAACCCAAATACATACTCAATTACATGTCTCTCTATGTTATCCAAATATAATTACTCTTTTATATCTCTATACGTATTAATACTTTTATGATGAATAGAGAATTATCTATCAACTTTTACTAATAGATCCTTCGTTAGACCTATTTTTAATGGTTCACATACTTTTTTCAGGAACCTTAATATTCCATCACATTCTATGTCAAACACTATAACATTTCTCACCATCTTTTCTAGATCTATATCCCATTTTCTCCTCTATAATATTTTAATAGATAGATTATTGAACTCTCATTTTAGAAATATAATATTTATCCCCATACATCAATATTTCAAGGTCTATAATTTGAAATAAATTTATATTGGATATTTTGTGAACCTAATCATAAACAAGAGAGCATGATCCTATCAAATCAAAGCATTATACAAATTTTTCTATTTTCTATGTTTTTAATGTATTGGGTAGTCATAATCATTATTCAACTCTAACAATTTTATTTGGTGCAAATTCAAATATTTATAGGTGATTATGTACATTAATATTTAATGATCAGTATATATGTCACAACTTTCTTTGCAAAGATAATACCTATTTATATTTAATTAAAATATTTTCCTTTCTAACTCCATATAATTAGTCAAGGAATTTTTCTAATGAACCATCAATTCTCTTGATGCATTATATATCACCATATCAATTTTATAATGAACAAAACTCATCCACTTTTTAGATGTATCACTATTAAACACATGTACTTCTCTATAAAATGTTAGTATGAAAACAAGTTAACTTATCATCATTCCATTTAGTTACATAAAAGTTTATTCAAATTCATTAGTCAAAAGGAACATAAGTTCCTCCTATATTAACTCGGTATGTATATATGATATTAATAATAAATCCTCCACAAATTATTGATAATATATAGCTAATCAAAGAAAACAATGGATCTAAATAACAATTGTTAGTTGATAAAAATGTTTGTAACTATATCTTTCAATAGATACACCAATACAATATATATGTAGATTATATAACTACAAAACAAACATTATGTATAAAAAATTCACACCTGGTAAATTTCATATACATATTCTTCTTCTTTAAGATCCTTAGTAATATCCTTAAGTGATCTTTATGCTCTTCCGTTCTCTTGAAATATACAAGAATATATTATATACATACTTCCAAAAATTGAAAATTTTAATCTCTATTGTATATATTAACATAATAAATCAAGATAGTGGGGTAATTAGTAAAACAAAATTACATGAATATAAATTCATTGTGACTATACCTCGATTAGGAAGTTTTCTTAGGCATTCATTCACTTTTAAAACTCAATTGATGGAATCAAGATAGAATATTAAACATAGAAAAATATTTATATCGATATAAATTAAAAAACAACATTAAAAACTGGTAAAAGATTTTTATACTAGATATTTAACTTATTATTTTTCCAAATATCTATACAGAGTCGCACAAATCCATCTTCTTTATTAAGAAAAATAACTTGTTCCCACTTGGTGATGAACTTGGATGAATGAATAAATTAACAAGATTCGCCTTTTTTATTTATTTCAAGAAATTCAGTAAGGGATATTCTATATTGATTCATGGAAATACGTTTAGCATTGAATATGAGTTGTATTGAATGTATAACATCATGATTCAGAGGAATACTGACTAATTATTTAGGAAAGATAACAATAATCTCCTATAATATAAGAACATTGGTGATGTTGAGGTTCTCCCCAACCATATGAGAAAAATAACCCATCAAAATATGTATAAAAAATAATGAAATTGATGTAATTTACATTCAATGTTCATTTTTATCCCTGAATCGATGAAAAATCACATGTTGGTTTGGAATATGAGATGATACTTCCATTCCTTTATAAATAATTTGGGATTTATATAGATACATCAAATCCAAACCCAAAATCAACTCAAATTCAACTAGAGGAGTAATAACATGACTTTTATAGATTATGATCCACATATCATTTATTGGGGATGATAATTGACTTAAGAATCAATAATTATACCATTAGGAGTTTTTACTTCAATTTCAGCATCTAGTCAATCATGTTGAAATGTGATACATTTAGAAATATTTTCAGATATAAATGAGTGGTATCAACCAGAATTAAATAAGTCAATAGAAGTTATTGAGTGGTTGGTAAGTGTACCATTAACCAATTTTTTAGTGAATCTAACATCATTATTAATCATTCCTCGATATTTACCTTTATATCAAGGAATAAGATATTGGTAACGTCGATCAACATCATTAACCCACATATTCAAGCACTATTTTGCATAATGTACATACAGCCCGAAATAATATAATTGTAGTTACAGTGGTGTGTTATATATATATATTTATCTCTATTTAAATCATTCATTTACATATTCCCATTAAATTGGTATATGATTACCTTATGGCCTTATTTACCACATATAAAAATTTTATAATTCCCCTTAAATAAATACCATGCATGATTCTTTTCAGAGTTTAGTCCTAAAAAACACATCTTATCACCTCCATGGTTTTATATATAATAAATTTTTTTTAATTCCAACATAGTTTTCATATGAAAAATGTAATTGATGGGTTTTTCCAATATCCATTTCCAATTTGATCACCCATAGAATGATTTATTTATATCAACGTATATATATTATTCATAACCACCTTTGGAAACTTGGTTTTATGATATCAATGAATAAATCAATATTAATTTTGGGTTAAGTAATAATATAATAATCCTACCATGCTAATAATGAAAAATGGTTCTCATATGTACCACTAGATTTATCATCCTTCTTCTTATTTGAATGGAATTCCTTCTCTATCTTTTTACAAAGAATACGATGAATTTAATTATTGAAAAATGAGCTCTAAATATTATCCCTCATCATGGAGTCAATGTATTTCATCACACTATTGATAAGAGTACACCATTGATTATTTTTACATTCAATATTAAAAATTGATAAGATAATATTTCCATCACCCAAGAAGTGGATAATGGATAATATATTTTAATTTGTACTAATCCATTGCTCAAAAAATATTGGATCAATGAACACACTAAAATAATGTGAATGTTTCATCCTAAAACGCTTAGTATGTATATTATTCCTTACTTTCTTTTCTTGGAATCTGAGATTGGTTTATAGCTGGAAAATGTTTCTTAGAAATAAAATAAATATTTTTCATCATAAATCCGATAATAATATGTGGCACAAATGGATTTCTTTTACAATCAATCACATTTTACTCTAACATAGTTTCTTCTAGTTTAATCCATTAACAGTACGAAAAAATATTATTTTGGGGAATAATAACCATATGATTAAATAAAATTATCATGAAATTAATTTATACAATGTCTCAATTAGGTTATATAATTTTATGTCTATAACAAATTAGGTTTCTCCCAGGTCATCCACAATCATTATTTATACTGATCCTTCATAATGGATCTTAATGAAAATGTGAATTAACTTATGAAAATACCATAGGCGTTTCAAAATTGGTGTGAAGAAAGGTCCCATTCACCATGCAACAGAATGATATCCCATATATACTCAACCAACGCTTTGTGGTGTTTTAACCCATAAATGCATCTAGTCAAAAATCACATTAACTTGTAGTATCAAGAAAAGGATTTATTTTCTTAGGTAAACTACACTTCATTCTCTATAATAAATTTGAATGTTCCAAAATAAGAAGGCATTTCATAAGGTCTATCATTAAATTTTACATGTCCGCGTTTTTAAAACATACTATATATAGCTTTGATATAAACTATAGTGACACAAAAATTAAATACATAAATACTATATCTTATTTACAAAAACATTAATTAAATATAAATTTGATCCACACCATAACATTAATGGGTTAGTTTATTTGGAATGATGGATACAAAAAACAATGTTACATAAATGGATTATATAATTTCCCCTTTTGTTATCCACAATTATCACTCTACTCAAACAATACATATATAAAACCTTCCACTATAACCTAGTGAAGGGAAACATAAGAAAGGGTGTATAATGATATTATGTAAGGATATATTGAGAAGATAGAAATAAATGACTATATATGAACATAACATAAGAATAAAGGAATGAAAACATGAGCTTAATAGTAGATAATCATACCCACCAATCAGTACTATATACATGGCCTCTCATAGCATGAAAAATTTCCTTTAACAGTGCTAAAAAAGTGTGGTCAATCATAGTGATGATAAAGGGACCCCTTTATCAACACTTTTTTTAGAGCTAATGAAGATAACCTTTATCAGTTCTATTTTTAGCGTTGACAAAGGACCCCTTTTATAACCAATTTAAATATCACAGATAAAGGCATAGTCACCTACATTAGTACACACAGAAGAAAAAACCAGCAATTTCACTACAATTTCAAAAAATGATATATATATATATATATATATATATATATATATATATATATTTAATTGAAACAATTAAAAAAAATGTTCACCCTTGGTATATACAAAAAAATTCTATTTACATTTCAAACAGATTGTTTTATATAATTACAATTAGAATTGTAAAAAAACATTCTAAACCATTAATATTTCATATTTTAACGCCAGTGATCCCCTCTCAAAAATGACTTCCCATGGTATCAATTGCTTAAAAAATCGTATCAGCCTGAGAAAAAGATTCCACCTATATATGAAAACAAATATTTTGTCAGTTTTATTATAAATAAATAAATTAATCATTAATATGAAAGAACATATTAAAAAATATCAATATTTAATAAAAATTACATGTTTGGATTTAGACCAGTCAGATCATTAATTTTATTGATATGGGGGTTGATTCCTACATGTTAAAAATAATTTATGGATCATTTTCCTAAAATATCAAAACAATCTGAATGTATTTTCTCAGTTTTTGAGTATATAACTTTTATTTCAATAAAATTAATGTCAATTATAAATAATAAAGCCTTTAGAGTTACAAAAGCCACACTGTTCATTTGATTGAGATGAGACTGATACATAAATATCACATATTTTTTATGGATCATTTTCCTAATGTATAAAAATAATCCTAATGTGTTTTCTCAGTTTTCAGAATGTCAGTTGTGTTTTTTTATTAAAATGTAATTTCAAACAAGAAACTATCATTTTGATTCATATTGGTTACATTTTTTTCCAGTTTTATGTGAGACTACTTTATACACATCATAAATGACATTTGAATTGCTACCCTAAATTATCAAGATGGTCATAATAAGTCAGGTTGGTTTTCAGTGAGTGACATGTTTTGAACTAAAATGTCAATTTTAAACTAATAACAGAAACCTCTAGTCATATAAATCATGATGTACTTAATATTGTGGTGTGGTTGATTCATACACATCATAAATGACTCATGGAACGTTTTACTAAATTATTTAAACAACTTTAATGTGTTTTCTTGGTTTTCAGTGTGTCAAATGTTGTTTTTTCTTAAATTAATGTCAATTTTAAATAAAAAGAGACACATTGAGTTATATGTGCTACAAAATCCATCATATTCATGAATATATGAATCTTACACATCAGAAATTACTAGTATTTTATTTTCCTAAAAAATAAAAAAAAATCTAAATGTGTTTTCATGAGTTTCGGTATGTAACTTGTTGTTTTTACTTAAATTATTGTCAATTTTAAATAAAAAGAGATACTTTGAGTGATACTAGACACATTGTTTGATATATTGAGGTGAATATGATTCTTACTCCTTATAAATTACTAAAAAATATTTTTTATAATATATCAAAACAATATCAATGTGATTCCTCTGTTTTTAATATTCCACTAATTGTTTTTACTTAAATTAATGTCAATTTTAAATAAAAATAGACTCTGAGTTATACCGGAAACTCCATTCATTTTATTGATATTTTTATGATCATTACACATAAAAAATGAGTAATATATCATTTTCCAAAAATATCACTATAATATGAATTTTTTTCTTGGTTTTCTGTATGTCACTTGTTGTTTTTACTTTAGTTAATGTCACCTTTAAATAAAAAAAGGCACTATGAGTGATATAGGCCACCCCGATCATCTTATTGAGGTGAGTATGATTCATACAGGTCAACATTACTAATAAAATGTTTTCATAAAACAACAAAACAATTTGAATGCGTTTTCTTGGTTTTCAGAAAGTCACTTTTTCTTTTTACTTAAATTAATATCAATTTTAAATAAAAAGAGACACATTGAGCCATACCGACCATACTGTACATATTATTGTGGTTTTACTAATTACTACTCATTAAAAATTAATTAATGCTCATTTTACTAAAATATCAAAATAATTAGAATTCATTTTCTCAGTTTTCAGTATGTCACTTCTTGTTTTTACTTAAATTAATGTCATTATTAAATAAAAAGTGGCACTTTGAGTTATACCAGCCACACCATCGGTCATATTGATGTACATATAATTCCTACACAACAAAAATTAAAAATAGAGAGTTTTTATAAAATATCAAAATAATCCAAATGCGTTTACTCAGTTTTCATTATGTCACTTGTTGTTTTCACTTAAATTAATGTCAATTTAAAATAAAAGGAGACACTTTGAGTTATACCAGCCACACCATGAATCATATTTAGGTGAAGCTAATCCATACATTTAAAAAAAATATAATTTCACTAAAATATATAAATAAAATGATTTCATTTGCTCAGTTTTCAATATCTCACTTGTTGTTTTTACATAAATAAATTTAAATTAAAAAAAAAGAAAATATTTGAGTGATGTCGGCCACACCATGAATTGTGTTGAGGATCGTATGATTCCTACATGATAGAAATTTCTGATATATTGTTATTTTAAAATATAAAAATAACTCGAATGTGTTTTCTCAGTTTTTAGTATGTCACTTGTTGTTTTTACTTATATTCAACACAATTTTAAATAAAATATACACATTGAGTTGTACTGGACACACCATGCATTATACTATGGTGATTAGGAGTCCTACACATGAACAATTCCTCAAGGATTAGTTTCTTAGAGTATCATAAAAATATTAATATGTTTTATAGGATTTCAGTATGTCACTTGTTCATTTTATATAAATTAAAGTCAATTTTAATGAAAAAGACACAGTTTGAGTCATACTGGTCCTACCGTGTGTCGTAATGAGGTTTGGATGACTACTACACATAAAAATGACTCATGGGTCATTTTATTAATATATTAAAACAATCCATATGTTTTTTCTCTTAGCTCAGTATGTCAATTGTTGTTTTTAATTAAATTTATGTCAATTTTAAATAAAAAGAGACACTTTGAGTTATACTGGAATCATCGTTCATCATTTTGAGTTGAGGTTGATTCCTAAATATCAAAAATTGAGTATATAACATATTCTTAAAGTATCAAAACAATCTGGATTTTTATTCTTGGATTTTAGTCTGTTAGTTGTTGTTTTTCCAAAATTGATGTCAATTTTTAAGAAAAGGAGTCACTTTGAGTTATATCAGCAACACCATGTGTCATATTAAGGTGAGAAAGATTAAAATATTACAATAATTACATATAGATATTTTTTCAAGAGTTTCAAAATAATAAAATTATGTTTTCTTAGTTTTTAATATTTCATTAATGTTTTTTTCCAAAATTTCATTTCAAATTAAAAAAACATATTATGAGTAATATTGGTCTCACCGTACGTCAGTTTTATGTGAGACTACATAATATATGTGAAAAATTACTTATGAATTGTTTTCCTTAATTATCAAGACAATCAGATTTTGTTTTCTTGGTTTTTATTTAGTGACATGTTTTAGACTAAAATGTCTATTGTAAACATTTAATGGACACTTTTAGTCATACTGGTCACACCATGCGTTAGATTGAGGTGTGGTTGATTCCTACACATCAAAAATGACTCGTTGATGTTTTTCCTAATATATGATAATAATATGAATGAATTTTCTCAGTTTTTAGTATTCCACTTGTTCTTTTTGCTCGATTTAATGTCAATTTAATATAAAAATACAAACTTAAAGTCATACCGGCAAAACTATGCATCATATTGAGGATCAGTTGATTCTTACACATCAAAAATGACTCATGGATTTTTTTTCCTAAATTATAAAAACGATCTGAATTTGTTTCCTCAATTTTTAGAAATTGACCTTTTCTTTTTACTAAATATAGGGTCAATTTTAAAGAAAATACACAATTTGAGTGATAATGATCAGTTTCTTTTTTTGCTAAATTTGGAGTAGGTCAGCTGATCTGATACTAACTATATTGACCCATGAATTTCATACATAGATATCACATCATAATATATTAATATTTCTTATATAACATAATGATTCATTCCATAATAGTTTAGGTCCAATGCTTTTAAAAACATTAAAACATAATAAACCAATTCATAAGAGTCTCTCATTAAGTTATTCATAACTAGAAAAAAATAAGAATTAGATAAAGTTGAAATGTAAATTTAACTTAAAAATGTAAGATAAAATGATATAAAAAATATTTAATTAAATACGTAATTTGAATTAACTTTTATATATTCTGGACCCATTTCTGTATTATAATTATCCCAGTTATAGACTCAAAGTCCAATCTCTCAAGAGCATGAAAATATTTGACCAAACCTCCAAGACTCAAAAAAGAAATCCACCTATATAAGAAAACAATAATTATGTGAGTAATATTAAAAATAATTATATTAAACATAAATATGAGGCAATCCACTACTTTTATAGAAGTCACATCTTTATGTTATTTTTAAGAACCCAGTTTTTGCTGTTAAAGACTTTGGAATATTCTTGATAATATTCCAGAGTAGTGCCTTCAGACAGCGTGCGATTCCGAGCCCCGGAGTGGCCAGAATTAAATTTTTAGTGCGTTCACACTGGTAATTCCAATTAAATGAGATAACTCCTAAACGGAGTTCCAGATCAGATATCCAAGTGTACGGATGGGTCCGGAATGGGGTGTTTACCATAGGAACGACATAAAACTTGTCGGCACGGGATGTTTGGACCCCTCGCCCGCTTTTGGAACGTTAAGCGGATTAAATAAATTTATTTAATTCATTTAATGGATAAACTCTAGTATCTCTTAAAGGGTGGCTCGGATTGGAAAACTGAGGGCACCGTTTAGTTCAGAGCGTGCCATTTCCCCTAGGAGGGGTATAAGATTCGTGGGCGCGGGCCGTCTGTGAAAAATGGCCCCAGGGGTGTTTTCGTAATTTGGCAGCCCCGGGCGCTAAGTTTAGTAACTTTTGAACGGGGTCTCGGAATAAAATTCTGAGACCGCTGTTGCGCTCAGAGTGTGGCTTTTAGCCTAGGGGAGGCTAAATCTCGACCCTGTCGGGAGTTCAAGTTCGGGGCTGTCGGGCGGGCGTTTAAGTGATTTGTACTTAAACACCCCCTACCTTCTTCTTCTTCTTCCTCTTACTCAAACCCTTCCCCCCACCTTCACCTCCGGCGAGGCAACTCTGGAGAGGCGAACTCCGGCTAGGCCCCCCCCGGCGGTTTGATGGCGAAGCGACGGGCACCGCCCAAGAGGTAGGAGTTATTTCGTTTTTGTTTTCGTTTTCAAATTCCCACAATATTTGAGCCCAATTTATATTGTCTAATTGCTGCCCGCTATTCTATCCAAGACCATAGTCACGTAGAGCATGTTCTAAGGTTTCCTACGCTCTTCTAGGATCAAACATCCGAGTCCCGGGGTGCCCGGGGCAGTCCCGGGAAGTTCTGACCGGAAATCTGGATTTCTGGAGGATACTGGCGGCGGACGGTGGTTCTCAGGAGGCGGCACGGCGGAAGTCCGGCCAGGCATCCAGTCGGCTGGGCGACACCTCCACGGTGCGGGGCGGCTCGGCTCGCCGGCTGAGGGCGCCGGCTGCGGGAGCCGGCGAGAGGAGACGGCGGGGTCGCAGGCGCGCGACCCCGCGGGTGGACAGAGACCCGCGTGACGCGGGTCTCTGTGTGGAAAGCTGACCGGCCATGTCGGCCGGTCAGGGGAACAAGCGCCCGCGCGGCATGCGGGTGAGGCGGGCTTGCGGGAGGCTTCTGCGCCGCGGTCCCAGCGGGCCGGCTGTGGGCGGACCGGCCGGTCTGGGCCGGTCCGGCCCAAGGGGGTCCCCCCCCCTTATAACTTCCGACGTCCATAGCTTTTACTACGGACGTTCGTTTTGTGCGCCGTCTGCGGAGGCGCAGGCCTGGCACAGAGGCGGATATTTTGAGATGGTTACGGGAATTTTTAATTCTGAAAAAGAGTGGCCGCGAAGGTGCGACACGTCTTTAAGTGGTTTGTCATTTTCCGGGGGAACTTGTCTCGGACGGCACGGACGCGTCCGACGTCCGATTTTAACACCGTCAGTTGAGTTGGGACCCTGGCACCGAGGCGGAGATTTCTAGGGTAGTTCCAGGAATTGAGGCTGAAGTTGAGGCGTGGGCCCTACGTCCCATCTTTTGAGCTGCGTGCAGCTTTTAGCGGATTTTTCCTCGGACGTCTGTTTAGGGCGTGGGAGCAGTCGATTTTGGGTGTTTTTTCGAGGGCATCGCATTGCCGCAGTCTTCCCGCTGTAATTCCGTATGATGGTGCGGGGCCCATGAGGGTCGTTTGGGCGTCGACGGTTATTTTCCATATTTATCACCAGGTGACCATTTTGGACAAGTCATTAGTCCATCTTGTGTGCTTTTTTGAGAGGATCGCAACGGTGCGATCTGTTCGTTGAGTTTTGGGACCAGGATGCGGGTCCCACGTGGCACCGCTCGTGTACGGTGCGCCGGGATGCACCTTTTTTCTCCGGATATTCGTTTCACTCAAGTGAGTAGTGCTTTTGACATGTTTTCCCGAGGATATCGCAATGGTGCGATGCACCCGACTATTTTCGGGGCCGAGACTCGGGATCAGGAGACGTTGTTCGGGCGTGAGGCGGTGTTGGTGACTTTTCCGTCGGATATCCATTGGAGGCGAGTAAGTAGTCGATCTAGTGTGTTTTTTCTGCGAGGATTACAGTGGTGCGATCTGTTTGGCTGTGCGGAGCCTCTTGCACGATCTTGTTAACAGCCGAAGCATGGAAGGTGCTCTAGTGGTGGTTCGCCTACCTTGTTTGTAGCAGACCCTCAACGTGTGATCACGCAGTCTTTGGAGAGTGATGTAAATGGTTCACAAGATGTGGTTAGCCCTGCCTGGGCCTTTGTGGTGGAGTTGTTATGTCATGCCTTCGCGTTGACGTTGGGTTCCGTGTGCACGATACCCCTTGGGCTGGAGATGTGGTATACTCTGGGAGTATACGAGAGCGCTTGGAGGTACGTGTGGTTCATACCTTATATGTTCGTGCGCTTGTTTGGGGTTGACTTGGGGCCACACGTCGTGTGGGCCCCACGTGCGTGCCGTGTTCTGCTTTGCGTACTTGGACCTGTCGTGGCGTAGAGGGTCCCTTTATGCTCGTTTGTTTGGTTAGCAGGGTGGAGTGTATTTCCCTTGGCTTTGTGCTCGTTTGTTTGACCAGCAGAGTTGAGTGGTCTCCCCCTGGTTTCCTTCTCGATGGATCGACTAGTAGCAGTGCTAGTTGCACCCCATGATCGAACAGGCATTGAATCTCTTTTGGGAGAGTTTTTCTGGAGTTGGGTGGTTGCGTGATACCCACTACGTGTTCAGTTGGCCAGTGTTGTACCCTCCAGTAGAGATGGCCAGAGCAGTTCTGAGTTTTACCCTCCAGCGGGGCTGAGCAGTGGGTTACTCATCAACTTCTTTGGGTTTACCCTCCAGCAGGGTTGGTCAGTGGGTTTCTCACTGACTTTTAGGGTATATTATCCAGCAGAGACTGGGCAGTGGGTCACCCGACACTCTTAGGGTCTACCCTCCAGTAGAGACTGGGCAGTGGGTCATTCGACGACCTCTTAGTGACTACCCTCTAGCAAGGCTGGGCAGTGGGTCGCCCGTCGTCTAGTTCCAGGTCTACCCTCCAGCAAGGCTGGGCAGTGGGTCACCTGTCGACTTATTCTAAGTCTACCCTCCAGCGGGGCTGGGCAGTGGGTCACCTGATGATGTATTAAGGTCTACCCTCCAGCAGGGCTGGGTAGTGGGTCTCCTGTTGATGTATTATGGTTTACCCTCCAGCAGGGCTGGGCAGTGGGTCACCCAATATCTTATTATGGTTTAACCTCCAGCGGGGCTGGGCAGCCGGTCACCTGATTATGTATTAGGGTTTACCCTCCAGCAGGGCTGGGCAGTGGGTCACCCGATATCTGGTTACGAATTACCCTCCAGCAGGGCTGGGCAGTGGGGACACCGGTTGGCATTCCAGACTCAGTCCTCTCGACTAGGCTATTCGGTGGCTTACCTCCGTGATTCCCGGAGCGGGACCCCTGGTTACGGGTCAGTGTTGTGATGAACTTGACTTTGAGGAGACCTCTCAACTGCAAGGCAGTGATGAGGTTTGGTTTGACTTTCCCTATAACTCTCAAGTACAAGGGGCACTTTCCCCACTGAGACACATTCTTGTGATGCGATCTAAAATCGTGCGGGCGAGTCAGTGCCACCCAAAGCGGATAGTGTCGAGGTGTAGTGATTGAGCCCCTTGGCTTGTGGTTCGGGGAAGACGTGCGGGATGCTGGGCATCGATGGTGTTACTTTTGGGACTATAGGCGACTCACTTTTCTTGGGCTGAGCTACGGGATGGAGATCCCCTTACGACCTTGTTCGGGCTTCTTGTTGAGCATATGTATATGTATATACCTTGTTCCGGTACCCACTCCTTGGATTTGGCTACTCTCATTCCAGAGGAGGCAAAGACGCACGGGGTATGCCACGTGCTTTCCGTGTCTAGCTTCTCGTGGTTGGATGAGTCTACTCTCCTGCTATAGGTAGCAAAGACTCGACGAGAAGTTCATCTTCTCACCGTTTCCCGCTCCTTGTGTCTGGACGAGTCTACCTACTTTCTTTGGTTGGGTTGAGCTGGACTCTTTAATGCACTCTATTGTACTTCTGTTCTACTCCCTGTTCGATCTACTGCTCACCCTTAGGTACCTCCATTGTTTCTCCCTCGAGCCTTCGGGGTATTCTACTATGTATTTTTATAGTCACCCCTGTTTAGGCTTTGCCCGCACTTGGTGTTCCCTTGCAGACGACGGACATGTGTAGCGTGACTTCAGTGGAGCGTAGGATCTTGGGAGATTGGACCGCGTGCGGTGGTCGTAGTCGGCTTCCAGGTGGGAGACCCGTCAGTTGTTTCTTTTTGTTTACCTGTTACCGGGTTGTGGCACTTTTTGGTTGGGCGCGTGTTTTTCCCCTTTTCTTTTCAGCTTGTACCCCGTACTGTTTAGAGGTAGATGCACTCTTGTGGTTTATTTATAGTATTTTCCCCTTTCCTTTACTTTTCTTTTTTTACTCTGCACTTTTTCATTGAGTGTGATGTGTGTGTGTGTGTGTACAGGTGCTTAGGAAAAGGCCTCCCCGAGTTTTTGTGCCTTCGGCACTGGTCGCCAGCCCCTGGCCTATGGAGGCGGGCTTGGGGTAGTTGCGGCTCGAGCCCGGGTAGGGTCGGGTCATGACAAAGTGGTATCAGAGGTGGTCTGTTCCTTGGGATGCTGTTTGAACGTCCTTAAAAGAGGAATTGGTTGGGATTTAGGCCAACAATGTTAACGTGTCCCGAGAGCGGCTATTAGGCCAGGGAGTCCAGTGATGGTGCGGCGGCTGACATATCCATTCACCAGGACCTTGATAACCCGCTTGTCGAATCGGAATTCTGAGACACTTGTTGTAGGGAAAATTGGATTGTGCATCACATAGGACCGAGTCTTTGACTGTCCTTCTTGAGTCAGCTCCCCATTGTTCTTGTTGTGGTATATACATATATTCTCATCTGACCGCGACACTCATTGATAATTTTCAGGATGTCTCCGCGAGGACAGCCAGCCAGGATACTAGCATTGGTTCGTGACGACGACCCTGTGAGCTACTAGGCCACAGTCCAGGACCCATCTTGTGAGCCCCTTTCTCCGAGTGGGCCGGTATCAGTACCCCCCACTTGTTGAGTAGCAGATAGCTTTAGCAGAGCAGGCTGATCTTGAGTGCATGTTGAGCACGCTCCGTGAGTTCCAACGGCGGAGACCGCTGAGGTTCAGTGGTGAGCCCGACCCTCGGGCAGCAGAGGTTTGGCTCGTGGAAGTGGTTCGCCTTTTTAGGCTTGTGCGGACGCCGACAGATCAGAGAGCGGCTTTGGCAGCCACCCCTCTTTGTGGATCATTTGGCGTTGGTGGAGTCTGGTGACTCGGTTTCTAGACGAGTTGTCGCTTTCATGGGACGACTTCCAGTTTTTGTTTCGAGAGGAGTTTTTCCCCTCCTACTTGCGGTCCGTTCAGATTCAGGAGCTCCTGCAATTTCAGCAGGGAGGGATGACGGTGGCCGAGTTGGCGGCTCGTTTTGCAGACCGTGCACGCTTTTACCCAGACATGGTCCATGAAGACAACATCCGAGCGCGGAAGTTTGAGCAGGGTCTCCGCCGAGAGATTCGTGCTGTCAGAGTACCCTTGGGAATTTCCACATCTGCCGGGGTGATAGAGTAGGCGCGGGTGACAGAGGGCTTCCTGTCATGTTTTTCAGTTGGTAGTGCCAGTGGGCGTGATGGAGCTGGGACGTCTGTCGTAGCTAGAAGGCACCGAAGGATAGGACCTCGATGCAGGTGGCCTTCCCACTGCCGGTTTCGGAGACATGGTCGTATACCACTGTGGAAAAAAGGCGCAGGGCCCCACCCGAGGATGCCCTTCCGTGAGTGGATCCTGGGCTGTGGTCGTACGCCACAGTGGTTCCGGAGGACACCACGGCAGCCCAAAGAGCATCGGTTCTATGCTATTGACGGGCGAGGTCACTTGGCATGAGATTTCCTGACCCAAGTTGCTGAGAGCTTCGGGAAGGCAGCAGGCGCACCACCACGGCAGAGGCAGCGCCATGATCGGAGTAGTACCCAGAGAGGTGGTTCTAGTAGAGGAGCGGGAGGAGCTGGAGGTGGGGGACGACATTACGAGATCTCCCCATCACCACTAGGCGGTCCACGTCAGGCTCCGGGAGCTGACGGTTGGGACCGCGGGTAGTCGCGAGCTTTGGATATCTATGATCCTGCAGAGCATGAGGTGATGAGAGGTACCCCTTGCGACTCTTCTACTTCTTACAGTAGAATTGTTAGGCTCTGCATGTGAGAGTCTTTTCTCCCTGCTCCTTGTTTGAGGTGTTACCAGGGTGACGCAGGGCATCGGGTGTAAGCCTGTGTTGGTAAGGGAAAGACGTGAGACCTTTTCCTTTAGTCGATGGTGTTGGCTCCTTCACTTCCGAGCATGTAAGAGAGTCTTGTTTGAGAGACATCGACTGTGGAATCTTGCGTGACCAGATATCCTTGGGTGTTTCACCATATGGATATTCTGAAGGAGGGAATCACCAGGCCCTGTTCCAGGTGCGGGAAGTGACTCCAGTCGCGGTGTGCAACGTAGAGGTTTGACCGGGGAGGTGAGCTACCCCCGAGAGCCTTCGATCCGTTTGAGATCGTGTAGAGGGATGGAGAGGCTCTTTACCGACTTTAACTAACCCCAAATTCTAGAGTGGGTGCACAACATCAGCAAGGTCCAACCTCGCGTGAACGTATCAATGCTTTGGTCTGTGTGCGGTGACGCAGAGCTGTGCGTGGGTTCTTCTGTGTTTGGGAAAGCTAGGTGTGGGCTTCGTACCCTGTGTTGCTCCCTAGTTTTGCTTTTCGAGGATGAAAATATTGAAGGATGGAATGATGTAAGAACCCGATTTTTGATGTGAAAGACTTTGGAATATTCATGATAATATTCTAGAGCAGCGCCTTCAGACGGCGTGCGATTCCGAGCCCCGGAGTGGCCGGAATTAAATTTTCAGTGCATTCACACTGGGAACGCAAATTAAATGAGATAACTCTTAAACGGAGTTCCGGATCAGATATTAGAGTGTACGGATGGGTCCGGAATGTGGTGTTTACCCAAGGAATGACATAAAACTTGTCGGCACAGGATGTTTGTACCCCTCGCCCGCTTCTGGAACGTTAAGCGGATTAAATAAATTTATTTAATTCGTTTAATGGCGAAACTCTAGTATCTCTTAAACGGTGGCTAGGATTGGAAAACCGAGGGCACCGTTGAGTTCAGAGTGTGCCGTTTACCCTAGTAGGGGTATACGTTTCGCAGGCGCGGGTCGTCTGTGAAAAATGGCCCCAGGGGCGTTTTCGTAATTTGGCGGCCTCAGGCGCTAAGTTTAGTAACTTTTTAACGGGGTCTCGGAATAAAATTCCGAGACCTCCGTTGCACACAGAGTGTGGTTTTTATCCTAGGGGTGGCTAAATCCCGACCATGTCAGGAGTTCGGGTTCGGGGCTGCCGGGCAGGCGTTTAAGTGATTTGTACTTAAACACCCCCCTTCTTCTTCTTCTTCCTCTTCCTCAAACACTTCCCCCTCCTTCACCTCCAGTGAGGCAACTCCGGCGAGGCGAGCTCCGGCGAGGCGAGCTCCGGCGAGCCCCCCCCCCCCCCCCCCCCCCCGGCGGTTTGATGGCGCAGCGACGGGGATCGCCCAAGAGGTAGGAGTTATTTCGTTTTCAAATTCCCGCAATATTTGAGCCAAATTTATATTGTTGAATTGCTGCCCGATATTCGATCCAATCCCATAGTCACTTAGATCATGTTCTAAGGTTTCCGACGCTTTTCTTGGATCGAAAATCCGAGTCCCGGGGTGCCCGTGTCAGTCCCGGGAAGTTCCGGCCGGAAATCTGGATTTCCGGCGGATACTGGCGGCAGATGGTGGTTCTGGGGAGGCGGCGCGGCGGAAGTCCGGCCGACCATCCGGCCGTCTGGGCGGCACCTCCACGGTGTGGGGCGGCTCGGGTTGCGAGCTGAGGGCGCCTGCTGCGGGAGCCGGCGAGAGGAGACGGCGGGGTCGCAGGCGCGCGACCCCGCGGCAGGACAGAGACCCTCGCGACGCGGGTCTCCATGTGGAAAGCCGACCGGCCGTGTTGGCCGGTCGGGGGAAGAAGTGCCCGCGCAGCGCGCGGGTGAGGCGGGATTTCCGGTCGCGGTCCCAGCGGGTTGGCTGTGGGTGGACCGGACGGTCCGGGCCGGTCCGGCCCAAGGGGGTCCCCCCCCCCCTTATAACTTCCGACGTCCGTAGCTTTCGCTGAGGACTTCCGTTTTGCGCGCCGTCTGCGGCGGCGCGGGCCTGGCACAAAGGTGGATCTTTTAAGATGGTTTCGGGAATTTTTAATTCTCGAAATGAGTGTCCGCGAAGGCGTGATGCGTCTTTAAGTGGTTTGTCGTTTTCCGGGGGAACTTGTCTTGGACGGCGCAGACGCGTCCGACATCCGATATTAACGCCGTCAGTTGCCTTGGGACCCTAGCACCAAGGCGGAGCTTTCCAGGGCAGTTCCAGGCATTGAGACTGAAGTTGAGGCGTGGGCCCCACGGCCCGTCTTTTGAGCTGTGTGCAGCTTTTAGCGGCTTTTTCCTCGGACGTCCGTTCGAGGCGTGCGTGCAGTTGATGTTGGGTGTTTTCCCGAGGGCATCGTGTTGGCGTAGTCTGCCCGCTGTAATTATGTATGATGGTGTGGGGCCCACGAGGGTCATTTGGCTGTCGACGGTGATTTTCCATCTTAATCACCGGGAGACCATTTTGGACAAGTGAGTAGTCCATCTTGTGTGCTTTTTCGAGAGGATCTCAACAGTGCGATCCGTTCGTTGTGTTTGGGGACCGGGATGCGGGTCCCACATGGCACCGCTCGTGTGCGGTGCGCCGGGATGCACCTTTTTTCTCCGGATATCCGTCACACTCAAGTGAGTAGTGCTTTTGACGTTTTTTCCCAAGGAGATCGCAATGGTGTGATGCGTCCGACTGTTTTTGGGGCCAAGACTCGGGATCACGGGACATCGTTCAGGCGTGAGGCGGTGTTGGTGACTTTTCCATCGGATATCCGTTGGAGGCGAGTAAGTAGTCGATCTCGCGTCTTTTTTCCGTGAAGATTACAATGGTGCGATCCGTTTTACTGTGCGGAGCCTCTTGCACGATCATGTTAACAGCGGAAGCATGGAAGCTGCTCCAGTGGTGGTTCGCCCTACCTTGTTTGTAGCGGACCCTTGACGTGTGATCACGCACTCTTAAGAGAGTGATGTAAATGGTTCACGATATGTGTTTGGTCGTGCCTGGGCCTTTGTGGTGGAGTTGTTACGTCATTCCTTCGTGTTGACGTTGGGTGTCGTGTGCACGATACCCCTTGGGCTGGAGACGTGGTATACTCTGGGAGTATATGAGAGTGCTTGGAGGTACGTGTGGTTCATACCTAAGACGTTCGTGCGCTTGTTTGGGGTTGAAATGGGGCCACACGTCGTGTGGGCCCCACGTGCGTGTCGTGTTCTGCTTTACGTACTTGGACCTCTCGCAGCGTAGATGGTACCTTTATGCTCGTTTGTTTGTTTAGAAGGGTGGAGTGTATTTCCCCTAGCTTTGTGCTCGTTTGTTTGACCAGCAGGGTTGAGTGGTCTCCCCCTGGTTTCGTTCTCGATGGATCGACTAGTAGCGGTGCTAGTGGCACCCCATGATGGAACATGCGCTGAATCTCTTTTGGGAGAGTTGTTCTGGAGTTGGGTGGTTGCGTGATACCCACTACGTGTTCGGTTTGCCAGTGTTGTACCCTTCAGTAGAGATGGCCAGAGCAGTTCTGAGTTTTACCCTCCAGCGGGGCTGGGCAGTGGGTTACTCATCGACTTCTTCGGGTTTACCCTCCAGCAAGGCTGGACAGTGGGTTGCTCACTGACTTTTAGGGTCTACCCTCCAGCAGAGACTGGGCAGTGGGTCACCCGACGCTCTTAGGGTCTACCCTCCAGTAGAGACTGGGCAGTGGGTCACCCGACGACCTCTTAGGGCCTACCCTCCAGCAAGGCTGGGCAGTGAGTCACCCGTCGTCTAGTTCCAGGTATACCCTCCAGCAAGGCTGGGTAGTGGGTCGCCTGTCAACTTATTCTAGGTCTACCCTCTAGCATGGCTAGGCAGTGGGTCCCCTGATGATGTATTAAGGTCTACCCTCCAGCAGGGCTGGGCAGTGGGTCACCTGTTGATGTATTATGGTTTACCCTCCAACAGGGCTGGGCAGTGGGTCATCCAGTATCTTATTATGGTTTACCCTCCAGCGGGGCTGGGCAGCGGGTCACCTGATGATGTATTAGGGTTTACCCTCCAGCAGGGCTGGGCAGTGGGTCACCCGATATCTGGTTACGAATTACCCTTTAGAAGGGCTAGGCAGGGGGGACACCGGTTGGCATTCCAGACTCAGTCCTCTCGACTAGGCTAGTATGTGGCTTACCTCTGTGATTACCGGAGCGGGACCCCTAGTTACGGGTCAGTGTTGTGATGACCTTGACTTTGAGGATACCTCTCGACTGCAAGGCGGTGACGAGGTGTGGTTTGACTTTCCCTATAACTCTCAAGTACGAGGGGGAATTTCCCCACCGAGACGCGTTCTTTTGACGCGATCTTAAACCGTGCGGGCGAGTCAGTGCCGCCCAAAGCGGATAGTGTCGATGTGTGGTGATTGAACCCCTTGGCTTGCGGTTCGGGGCAGACGTGCGGGATGCTGGGCATCAATGGTGTTACTTCTGGGACTATAGGCGACTCACTTTTCTTGGGTTGAGCTACGGGATGGAGATCCCCTTACGACCTTGTTCGGGCTTCTTGTTGAGCATATGTATATGTATATACCTTGTTCCGGTACCCACTCCTTGGGTTTTGGCTACTCTCCTTCCAGAGGAGGCAAAGACGCGTGGGGTATGCCACACGCTTTCCGTGTCTAGCTTCTCGTGGTTGGACGAGTATACTCTCCTAATATAGGTAGCGAAGACTCGACGAGAAGTTCATATCCTCACCATTTCCCGCTCCTTGTGTCTGGATGAGTCTACCTCCTTTATTTTGTTGGGTTGAGCTGGACTCTTTACTGCACTCTATTTTACTTTTGTTCTACTCCCTGTTCAATCTACTGCTCACCCTTCGGTACCTCCTTTGTTTCTCCCTCGAGCCTTCGGGGTATCCTACTGAGTATTTTTATACTCACCCCTGCATGGGCTTTGCCCGCACTTGGTGTGCCCTTGCAGATGACGGACAGGTGGAGCGTGACTTCAGTGGAGCGTAGGAGCGTGGGAGATTGGACCGCGTGCGGTGGTCGTAGCGGGGTTCCAGGTGGGAGACCCGTCAGTTGTTTCTTTTTGTATACCTGTTGCCGGGTTGTGGAACTTTTTGGTTGGGCGCGTGTTTTGCCCCTTTTCTTTTCATCTTTTACCCTGTACTGTTTAGAGTTCGATGCACTCTTGTGGTTTATTTATAGCAGTTTCCCCTTTCCTTTACTTTTCTTTTTTTACTCTGCACTTTTTCATTGAGTGTGCTGTGTGTGTGTGTGTGTACAGGTGGTTAGGCAAAGGCCTCCTTGAGTTGTTGTGCCTTCGGCGCTGGTCTCCAGCCCATGGCCTATGGAGGCGGGCTTGGGGTAGTTGCGGCTCGAGCCCGGGTAGGGTCGGGTCGTGACATTATTTGTGTATATTATTTTATCAGGTATGCTACCCATTAATTTCAAAGAACATCTATATCAACTTGTGAATATGATTCTTTTCAATAGCCATAGTAGAAATAGAGAAATATAAATTGACAAAGGATTAATAATTATGGAGATTCAAACACACATTGGGCAAAGAATATTGTAGTTTTATTGTAGTGTACAGTAGCAGAAACGACACTATAGCAACAACGGGCACTTTAGTGGTGGCATGTCTCTGTAGTAGTGGTTGGATACTATAGTAGTGGTGGGTACTGTGCATTACTATAGAAGCATGGGTACTATAGAAGTACAATTCACCGAATGGGTCTTGGTCGAAAACAATTGGGCCTACAGGACATGCAATGGGATAAATGCTCACTAGGCCTTCGTGCTAGGTAATGTGTCTGCATCTACCCAATTAATGAGGTCTTTTTCATTACATTAATAATAAATGAGACTTAAAACCCAACCTTAAAAAAAATAACTTTAATGAAATATTAATTATCATCTAAAATACCTCTTCAGGGATACTAGTTTGTCCATGTAAAATGATCTCTCTCATAAATTTACAAACAAAATAACCACAATTTTTTTCCATTGGTTTCTTTTGGACACTACAGAAACATTGAGTAGAATAAGTAAATTGTATTGATATGTGTTTGGATGGTGAAATATTATTATATATAATTTGATAAATATCTATTTGCAGAAAATATCATCATCATTGTGCTTATCCCATATCCTCATTCCATGTATTTAATGAGTGTGATGCACCACCCTATCATTACTGAATGCTCATTAAAATATAATACACATCATATAACATGATGTTTAGTTCTAAAAATTTGGATGTAGTGTACAAAAATTTCACAAATTCCATAATGTGTGGCTAGTTTATTGGATATAAATTCATTAAATCTATGAAATAAATCTTTGGTGTATTTAAATTTACCGCAATGAACATCAAATGCTACCTAAAAACACAAAAAAAAATTATTAATGAAAGAAATAAAAAAATTATTAGATATTATTAAATTGTAGAGACTTATCCATGCACCATTGTTATTAAATAAAGTCTATCATCCAAAAGTTTTATTTTTAATCAATTTGATCATAGATTCTAATATTTTAACTTTTTCGCTATCTATTTTGTTTTTTTCTGTAGAGGTGATGTGAGGACTAACGTGTCTGAAATTTTTTCATGGGAAAATCCCTTCAATTTATTTTTTATATATACACCTACCAAAAATATAAATCATACACATCTTTACATTACGGTTGGAGTATGTTGGTTTTGTAGCTCGTTCCTTATTTCTATCACTCAATAGTTGCTTCATAAATTAAAAATTTTCAATAAACATGTTAAATACATGTACAAATAAACTACATATTACAATCCACAATTTACTTGAAAGGACACATATTCATGATTTTTAGTAAATGCATCCCATGGATCTTGGGTTATGAGGTGTGCATAGAAAACCAGTAGGTGGGGGTTTATTTCCCCTTTAGTATCTTTAAGATGATTTCTTATTATAATTGTGTGAAATATTATGTGAATCCTTTATATAAGATTTAATATATACTTATTGTGGTATTAATATACTATAAATTCACTATAAAATAGATGATTAAGAGTATTTTAGTATTTAATTATTTTATTTTTTACTAAAATATAGAAATGATATAATAATGTTAGAATATTCTCTTCCCACATCGGTGCCTTCAGCCCATAAAAAACATGGTTCCACGAATCTGGATTAATCAGTATGCATTTATGAGTGATGATTCCAATATAATATCTAATCATGGCCTTGTTGGGTTTTATATATTTACCACACACATTCTACCCAAGCTCAATTTTGATGCATTTGACCTTTTCCTTAATGATATTTTTCTAACACAATCAAACTATGGTGCTCCATTTTTTTCTATGACACGGGTTCTTCTTCACCTACTATTTCCTTAGAATCAAAATGATCAATGTATTCCTATAGAGAAGTAGCATTGGCATGTGCTTATGGCCATTTTACCTCTTCACTGGGAGAAGAAAAAGGTTGAGATATGTGTTGTCCCGTAGTTATGGGAACACCCTCAGGTACCGAAGGTCATTCCTCTAGACTGCATGCAACAATTTGTTGAGAGACCCATTTTTCCTTAGGATTAGGAGCACCAATATGTGCTGAAGTGATTATCTATATAATCGGTTTATCATTTAATTTAGAGAACATAAATGGAGTAAGAATTGAATAATAAGATGAGGTAACAAGATGTATATTAAAAAACTACATGATTATTAAACACTCTTTTTTCATTCAAAAATACTAAAGGGATTTGAACCCTCTATAGATTATCCAAATACATTCAATGTGTTCTTCTATAACGTAAAATATTTTATCTAAATAGGGACCGCTTTGAAATGATTATGACTTTTCAATGAAAGGTTCACTCTCGGTTGAATTGTCATCTAACCCTTCAGTAGTTTGGTTCATAAGAGAAAAATTGACCACTTTTGGTTTGTGATATCTACAAAATAAAATAATTATACTACCTGTGATGCCATTAGAAAAGGTTTTTTGTTGTACCATTACTTACTAAAATAAACTTCCAAAAATATTAATTCATCTATTTTAACAGCCCTACTTTCATCATCCCACATGCATTGTAAAATCAGAAAATGGAATTTTGTATAATCCAACTCCAATATTTTTTTGATGAATCCAATGTATGAAATATTTTAAGAAATTTTATTTATATACTTAGTACTTGAATCATTTATCGCTTCATCAACAAGTGTAACTCTACCATTTTTCATGGTACTATCTTTATCGTCGTCAGTTTTATATAACGTATACCCATTAATTATATAAATATTGTAAGATAATACATATAAATTTGGTCCTCCGTATCACCATCGATGTTGTTCTTAAATGGAATATGGAATTTCATTTTTACCTTAAAAATGTGGTCTTGAAACAAACTGATAAATGGTTGATAATTTGTATTCAAAATCCTTATTTTATCCGTTTATGGATTCAAATTCCTATGAAATTATTTTTGGGTTTCAAAATATGTGGAAACCTAAAAACTATTATGAAAAGATAATGTTGGGACTGATCCTAATCTATAATATTGATTGTGACAACATCTCTTCCAGAAATTCCATCACCTGCAAGCCACTCAGTGTCACGAGATTTTGGTACACTAATGGTTTCCACACCAAATGTGTATTCAGTATATAATTCAATGGGTTACTCAAAAATATATTTCTACATAATACAACCCTCTGGATGACTTCTTTTTTTGACATACCCATTTAAAATCTTCATATTCCACTCAACGGGGTACATCCATCTATAGTGTATAGGACCACATAGTTGAATCTCTCTCACCAAGTGAACTGTGAAATGAATCATCAGATAAAATAATTTTGGTAAGAATAACATTTACAATTTACATTATATGATGGGAATTTTTTTTATATAGTCAGAAATTACACCGGTTCTATAAAATTGTTGTCTATAGATTTGAATAAGATGAAAATATAGGTTAATGTACAAAACAATTCTTGGTAAAAATGAAACATAAAGCTATAGGAATTATATCCTACATAAAAACATGACATTAATGTGATTTTAGACCCTTTATCTTTAAATTGTTCATTAACATATTGTTCTTGACATTCGATGAATACCCATATGGAAATTTTATTTCATTCAATATGTTTAAAAACTAATATATCTTCTACCTAGAAAAGAGTGTAAACAGCTAGAGGATGAAAAGTTCATTTTTCACCCTTCACTATAACCAACTCTTCTCGTATTCCCATGTAAACCATATCCATCCTAGCATTAATTCGATCATTGCTTCGATTATATTTAGAAAAATTCTGATGACACTATCACATACATTCTTTTAAACTTGTGTAACAACAATAAAATTTATGACATATAAGAAATTCTAGTATGGTAATTAAAACAAATATCTCTTTTTACAACCAATATTCTTATGGTTTTATGAAAATGTTATACCAAAATTAGGGTCTACATATTTTAATTTCACAAATAGTTTATAACCTATTAGTGAACATGATGTTGTACATTCTTATGAACATCCATTGAATTATGTCATTCAATATCGGTACATATGTAATCAGTGTAGAATATTTTGATGTCCTAGAAACAGAGTTTTCAATGAATTTTTCAATCTAATTTCCTTTGAACCTTGTTTGCAGATGGGACACCATTGAGTTTCTTCAATGTTATATCCTGACAAATGTTCTTAACAAATAAATTCATCTATCATCTACTAAAATATGTCTCCCAATGTGAAATTTTTATTTTGGTAAGAATCATACAATGTGACACAAGAATCCCATAATAATCTCAAATCCTCAATCAATGGATCTAAATAAACATCAATATAATTAATCGGTTGTTTTGATAATGATATAAGAATATATAACATGATTCACTTTTCATTCTTGCGAATCCACGGTGGAATGTTATAATTTACCAACATAACCAGACAAGTACTATCGGTGATGCTTAGAAAACAAAAGGATTCACTCCAACTGTAGATAATGAAAGACAATGGTTTCTCAGCTCATTTCCAAATTTAGGATACTCATGATCAATTCTATTCTACTGAGGAGAGTCTGTATGGTGACATAGTTACCCATATTTATTTCCTATGTGTCTATTCCACATCAATTTCCTTGCAGTATTCTCACTTCCATATAGGAGACTAAACCCTAAAATTATTGGAAAGTACCATACAACCTTCATAGGACCAGATTCATATTTCATGTATTAAGAATCACCACACTTTGGACATTATCTAATAGATTTTTAGTCCTTATGAAAGAATATAATGTCATTCGGGTAGGTGTGTATTCTTTTAGAGATCATACCCCTCAAGCATAACATTTTTTTGGAATCTTATGTCTGTCTTGGGTGATCATTATCTTCTAGGATCATGTCATTCCAGAGAACAATTAATTCAGTAAAACTCGCATCAGTCCATTTTTTCATGCTTTCAAATTATATAGCTTCAGTACGACTTAAATACTATATATTTAGTTTAACCACCAAAAAATGGAGTGTTTTCACAACTCCTTAACTGCTAAAAAAATTTAGGCAATCACGGACTTCATCCTCAATTTTCCTTTTCATTTACTCAATATGATCTTCATTATCATTCACATATGTTATCACATCCTTGATAAATTATTCTTCACTATCCACACTCATAATAATATTTGATGATCCATAAAACCTTTTGATATCCCATCAACTAGATACATTCTCTTTTCCCCCATGTCTATTCCAAAATTTATAATACTGATCTATTCTGCGATCGATCAAGTGTTCATCCAACTCTTCTGGACTAACATGCCTTGAATAACAACATCATAAGAATTGAAAAAGGATTAGAGAATGGTCATAATCATGATCTTTTGCAAACATGATGATTTATTTCACTCCCTCATCATACTCATTTTTAAAATGATTGGTGTCCATCCATTCATTATTTATATCCATCTTATTTTATTTGAATATATTAATTTTTTAAAAAATGAATAAACAAATGGGGCCTTTGATGTAATGTGAAATAAACATTTTAATGATAGTTATAATTTCATTTATTTTCCTATGACTCGTCCCATTAAAGATTGACACCAAATTCATTTCAAAACTATTTAAAAAATCACATGTAAAATCCCATTAAAAACCCAGTAATTTACAAAAAACACTCTTTAAAATAACACACCCTTTTTAAAATGATACCAACATTAAATAAACATTTAAAAAATTCACATCCCTTTATGAAAGTCAATCAGGAGAGTTTACAAACACTTGGCATGAAACATAAGTCCATGCCAACGGTTTAAATCATTTTAAAGATATTTAAAATAAAAAAGTTATGTTGAACCCATATATTTTTTAATAAAAATTTCAAAACACTTGAATCTATTTAAAATATCCACTTTGGAATTTTCAAAAAGTCGTAAATCCAAAGTGAGGCACTTTATAAAGGATACATGAATAAAAATTAATCAACATTTTATAAAATATGAAGCCATAAATGGATTATCATTTCTCTCATGAATAAATATTATATAGTTTACTCATGTAGTAATACTAAGGAGTCCATAAGTGATAGATAAAGACATAAGTGTCACTTGGACATGATATTTTTGGACATAAAGTCGCATCTATTCAATGTGGTAAATCATGTTCCACCCGATATTAGAATCATGTACTACTTAAGCCTGATCCTTCAAATATAGTAAATTAAAAAAATGTTCCCCTTATTGAGGATATAAATTAGGTCAATGTTGAAGGACTATAGGTACTCAAACCATCTCTTCTATCAATGGTTAATTTAAATATATTATTAAATATATTTCAAACACTTTTTAGTGTATTAATAAATTATCTCACCATAGAGATAATACCAATAACACATCATGGAAAGAACCTTTATTTCCAAATCTAGGAAAGGATTTGGGATGTTTCAATTATGTATCCTTAACTATATAGACCTATAAGAAACCACATGACCATCATGGAATGGAACTGTTCAAATACGGACTCTTGATATATAAAAATAAAAATTTTACTCATTACCCTGCTCATTTATGGTTAAAATTGGTGTCTTCATTAAAATCCCATTAATATCATAGAAGGATATCTCATGAACATCGATCAAAATGAAACCTACAACATTCTTTGTTAAGGGATTATTAGCACTTCCAATCAAGAAAAATACTTGTTGGCATGCAGGTAATAACTAGAAATTCCAATCAAATTACACTGCGTCTGAATGAGTCATTTCCTACTCTCAAATCTCATTAGTGTTTGTCTTCAATAATACCTTGTAACTTAGAGGATTACAATATATAGATATGGGTTTTTGGGTGATGAGTCAATAGAAACACCATAACTACAGAATCAGTTGGTGAGCTGGATTAATTATCGCCATGAACTATCCAAAGCAATGATCTTGGTAAAAGGATGCATTATAAGGGAGGTAACAACATAGATTGTAATCTCCTCAGTTATTACTTTATAAAACTATAATAAGGAAGACTTATTCTAATTATTTGTGCCCATATTTATGACTCTATACTTAAAATTACATTTCTTATCATTGATTGGGTTGGGCTTCGAGTTGGGATCTACTCCTTAGAGGTGTTTCTATCATAGACTGGGGTTTTCCCTTCAAGGTGCACAAAAAAAAAATACATATTTTGATAGGTTATCAAGGTACTTGAGTTATATGAATTCTTCTAAGTATTTTAGTATTTCATTCTCATCAACCAAAAATTGATCTCATACCTAATCTATATGTGGTTATTGTACAAGAACATGTTCCACCTGTGGCATGAAGTGGGATGGATTAGCCACCAAGAATAGTTACGTTTATTAATTCATTAAATTTTTTCCCTAATTTTCTCCTTCTATTAATTCATTCTCTTCTTCCCTAGTCTTTTTTTCCACATACCTTGATTTTCAAATCTTTACAGTGCCTTATTGTTCAATATTTTACAACTCCAAATCATATAGAGAATATTTTTCATGGGTTGGGGTTGGCGGAAAAGTGGACGAAAGTATATTACTAGATGGGGTAATTCCATTGGATGGCAGCTAATCTTGTTTATTATCCATGGATATAATGATATATATAATCTAATCCTCCAACATGGACATGAATGATGATGATTATGAATGAAAATATTATGAGATTTGGGTGAATGTATAATGACCCAATCTAAAAATGAATGAATTAGTTCACTACTACTCCAATTGTGTAGATCGATTCACTAGGGTTTGTGCCTGTCACATAGTGTATTATTTTAATATGTGGGGAACAATTTTACTATATTGTGTAAATTGACATGAAATAATATAAATATCCTAAGAACCTACAAGAAACCTTCATATACCATAAAATCTTAAGAAAAATAAACTATACATCCCTCTATAATTGAATAGAAATATAATAGAAACACTAACATCACAATATGAATGCAGTCAAAAACAATAAAGTATATCCTTATGTAAACAAGAGATGAAAAATATGTGAAACTACATTGAATAGACAGAAAAAGAAATAGATGTGTAATATTCAATAACATGATCTCCTAGAAAACATAGCCTCCATTTTAAAAACCACCTAACAAAGGAACCAATTCCTATGCCACAAAACATCAATTGGGGCAAAAGCATCCAATAGATAACCATATACTTATTGAAACAAAAATTTAGAGAAAACACTAGAATAATTCTAATAGTTGTAGCACCTGAGGAGAGGGTCTCATGGTGGAGATGGTTTCGTAGAGGAGGAGGTCTTCGCAGTAGATGTGGGGCTTGATGGAGAGTTTGGGCATGCAGGGTAGAGCTTCACGACGGCGGAGGAGGGCATTGTAGTAGTGGTGGAGGAGGAGGTGGTGGTGTTAGTGGAGGAGGAGGAGGAGTCAGCGGTGGGGTTCAGCTTTTGTGAGAGCTTGAGTCGTGCGACAGGGGGAGGAGACTCTTAGAGTTTATTTTTAAAGTTGGTTAAATCATTTATCAACAGTATAAAAAAAGAACTTATAAAGTTATGTTTTATCAATACTAAAATGGAAAGCGCGGATAAAAAAAGACTTTATCATTTCTTTTTTAGCACTAATAAAGGTATGCCTTTATCCGCCCTCATAAACGGTGTCTTTATCTGCCCTAAATTATAGCACTGATAAAACAATCATAATAACAAATTATTTATATTTTTAAATATATTTATAAAATTATATGAATAATAAATAAAATTTTTTTATAATAATAACTACAAATGAATATATATTTATTTATATTTACATATTTAATAAATTTATATTTATTTATAATTATAAATTATAATAAATATATTCATTATATTTATAATTATATGTAATTAACATCTTTATTATAAATTCATAATTATTTAAACATATATGTATTTATTTAGAATTATAAATAAATATATATATATATATATTATAAAAGTTTAATTATTTAATATCTATAAATTTTTATATATTTATTATAAATACAAATTTATTACATATTTACTGTAAATATATATTTATTACATATATATTTTATTTGTAGTCACAAATATAAATAAATTAATATATATATATTTAAATAATTCTAAAAATAATAAAATTATATATATATATATATATATTTATATTTATTACTATAAAAAGATATATATATATATAATTAGAATTAAAAAATATTAGAAATATTTTTATTATAAATATATTTATAATTATATCATAATAATAAAAATATATATATATTTCTATTTATATAATTATGTAATTAAAATAATTACATATAAATAATATATTTATTTTAATTTCATAACTACTTAAATATATATATATATATTTATGACTATATATAAGTAAAACTTTTTTTTAATTTCATATGTATTTAAATATATATATATCTATATGACTAAAAATAAGTAAATATTTATTTATAATAAAAATTATAAATATAATAAATATAATTGTTGTAATTTTATAATAATTATTATATATATATTTTTTAGAATTATAATTATAAATATTTGTATATATGTATAAATATGTACAAATATTTATAAATATATTTATTTAATTATATATATTTAGAAAATTATAATTATTATAAGTATATTTATTATAATTTTTTTATTATATATATATATATATTTATATATATTTATAATTATAAATATAAATAAATATAATTAAAAGGTATTTATAAATAATTATAAATATATTTAATATATTTATCATTTTATAAATATTTATTATAATTTTATAATTATTTAAATATATATATAGTTATATAAAATTATAATTATAAATATACTTTAAAAAGTTATTATATATAACTAAATATTATTAATTATAAATATAATCAAAATATTTATTATATAAATAAATTTATCGTAAATTTTATTATTTATGTGAATATAGTAGCTTCATGAGAACATGAATGAATCATATACACCGAGTAAAGTATTGATCTCATAAAAACGAGTCATTATATATATATATATATACAAAATAAATAGTAATTTGGGTGTAATGTATAAATGAACATTCCTCATAAATACATAACATATGAATTTAAATTATTTTCACTCATCAATTGACAAAATACATTAGAAACATATATTATTTAAATATATATTTACTTATTTATAATTATAGTTATAAATATTAATATTTTAAAAGTATATATATATAATTATATATATATATATATATATTTATAATGTATTTATAAATAATTATAAAGAGATAATTATAAATAAATATATATATGTAACAAATATAATAAATATAATGAATATTTTTATTATTTAATTAAATTTATTATATATATATATATAAATTATTAAAAAATATATATTAATTATAAAGACAGGTTTTTTATTCATTATATATGAATAAACATTTGTTTTGAATATAAATAAAATAATTTTATATAAATTAAATATATTTTTTATTTAAAAGATTTATTAATTCTAATAATAGAGTTGATAATTCATTCATTTATCAGCGCTTTTTTAGCACTGATAAATGGTAGATTTATCAATGCTTTTTGCTAGCGCAGATAAAGGATCTCCTTTTATAAGTGCTTTATGCTTAACGATGATTATAGTTGGTACATGCCTTACATGGATCTGTGGTAGTAAATTCATATATCATAATCATAAAGCATAACATAATGTATTATCATTCCAAATACATAAAACAAAAGATTTTGAATCATCAATAATAAATGATGAGCCATAAGATAAAATATTAAGCAGTAATATATAATTTTATAGCATACATATAAGTATTAAAAACCCTTTCCTTAATTAAGGATCACCAATGATAAAATTATTGTGGATTTTTTTCACTCCTTATTCCATATTTTCATTAGCCGAGGTTCGCTCCAAAGGCTCATATTAGAGAATTTCCATTATCTAAGTAGGTTATCCCAATATTATATTCTTTATTATCTCATGTGATATCCATATTTACCCAAAGCACTAGAAGGATATATAAATCATGAAAAACTACCACTTAATAAAAACCACAAATTTTAGATCCATATTATCATAAAACAATCACCTATTCCTCATATCATAACCCACTAAAATGATATGAGTTTCATAAATATTTCACCCTAACAATAATAACCTTTTTAGGATAAGAATAAATATGGTAATATTGGATCATATCCCATGTAAATCATAAGAAACATAGAAGGATTTTGTTATAAAAAAATACCTTAAAAATATTAGTCGAACATTTCTTGTATAAAATTCCCTGTTTTATTTTAAATTGTTATTTAGAATCTATAATATTCCAAAAAATTTAGGCATTTGTTTTCAATAAAATTAATAAATGAAAAAAATAAGGAATATTTTAAGAAAATGTTATTCACGATGGAAAGGAATGTCTTTAATGATATGTATTGTAAAAGAATACTCTCACATTTTAATAAAATTATCATCATCACTATGTTTGGAAAATAATAAGAAGTTTACATTCAAAAAATTAAAATGAATTTAAAATATAATAAAAATGAACGTAAATAAGTTTTCTAGATGATTAAAAATATTCCTAAAATCATTTTAAAGAAAATATGGACATATAAGAAAAGAATCATATTGGAAATGAAAAGAAATGTAGGTTGTCCTTAAAAACATTCTTTTGGTATCTTGGGTAATGGTAAAGTGGAAAATGAATGGAAAAATTTTAGTCTCTATAAATAAGAATATTATAAGAGGATAAATAATAATAGGGAGATATATAACATATAATATCTTCAATGTATATTAAACCGCAAACAATCCTGGTAAAAATGAGATAGAATCATAAAACCCTTACCTCAATTCAATTTTTTATAAGTATTCTCTCCCCCTATGTACTAAATATTAATCCTATTTTAATTATGAAATAAATAAAATAATAATAACTATAATACCATAAAGATATTACTTATAACATCTTATCACCATTTCATTAAAAATATTTCATTTTCACCATCATTGTAAGTACTAAATTCATTGCATTTCATGAATGTTTTTCTGGTGTAGTTATGGTCCATTATATTTGATCATGATTTATTCCTCACTTTAATATAAATAATTACATAAAAATCACATATATTCATTATATTAATATTTATAACCATTAACTTAATTGGATGAAGAAAAATTAATTACATCACTATGTGGAAATGGTAGACTATACGTACACATGAGTGGTTTTTCTATTTTTTATATATGTAAAAAATAGTGGTAAATATTATTTCACCTTCTCATGATCATCCTTATATCATAAATATCATATATATACATTAAATATATCATAATGACCACACAAGAATTATTTGGTTGCAAAATAAATCACATCCTTATATGGAGGAGGTAGTCCATACATACACACCAGCCATGCTTTCATCTCCCATTTTTTGGTGAAGATGTGGTAAATAGTTGTTCTATCACAATAATAATAGTTTAATATGTTGATGATACTACATTAATACACCATCCTTTTATAAAGACCTCTAGGGTTTGTTTTCTGATACTCATTTTCCCATTTTATGACTACTTTTTGTTTATATGTTACATTGGGGAGTCCTTGGGAGAAATTCCCAACTACAAAACATTGTTATATCAGTACTCGAAACTGCTTTTAACGACACTTGAAAATAATTTTTAATCCTAATGAATAAAAGGGAGGTCCCCATTTTCAGTCCTATAAAATCACTGATAAAGGCACCCTTTATCATCTCTAAATAAAGCGCTGATAAAATACCCCTTTTTCAATGCTAAAAAGAGTTGATAAAAAGTGTCTTTTATCAGTGGTGATAAAAGGGGTGTTTTACCGCCAATTTTTTTGTCATATTAAAGATGAGAAAAAATTAAAAAAATGTGAAATGAATCTATAATTTGGGGATATATTAATAGTTCTTGACCCCAACTTTTATCAGTGCATTCCCTCATTTATCAATGTTAGGAGAAGTCCCATCATTCTCACCACATGTGCCAGTTTCCCATGAAACACCCTCCCTTTAACATCACTATCCCCCGATGCACTTACCTGCACGCTAACCTACTTTCACTATAACTTGAACACAAGACCTCTCCCCTTTCATGCTAGCACCTTTACAAGAAATTCATTTAGTGTTTTTTTAAATTAATGATATATCAATTTATATATATATATATAGTTATATTTATTTGTTTATTAATATAGACTCATATTAATATAAATATATTTTTTTATATTAATATATATATATATTCATAAATATATATATATATATATATATATATATTCATATATTAATATATTTATTTATATTTAGTTATAATTTTTTATTCGTGTCTTTATTTGTATATTAATATATATTTATAAGATTAGTTTTAAATACATTTATAAAATATATTTTCTTATGTGTGTTTATAAATAAATAAATACATGCATACATACATAGATATATACATATATATATATATATAACACACACACACACACAGATATATATATATATATCTTTACGAAAAAAAATATATTTCATATAGTGTATCTAAAAAGCCACATAATGATAAAATGACCATAACATCTAATCCTTAAGTCTGTTTTAACTCAACATCTAGTCAAATATATTAACAATAAATGATATTAGATATTATATGTTTTATAGGCATAACATACATCGAGATTATAAGTTATAGCTATTTTAATGTTAAAAAAATTGGAGTATCTCGACTAAAAAGTCTGTTTCAGAGGCCTTCTAGGACTTTTGGGCCTAAAAATGTGAGAAAAAGGTTACCTTTAGTTATTTCCATGTAGAGCTCATCACATGATTTTATTTGATACACTATATAGCTGAAACAAACACGTGGATAAAAGGTTATGGTCATTTGATGTTCGCGTTGAATTTTAAAATTATTTTTAATCTTTTATTAATTTTTTTATATTTTTTATATTCCAAATAGTTTTTAAATTACTATCACTAAATAAAAATTAAAAAATTAATCATTAAAGATTTTTTTAAAATTATTGTATAAGCCTCTTATACAAAATATATTATACATTAATGTTAGATTTACATTTATCATTATCTAAAACTTATTTAAAATATATATATTATATTTATATCAATGTAAAATAGATTTATAGATTTATACATTAATATATAATTTTTATTATCTTGTTTTGAAATTTACCCTTTATCAGTGATTTTATAAAATCACTGATAAAGGGGGTCACCTTTAAAATCACTAGTAAAAAAGCACTGTTAAAGGGGTACCTTTATCAATGCTAAAAACCACTGATAAAGGGATACTTTTATAAGGGATTTTTAGCACTAATAAAGGTACCTATTTATCAGAGCTCTTTTACTAGCGCTCTTAAAGGGGTAGCACTTCCCTTGCTTCATTATTTGGTAGTGATTGGAGAATGTAGGAAGGTGGATATGAAGTGCACATTTTTCTCAAACTGTTCTCACATCCCAACAAATTGATTAGATCTATCTCTCACTCTCTCCAACCTTATTTCGGATAACAAAGGGTTGTTTTATCTAATTTTATTAGTTTTTTTGATCTACATATAAGTTTTTTGGATATTGATTTGTTTGATATTGTATTTTTGTTATGGATCAAGATTTCATTCAACTTCATGTTGGTAATTCTTCAGCTTCAATTGGGGTTTTTCATTGGTGAGCCTTTATCATCAATTATGAGGTTGGTGGTCTAAATTATAATACCATAGCCATGATTTAATTTCATTTACGTAATTTTGAAAAATTATTTACCATGAACTGAGAATCGTATTGATAAATGGATTAATTTAATTTAATATCTATATTTTATTGAATTTGGTTCAATTAGGGCAATTGAATTGGGATATTGAAATAATTATTGGGATATTGGGATAGTAGAATTTAATTAATTATTTGGATAATTAATTAATATAGATTTTTGAGATAATGAAATTTTGAATTAGATTAATTAATTGAATAATTAATTAATGGAATGGTGTGATTATTTAATTAGATTAATTAATTGTTGAATTAATTAATGCATTCATATGATTGTGGAATATATTGATTGATTTATTGTGGATTTTGTTAATAAATGAGTTTGCGTAATTGGTCAATTAATGTGATTTTGAATTAATTAAAAAATGGAAATTATGGGATGTTTCACTTAACCATCAATGGGATAACGGGTTAAATGATTAAATATGAAAAAAATAATGGTGATTTTTCATATTACTCTATATAAATTAATTTTATGTAGAATTATTGTATGATTAATTGATATGGTGAACATTAATGAGATTTTTTTATGATATGGTTAACATTGATAAACCTGGATTGATTTGTTATATTTTGTCACGACCCGCCCTCGGGGCCCGTGCCGTGACTACCCCAAGCCCACCTTCCATAGGCCAGGGGCTGGCGACTAGCACCAAGGCGTAAAATCCCAGTAAAAAGGGAAAGCATTGCCTTAATAAAGTAAACAAGCACCTTAGAGTAACAAGCGGAAGTAAAGCAGTACACAAAACTAGAACAACTGTGCTGAAGTAAAGGGGCCGGAAATACAAGCCCAACTATAAATTAAAGTACAACTCGAAAGGGAAAACAACAACTGAAAGTACAAGCGGCTCTTGGGACGTTCTCCTCGATTCCTACCTGAAGGGTAGGTACAGATGGCTCAGCTCCTGGATCGTCCACCACGGATCCTACCTGAAGGGTAGGTACAGATAGCTCCACAACTCCTCGGGTCCAACTGTCCGCTCCGAGCACGTCCCGCTCAGTGGTCCTCCTCCGGGTACCGACCTACTCTGAAAGCCTCAACCGCAGTCAGCGCTGTCCGTCGTCTGCAACCAACACAACGAAGTGCGGGTATAGCCCGTGCAGGGGTGAGTATAAGATACTCAGTAGGGACCCCGAGACCCTCGAAGGTCTCCCGAAATCCACAAAGGATAAACCACATGAAGGATACAATCACGAAGTAACATCCAGTATTGATTAGGTATATTCCCATACATATACCTATGTCACCAATTTCCGTTCGGCTCCAACACCGAGCCCAAGAACAACCCAATCCACAAAGAAGAGTAAACAGTACAAGTCCACACAGTTTATAACAAGTTTATGAAATCAACGGATAACCATTACCCAGGTATATGCCCATACATATACCTAAGTTATCAAGCGACCCATCTCAATCATGAGGAAACACAAAGATCATTGACTCAGCTCAAACCAGGATTTTTATTATCATAACCGTAACTACTGAAGAGCTCCGTCTCTAGAGTGTACAGTGGTCCTGTCACGACTCCGAGGTACTGCTCATTAACCATAAGACTACTGAGGTACTCCTCCTGTCGAGTACTGCGGGTTTGCGGCCAACTACCGGGCGCTCCGTCCGCTGAGGGTCTGTCGCCAAATACCGGGCGCTCACCCAAATAGCCTACTGAGGTACTCTTCCTGTCGAGTACCGCGGGTTTGCTGCCAACTACCAGGCGCTCCGTCCGCCGTGGGTCTGCTGCCAACTACTGGGCGCTCCGTCCACTGGGCTAGTCGACTCACTCCAAGTCGAGTCGGTCAAGAAGTCGTCAGGTCTCAGTCGGCTACACGGTCTCCGTACTCCGCATGCACGTCTCCACCGTCGCGGGTCTGTCGCTACAACCAAGCGCACACACTCCGTAGAGTATCGCGGGTCCGCCGCTACAACCAAGCGCTCCATCGCCAAGGGTCTGCTGCTGCATCCAAGCGCACCACCACTGACAAGTACCACGGGTCCGCCGCTACACCCAAGCGCTCCCCCGCCCGCTTGTCTCCGGGAGGGTCCACTCCACGAGCTACTGGTCGATACTCCAAGTATCTCAAAGTCCAATGAAGAAGTGCCACATACGTCCGCTTCGTCAAAGGAGTCTCAACGCAACAGACGGCGCGTCAATCAGACGCCCGGTCTGTGAGTTATTAGCCTTTTCGTCCCGAGGGCCCGGTTGGTTTCGTGAGCGAACCAAACCCGGCCATATCTCAACTGTATCCAAAACTCGGGCGGAGTATGTCAAAAGTTCTATCCCACTTAGAGGATTCCATCAAAGTCGACGGCACGTCAATCGGACGTCCGGAACTCAAGATATGAGCGTTTCCGCTCCGAGGGCCCGGTTGGTTTCGTGAACGAACCAACCTGGCTGTACTCCACCTGCGTCCAAACCTCGGGCGGAGTATACCAAAAGATCCGTCTCACTAAGAGGAACTTATCAGAACTGACGGCACGCCGTTCGGACGTCCGTAGCTCAAGATATGAGCGTTTCCGCTCCGAGGGACCGGTTGGTTCCGTGTACGAACCAACCCGGCCAAACCCAAAGTATCCGAAACTTTGAGTGAGTTATACCGAAACGACCGTTTCGATCCAAGGATCGCGTAGCCGCAGACGGTTCGTCATTCGGAGGCCCGTAGCTCACGTTACGGGCAAATAACCGTTCTGGTTCGAGAAGAAAGGGGTCCGGGCCGACCCGGCCCGAACCGGCCCGGCCGGTTCGGCCGGCGGCGCGCGGCGGTGCGCTGAGGCGGCGCGGCGGCACGCGGGGCACACAGGCGGCGCGCGGGTGAGACCCCCGCCCCCCCGTTTTTCCCCCTGGAGGCGCGGCACGTGCCGCGCCGGTCTCAAAAATAAACCGCCCCCTCACATGAGGGGGCCTGCTGGACGACACGGGGGGGCGCTGCCCCCCCCCCTTCTAAAAAAATAACCAGCCCCCAATTTAATTGGGGGCCAATAATGGCTAACCGGGGAAAATAAATTTCCCCGGTTTGACTTCCTTCCGGCCGGCCCGACCTGGCCGGCCGGTTCCCTTTCGTCTTCCAACACCGGCGGCCCGGTTGGCCGCCGGTCTTCTCAATCCGCCGCGGCCCGGAACCGGCCGCGGCCTTCGTCGTCCGGCGCGGTACGACGACACCGCGCGCCTTCACCGCGGCCCCGCTCCGGCCACGGCGCCTTTGTTTTCTCCTACGATGTGGCGCGGCGGCGTTGCATCCAACGGTCGCACTTCCTTTACTCCGCCGCGGCCAACGGGCCGCGCCTCATTGCTCTGGCGGCTTGGTCAATCCGGCCGTGGGAGACCACTATGGCCCTCGTCGTCCGGAGTGGCACGTCAATCTTGCGCACTCCCATGAACCCCTTGCGTCCAAGCGCGGTGTCACGGCACCGCTCCGCCTCTTCTTCGAACCACGAGTAAAAATCCAACAACAAGGTTTGGGAGGAGGATCGACCGTGTTTGTGCGGTCCGATTCCCTCCCATGTTAAAGATAACAAGCGGTCCAATAATTTATTTACGAAGGCGTAAATTAAATTAAGAAATAAGGTACAACCCCTACCTCGAAGGAAGCTCGCGAAGCTCGTCAACGATCTGCGAAGGACGAGAGTCGCGGAGGTCGGACGTCACGGAAGTAGACGTCGTCGGCATCGCGGTTATGACCTCGCGGTAGACGGACGTGGGTTCTCCGCGAGAGGCACGTCGCGGAAAGTGTGTTGCGGCGTCGGACGTAGGTTTGCCGCGGAAAGCACGTCGCGGAAGAGATGACGCGGAAGAAGTACGTCGCGTCGCGGATACGGCGTCACGGATGGACCGTGTTCTTCGGCGGAGAAGTTCTTCGTTGAAGAACGGCGTTCTTCGTGTTCTTCGTTGAGTTTGAAGAAGATGAAGAAGACTTCCCTACTCTCTCAAGGAGATAAAATTCTAACAAAATAAAATAAGACTCTTTCTTATTTTATTCACACGACCCAACCTCTTTGAATTTCAAAGGTTTGAAATTCAATAACCACACACAACTCACCTCATTAACTCATTACATTTAAGTCATAGGTTTATAACTTAAGTTAACATAATTTAAGTGGTAGTTGATGGGGTTTTAGAGGATATGAAGGGGTGGGGTTCGTGTGGGCCCCACCACCCTCATAACCTCCCATGGGAGGTTGGGTGGTTACCCAACTTCCAACAAGAGATAACATTTAGAGTAAAATAATAAAAATTGTAGTGTAATTACAAAGTAAACATCCACAATTTTTATTATCAACACTCGCAAGTACGCAACTCCAGAACAGGAGTTCCTAAGCGTAAACCGGTGCTACGGTTCCATCGGTGCCCTCAGAATTCGATTCCGGGCACCGGTTCAAAAGTTAGAAAAACCCGCTCGTTCGTTCACTGAACGTACCCAAGCCAAACTTCGGAAAATGATTCCGGGCACTCCGGGCCTCGGAATCAGGTGCCGTCTGAAACTGCGCTCTTGTAAAATTCCAAAGAAAATTAACAAAAAATTTTCCTTGAAATTTCCGGGTCTTTACATTACTCCCACCTCAGGGCTTTACGTCCCCGTAAAGCTTCAACTCACACTTAAGGGAAACAAAGTAGTACTGAGCACGCAACTGAGCATTACGCTCCATGCTCACCTGAAGATCTCGTGCTACCCGTGAAGCACTCCAGAGGAAGAAACCGTTCACGTAGAACCTGCTCCTGTCGATCCTCGTTCTCTACTAGAACCTCTGTGCTTGTCGCCCTGTCGTCGACGTCCAACTCCCCGAGGTCGATGACGTGTGAAGAAACATACACGTATCTCCACAGCTGAGACACGTGGTGGACATTATGCACCCGGTGCGACTGAGGTGGTAGGGTCAAGCGGTAAACCTCCTCGCCTACCCTGCTGAAGATCAAAAGGGTCCTTCGAACTTCGGAGATAACATGCCGCCTCGGCCACATCTCTGAAACCTCATCGGGTTGAGACCGTATAAGAACGTGTTCGTCACCCTCGAACTCAAGAGGTTTCCCTTTTTAGGTTAGAACTGAAACTCAAAACTCCTGCTGCCACAAGGGTAGGGTTGACCAACTCAAGAGTGATCGGTCACACCCTCTTATGCCTGAGTTTAACATGTGCTGCCCAGGGTTTCCTTTTCGCCGACCAAGAAAAACCCATTCCGACGTTTGCCTAAAACAGTCAACTGGGGTATGATTTGTGAATCAAAACCATACCCAGATCAACGTCGTAAGGCCTCTACGCTGCCACCAAGAGATTCCATCCGAAACTCTCACCTCGAGGTCAAATCACACCGTCGGCGTAAGTGTGATTATCGAGTCTCCTCCCAAAGGTATCTCCAGACGTGAGGGTCAAGTCTACGGCTTACCCGGAACCTCTAGGTCTGGGACATGATTCGTGGAAGGGTAGAATGATTGGTTCCTATGTCTATAGATATGGCAGCTCGTAGTAGACATAATTCATACCCCGAATCATTCTTAGAGCTCCTGGGTCACACTCCTAGACCGCAAAGTAGCTACTCTCCTCCCCAGCCCTCCTGCTCCCTGAGCCTGGCGGGGACTACTAAGTCAGGTGGTCGTAACATGTCGAAATGTACACCACCACATGCTGCTCTCCAAGCTCCGCTTCCACGTCTGCTACCCTGCAGATTCATCTGTCCTTAGCACTTCCTCCTCCTGAAACATTTTACACGCCCGAGTCTCTGAGACTGGCGCTAGTTTCCTGCCTTTCACTGCTAACGTTCACAGGCTGTAACTGACTAGCCCAAGAACTCACAACCATAAAGGTTCTCTCTAGCATCCTAGCATAGGTAGGAATGCATAGAGGAAAAGTAATGGTTCATATGTCCTTAAGACACACTTCGCTCAGAAGTTCGAGTCTAAAGAACTGATCACAACGTAACCAACGAGTACCAAGATTGATTGGTAAGCCACGTTGAGTGCTCTGCTTCCGACATGTCGTACTGTCGAAGCTGTATTAGCTCCAGAAAACTCACAACCACCTCCTCAAGCCAGTCCTCAGCCGCCTACGAGTCAGGCTCACCTCGAAACTTGAGGGATATCTGGTGCTAAAACATATGTAAGGCACTAAGCCTGTGAGTCTTTGCTACCGGTACCGCCGGTAGTGTCTACTGACCAACAGGTAGTGACATAGTCGGCGCACTACCCGTAGGTACTATCCCAGGTATCGGTTCACGTAACGAAGCCTCATTACTATAAGGACCAACCTCATGGTCACTCACTGGAAACACCAGGAGCTAAGATCATCATCCGCTCTACTAGTATCCAAGCTAGGCGTAGAACTCTAGCAACCGCCTCCATCCAGTCCACTGCTGCCTGGGAAATCTGTCTCGCCTCGTATCCTCATAGGCCTCTACTGCTGGAACTCGTGCATCGCGCTCTGCTAGCGTGCACTGTCAGCTAGTGGCATCTGCTGCCTAACTGGTGGTGGTGCTGCTGGTACACCACCCGAAGGTGCCAATACTGAAAAAGGGCCCTGCACCGGAGTCTCGCTGCTCGGTGGGCCATCATCGAGAACTCTCTCGGAACTCCAGCTAACTATCTGCATGGTGACATCCCGAACAGTTGTGTCACGGTCAACGATTTATACCTGGTGAGCTGACCTGGTTTGAGCTGACTTTAAACCTTTTGGGAAACACACACGCAATCAGTGTTTTCGTGCATTAAGTCGGAAATCAGAAGTCAGGGTCCTGATGTACGGATACGTCGGCCGCCGCACCAACACTGGACTCCTTGGACTGATAACCACACTCAATACACTAAACACTATTGCTTCACATAGAAAAACGATCAGAGTCTGCGGTAGAACCGACCGCCTCTGATACCAATTTGTCACGACCCGCCCTCGGGGCCCGTTCCGTGACTACCCCAAGCCTGCCTTCCATAGGCCAGGGGTTGGCGACTAGCACCAAGGCGTAAAATCCCAGTAAAAAGGGAAGGCATTGCCTTAATAAAGTAAACAAGCACCTCAGAGTAACAAGCGGAAGTAAAGAAGTACACAAAACTAGAACAACTGTGCTGAAGTAAAGGGGCCGGAAATACAAGCCCAACTGTAAAGTAAAGTACAACTCGAAAGGGAAAACAGCAACTGAAAGTACAAGCGGCTCCTGGGACATTCTCCTCGATTCCTACCTGAAGGGTAGGTACAGATGGCTCAGCTCCTGGATCATCCACCACGGATCCTACCTGAAGGGTAGGTACAGATAGCTCCACAACTCCTCGGGTCCAACTGTCCGCTCCGAGCACGTCCCGCTCAGTGGTCCTCCTCCGGGTACCGACCTACTCCGAAAGCCTCAACTGCAGTCAGCGCTGTCCGTCGTCTGCAACCAACACAACGAAGTGCGGGCATAGCCCGTGCAGGGGTGAGTATAAGATACTCAGTAGGGACCCCGAGACCCTCGAAGGTCTCCCGAAATCCACAAAGGATAAACCACATGAAGGATACAATCACGAAGTAACATCCAGTATTGATTAGGTATATGCCCATACATATACCTATGTCACCAATTTCCGTTCGGCTCCAACATCGAGCCCAAGAACAACCAAATCCACAAAGAAGAGTAAACAGTACAAGTCCACACAGTTTATAACAAGTTTATGAAATCAACGGATAACCATTACCCAGGTATATGCCCATACATATACCTAAGTTATCAAGCGACCCATCTCAATCATGAGGAAACACAAAGATCATTGACTCAGCTCAAACCAGGATTTTTATTATCGTAACCGTAACTACTGAAGAGCTCCGTCTCTAGAGTGTACAGTGGTCCTGTCACGACTCCGAGGTACTGCTCATTAACCATAAGACTGCTGAGGTACTCCTCCTGTCGAGTACTGCGGGTTTGCGGCCAACTACCGGGCGCTCCGTCCGCTGAGGGTCTGTCGCCAAATACCGGGTGCTCACCCAAATAGCCTACTGAGGTACTCCTCCTGTCGAGTACCGCCGGTTTTCTGCCAACTACCAGGCGCTCCGTCCGCCGTGGGTCTGCTGCCAACTACTGGGCGCTCCGTCCACTGGGCTAGTCGACTCACTCCAAGTCGAGTCGGTCAAGCAGTCGTCAGGTCTCAGTCGGCTACACGGTCTCCGTACTTCGCACGCACGTCTCCACCGTCGCGGGTCTGTCGCTACAACCAAGCGCACACACTCCATAGAGTATCGCGGGTCCGCCGCTACAACCAAGCGCTCCACCGCCAAGGGTCTGCTGCTGCATCCAAGCGCACCACCACTGACAAGTACCACGGGTCCGCCGCTACACCCAAGCGCTCCCCCGCCCGCTCATCTCTGGGAGGGTCCACTCCACGAGCTACTGGTCGATACTCCAAGTATCTCAAAGTCCAACGAAGAAGTGCCACATACGTCCGCTTTGTCAAAGGAGTCTCAATGCAACAGACGGCGCGTCAATCAGACGCCCGGTCTGTGAGTTATTAGCCTTTTCGTCCCGAGGGCCCGGTTGGTTTCGTGAGCGAACCAAACCCGGCCATATCTCAACTGTATCCAAAACTCGGGCAGAGTATGTCAAAAGTTCTATCCCACTTAGAGGATTCCATCAAAGTCGACGGCACGTCAATCGGACGTCCGGAACTCAAGATATGAGCGTTTCCGCTCCGAGGGCCCGGTTGGTTTCGTGAACGAACCAACCCGGCTGTACTCCACCTGCGTCCAAACCTCGGGTGGAGTATACCAAAAGATCCGTCTCACTAAGAGGAACTTATCAGAACTGACGGCACGCCGTTCGGACGTCCGTAGCTCAAGATATGAGCGTTTCCGCTCCGAGGGCCCGGTTGGTTCCCTGTACGAACCAACCCGGCCGAACCCAAAGTATCCGAAACATTGAGTGAGTTATACCGAAACGACCGTTTCGATCCAAGGATCATGTAGCCGCAGACGGTTCTTCATTCGGAGGCCCGTAGCTCAAGTTACGGGCAAATAACCGTTCTGGTTCGAGAAGGAAGGGGTCCGGGCCGACCCGGCCCGAACCGGCCCGGCCGGTTCGACCGGCGGCGCGCGACGGTGCGCTGAGGCGGTGCGGCGGCGCACGGGGCGCACAGGCGGCACGCGGGTGAGACCCCCCCCTGTTTTTCCCCCTGGCGGCGCGGTACGTGCCGCGCCGGTCTCAAAAATAAACCGCCCCCTCACATGAGGGGGCCTACTGGACGACACGGGGGGGCGCTGCCCCCCCCCCCTTCTAAAAAAATAACCGGCCCCCAATTTAATTGGGGGCCAATAATGGCTAACCGGGGAAAATAAATTTCCCCGGTTTGACTTCCTTCCGGCCGGCCCGACCTGGCCGGCCGGTTCCCTTTCGTCTTCCAACACCGGCGGCCCGGTTGGCCGCCGGTCTTCTCAATCCGCCGCGGCCCGGAACCGGCCGCGGCCTTCGTCGTCCGGCGTGGTGCGACGACACCGCGCGCCTTCGCCGCGGCCCCGCTCCGGCCGCGGCGCCTTTGTTTTCTCCTCCGATGCGGCGCGGCGGCGTTGCATCCAACAGTCGCACTTCCTTTACTCTGCCGCGGCCAACGGGCCGCGCCTCATTGCTCCGGCGGCTTGGTCAATCCGGCCGTGGGAGACCACTACAGCCCTCGTCGTCCGGAGTGGCGCGTCAATCTTGTGCACTCCCATGAACCCCTTGCGTCCAAGCGCGGTGTCACGGCACCGCTCCGCCTCTTCTTCGAACCACGTGTAAAAATCCAACAACAAGGTTTGGGAGGAGGATCGACCGTGTTTGTGCGGTCCGATTCCCTCCCATGTTAAAGATAACAAGCGGTCCAATAATTTATTTACGAAGGCGTAAATTAAATTAAGAAATAAGGTACAACCCCTACCTCGAAGGAAGCTCGCGAAGCTCGTCAACGATCCGCGAAGGACGAGCGTCGCGGAGGACGGACGTCACGGAAGTAGACGTCATCGGCATCGCGGTTATGGCGTCACGGTAGACGGACGTGGGTTCGCCGCGAGAGGCACGTCGCGGAAAGTGCGTTGCGGCGTCGGACGTAGGTTCGCCGCGGAAAGCACGTCGCGGAAGAGATGACGCGGAAGAAGTACGTCGCGTCGCGGATACGGCGTTGCGGATGGACTGTGTTCTTCGGCGGAGAAGTTCTTCGTTGAAGAACGGCGTTCTTCGCGTTCTTCGTTGAGTTTGAAGAAGATGAAGAAGACTTCCCTACTCTCTCAAGGAGATAAAATTCTAACAAAATAAAATAAGACTCTTTCTTATTTTATTCACACAACCCAACCTCTTTGAATTTCAAAGGTTTGAAATTCAATAACCACACACAACTCACCTCATTAACTCATTACATTTAATTCATAGGTTTATAACTTAAGTTAACATAATTTAAGTGGGAGTTGAGGGGGTTTTAGAGGATATGAAGGGGTGGGGTTCGTGTGGGCCCCACCACCCTCATAACCTCCCATGGGAGGTTGGGTGGTTACCCAACTTCCAACAAGAGATAACATTTAGAGTAAAATAATAAAAATTGTTGTGTAATTACAAAGTAAACATCCACAATTTTTATTATCAACACTCGCAAGTACGCAACTCCAGAACAGGAGTTCCTAAGCGTAAACCGGCGCTACGGTTCCATCGGTGCCCTAGGAATTCGATTCCGGGCACCGGTTCAAAATTTAGAAAAACCTGCTCGTTCGTTCACTGAACGTACCCGAGCCAAACTTCGGAAAATGATTCCGGGCACTCCGGGCCTCGGAATCAGGTGCCGTCTGAAACTGCGCTCTTGTAAAATTCCAAAGAAAATTAACAAAAAAATTTCCTTGAAATTTCCGGGTCTTTACATTTTTGATATTGTGATATATGTGATATTGATGTTTCAGACTTGTTTACTACATACAAATCCCAAAGTGATAAATTTAATGATATACATATGTGGGACATAGTCTGCTGCATCAAAATCCCATGGTGATAAATGAGTTTGGGACACAGAATACTACTTCAAAATCCCACCTATGTGATTGTTTGATAAATGAGTTATAGGTCACTGACTACTTCTTCATATACCCATTGGGTCTTAGTCCTAGAGACCTAGAACGATAATGATTGCATTGGAACATGCTTCCAATTGGACTTGATAATGAATTTTGATGAAAAGGAAAATGAATTCCCATGTGTAATAATGAATTATGAATTGATTAAGTGATATGGTTTAGACAATAATATGGGTTGAAGAATTTATTAAGAGGTTAGATTTACTCAGAAACATTGGTTTTTTGTGGTTAATTGAAGAATATTAAAATGTGACAACAATTTACTTTTACATTGTACTTTATTATGTATACAGTTCTATACACTTTTCTGACTGGATATTGTATTTGACATCATTGGTGGCCTACAGAGATGTAATCACACCCTACTTGGGACTCCTAATCAGTACCTGAATATATTTCATGTTTCCATTATATGATAAGGTTAAGGTACAATTTTTAGATGGATGAGTCAATATAGAGCATGGATGAGGGATACAGAAGTGGATTGCAACCTACTTGGGAGTTGTCAATTTTTTTATTTATTTTTGGTTTTTCAGATTGACACTTATCATGTATTTGTAATTCCACAAGTATAATTTTATTTTTGATATTGTATTTCTTTTTTTGGTCATCATGTGATACTGTTTTGGTCTGGTTATTAGTTATATCATTTCTTTATTCATATTTATTTACACTGTTGAGATACATTGATAAAGAGGGTATAATCCCCTCATGATTGATGTTATACCCTTGCTACTAGTATGTATCCTTTGGCATATGGGGAGGTGCACTTTTGGTCATGTAGTAAACTGGATTGGGGCACCAGTGTGTGGATCCCAGGTTGGGATGTTACAAAGTGGAATCAAATGGTCTAGATTGTTTTCATTCATTTTCATTAGTCTTAATATTTTGGAAGGTAGAAAGTGAATTGGATGATTCATACCTTAGTTCAGAGATCATTCATGGGAGTATCTAACCCATGTTTGAGGTTAAAATCCAAATACCTAAGGTGGGATTTTTGTTATTGAAGTGTGTTGTTACAGTTGATGTTATTTTACATTGAGTGATCCACTTTTTGTGTGATGTGATTATTATTTTTGAGTTTTTTAATATTTGAATCATAGCCCATTATGGTACGAGAGTTGAATATTGAGTCATCATTATAGGCACTAGAGATTATTTTTTGATAAGAATAATTTTAGGCATGCATGATAAAATGGGTTTTGGGTATGTTTCTAAAATTTATTTGTTTTCATTGATTGGGAAATTGAACTGAAAACTTTTCCTAATGTGAAATATGAATTGAAAAATGATAAATGTTTTTGAATAAATGGATGTCCAATGTGAAAAATGTGTTCTAATAATTTTTTACACTTTTTTAACCATGACATAGATGTATAATGGTTAAGGGTAGTGATAGTGCATTGGTTTTGACATTGTGGTGGTGGAAAAGGTTGAATGACTTGTTATGGATAATATGAATCTATTCTTGTTAAATTTTTTAAAATTATGTTATGTGTCCTAATATGTGTTTTTGGAATTATAGAGATATGCCTCCATGACGATGATTATTGAGTGGATGGTGGGAGGATATGGCTGTAAATGACCCTCTAGTAGTGGGACCTGATTCACCGATAGTGTCAAGTGAGGAAGTCAAAGAGGAGTTTTGGGAGAACTTTTCTCAGTTCATACAGTGTTTGGAGAGGGAGATAGGATAGGTTGTGAAAATCATGTCTAATCAAAATATTTATTTTTATAAGTAGCACCATCCAATGTTTATGATAGAGGGTAGACCTAAGGTAACTGAGTTTTGGATTGAATTTATCCAAACTATACATGACCACTTAGTGAATTCTGCAGAGAAGAGAGTAAAATTGGATTCATAAATGTTAAGTGGTCAACCAAAGATATGGTGGGACATCCAAACTCACGATGGATATTTGGAGACTATGGAGTGGAAATAAATTTATAAGAAGTTCTTAGATCATGTTTATCCCGAGATAATCAGGCATAAGAGTGTAGCTAACTTCAAGTGTTTGAATTAGGGGAACATTCCCATAATAGAATATGTTTTATGCTTTATAGATTTATAGATTTTTTTTCTAGTATTTGTGGGGGATATAGGTACTTTATAAAAATATTTTCAGGATGGAAATAAAGGTGAAATTATGTCCCATGTGAATATATTTGGGCTGAATAAGATTTTAGAATTGGTAAATTCATATCTAATATCTGGGGGGAACCTAAAGAAGGATTCCAGTGCAGGACATATGGTTTCTACTATCTAGTCATGAGGTATGAATTCTGAGATATGAATCAACTTTATGAGAATTTTATCATGATTACTGGGACGTAGAGTTGCAAAATAGAGGGATCAGTTACAAAAAGACCTTTCATTAGTGATTTTTCACTAGTGCGGTATGTAGGGTCACTTCCAAAGACAACGCCCCTAACAACTGGTAGATTTCCAAGGATGTAAAAAGGTGGCACATCGACGTAAGTTTTATATGATCCTATGAGAGTCATATATAGATGGATTATCTAGACAGAATTAGATTGTGGGAAAGGGATCTTCTACCTCATACATGTCTGGTAGTTAGAGTTCTACTGGTCGTGGCTATTGAGGAATTGAATATGAAGAATATAGTAAAGAGTCCCCTTATCATCATAGTTCTTTAGATCAAGAGACTTAGACTACATCAAAAGAAATATGGGAAGGATGTTTTCATGTTTTAATCCTACGCTTCTAGAAAGGAAGGCTTGACCATTAATTGTTAGAGGTGCTATTCTAGTTTCTTCTGCACTTTCTTGTGCTTTTTTTGATACTAGTAACTACTTTTCATCTATATATGTACAACTAGGTAATGGTTTGAGCCTGGAATTAGAGTTTTTGAGTTGGGTTTTTACCATAGATACAAATTTGGTAGTAATTATGAGACACGTTAGTTTGTGGAAAGGGTGGTTTCTCATGGTTTGGAAGTATCGCTTTATTTTGGATCTCCACATCCCTGACATTTCATGATTTGACCTAATATTGGGTACAAAATAGTTAGTAGAATATTTATACCACATATATTATTACCATAGGATATGGGATTTAACACCTCCCATGGGTAGCAATTATATTCAGCATGGAGAATGGGATATCAAGGCGGGCCGTTTAGGGAATTTTTATCAGCACTTGGGGGGATCTCACTTCATAGGTTTCTAGTCTGTTGATGGATGATGTGGGTGTGAGGAGTGTTGTCCATCCACCCATAGTTGAGTTGTTTCTCGATGTATTTCTTAATGACTTCTCAAGGATACCACTTAATATATATGTTTAATTTACAATTGAGATCATGTCGTGGGATGAGCTAATTTATATTACACCATATACAATTGAACCAGCAGAGCAACAAAATATCACAAATCAACTTGAAGTGCTGGTGGATAAGTGGATTATCCTTTCGACTAAATTACCTTGGGGTTCCCATGAACTAATTTCAAGTAAGGATTATGAGAATTTATGTTTTTATATTGACTACCAAAAGTTAAACCGGATGAGTGTGAAGAACCGGTATCCACTTCCATAGAACGATGATCTTTTTTACCAATTAATGTGATCTTTAGTTTTCTCTAAGATCGACTTGATACTAGGGTATCATCAATTGAGACATAGACTATATGATATTACAATTAATTATTTAAAATTAGTAATGTCTTATATTATATTTTTTATGATGTCGTTTGGGTTGACGAATGCACTAGAAGTGTTCATGGCCTGATGAACAGGATATTCCCTCTATACTGAGATCAGCATGTTTTTGTATTCATCGTTGAATTATTAGTGTAATAAAAGACTCATTAATAGCATTCCCAAAATGATTATATCATACTAAGATCATTGATAGAGCACCCACTATACACCAACCTATCTAAGTGTCAGGTTTGTATCGACTAGGTACACTTATTGGGTAACGTCATCTCGAATGAAGGTGAATCAGTGGACCTATAGATGGTTCATGAAGTTATAACTTGGGATAAACCCAAGAATTGTTTCGATATCCATATCATTCAGGGGTTTATAGGATAATATTAGAGATTCATCCATGAATATTCCCAATTTGAAGCACCACATTATAGAATGACCAAAAAGAGGATAAATATTGTCCGGTCAGAAGCATGTGAGAATTCCTTCTAGTAGATGAATAAGTTATTAACATCAAAACCAATCATTATCCTACCTAATCCACATGAGGATTATACTGTGACACTTCTGGGATAGCTCATGGAGTAGTTTGAGGCATGTAGATTGAGTTGTGGTGTATGGGTCTCTATAGTTGAGGAAACATGAATAGAACTACCCTACACATGAACACAAATTAGCTATAGTGGTTTACACTTTGAATTATTGGAAGAATTATCTATTGGATGGAAATATTATTATATATATGGATTATAAGGTCTTAATGTATCTCTTTTCACATTAATAATTGAATCTCTGGCAGTTGATATGGGTTGAGTATATCCAGTCATTCGAATTTGATCTATAATATACTCTTTGTAAGGGAAATATTTTTTCTAATTATTTAATTAGTAAATATTAGTCTCCAAAATTTTATGAGTCTAGTGATGAGTAGGAAATGATGAATTTACTGGTTAATGTTCATTTTGTGGGATAGGAGATCCAGAAAAAGATATCCCTCAAATCAATTTCAGTGGATTATATACATTTGAATTGGATTATAGATTAGAATAATGAATATAAAAAATGTTTGGATATGAGGGAAATCCTTAAAAGTGGGGAGTATCTTTTTGATTGAACCATAGATGATGATGAGATCATCTAGGTAATAAATCGGGTTATTATTTCTATGAATATGTGGGAGGATTTGATATATTAATTTCTGGCCACAGAGTGCGTGCTGCATCCGATTGTGACCAAAATGCACCATGACATAAGATGATAGTTTTGGTGGCCGAGCCTGAAAAATGAGATAGCATGGTTTATGACACAATGATAAACCTATAAGCAGGTGATGACTAATCATCAATGACCTAGTGGTTTACTATAGTCTTTTCCCATTCCATAATGTATATGGGAGGATGTTACCATGGATTTTTTTTATTGGATACCAAGGATGCCTTCAAATAATTTTGATATTCATGTAATTATGGTCTGTTTTAAAAAGTTAGTGTATTTATTTCCTTTATGAGATACCTTCTCAGTATATCAATTAAGATACATGAATGTTTGAGAGATAGTCTATCTATATATGGTTCTATGAACTGTTGCTTCAAACCAGAATTCATGATTTAAATTGTATGTCTAAAAGGACATAAAGAAGGTTCCAGGTAGAAAGGATTTTCTTAGTATGAAATTCTATCCTGATAGATCCATAAATGGATCCTAATGGTATTCCATACTGATTGCCTCTATGATGGATGGAGGCTGGTGAGTTAGAGTTGTTGTGACTGAGTCTTGTGAATGAGACATCATAGCTATTACAATTGAGTTAGAAATGTTTTTTTACAATATAAGTATATAGAAGTCATATATTGAATGAAATAAATGACACCAAGAAGTTAAAGACGATTATCGTGTCTTGATTTAGGTGTCACTAAGATTGGTTCACTATGAGATTTTAAGACAAGTCAAGTCGGCACCTAGGATCATCATATCATTTGAGGTTTTAGATGAAATTAGGATACTAGCGTATCAATTTGATCTTCCACATATGTACAATGTTATGCATTAAATTTTTCATGAGTCGCAACTTTGGTAGTATCACCCCAACCCTTATCAGGTAATATATTTGTTTATGTTGTCCTTGATTTAGATATGTTCATTTAGGATCTTCCTATATGAGTGTTGGTCCACAATGAGAAAGTGTTGCAGGGAATGATCATGCCAATTGTTTGTGTATTGTGGAAACACAACCCTGTTCAAGAGGAAACATGGGAGAGATAAGCATATATGCATGTTTAGGGACCTAATAATTTTGACTCAAAATATTATATATGCTTGGGATCACAACTCGAAGATGATATGTTATAATTTGGGGAGATTGTAAGATCCTGCCCTTTTCAAGAGATGTACCAATATTGTTTTCTTGTACACTTTTACCTTGCTTTGAGTAAATTTTGTGTGTGTTAAATTGGCACGTCTATGGGTGAAATTAGAAAAAATTGTAAGGAGGAGAGGTAGTATACGATTAGTGCACAGTTTTCCAGAACTGTGCACCCAGCCCAACACACTATGTGAACCAATAAATAGAGGATTTGTATTGTTGACACACGGTTTCTCAAACCATGAACCATATTAAGAGTAAATTCACACCTCCCCCCTCCTAGAATAGGTGAATGATTAAGTTGAATGGATTGAAAACCTATGTACCCCATCATAGGAACTGAGCATGCAGTTTTAATTACCCTAAAAATTATTTTAAATATACCTAAACCCCAGTTATAATAAAAATAGTACCTCTATTTTTTTTATTGATAAGAAAAAAGTTACAAAAGGCGAAAAGATGGAATTCTTTTACAATCTCTATCAAACAAAGATAATAAATCAGCAGGTAAAGAGTTCAGCCAAGTAATGGTCTGATGAATGCCTTTGTTGGCAAGAGCATCTGCAACAGTATTCGCTTCCCGATAGGCATGAGTGGCTATGTAGTCAATCCCATGTAGAGAGTTGAGACAATTCATCCAAAGAGTGGTAAGAGACCAAGCCAGGTGAATGGAACCATTCCAGATGGCATGAATGATTGTAGTAGAGTCTCTTTCAATCCAGAGTTTTTTCCAGCCTCTTTGAAGGGAAAAATCAACGGCGTGGATGACACCCATCATTTCAGCTTCCAGGGAAGAGGAATGGCCACAACCAGCATAGAAGCAACCCTGGAAAAGACCAGCCGAGTCGCGAAAAATAGCTCCACAACTGGAAGGGCCTGGGTTACCTTTGGCGGCACCGTCAACATTCACTTTGATCCATCCCGGCATCAAATATTTCCAGAATACTTCAAACGAACGTTTGATCTGTGGGAAGACGCTGGGCACACGAAGGTGACGAAGGATCTCGAAATCACCAACCGAGTTGTTGCAACAGTCTTTTTGGTTGGAAGCAGCTTCATGTATCGCAGTAAGAATTCAAGATTTTCCTGAAAATAAACTAAATGAGTGCTTATTATGAATGATGTCATTTCTAGCATACCAGATCACATGGAGCAGTTCCTCCACCGCTGTAAGCAGTAGATTTTTGACCTGAGGAGAGAAAGAATAGCTAGTGCACTTGTTAAGGGACAAACAAATAGTTTCAGAAAGGGACCATATGCAATTAAATAAATCAAAAATATAATTCCATAAAGCAGATGTCGTCGCACACGACAAAAATAGATGATCTGCATCTTCCCTGTGTTGATTGAATAAGCGACAAATGGAGCAGAGTTGAATGCTAAAGGCTTGAAGACAGGTTTCAGTGGGTAATCTGTTATGGGAAATTCTCCAAATGAGAGTGATCCTAGCAGGTTTGATCCACGACTTATCAAAATGACTCACCCAATGTAAAATAGGATCACTTTCAGAAAAGTAATGCTGGTAGAAGTTTTTGGAGTCAAGGATGCCCTTCGGGGCAGGTTCCCAAATAAGGAAATCACCATTAAAATAAAAATGATGATTATCAATGATTTGTGCAATATTTTCAGGGAGAGCATGCCTGTGATATTTCAAGACATCCTTTATAGAGAGATTCTGGTCCTCGAGAGTGATGTTAGGTGGTAACAGAGATATCAAGGGGTTACCACACCATTTATCGCACCAGAAATTAATGGAAGAATCAGCACTAACCATCCATCTAGAATTTTCCATGATCTTCTGATACGAGTCACTAATTGAGGGCCAGATTGAAGAGTTAATGTACCTGAGGTTCCTATTTAAAAGCTTGGTGTGGAATATAAGGTTCAAGAAATCAGAAGCTTTGGAAGTACCATTGATGATATGCCAAGTAAGACGGGCTTGGAGAGCATTATTGAACATCTTTAAATTTTTAATACCAATGCCACCTTTGTCGAGAGGTTTACAACAGGTTTTCCAGGGAATAGTGACAAGTTTTCTTTCAAGAATGCTACCCGTCCAGATGAAGTTTTTGATATAGGTATTGATTTTCTTAAAAATGCTGGTGGGCCATTTGTAAATCATCACAGAGTATGCCATCTTAGAGAAAATGGTCGATTTGACTAGACAAATCCTGCCAGCCATAGAGAGAGATCTTCCTTTCCAGGTGAAGAGTTGGTTTATAATTTGCTCAGTGATATTAGTGAAATAGATAGATTTAGGACGACCCCAAAAGATTGGAACACCTAAATAGGCGAAAGGGAGGAGTCCCTCTTTAATTCCAAGGTAGGAAGTAATGGTATTTTTTCTTCGGACAGGAATGTTCTTTCCAAAATAAATATATGATTTATTCTAGGATATCGATTTACCATAGACTTCCTCATAATGATTAAGATATTGTTGTAAGACATGAATATTAATTTGTTCCCCCTTAAGAAAAATAATTATGTCATCAGCATATAAAAGGTGGGTAGGGATATTTAAGTTCCTGGAAGCTTGTATGGGCTTCAAGGATCCTTGAGCAACCAGACTGTTTAGAAGTCTACTTAGGTAGTCCTCAGTAATGAAAAAGAGGATGGCCGATAGAGGGTCACCCTGCCTGACACCTTTAGAACAGTTGAAGAAGCCCCTAGGAGCGCCATTGATTAGAATAGAAATATAGGCAGATCTGAATAGAGTTTTCAGTCATCCAATGAAAGAGTCCTGGAATCCAAAGTTATTTAAAACCCTGAAGATGAAATTCCAGTCAATAGTGTCAAAGGCCTTTCTGATATCCAGTTTAATGGCCACACACCCCCCTCTAGTGTTTTTATTAAGACTATTGGTACCTTCCGAGACCAGACAGATGCATTCCTGAATGGCCCTACCTTTAATGAAACCAAATTGATTCCATGACACTATTTTGTCCCAAATGGGCGCCAGCCTATTCGCAATTATTTTAGTAATGATCTTATAAAGAGTATTAATGAGAGCAATGGGTCTGAATTGATTAATCTCCGAAGCATTTTCAACCTTAGGTATTAAAACTAAAAATTGAGCATTAATACCATGAGGCAGAGAACCATGGGAAAAAAAGGTTTTAACAAGGTTACAAACATCCTTTTGGATAATATCCCAATGCTTTTGATAGAAACCATTATTGAAACCATCCGGACCAGGTGAACTATCTGGATTAAGGCCAAAAATAGTATCTTTAATTTCTTGATCAAGCGGTATGCTTAAAAGAGTTTCATTGTATCTATCATCAACCAGTAAGGGGATAATATTGTCCTTGATGTCAATATTTATTTCCGGGCCATTAAACATGTTGTTAAAGTACGATGTGACATGATCCGTTATGGATTCTTCAGTATCGATGAGCAAAACATCATGAATAAGTTTGGTAAGAGGATGATTGGACTTTCTTATTCTTTGAAGGGAATTATAAAATTTAGTATTACGATCTCCATCAACAAGACATTTAGTCCTAAACATTTTCTTACGAAGATTATCCTTAAAAGTGAGCAAAGAATTAAGTTTAAGGGCAATGTTAGCTTCCAGGTGAGGATCCAAAATGAAATCAGATATAGTGTTTTGCGTTTGAGCACGACTAAGATCATTTTCAAGAGAGGAAATTTCAAGGTCAATTTGAGATCTTGTAGATTTACACCAACTTTTAAGGGTTTGTTTTAGGATTTTTAACTTATAAATACAGGCAAATAAGTCCTTATGATGGCTCATAGAGTTCCAGGTGCGGTGTATTAGAGTGACACAGTCCGGGTTCGACGACCACACATTATTAAATTTAAAGGGGAGAATATGCTTACGGCTGATCATACAGAAGCTCGCTAAGATAGGATGATGGTCAGAATTAATTCTAGGAAGAGTTACAGTAGAAATATTATCCCAGGTATCAAGGGCCTTCATGTTGACAAAGGCTCTGTCAAGCTTACTGGAAACCATTCTATTATAATGTTTCTTGTACCAAGTATATTTGGCACCAGTGAGGGTAACTTCAAACAGGTTACAGTCATCAATAGATGACCTAAATTAATTTGAATAAATAGTAAGATGTGAGGGGCCAATTTTTTCACAAGGGCTTAGAATGGCATTGAAATCACCCATAACAACCCAAGGCTCCTTAATTGAGCGGGCCATATCGGAGAGCTCATGCCATAAAGTCCTTCTGTCCTGATATCTATTATTGTCATAAATCATAGTACAAAGAAAGAGACAATTGTTCCACAAGAAAGCACATGTAACCTGCTGGTCTGTGCTTTGAATGATGTGCACATTTTGAAGGGAATTATGATAAAAGATTCACATTGAGTCAGTTTGAGTACCATGTTTACAAGATCCAAGAAAGCTATAGATAGGGGTACCAAGTCTCATGTAGTTGGGTTTGAAATTAACTTTTGGTTCAGATATGGCAAAGAGTTGAGGTTTATGAGTGTTTATAAGCCTCCTAATTTTAGTGGAGGTGTCATTGTTTGCTAAACCTTGGCAATTCCAATAGAGAAAATTCATTACTATTTTCATTTTGGGTTGGAACCCTTCTTTTTTTTGGATTTTCCAGAATCATTCTTCCTTTGCGATCGAGTGTCCATAGGGGAGGAAGAAGAGTTTAGATTGACTGTCTGAGTATTGGAATTAGAAGGTGCCTCATTGCTAGAAGTAGTGCCAGGCATGCGCTCAGAGGCTGTGATGCCAAGACCAGCAGCTTGAGCAGCAGAAGGATCCGCTGGAGTATGTGCGGAATTCCGAATAGCAGTGCAATCCCGGGAAGAAGAACAGACTTCTGGAGTTTTTGGAGGAGAAGTAGAATGTATGGGTTTTGCAGAAGAAGATTTTTCCAGATTAGAAGTCTGCAGTTCAGCAAGTGGTGGAGGCCCAACATTGTTAGTAGTATGGTAATTATCAGTAGGATTTGATTCAGGGGGATGAATAAGATCAGGAGTAGTGCTGTAGGCAGAGCTGGCCATAACAGTGTCGAGATTGATAGGATGAGGTGCCAGCTTTTCAGATTCTAAAGCAGATGATGGCAGATTTATTATAGAAATAGAAGTAACAGGAGCAGGTTCAGAAGTGTGTGTAGTGTTGGATGATGCGTCGACCACTAAGGTAACAGCATTTAGAGCATGAGGTGCCAGGACTCCTGTTACAGAAATAGTATTAGCAGTTTGGACAGCAATTACCGGCTGTACAGAATCATTAGCAGAGGAGAAAGGAGTGATGTGTTCAGTGATAATGGAAATATAAGAAGAGTTAACAACATCATTTTCAGAATTGACAGCATCATTGGTCATAGTATTCTTTACAGGATCAATAGAAGAATTAGAAGAACCTGGGTCTGCAGATTTTACCAAATCGCTTGTTGTTATATTGGTGACCTCAGGGTTGACAATAAGATCCACAGGGGAAAAAGAATCCGACCCCAAGTCCCTACTAGAATGTTCAACCAAAGAGAGAGTATGTGAGGAAGAAACATCAGTGGGAGAAATGTGATTAATTTAACCACTTACAGCCACTGTATCATGCAAAAAAATAACAGGATTTTCATTTTTTTGGAGGGTCTCCTCTTCCTCAACTAACTCCCCCAGGATTTTCCTTCCAGAGATGACAGTACACTGGATTTCTTAACCCAAATGTCCTGCTTTTCTTTATTGGGTGGCTGAGGTTTGACAGAGGTAGTCAACCCCTTTTTGATATGTTTTATTTCTTGCCAATCTTTATTGATTGGAGGGTCCATTTGTTTCCTAACCACCCTACAATTTGAGAGGTTGTGACCAATCAATTAGCATACTTCACAATAGGGTGGCTTCTTTTCATATTCAATTCTGAGCTCAATTTTGCAGTCAGGTGCATTGAAAATAATGCTGTAAGGCAGTTCAATATCTAGATTAACCTCAACCATTATTCTAGCATAGAGTCCTAATTCCCCATTCAATGTTCTATGGTCAATTTTAATGGGAGTCCCAATGCAGGAAGCAATATCATTTAGGATTTTCGGATGCCAATAGAACCAGTTTAGTCCATGAACTCTAACCCAGATTTGAGCCAAGTGATTTTTGTGTGTGAATGGATTAAAATTTGGATCCCAATCAAGAATTCTGAGAAAGCCAGGCTTAAGTTGTAAGTTACCGAATTTCCATACTTGATCCAGTTCATATTGAGTGCCGAAGAGAAAATGGTAGTACCCCTTACCGATGGGGATCATCCTCCATCTCGAAGAGCCCCAGCAGTGGGCTATTCTGTTCTTAAGCTCCAGAAGAGACCAAGGTTGATCCCCTGTGGAGTATGTCACCCGACCAAGAATCGAGTATTTACAGAGCTGAATCCTTTGCTTCAGAGCTTCGGGATCTGCATCAACCATAAAACAACCATCTTCAAGCTTCTTAAAGAGAGGCTGCTTACATACCTTCGCATCTCTAGGATCTGCCCCTTGTAGGGCATCGCGAAAGGAGATGGGTGAGGCGCGAAGAGATATTTCTATATTTCCCATAGTGGTGGTAAATATTTTGATTCAATTAGGGCTTTCTATGAGAGGTAATTTGTCAAAATTTCATGGTATGGTGTCTAAATTTCAAACCCATAAGGGAAAAATTAATTATGTGTTTGTTATTATGAAATATCAATTTAATTTAATGGGTAATTTTATTGATAGTTGGAATAATTTAATTTAATTATCATGCCTTATTAATTTGGGTTTAATTGGTGAAATTGAATTGTGAAATTAAAATAATTAATTTTTGAATTAATTAATGGAGATCATTGAGATTATGAAAATGTGTATTAGGATAATTATATTATGAATTAATTAATATAATGTTGTGATTTTCTAATTAGATTTATGAATTATTTAGTTAATTAATGGATTGTAATGATTTTGGAATTGATTGAATATTGATTAGGTAAATAAATTATTTGGTGTAATTTTTGAATTAATTTGATTGTGATTTAATTCAAAATGGAATTATGAAATGTTTTACATAACCATTAATGAGTTAATGGTCTAGAGGATTAAAAAAGCTAAATGGTTTAATTGTGATTTTTGTATTGTTCCATGTAAATTAAATTGTTTTACTATGATTTTTTGATCAATTGAAAATGTACACATTAATTTGATTATTTTATGAGAGGGTTAATGTTCATTTGCCACAATTGATTTGATATATATGATATTGTGATATAAGTGATATTCATATGTGGGACCTAGTCATATACATCAAAATCCCATAATGATAAATTTATTGATCTATTTTTGTGGGATATGGTCTACTGAATCAAAATACCGTTGTGATAAATTAGTGGGGGGATGTGGAATGATGCTTAAAAAGGCCACTTGTGTGCTTTTTGGATAAAAGAGGTCTGGTACATGGGCTACTATTCCAAATACACTTGAGGTCCTAGGAATGGTGACCTAGACCCAAAATATTTTCTTTGGACCACAGTTCTAATTGGCAATGATAATGAATTGTGAATAAATGAAAAATGAAATCCCATGTGTTATAATAAATTTTTAATTGAGTATGTGATGTTGTTCAGACTCCAGCACGGGCTAAAGTAGGTACTGAGAGTTTGGGTGTCCTTGGGAACCCAGTTATTTATGTGGTTAATTAAGTAATATTAAAATGTGATAAATCTATACATATGGATTGTACATTTTTCATAACACAACTGGATAAAAATTTTTGACTAGATATTTTTTTAGACATCGTTAAGGGTATTCTGTTGAGTTCTACTCACCACCACCTTTGGATATCTTTTCGGTACCCGATTATATTTCATGTGTACAAGACATGATAAAGTAAAGGGACTTATGATAGATGGATGAGATACTATGGAGCATGGATGGTGGAATCATATGTTGTTTGGGACCCAGTTGGGAGTTTTTTGTTTCCTTATTTATTTTGGTTTTTTAAAATTGACACATGATATATTCTTGGCAAGACATATCATCGGTTTTATTTTGGGTATTTTTTTTCTATTTTGGTCATCTTGTTATACTGTTATGGTGTGGTTATTGGTTATATCTTTATTTATTCTTATTTATTTCCTATTTTGAGCTACATTGATAAAGATGGTATAGTATCCCCATGATCGATATTAGACCCACACTACTAGTCAGCAGACTCTAACATATGGAGAGGCATGCTTGAGGTCTCCTAGTGAACCAGCATGGGGAACTAGTCAAAACTCAGGTCATTATGTTACACATACAATCATCATTTTTTAGTTATACAACAAGTTTAAAAAAGGAATAAGAAGAATCATAATTTTAATTACTTGGATAGTATCCACACCACTACTCTGAGATACTTAATTTAGATTAATCCTTGATACATGACAATTTTTTCAAAGGGGAAGACCATTAGATATAAGATGAGGGGAGTGATTCTAGTAAGATTTTGGTTTTGGTATTTTCTAAGCTAAAATTCTAAAATGGTGTGAATAAGAGAGTATAATTTATTTCCTTCTATATGGGAACAGAGGGACACATGTGGAATTTCATAAAATATTTTATTGATAAAATGTCACATTCATACGAAATTCTCTCCAAATGTCTATAGATTTGATATTAGAATTACATAAGGTTGAAATATATTCATAAAATGTGATTTTTATAGGTTTGGGGGAAATAATAAACGTATCTCGTGGTTTACCCCCTTTAAACATGTTTTATCCTTAACCCTGATATTAATATTTTACTATTTTCACTTTTCACTGTGGTCACAAATTCTGTAGTACATATTAGTATATATTAATTATTCTTATTCATAATATGGAATCTATTTTAAAAAATTCAATTTCTATAAATGGAACAGTTTAATTTTTAATTAGCATATAACCCTCAATGAAATACAATTTTAGGATAATGAATCAAGAAGCATAAAAATTAATTCACTTAAATTTCTATTATCCTAAAAATAATAAATGAATTTTAAATTATATTACTGAATATATATACTAAATGTATAATTAAAATAAATAATAAATAGATATTAATTTAATTTTTTATGATAAAAAAGAATTGTGTGCTTAAAAATAGTTTTTAGAGGAAATATATTTGAACCTGAAAAGTGTACTATTATCAAAACCAAAAATAATGATTACTCTTAAATAATTAAATATATTATTTAAATTAAAGGATACAAATTTTACATTATGATAAAATTCATAAAATAGTTGAACATTTAATTTAAGTGAAATTATACTATTTAAAAAATCATTATTTTAACTCATCACATAAAATTAAATATTTTTAGAAAAATTATAAAAATTTAACTTAGGGTAATATAGAAATACTTAATTCCAATATAGTAATGTTTTAATCAAATAATATTTCTAAACATAATTTAAATTATTTATAATGTTCAGATGAAAAACTGTGATATGCACATTTTTTAATAAAACATACTTTTGAAGAATAAAATGATTTTTCAAAAAATTTAAAACTTATTTATTATGCATTAATAAATAAATTTGAATTAATAAAATATGATATAAATTTTTTCATAAAGCAGTTATTAGTATTCATACCTACTAATTTAACAACAAACATATAATGTTTTACTATAGAAAAGTTCATATAGACTTAGGGTTACATAGAAGGAAATCTATCGAATAGTCATGTATTATTTGAAAGAAATCAACTCATAAAAAATTATGGTGTTACAAATAATCTCTATATAATTTTTAAAATGTAGAATTTTTTATATCTTCTTTAGCCATCCTGAGCAGATGATTCCCAAACCACATGTCAGTCTTAGAGAATAATTAAACCCCCTGATGTATGTTGAAATAGTCACAAATATATGGGAGAGTGTATCTTTTCTTAACCATAACCTCATTAAGTTCTGTCTAATAATTTTATAAACACACTTATCTATACTTCTTTTTCATAAGAAGAACAACTTCTCCCCATGGACACATTCAACAGTTAATTATTGACTTCTCCAAAGGATCTTGTATTTGTTTTAGTTATACTATCTCTATATATTTAATTATATAGTGGGTTTTTGATATTGGATTAGATCGAGGTATGAATTCAATAGAAATATCTACCTATCTTTCAGGGGGATGACCCGATAACTTGTTAGGTAATAAATTTATGTATTCATGAAAAATAGATAAATATAATATCTATATATAAATAATTTCCATAAAGAAGGATTCCATATGTGGTTATAATCAAAACATATGTTTCTATATATATTATTTGAAAATAAACATTGGTAATATCTTCAAGATAATTGAAATTTACAATCTTATATAGTTGATATTGGAATTATACTTTTATATACAATCTATCACTAGTATTGTGTAAATTTCCAATTTTGTAATTGCAACACCCTATGATTTTGTGAAATATATATTTTTCAAGTTAATTTAATTTTTTCAATAATTTTTCGTTATAGAAAACACTTTTTTTTGCATGCCTTATACATAACACTGATATTAAAAGAATTGTGTCCCAGTATTGAAATATTATTACATAAAATTATAGTTGTATCCCAACCATTTAATTTTCAGGTAATAGTGGGATTAAATAAATTTCTAAAATATTTAGTTTACACATGTATATAAAATTAATTCTATTGTAAACAATTAATTATAAATGAAAATAAAAACAATTTGAAAATGAAAAAATATTTTTCTGAAAAACTATTTTAATACAAAAAAATATTTAGTGGAATAAATAAACCAAACACATATGGTTAGTAATAATTAAAAAATTATATTACAAATATTCAATAAATTTTTCACACTCATATTATTCTTTTAGATAATATATATTAATAAATCCTATTTTACAATTAAAAACTGTATTTTCCTAAAAAATATGTTTCGTCACCATTGGTGAACTTATTTTAAATATAATTTTTCAAATTATTAAAAATAAATAAATAGTAATGATAAATTTTAAAATAATTGTATCAAAATTATATTATGGTTAATTTTTTAAAAAAATTTCGAAAGATTATTATTTCTTGAATAATAAAAATACTTAATTTTAATTGAAAACTACCTTTTTCATTTAACATATTTATAAAGTCAAATTATATTTTCAAATTGTTTTAAAATAAATTTTTTCAATTTTATATCTATTAATTCAATTTAGGTCATTAGAATCATTTAATTAAAGTATTTTTATATAAATACATTGTAAACTTTTTAACATTTTGTCTTTGAAATCCCACTTTCTCATCGGGTCCGATAGATTATTTTTAAATTAACATTTTCCACTTCTATGAATTTAATTTGAAAAAAATATTAAAAAATTTAATTAAAATTCTTTATATGATATTATATGTTCAAATTTATTTTTTACCAGATTTAAAAGTGAAAAAATAAAAAAAAATATTCATCGTGATTATGGTAAAAATGGATTTACAGATGTTTAAACTAAAAAGATAAGGGATAAAATGATGAAAAAACATATATAAAATATATTTTATGTAAATAAATAGACCTTATCATGTATAAGTATCTATAATAATCTATTTTGGACACTTTTTTTTGGTGAAAATCATGGGTACACTTTTTTGTATTCAAAATTTCCATGTGTACCGCTCACCTCACTTACAAAATGATACCCACACTATTCTCCACATTAAATCATAAAACCATTTTTGTTCAGAAAATATCTTTCCAAATAACTTTCAAACTTCCCTAATATAATCCTAGAATACTATTTTGGTCATAAATCCAAATTAAGAAGGATTTTGGTGTAATCCTAAGGAGGTTTCTCAAAGAAGGGGTAATTTTTTTCCAAGATTGTTTTTAATTAATTTATTCCTTGGCCTCCATAAATTATTGTTAAACAATTATGATATAATAAAATAATTATATGATATATACTAAGATTTCTCTATTTTAGTTTCATTTCCTACTACCATCTCTACTTTTATAAAATGGGTTACAAACTCATCATTCATGTGTATGGAGAGTTATCGCCCCATGAATCAGTGTCATTCATTTTTCCATTACAATCTATCATGATTTTTTATGATTATGGATATAAATTTTATATTTGATAATTAAAACATATTTATATCAACATAGTCATTATATCACATATAATCATTTTTACATTCCATTATGAAGAGGATATGATAATGTTTCTTGTGTGTACGACACACTAATACCTTTCTAAGGGATCTGATTCATTTTTCTCAAATGATAAACATAGGAGAGAATAAGTTTAATAAAAATTAATTTATATGATATAAAACAAATAATTTTGATATTAGTGAAATATTTTTCATTCTGATAATATATTATATCATTATTCTTCTTACCATTAAACTCACTGAAAGATGATAACGTCATTCGTGTACGTGTGGAATACCACCTTCACGAAGCAATGTGACACTATCATTTCGTTTCCACACAACATGGATGATATTATAGGTATATTAAAATGTAATAATAATTTATTTATTTTTTATCATTATTTAATTATAAAATATTACTTACCCACATTAAATAATTATCGTTGAAAAATAAAAATGTTACTCATGTGTATGTACTAGCTACCACGTCCATGATAGTAACATACATCATTTATCACAACCATATTTCATGATTGGGCATAAAATTACAATTTATGTATAAATATTTAATTAATTAATTAATATTATTCTATAGAAGATTGTTCAATGGTCAAAGTAATAGGACCGTAAATAAAAAATCAAAACATATATGAAAAAAAGTTGTTTTTACCCAAAATGTGATTTTAATAGGGAATTAGTAACTAACAGGTAATTAATTTTCATAATTAAATAAAATAATGTTTAATATATATAATTATGATTCAATAATAAATTTATAACAAACACATATTTATTATACATAAGTTTTGAACATCTATGAAACAAGTCGAGACATAAGGTAAGGGATTTCTAGTCCCTCTTTTATTTCTAAGAAACATTTGAAAATTCACTACTTGTTTATTTTATTTGGTATATAAACAACTCCTTGAAAATTTTATATCATTAATAGAATTTTTCATGATATTTAATTTTTCATTTGAAGTTATTATTTATTGGTTATTATGATTTAAAATATTACTAATGTTCTGTGGTATTTTCGTAGAACTTTTTACATCGGTGAGACACATGACATATTCACCACCTATTTATTTTAAGTGGGGTATATAATACCCATTAATGAATTTTATTATGATTCACCTAAAAATTATTGATATAAACATATCCATTTTTTATCACTCATTTAGAAGTCTTATAATTCAATGTTACCAAATTTTTAAGAGTTTTATGTATCAATCTCATCATTTATATGAGTTTTTAATGATTATACATGAAACAGTAAAATATTATGATCTATATATCAATAAATTAATGAATTTTCTTCTCCTATGGTTATTTAATAATAACACATGTTTTCTAATTATTTCCTTCTCTTTCTGTACTCAATAATTCAAAACACTTTTTTAAATAAATAATGTCATTATTTCTCTCTTCAGCCAAAAACCCTTTTCATTCTAACACCGTGTTTTAAAAAAAACAAAAATATTATTATCATTCTCAAAATTATTTATTAATGAAAATTTTATGAAAATTTTCCTTTCTAAAAAACAATTATGGGAATATTCTTGTTTTTTTCCATGAAATTCCCATTTGGAGTTTACCAAAAATGTGAAAAAATATTTGTCTTAACGTGTCAATACTGAAAAACTATTTCCCCCCATTATGACCATTATTTTAATTAAATATTTATCTATGTATTAAAGGTACTTTTAAGTGGAAATTATTATCAAATTTATTTTATGAATTTTTTATTCTAAAATATGAATTTAAATGAAATGTTATTTTTCTCAATAAATGTTCCATGTTATTTATATTACAAAATCATTTTCCATTTAAGATGGAATAGTTTGATGTAAATTTTTATTTAATTTAGATACGAAGAAAGAATATAATTATTATTATTTTACTTCTGTTTTATTATTACAATAAGTTTATGAAACTAGTTTCTCTTCAATGGGTGATACTATTATTAAATTATTATGAAAACTACATCTTTTTTCATTGGTTATACTATGTTGAAATGATGAAAATATTATGAATCCCAACTCTTTTCAACATGTTATTATATAAAAAATAATAATGAGACCAATTTTATTTCAAGTGTTATATTATGATGAAAAGTTTTAGATATTTTTTAATACATAAATATGATTTTCATTATGTGATGGGTGGGACCTATATCTCCCCATGCATTGGGTAAAAATGGATAACACTTGACTAAATATTTTATGATTAACCAAGATTACATGTTCAGAATATTTTTCATGAACATGATTACAAGTTCACAATGTCATAATTTAATTAGATTACAAATTCATAATTTCATGCGTGAAACAAATTACATGTTAAAAATTTTATACATGATCCTTTTGACATGTTAATAATGTTTTCTGAGAACCTGAGTACATGTTCAATATTTCATTCATGGACCTATATTTCATTTCCATAACATTGTATATGGACTTATCCAACATGTCCATAATGTTACATGAGGAACAAGTTTCATGTCCATCAGTTTATGTGAGGGACTAATCTAATGTCCTTAATATAATGGGGGAACCAATCACTATTTATATATGTTCAAACTTTTATAATAAGATGTGTATTCCAAAAATATATGTGTTATTCCAATAATTTTTTGTCATGGATCTTGTTCTTTGATTTTCATATGATTTATGTCTTCATGAATTTCTAATGTGTATTCCTTGATTCTTAATTTTTATCCATGATATACAGGGTATGGTTTTCAAATGATATCATCATTTTATCATACCCTTATGTTCATGTCATGCTTATATACCACCCATGTTTAACCTTACTATAATTTTTAGCTCACCATTTCTTATATTTCCACTCCTAGTGTAGTGAACAATGGTTTTAATTATGGTATGTCTGTGAAGATTTATAAAGGGGAAGATCATTACAGAATATATTGAAAAAAGGTTCAATAAATTACAATGTTATATACCTAGTCTCCAAAGACACTATAATATTATGTACTTTAGGTGTGTGTTGTAAAATGTGTTTAATATTCATCATAAAATATTTAATATATATCTATGAAATTATATGTTATCTATAGTTGGTATCCAATGAATGGTTTAATAATACTTCTAGAAACTTGGATGAGAAAACATTAGTGATATCCCTAGGGATATTTCTAAGTAAATTTCTAGTGATGTCTTCAAGTATAATTCTAAGGATGAGTCAACAAATAGTAAAATTTACTAGAATTTTGGTATATGATTTAGAAATTAGTTTCCATGAAATTTGATCCTTGTCTACACAAAAAAAGTGGATCTAGCTCTAGAAAAGAACAACCATGTGGTAAGAACTCTTAAAAGGTAAAAATGATTTGGACTCGATCATCACCTCATACAAGACAACTGGCCTTGTTATATATCTGGTTTGACACTATCATTGGGTATTCTATAGAAATACACAATAACTTTACAAAATATCATGAATGATGTAAATAAATAATGACATTTAATGACCTATTTTAATACTAAGTTTTCAATTATTTAAAATAATTTATCATGATTTAAACATCATATAGGCGATTTTTCATTATTATGTGGTTTTCCCTTAAGAATAATGTTACACACACTATGATTTTAATATTTTGTTAGTGGAGAGAACCATAAAGAACTGTGTTAACATTGAATCTTACAGAAAATTTTCTAATTAGAATCCAAATGATATGATGCCTGGAGTGAAGGATATTTTTATTTTTCCTAAAATTTTATCATAGAACATGATTAAAAATGTGCATATTAACAAACTCATAGACACACCAAAGAAGATATGGATATTGTTATTTGATATCTCTGGTTATGGAGACCATGGATAAAATAAATTTCGATTCCTATATATTTATAATATAATAAGATTCGCTCTAGGGATTGTCTCAATGGAAGAAGTATAAGTCTTATTTGTGGATAATAATGGTTGAGAGTAAGTATTTTCTAAGGAAAAATGAAAAATCCAGTTAATGCAATTGAAGGGAATATTGGTCTCTATAATCATTTATCAATGGATTAATGTTTTAATTATGGATAGTATGGTCATTAAGAAAAACAATGCCCTATGGGAAAATCTCTTAAAGAGAATCCACAAGGTGGTATTAGTACTGGTTATACTGTTGATTATGAAGAGACCATGAATGACATGTGAAAGGTATGGGTTGTTCTAATAGTATTGTTTTTCTTAAACATAAGAATCATGATAATATTGAGGTTGACGAATCTTTTTACATGACTTATATTCCATATTTTAGAAAACTGGTATTAAAGAATAAGATGATAAAGCATGGTAAATGGATTAAGAAATAAGTGGAATGATTAAAGAGTCTATGTATTGGAATTGATGAATTATGTTATGTGAATCATTAAGTATATAATGATTTTAATAAAAAATAACTTAATTAAAGACTATAAATACTATGAGGAATGATACAAATAACCATGAAAAGTTATTTAATAGAAAGGTGATATTTTATATATAAATAAACAATTTAGGGAATATAACCCTAAATATATTCATAATGTTGAGATAATGATGTTGGGATAATGAAATGATTGATATAAATAATGAAAAATATATATTATTGGTGACATTGTATCAAATTAGTGGTTTGTTGGAAAAGTGATTTACACTATCATTAATAAATATTAAATCATTTTACAATTTAAGTAATATATCACTATTTTGATTTATATTTATGGAATGAGGAATAATTAATTTTTTCAATAAGGTTCTATGGTAATTCAGGTTATTACCATGTTTCTATAGAATTTGTGATAAATGTATTTACATGTTTTGTATTGAAAATTAATATAAAATTCATTTTTTGGTGATATAATGATAAGTTAATTTTATAAATATAGTGACATTCCATATAAATAATTAAATTTTAATCTTTTATAAGGTTAAAATGGACAACCATTTATGAAATTTTTTAAGTTGAAATTTGGATAAGGTTTTAGATATTAATGTATTAATTAACCATATTAATATTTATCTACATTGGATTACTAGTGATAAACGTTTTTTAACTAGATATATAATGAATGACTTGTCATTATATTATGGATCTTATTTATTTCTTCAGAAAAGATAAATTCATCTCGTAATGTAAGAGATGATGTTGAAATTTGGGAAGGTACAACCGATGGATGAGACTCTGCTTATGAAATGGAATGAAATAAATTTATCATGTATTATTATCAAAATTACCCCAACATTAGGAAAAGTATATTGAAATATAATTTTCTTCTACTATCAACATGTTTTATGATATCAATGACATTATTCATGCCTATTTGGTTTATAGATTTTTTCTCGTTAAATTTTTTATGGCCATGTCCTCCATCACTCTCAATTAGTATTTGATTGATAGGTTTAATTCATATATCTATGTTTTCAAAAACACAAATGTTATCCTATCTAGAAAACTATTATGTTTAATTCTATATGGATTTCACACATCCCTTTCTCTTTTTTAAGATGAAATATTATTAACACTTTTTATGATGTGGGTTTCTATAAAGGAATTTTCAAATGATAAATCTTTGATGATACAAAATTATTTCAAGGGTGATGTTCATTTCATGGGGGTAAACTGTAACAAAATTAGATTTTTTGAAATAATAATTTTTTAAAAGGATTTAATCCATTAATTATGTATTATTTCAAATAAAATTAATTTTAGATTGCATTTTATGCCACACTAACTATAAACAAAACATGTCCTATTATTTAGACATTATTATTTAAAATTATAGTTATATCTCATTCATTGGAATGGCGTGTATGAATATTATTAACTGTTTTATGAAATTATATTTTTTACACATGTATATGAAATAAATTATATGGATTCCAATTAATTAAAAATGTAAATAAAAACTGGTTGAAAAAATGGAAATCTTTTTCTGAAATACTATTTCTATGAAAAAACATGTTTTACATCAATAAATTGAAAAACCACTTTTCTTGAATGGTTTTAATAACATTTATATGTTATATATTAAATAATAATTTTAAAATTCATATGATGATTTTTCTAAACAATATATAAGAATGAATCCAAATTTATGCTTAAAATAATATTTTTCTGTGAAAATAGTTTTCTAGCATTTTTTGAGAACATACATTAAAAATAATTTATGATTTTTTTTTCAAATTCATTATAAATAATAAATTTAATTTTTTAATTAATAATTTAAAAATTTCTATACATTGATTTTTTGATAATTCTTTAAAAAAGTTAATTATATCATGAATAGTAAAAAATAATGAATTTTATTTGAAAGCATTCATTTCATTTAAATTAGTTATTAAGTAAAGATATATTAAAATTAGATTTTCAATTAAAATTATTAATATTATATATCTATTAAACTGATTTTTATGATTGAAATAATTTTCATATTCAATTTCGATATAAAAACCTTATAAGTCTTTCAACATTTTCTCTTTGAAAACCTAATTTCTCATCATATATATTTGATTAATATTAAATAAACATTTTATACTTTTATTAAAGGGATTTAGAAATATTATTTAAATATTTAGAATCATTATAATTTTTAATATATAATAAGGTTAACTTTATTTTTTACCAATGTGAATAGTGAAAATAATAAAAATTATTTTCGGTGGTTAAGGTGAAAATGGGTATACAATAAGAATAAACGAAAATGATATGGGTTAAAATGACTGAAAATCTTATCTAAAGTATATTTTATGGACTTATTTCGACCCTATAATTCCTATTTTTTAACAATAGCCTATTTTTTACCCTTTTGGAAAGTGTGAAACGTGGCCACAACATCTTCTTTTCAAAAATTACAAGTGTACCACTCACCTCACATATAAAAGGCCACCCACTCTCCTCTCGTCTTCGCACCTTAAAACCCTATTGGATCAACTAATAACAACCCCAATAAGTTATCAACTCCCATAATAAAATCTTATAAGCCATATATTTTTTATAAATCTAACCCAGAATGTATTTAGCTACAATCCTAAGGACGGTACCTGATGAATATGTAATGTTCTTCGCTGAGTGTTTTGATAATATTTCATCCTCCAACTCCTTGAATTTTTATTAAACAATAATGAAATAATAACCTATGTTTCTAACATATACTTTTATTTTTTTACATTAGTAACCTACACCCATCTACACATCCATCAAATGGGTTATGAAATCATCATTCATGTGTACGGAATACTACTGCCTCAAGAACCAATTTCATTCACTTTTTTCCATTTCCACACCTCACAGTTGGGTATTAGGATAGATATAAATTATATATATCATATTTAAAACATACATATACCTCCGGAGTAATTATAATATATATACCTTTTAAATTTATATTCCATAGTGGATATGATAATGTTCCATGATTGTATGGTTAACAACCACCTCAAGAAGTGTTGGGATTCATTTTTCAATAATGTTATATATGAAAGATAATAAGGATATATTTAACTAATATATGATATATAAATTATATACTTTTGATATTAATTTCATATTTATTATTATTATTATAAAATAATATATCATTTTCTTTCATGGGTTTTCACTCATTGGAAGATGATAATGTCATTTATATGCGTATGGAAGCCATCCTTTTCAAAGTAATGTGACTTTATCTTTCCATCACCACACCACATGTATGGTATTTATATGTTTATTTTAATTAATAATATCTTGTTTATAATATTATTAAAATTATGTTGAAGATAAAACATTACTTTTATCCTTCCATAATCATCATTAAAAATTGTATATTTTACTCATGGGACGTATGGCCTATCGTCTCAAAGATCAGAACATACTAAATTTATCAAAAACATATTTCATGATATAATATAAAATTATATTTTATATATAAATATAATAATTATTTAATTATTATTATTCTATGGATTATGAAACCATGATAAATATAAGAGGACCAAAAATAACAAATCAAAACATATAAAATAAATAAAGTGGTTATTACCAAAAACAAGATTTGTAAAATAAATTTGTATTAAATTTGTAATTAATAGTCATAATTAAATAATATATTCTATAATATATATAATTTTGGTTCTATAATATTTTTATAGTAAACTTATAATCATTATATTAGTGTTTGGAATGTGTAAAATGGAATTCGAGACTTCAGTTAAGGGATTTATATTATCTCTTTTATTTATTGGAGACAAGAAAATTCACCATTCAATTTTTTTGTGTGGTTTATGTACTGACTATTTTTTATTTATATAATTCATATCATTATATTAATTATATTTAATGTTTCATTTTATGTAATTATTTATTGGGGATTATGATTCAAAAGATTACTAAATCTGTATGAGATTTTTGTATCACTTTTTATTTTCTGGGAGACACATGTCATATTCACCAAATATTTATTTTATATTTTGTATATACTTACCATTAGATTATTATATGATTATTATACTGTAAATTATTGGGATAGAAATATCCATTTAATGATCTCTCTTTCATCGGGCTTATGTTTCAATGTTACTAATGTGGTAAGAGTTTTATGTTACAATATAATAATTTATTAAGATTGGTTATGATTATAATTAAACTGATGAAATATTTTAATATAAATCTGATTAATCTCATGAATTTTATTATCCTACAATTATTTATTGATAATACATGTTTTCCATTAATTTTATTCTCTTTATTCACTCATGATATCAAATTAACGTTTTAAGAAAAGTTGCCTTTATTTTTTCTATTTGGTCAAAACCCATTTTTCTTCCACAACAGTGATTTATAAAAATGTGTTAACCATTATTAAAATAACTTTATAAACAATTTTTAATACATTTTTTTGCATTATTTTTTTTTTCTGAATTTAACATTCATGTTTTTTTCCAAAAAATGCCCATTTTTATTTTAACAAGAATGTATAAGTAATATTTGTTGTAACACATTCAACATAGAAATAATGGACTGCATCCATTACCATTTTTTTGACCATTTATTTATATTATTTTAGCAATTCCTTAAATGAAAATTATATTATTTTTTTATAATTTTTTAGTTTTAAAAAGTTATATTTAAATAAAAGTAATTTTCATCAAGAAATTTTCCATGTGATTTATCATTCAAAAAATATTTTCCAACTTAGATGACATCATTTGTTGTAACATTTTCATTAATGGGGATATTAATCAAGAATATCATTTGTATTATTTTTCATAATGTTTTATGAGGAAAATGTGTTTATTAAACCCATTTCTATTCCATGGGTTATATAATGATAAAAATATAATGTAACTATATTTTTTCACACGAGTTATGCTATGATGAAATGATGAAATTATTAAGAAAACTATCACTTTTTCAAAGGTTGTGATATGATAAAATTTTTATAAAACCCATTTCAATTATTTTGTAATGATATAATGAATGTTTTATGATCTTATGGTACATATATGTATTATTTTTAATATGTGATTGGTAGGACATATATCTTCCTCCAATTCATTGGGTAAATAAAGATAAATCATGAGTAAATATGTTATCCATAAACATGATTAAATTTTCAAAATCTTATATGTGAACATGATTACATGTTCATAATGTTACAACTGAACAAGATTACATGTTCAAAATGTTATGTGTGAACCTAATTACAAGTTCATAATGTTATGTGTGAAAACAATTAAATGTTCATAACATTATTAGGGAATATGATTACATGTTCATGGTATTATGTGTGGAACTACCTTTTATATCCATAATGTTATGAATAAACCTATCATTAATTTCTATAATGATAGATGTTGACTTTTTTTCTTGTCAAAATGTTTATGAGACAGAAAAATCTCAATAAATTAAATTAATTAGTAAACTTTTATCAATTTTTACATGTTCCCAATGTTATAATCTGATGTTTATTCCACCAATGTATATCTTATGACAATGTTATTATAATGACCAAAATAATTTTAAATATATTTCCCTTTGTTATTAAATTAAATTCTCTATTTTGTATTGTGGTTATACAAAACAGATGAACATTTTTTGTTTTATTATATCCTATCAGATTTATAATATTTGTAATAATTATAACCATTGATAATATAGACATTGAAAATTTATCATTTGATATGTATAAATAAAGGGTTATGAAAAAACCAATTGATAAAGACAAAATAATCAATGGATTCAACCAGTAGAATTGTTCCCTACAAATCTAATTTAGAAAATTATATAAGATAGATTGAAAAACATGGATTTTACATTGACTAATCCTAATATAAGAACCAAAAACTAAAGCATGATAAAAAAAATTACAAGAGAAGCTCAATCTCATTGATATCACAACCCAAACCATGTCTGCCAAACCTCGTTGAGAATATCACCATCTCACACCTGACCCCAAAGCATTTTCTGCGGTAATAAATGGTTATGTATAAAGAACATAACAATATGTATATGAATATTTTATAGAAGAACGAATATATTTATGTCTTGTTTTTATTAATTTTCAATTTATTTTTATTTTGAAATAATTAAACAGAAACTGTATTTTTGGGAAATATGAAAATTTAAATTAAGATATTTCTTTTTTTATGAATTCATAAATTTTCAAAATAATAGATATTTCCATAATATAATACTATTATATAAGGTTTACTAAATTTAAATGGTAATATATTTTTTATGAAATCAAATGGAACTATTATAATTGATCAAAAATGGTTATTGTCAAAAAAACCCACCATTTCACAATAAATATCGATACAGATATTAAAAGTAAAAATTCACATATTTTGAAAATTATTTTTAAAAAATAAATATTATATTTTTAATCAACATGTCAAAATTATCCAATAGTTAATTTTATATATTTTTATGAGACAACCAAATTTTGGGTAAAAAATAAATACAATATAAAACTATAGTCTGAATTATGACATGATAATAACCCAAGAGTGATGTAAGAAATTATATAAAGGATATACATGACCAAATATATGTTTCATAATGAAAATTTAGTTTGTTATCATAATTTTTATCTGTTATAAACACATTTTACAACCTCCAAAACCTATATTATATTGTTTTAAAATAAATTCCTATAAATCATGACTCACTACCACATAACGAAGGGTAATATTTTAATGAATTATTAACGTATCCTTATAAAATAATTAAAAACATTCCTCCTTGGTAGAAATCATTTTTAAAAATCCTTCAAATATTTTTGGTTTTGATTACGTTATTATATAGAGTCCAAACCAATGCTTGGGAAATAATAAAGAACATCCCTCTTCTTTCCCATATAAACCAACACATGATCTCATTTCTATTCATTAAAAAACATTGTTCCTAGACCTTAATCATCACTCTAACCTATATATTCCTCCAATTGTGCCCCAAAACTCCCAATAAGAACACCCTAGCTTTTGGAACCATCCTATCAATGTAAGGGACCTCTCTTTGTCCCTTATTTTCAATTCAAGAAACTTATTTCTATATTTCCTTTTTAATAGTAATTGGTAATGTTTTAATGAATTTATTAATATCCCTCTATAATCTAATTTATTTCCTAAATATTAGATAGAATTTATCCCCTCACATTATATACTGATCTTAATCCCATTCTATAAAGAAATATAGTAAGGGATAATTTCCTTCTCCACTTTATTCAAAAATATTATTCATTTTTTGAATTTTATTAATTAAAAGTGTTGAGATATGTTTTTACACATCCATATTACTGTCTATTGTATTTCCAAATGATTATAGACACCTTTATCTCTCATTTTACTATTTTTTTGAATCACCAAGTACTGCCATTATGCATTTGAAATTTCACTGCAATTTTTCCATGCCAAACCATTGTATTATGAATACCATAGTTATTTACACTCAAGGGTATTCTCCAAGACATTACTACAATAAGTTTCTTGTCTAATTACATTTTATAATCCAAAATCCTTGATCATATAATTAAATGTGATGAAATATGATCCTATGTTGAATGATCTCTATAGTCCACTTATGCATGTACCTGATAGGAAAGGTGTTTGTGTACCCAAAATTATATAGCACTCCAATTCCTTGGATAACTATTTTTTTCTTGAGATGTCATGAAATTATTTAGAAAGTGATTCTAGTCCATCATAGGATATGTTCGATCATTTTACAATTTATTTGTGGTTATCCTTGACCTAGGTTTAGGATGTCATATTTAATATTATTTACACTTTCCCATGTTTCCATTATGTTATCATCTGATATCATGCCTCTTTGTTCATGTTTATGATTCTCACCCCCATTTTAAGTCCTATTAAAGTTCCTATGGAGTAATAATAAAAACATTATTCATGGAATAAATTTTTTTTCCTTTACCGAGCATTATATCTCACCCCTTTTTAGGTATTTTCCTAGGTTATCCCATGTAGTTTTAAAAATGATGGAATATTGTGAACTTTTTATGGAAGATTTGAATAATTATAGTGTACCACATTATTTATATTTTTTTACATACCTAATTACCCAAGTACACTAGATATTTCAATATTATGTGTTAAATTATGAGTATTATTATACAATAAACCATGAATTAATGTGAAATAAAGACAAGGGTACTCATAGTGTATATCAAACAAAAGTTTAGTTGTTCTTTGAATTCGGAATAAGAAACTGTAAATAAATACTTAAGGATAATTCTAAACATAAGGTAACATACCTAAATTTTGGTAAATTATATAGTAGGTGGTTTCCATAAAAATATATCCCTTTATAAATAATACAAGAGGATGTGGTTATAGAACAAATGTGCATATGGGTAACACCCAAAAATAATATATTGAGCTAGAATCAATCAAGAACAGGTGAAATAAAAAATTCCTCACTACACAATTGGGTTGAAACTCCTATGGGATATTATTGGTAAATTATCAAGCTCATTAAAAACGTTGGGTTGTGGTTTACCTACAATTTTGGGATGGGTTTTCCTTGGTTGGTGACAAGTAAACCCCATGAAGTACAGGATGGAATCACACATAAGTGGGTGCAGTCGATCACTCATGAGTCGACCAGACTTAGATTTGTGCCAGACTTCTCAGAGTTGCTTCACCACTCCCAACATTGATGAGGAAGGGGAAAACCCTTTGTGTGGTCAGAGAGATGCCAACAGAGCTTCCAAGAGCTGAGATTGAATTGACCAGTGCTCCCATCTTGAGGTTATTGGAGGAGGGTGTAGGGTACGTAGTTTACTATGATGCATCGGGGACAGGACTCGGGTGTGTCCTGATGCAGGAGCAGGCAGTGATCATCTATAGTTCACGACAGTTGAGGCAGCACGAGAAGAACTATGCTACCCATGACTTGGAGTTAGAAGGAGTGGTCTTCTCTGTAGAGACCCTAATCTTAACGTACATTGACATTACATTACTTTTGCGGAATACTTAGTACATAACAAAAACACACACACAAGGACCGTAATAGTTTAGTGTCTTTGGAAACTCGGAATATAATCTTCTAATCATGGTGAAAGATCTTCAACATCTCCCATAAAGATCTTCCTTTTTTTATACCTAAAACTTTTATTTATATCCTGGGGAAAAGAAAACATAAAAGGGTAAGCTCAAATGCTCAGTAAGGGTAAACAAAATAAATATCAATCACATCATATTCATAAGAACATAACATTTTGGAAATCTTAACCTAAAAAAGAGATCATAATATCATAACATGGGATAAATCATAGTAGTGAAATGTAATACCAATAATCATAACATAAAACATGAAACTTTTTGGCATACACACATAATCATAGAGAATCATTTCTTGTTAGTCAATACTCATTTCCAAGACTATCTTAGTGGACAAAGTCCATTTCTGAACTGAGTTCACTCCTCGTTTCAGTCATGTTTCCCTGAACCAGTTTAACCTGCCGTTCCAGCCATGTATATCTCATGAGATATAAAATCTTTACCCAATGCATTGGAGGGAGATATAGGTCCCACCCATCTCATAATGATACCATTATTATGTGTGCCACAAAATCAGAAACCATACATCATAGCACAACCCATGTAATAAAAATGGGAATATTAAACATCGTGACATCATAAAACAATTCATATAAGATAAAGGAATTCATAAAAATATAATTCCATCACAACATATTAAAATAAATGTAATAATAGGGATAGAAACAGAACCCTTTATTATCTTAGATGGAAATTGTTTTTGATAAAACACTTGAACTCCATTCCTGAGGAAAATATCCTTTCTGCTTCAAAAACACTTTTCCTTTCTTAACATGGCGTAAAATTCTAAACTAAAAGAAGTTGATTAAAAATAAACTTGAAAACTTTTAAAGGAAGATTCTTGGAAATAATGTTTTAAAAATCCATTCATGCCGTATAAGTCAAAAAAAACATTTTTCGTACTTTTGTCGGAAAAGTCAAAAAGTACCTCGTACGAAAAACGATAAAAGATTCCTTTCATATCCTTTACTAAAAACTCACCGAAGGGTAAAATTGGATTTAAAAAATTGTAGGTGGATGGAAATAATATTAAATATTGAGGAAACATGTATGTAGATGATAAAATACACCCCAGTAAATACTAAAGTATAAACAATCTCGGATAAAAATGAGATTGTGATATTTCCCTTACCTTAGGTTCGATTTGCTTCGTAAGTGTCCGAACCTCCTGTATAATGATTTAAATAATATCATTTACTTATTACAGAATCATACTCATTGTAATGATATCATATATGGTTCACTTATGACTTTATATTACCCTTTCTTTTTTAAATTCCATGTTAAAGAGCGTTTTGGGTAAAATCGTTTCATTTTTCATCCGTCTTTTGACTTGTAATTATTCATATGATTACTTAGATCATGATTACTTAATTACAGAATATAAAACATGATTTATATATAATATATATTCATAATATACATATATATAATAGATTAGTAAATGGAAAGAAATACACTGTTCATGGAGACGGTAGGTCGTACGTACGCATGAACGCTGTTTTCGTTTCCTTATTGAGTTGAATGGAATTAAGTAGATGACATAAATATATATACAAATAAATATAGTATCATTATTATTTCATATATTTCATGATTACTTATTATATATACTTTATAATCATTCATGAATGGTTAAAATGGGGAATGAATCTCATCGCGTCGTGGAGACGGTAGTCCGTACGTATGCACGAGCGATGATATCATTCTCATGATCGTGGAATTGTATTGGAGTGTATGTATACTATTTCAGAATCAATATCAATTTAAAATAATCATATATAGTTATTATTTACACCATTATACCCATCCAAGTAAGGTGGTGGTGGAAAATTGATTACACCACGGCGTGGAGACGGTATTTCGTACGTACACACACGCGATGATTTCGTTTTCCGTAGGATGGATAGATGGTGAAATAGGTTTGTTTCATAATTATAATAAAATATCAGTATATGAGTGATAATGATGTTATTACTTCATAATTAAACAACCTAATAAGAAGAAGTGGAAGAAGAAATAATGTTGAAAGAATCGGTAACGGACATTACCTCTTCTTTGAAACGCCTATTTGAGTCCTCCTTTTAGGGAACTAAAATTGGTCTTTTAAGAAGACCAGGACCTCTAGGATGTTTCTAGGGAAGTGGATAAGAGATTTTGTCAGGGTTTGGCCGAGATTTAAGGATCAAAGTGGTGTGAGGAAGAGAGGGAGGAGCTGCCCTTTTAAAAGGGAGGAGAGGGGCTCCTTTGGAAAAACTAAAAATATTATTTTATTATAAAGACAAATTCGGTTTTAAATAGTTCAAAATTGATTTATTTCTACGATAAGGTGGGTATGGGTAAAAATACACTAATCCAATATAATTTATACAAGTTTAGGTTCCTATTTTAACCTTATCATTTATATTTAACATTAAGTAAAATAATTTTACTTTTACCGTGTCTTCTTGTGTTTTATACTATAAGGTTAATAAACTTAATATAAGCATCCAAACGAACCCCAAGTTGTTTATTATTAATATATATAACCTTATCCAAGTCATTTGGCCGATCCTTAGATTTTTAGGAATAAAATAACAATTACTAATATAATATTTGTTTTAAAAACTATTTTATGTCAATTTTGACACTATTTAGAAATTGATTTTTGTGAAAATCATAACAGAATTATTATTTCAAACAAAGTTAATTAAATCAATACTAACATGTCATAGTAACCTATAAAATTAGTGGAATTCATAAAAGGTCTAAAATTATATTTATTTGAGTATTTATAATATCAATTGTTCTAATTTTTCACTATTATGGTAATTATTGCATCATCATTGTGTCATAAATAAATTAATTTATATAATGTCTAAAAATTATAAATAAAATATAATTATGTAGGAAATCGTATTATATTTATAATGAATATTTATAGTCAAATTTATCTTATGTATAACCCTATATTAAAAATGATATACTTATTAAACTTTGATTTTAACTATTTTAACCCTTCTTTAAATAAATTAATAATAAATGTCCTAATCTAATCCCAGTGGGCCTAAATGGTCATATTTTATTACTAAGGTTTATTTTGGTCGAATTAAACTTATAAAATAGAATTTGGACATGTTTTAGGGTAATAATTATATCATTTTTACCCTTAATTACCCTATTTACTTTTAACCGTGGTAAAAAAAGTAAAAGGTTACTATTCACCAAAAATTATTTTCATCTCATTGAACGAAATTTTACTTACTAACATCAACCGTGTCTCTTGGATTTTTGAAATTCCACTCACAGAAGCGGTAAAATTATGTTTTATGAAAAATTCATTTTTTTATTAACTACCACTTAGTGGTTTCACTATTCATCATAAAATGAAAGTTTTCAGAAAAATACCAAAAGTTAGGCCTAAGATATATTTGATATTATGAACTGAAAAATGATTTCTATTTTACAAAATTCAAAAAAATATCAGTTGAATTACTTAATTTAAAAATTAATTCCCGTCGTCAAAACAAATAGTGTGTTCTTAAGAGATAATAACTATCAAAAGATTGACACTTGTTTATGTCTGGTTTAAATGTGAAATTACATCCAATGACCAACATTGTATTAAATTGTAAAAATTTATTTTAAATATACTTTTAAACCACACAAATTAATATTTTATCACTATTATTTATTTCGATTAAAAAGGTTGTTTTTAATTAAAATTTAGTAATTTTCATTATTCATCAGAAAATGAAAGTTATCAGAAAAGTTCCAAAATTTCAACCTAAGCTAATTTCGATATTCCGAATCCAAAAATGAAGTAAATTTTGAAAAATAAAATTTACACAACTTCAAAAAGTGGTTATTACTATTCATAACGACTAGTTTTAATAATATTTTAATAGCATATTGTTGTTTAGTGAAACTCGTTATTGCGTACTACACACACTATCGAGGAAGGTCGCTATTGCGTGTAATGCAAGGCAAGTAAAGGATGCATGTTGTGAAAGCTCCTTTTGGTGTAGCGTACAACAAAAGACATTAATGAAATTAAAAAGAATATTTTTCATAAAATCTCGGAGTGTTACATTCTACCCCCCTTAAAATGAATTTCGCCCTCGAAATTCATCGGGGTTATAAATGGTTTACTACTAGAAAGTTTCTTTAATAGAAACCCACATCGTAAAAAGGAATACCAAAACCAATCTTTAAAAACAAAAGTATGAAACGTAACGGTTACCCAAATAAACTAATCACTGGGTTTTCACATAGGTGAAAATATGGATATGAAAGAGAAATCTAACCATCATGTTCTGATGGAGAGTGGTAGAGAACATGGCTATGGAAAAGCCAGCAATCACAAAGCCATAAATTTGTGACGATCTAAGGTACCATCTGATTCATCAGATATAAAAGCACTAGGTCAACATTTTTGGTTTTCAAGATCATTTCCCTAAAGTTGATGAAATTGGAATTAGAAGAAATACTTTCGTGAATTTGGTATAGTCTCACCGTTGGTCGTTCTTTGGACAATTTCCACTTCATATCATAAATAAATAAAGTTGAATTTGTTATTCGTGAAGTGTTAACAGATCATGTGATAGAATGATGGGTCATCCCATCTGTTTTAAACAAAAGGTTAGCAAAAGTTATCAAATATACATAAGTCCATCTATGGTGAGGTTAATCATATACGATTCCAAAAATGAACTTATACTTCATATATCATACCGAGTAATAAAATAAAACTAGTTTCTACTAACCAAGGACTTCTTGTAGGCCAGTGGTAGGTGATAAAGGCCAGTCGCACTTCAGTTGTGGGTTCAATTCCCACAGCCTTGTCCGACGCGATGGGTTGTCACCCGTCCTGCAGGTTGTCCTTTTTCTAAAACTACATTACTATAACATCACATAAATAACATCAAAAAAATTTCTATCCTTAAATAATACTAACATATGTCCAACATAATCCATTCCAATCTTTAGGCTTATCTAAAATAGTTTGGTCCAAGATCATAGTATAAAGAAAACGATTACTTGAAATTTCATCAACCAAGCATGTCAATACCATCATTTATCCCCCATATATCTTGTTGGTCACATTCCAGTCATGTGAATACCTTAATCATGTATTCTCTTGAAAATTGAATACCCATTAAACCTTAGTGAAAACATGAATGCTGTCAAAAGTTAACTCTTTCCACATACCAAAATCCAAAAATTCTATATACTCAAACCATGATATAACCTTCTCTTTATATCAGTCATGAGCTCATGAATACTATCAAACAATTAATTTTCTCCTTATCCCTTCATTATGCGCATATCATCTATATTCCAAAAATATCTGAATAACCTTTAATGGATACTGGTACCATTAATCATACACTTTCAAAACTCAAGGAAAGGCAACAGTGTAACAATCATTAGATGTCTCTTTATTCCATAGTACCATGAGATTACTTATACAACATTAAACTTGATAAACATGTAATCATTCCACTACCTTCTTAAACCATTGACCGAGCTTCAACAATTCTTTCACCTCACATATCATATGTAGTCTCTTCATCATCATCAACATAAATACTACCCATACAGCCGTACTGATTCTCTTCATGAGACTTTCCCTTAGGGCATTGGTTTGCATAATGCCCGTACATTCCACATTTAAAACATTTAACCATTGTTGATGTTGTAGCAATATCATTATCCTCATCCATGGTGTTAACTGAACCTTTTCCTTTGCACTAACTGGATTTGTGTCCTTCTTTTCCACACCCAAAGCATCTTCCATTTCCCTTGAAACAATCTCCTCGATGCGTCTTCCCACATTATTTACATGAGGTAAATTGAACTTTCTTTCCTCTATGATCATCATGAAACTCCATCTTTCTCTTATTATCTGAGTTGGGAAACTTACAAAAGTTGAGATTATTGATCATATTATGAGATAGATGATTAGGCATAATAACGATGTTTGGACTTCCAAATACCGTTTCATTTGGTTTCTCATGATGAATATCATTCCATTGTCCGTCATATCCTCCATTATCATGAATATTTTTGTTTCCAGCCATTTTCTAAAACCCAAAAAGAATAGTGTGAGAGGAAAAAATCATGCTAGGGAAAACATCATAGTAAAGGGGGAGCACCCTCAATATCTAACATCTTAGGTTAAATTCTAATATCGTTACCGTAGTTCTAGGACTATATCTTATACGTATACTTATCCTTAGGGACATCCCTAGACATACCTTAGAAATATCTCTAGGGATCTCACTAATGTTTTCGCATCCTAGTTTCCAAAGGTTGAATAAACCTTTCATATGATACCAACTGTAGAGACCCTAATCTTAACATACATTGACATTACATTACTTTTGCGGAATACTTATTACATAACAAAAACAAACACATAAGGACTGTAATAGTTTAGTGTCTTTGGAAACTCGGAATATAATCTTCTAATAATGGTGAAAGATCTTCATCATCTCCCATAAAGATCTTCCTTTTTTTTATACCTAAAACCTTTCATTATATCTTGGGGAAAAGAAAACATAAAAGGGTGAGCTCAAATGCTCAGTAAGGGTAAACAAAAGAAATATCAATCACATCAAATTCATAAGAACATAACATTTTGGAAATCTTAACCTGCAAAAGAGATCATAATATCATAACATGGGATAAATCATAGTAGTGAAATGTAATCCCAATAATCATAACATAAAACATGAAACTTTATTTCATACACACATAATCATAGGGAATCGTTTCTTGTTAGTCAAGACTCATTTCCAACACTATCTTAGTAGAAAAAGTTCATTTCTGAACCGAGTTCACTCCTCGTTTCAGTCCTGTTTCACTGAACTGGTTTAACCTGCCGTTCCAGCCATTTCTATCTCATGAGATATAAAATCTTTTCCCAATTAATTGGAGGGAGATATTGGTCACAGCCATCTCATAATGATACCATTCTTATGTGTGCCACAAAATCAGAAACCATACATCATAGCATAACCCATGTAATAAAAATGGGAATCTTAAACATCGTGACATCATAAAACAATTCATATAATATAAAGGAATTCATAAAAATTTAATTCCATCACAACATAATCAAATCAATGTAATAATAGGGATAGAAACAGAACCCTTTATTATATTAGATGGAAAATAATTTTGATAAAACACTTGAACTCCATTCTTGAGGAAAATATACTTTCTGTTTCAAAAACACTTTTCCTTTCTTAACATGTCGTACAATTCTAAACTAAAAGAAGTTGATTAAAAATAAACTTGAAAACTTGTAAAGGAATCTTCTTGGAAATAATGTTTTAAAAATCCATTCATGCCATATAAGTCAAAAAAACATTCTTCGTAATTTTGTCGGAAAAGTCAAAAAGTACCTCGTACGAAAAACGAGAAAACATTCCTTTCATATCCTTTACTAAAAACTCACCGAAGGGTAAAATTGGATTTAAACAATTGTAGGTGGATGGAAATAATATTAAATATTGAGGAAACATGTATGTGGATGAAAAAATACACCCCAGTAAATACTAAAGTATAAACAATCTCGGATAAAAATGAGATTGTGATATTTCCCTTACCTTAGGTTCGATTTGCTTCATAAGTGTCCGAACCTCCTCTATAATGATTTAAATAATGTCATCGAATTATTCCAGAATCATACTCATTGTTATGATATCATATATGGTTCACTTATGACTTTATATTACCCGTTATTTTGTAAATTCCATGTTGAAGAGCTTTTTGGGTAAAATCGTTTCATTTTTCGTCCGTGACTTGTAATTATTCATATGATTACTTAGATCATGATTACTTAATTCCAGAATATAAAACATGATTTATATATAATATATATTCAGAATATACATATATATAATAGATTAGTAAATGGAAAGAAATACACCGTTCATGGAGACGGTAGGCCGTACGTACACATGAATGTTGTTTTCGTTTCCTTATTGAGTTGAATGGAATTAAGTAGATGAAATAAATATATACACACATAAATATAGTATCATTATTATGTCATATATTTCATGATAACTTGTTATATATACTTTATAATCATTCATGAATGGTTAACGTGGAGAATGAATCTCATCGCGTCATGGAGACGGTAGTCCGTACGTACGCATGAGCGATGATATCGTTCTCATGATCGTGGAATTGTATTGGAGTGTATATATACTATTTCAGAATCAATATCACTTTACAATAATCATATATAGTTATTATTTACACCATTATACCCATCCAAGTAAGGTGCTGGTGGAAAATAGATTACACCACGGCGTGGAGACGGTATTCCGTACGTACGCACGCGCGGTGATTTCGTTTTCCGTAGGATGGATAGATGGTGAAATAGGTTTGTTTAATACTTATAATAACATATCATTATATGAGTGATACTGATGTTATTACTTCATAATGAAACAACCTAAGAAGAAGAAGTGTAAGAAGAAATAAAGTTGAAAGAATCGGTAACGGACATTACCTCTTCTTTGAAGCGCCTATTTGAGTCCTTCTCTTAGGGCACTAAAATTGGTCTTTTAAGAAGACTAGGACCTCTAGGATGTTTCTATGGAAGTTGAGAAGAGATTTTTTCAGGGGTTGGACGAGATTGAAGGCTCAAATTGGTGTGAGGAAGAGAGGGAGGAGGTGTCCTTTCATAAGGGAGGAGAGGGGCTCCTTTGGAAGAACAAAAAATATTATTTTATTATAAAGACAAATTCGGTTTTAAATAGCTCAAAATTAATTTATTTCGAAGATAAGGTGTTTATGGGTCGAAATTATCTAATCCCATAGAATTTAGACAAGTTTCGATTCCTATTTTAACCTTATCATTTAGATTTAACATTAAGTAAAATAATTTTACTTTTACCCTGTCTTCTTGTGTTCTTATACTATAAGGTTAATAAACTTACTATAAGAAGCCAAAAGAAACCCAAGTTGTCTATTATTAATATATATAACCTTATCTAAGTCATTTGGCCGATCCTTAGATTTTTATGAATAAAATAACAATTACTAATATAATAATTATTTTAAAAACTATTTTATGTCAATTTTAACACTATTTAGTAATTGATTTTTTTGAAAATCATAACAGAATGATTAGTTCAAAAAAAGTTAATTAAATCAATAATAACATGTCATATTAACCTATAAAATTCGTTTAATTCATAAAAAGTCTCAAATTATATTTATTTGGGTATTTATAATATCAATTATTCTAATTTTTCACTATTATGGTAATTACTGCATCATCATTGTGTCATAAATAAATTAATTTATTTAATGTCTAAAAATTATAAATAAAATATCATTATGTATGAAATATTTTTATATTTATAATTAATATTTATAGTCTAATTTATCTTATGTATAACCCTATATTAAAAATGATATACTTATTAAACATTGATTTTAACTATTTTAACCCTTCTTTAAATAAATTAATAATAAATGTCCAAATCTAATCCAAGTGGGCCTAAATGGTCATATTTTATTCCTATGGTTGTTTTTGGTCGAATTAAACTTATCGAATAGAATTAGGACATGTTTTAGGGTAATAATAATATCATTTTTACCCTTAATTACCCTATTTACTTTTAACCGTGGTAAAAAAAAGTAAAAAGTTGATATTCACTGAAAATTATTTTCATCTCATTGAACGAAATTTTTCTTACTGACATCAACCGTGTCTCTCGGATTTTTGAAATTCCACTCACAGAAGCGGTAAAATTAAGTTTTATGAAAAAATCATTTTTTTTATTAACTACCACTTAGTGGTTTCACTATTCATCAAAAAATGAAAGTTTCCAGAAAAATACCAAAAATTAGGCCTAAGCTATATTTGATATTATGAACTGAAAAGTGATGTCTATTTTAACAATCCAAAAACATATTAGTTGCATTACTTAATTTAAAAATTAATTCCCGTCGTCAAAAAAAAACGTGTTCTTAAGAAATAATAACTATCAAAAGATTGACACTTGTTTATGTGTGGTTTAAATGTGAAATTACATCCAATGACCAAAATTGTATTAAATTGTAAAAATATATTCTAAATATAATTTTAAAACACTCAAATTAATAATTTATCACTATTAATTATTTCGATTAAAAAGGTTGATTTTAATTAAAATTTAGTAATTTTCACTATTCATCAGAAAATGAAAGTGATCCGAAAAGTACCAAAATTTCACCCTAAGCTAATTTCGATATTCCGAATCCAAAAATGAAGTCCATTTTGAAAAATAAAATTTAAAAAATTTCAAAAAGTGGTTATTACTATTCATAACGGCTAGTTTTAATAATATTTTAATAACATATTGTTGTTTAGTGAAACTCGTTATTGCGTACTACACACACTATCGAGGAAGGTCGCGATTGAGTGTAATGCAAAGAAAGTAAAGGATGCATGTTGTGCAAGCTCCTTTTCGTGTAGCGTACAACACAGGACATTAATGAAATTAAGAAGAATATTTTTCATAAAATCTCGGGGTGTTACATTCGCCTTGAAGATGTGGCAGCACTATCTGATGGACGAGCGCTTTACAGTCTACTCTGTCCACAAGAGTCTCAGGTACATATTCTTGCAGAAGGAACTGAACCTGATACAACGGTGATGGCTCGAGTTCCTCCAGGACAATGACTTTGAGATGGTCTATACTCCTGGGAAGGGGAACGTAGTAGCTGATGCTCTCAGTAGGAGATCAGGCATTCAACTACTTGGTGAGGCGATGGAGTAGCTAGCCGTGTTGCCGATATCCTTCATGGATAGAGATGGAGGAGCCTTTATTCAGTCGCTCACAGTCACTCCTCCACTACTTCAGTGGGTCAGAGAGGCACAACGTGGGGACATTGACTGTGAGATGCGATGTGCTCAGATTTCCACAGGGCAGGCGCCTGATGGATATTTTGAAAGATGAGAGCACATCATCCTCTTCAGGGGACGTACCATGGTACCAGTTGCACTGTAGGAGGAAGTGCTAAGGGAGTTTCACACTTCCCCTCTAGCAGTACATCTAAGAGTGGTGAATATTTACCAAGACCTCAGACGACAGCAATGGTGGCTGGGTATGAAGAAGGCAGTAGAAGAGTTCGTTTCACGATGCCTCACTTTCTAGAAATTAAAGGCGAAGCACCAGGTACCAGAAGTCTTGGTACAACCCTTAGAGGTTACGGAGTGGATGTGGGATGGGATATTGATGGATTTCGTGACGGTGCTCCCACGTACTTCCAGAGGACACAACTCCATCTGGCTGATCGTCGACCGACTCACCAAGTCGGCCCACTTTCTACCTATTAGAGAGAAGAGTTCAATAGAGATCTTGGGATGCCTCTATGTTCAAGAGATCATACGGCTTCATGGTGTGCCATCATCTATCATCTTTGATCGAGATGATCTCTTTACTTCCTGGCTTTTGAAGGGGTTGTAGGAGGAATTTAGGATGCAGCTACGCCTAAGAACCGCCTTTCATCCTCAGACGGATGGCCAGACGTCGAGGACCATTCAGACACTCGAGGACATGCTCCGTGCATGTGTCCTTGCCTTTGGTCACAGCTGGTAGGATCACCTACCCTTGGTGGAGTTTGCGTACAACAACAACTACCACTCCACCATCGAGATGACACCATACAAGGCAATATACGGCTAACCTTACAGATCACCTCTGCGCTGGATGGACCCTGGGGAGTTAGCACTTGTAGGACCAGAGATGGTCCAGGCTACGATGGAGAAGGTGCAGATCATCCAGGAGCGGTTGAGGACTGCACAGAGTTGACAGAAGTCCTATGCCGATAGGAGGCAGAGACCACTGGAGTTCCATGTCCTCTGTAGTTTAGGTGAGGTAGCGTACCGCCTGTCCCTTCCACCTCAGTTTCACCGGGTGCATGACGTCTTCCACGTATCTCAGCTGAGGAGATACATGCATGACCTGACCCACATCATTGATCATAAGGATCTGGAAATTGATGAAGGAGCTACATTCACAAAGGTCCTAGTGGTGATTGAGGGTCAACAAGAGCATGTCCTACATAGATGGTCGATTCCTATTGTTCGCATTCATTGGTAGCACGGGAACCTCCAGGAGATCACATGGGAGCGGGAGGCTCAGATGCATGAAAAATACCCCCATTTCTTTTCCTATTTTATGATGTAGCTTTATGGGGACGAAAAACCCTGATGTAGGAGTAATATAAAGACCCATAAATTTCAAGGAAATTTTTTTTTCTTAATTTCATTGGGATTTTACAAGTGTGTGGCTTCCGACGGCACCTGATTCCGATGTCCGGGGGGCCAGAATAATTTTTTTTTGAATATTAGTTTGGGTATGTTCAGTGAACGAACAAACGGGTTTTCTATATTTTGAAGCAGTTCTCGGAATTAAAATCTGAGGGCACTGATGAACTCGCAGTGTCAGTAATTTCATAAGAGGACGATTACCGAGGAAACGTTTTCATAGGAGAAGAAGTTAATTTTTTGTGGATTAATTGAGAGGTGAATAAAATTGTGGGACAATTTTATTTTTATATCTTATGCGGTTATAACCTACATGGGGAAGTTAGTATGGGACCAACTAACATCCTAACTACCCATGTGAGGATAAATGTGAGGTGGGGCCCACACGAGCCCCAACCCTTCACATTTCCATAACTCTCATAACCTCCCCCTTTAAAACTTGTTAACTCCATTTAATTAAGTAACTCTTCCTCTCTCCCTCTTTATTTCATGCCAACACACACATTAATTAATTAATTGAAACTCCTCATTAATTAATTAAGTGTTTGAATTTTGTAAATTTTTATGCATGGCATGATTTAATAAAACAAGGGAAGCCCTATTTTATTTTTGTGGTTGGCGTGTTGTGTTGACAATTTGGGGAAAGATCTCTAGTTTTATTTGAAGAACTTCATCCCCAACGAAGAACGTCAACTCTTCGATGAAGAACATCGACTCAGCGACCATAGTTTATCCGTCGTCTTCCTCTTCCGGGACAAGGGAGGAGACACCGACATGGGAACTCGCCAACAAAATCATGCCTTTCAATCTTATCTCCGTGAAAAAAGGGGAGATTCCACTTCCTCCTCGGAAGCTCTCCATCGACTTCTACGAACCCTCATCTCGCGACGTCGTCAACCGTGATGCCAATGCTCGTCATCATTTGTTAAGGTAGGGTGTGTTGATTCAATTTTATTGAGAATAATATTGTTCATTGTGTTTCGTGAACCTTGTGCATTCTTGTCCATGTGATACTGTCTAATGCAGAGGGCATGGGATGAACGAACATGGCCCAACAACCCTCCATTAGAACTTTATTCCTTCAAAATTGGCAACTGGAGGTGGAGGGAAAACACGGCGCCGTTACGCTATGCCGGGATCATGATGAAGGGAACCTGCACCGTCGCGCCAGTTGTGCGGAACGAACCACGGCCCGCAACGCGGGCTGCTTCGGTGGAAGAACCGACCAACCAATCAGCTGGCCGAGAGAAGTGGAGTCGCGGTGGAAGAAGGGCGCCACATTAGAGGACCGGCCGGTCGGGCGGTGCATGACCGCGACGCCAGGAGGGCGCAGCGCTAGAGGACCGATGGCCCGCCCATGTGGGCCGCTTGCGCAGAAGACCGGCCGACCTAGCTGGCCGGTTCGGGGAAGTGAGGTAACGCCGGAGCAGAAGACCCCCCCCCCCCCTCAGAACCGCTGGGATTCAACCGAGACGCTAGTCCAGCCTACTGAGCCAGCCAGGCTGCGCTCCCCACCGGGCCGCGCCAGGCCGGGCCGATCGAGGCCACGCCGGGCCGGGACAAGCCAGGCCGCGCTACTTCAGGCTGGGCCGCTCGACTTCGGGCCAGGCCGCGCCACTTCGGGCCGTGTTTTGTAATTCTTCAGACTGGTCTGACACCCCTGCTGGGTCGGACCCGTCAAACAGGGTCAACCCGACCCATCGACCAACTGGGTTAAACGGGTCAGGCTCGTTATTCACTTAAACGTGAATAACTTAAGGACCGTGCGTCTGATCGATGCGCAGTCTGCGGCACTAGGACTATTTTGACGAGACGGTCATTTTTAGTTACTTTTTATGAGTTTAGAATGATTTTGGATATCATACGAGTTAGAAATGAGCATATTTCTAACTGGGCCCCTGGAACAGAAAAGCCAATATCTCTCAGACCAGGCATCCGATTGACGCACCGTCAGTTGCGTAGTGTTTCTTTTGACGCGACGGAACTTCGGTTGACATCAAATATGGACTTTGTGACAGTTGATGTATCGACCCCCTTAGCTCATGGAGCGGACCCTCCCATAATCAAGCGTGCTGTGTGCGGGAACCCTAGAGGTGGCTGCGACTGCGATGACGATGATGACTGTACTTGGATCCTACGTCGGTTCGGTAGTGAGGATGAATGTACATGGATCCTCCATGGGTTCGACAGTGATGACGACTATACATGGATCCTACGTGGGTTCAACAATGATGGTTACTGTACTTGGATCCTGTGTGGGTTCGGCAGCAATGACTTCTGTACTTGGATCCTACGTGGGTTCGGCATGGGAGATGATTCAGAGTCTACATCTATCATCTCCACACCTTTTCGTGAGTAGTATACCTGTGTTAGCTGAGTCTTGACTTTATGTCTTTATCATCGATGTGATTGACTTACTTTCCTATGTCGACTGGATTGTGCTTTCCTGTGTGGACTTGGTTGTGCTTTCCTATGTGGATTGGGTAGTAAATGGGAACTTGATTTGGAGTCGAACTGGAATTGATGACTTAGGTATATGTATGGGCATATACCTAAGTAGAGTTGGTTGATACATCATGTTTGTATCTTTTCTATGTCGTTTATCCTTTATGGATTCTAGAAGACCTTTGAGGGTTTCGGGGTCCCTACTGAGTATCGTATACTCACCCCTGCACGGGCTATACCCGCACTACGTTGTGTTGGATGTAGACGACAGACAGCAATAATCAAGGTGTAGTCTAGTAGAGTGGGACGGTACCTGGAGGTGGACAACTTGGTGGGATGTAAACGGAGCGGACGGTCGGACCTGAGGAGCTGAGGAGACCATCTGTACCCACCTTTCAGGTTGGATATCCATAGGATAACTCAGTGGTTGCTAGTTTACTTTACTGTAGATGTCCCTTCATTACTGTTGTAATGTATTTTCAGTTGGGTTTGTATTCTAGCCCATTTACTTTCCAACAGATACATTTTTACTCAGTTTACTTAGTTTTTACTTCATCTTGCATACTTTATTGTGTTTGTTTCCTTATATAAAGGAAATTGTTTCCATTTTTATCAGGATTTACACCTTTGGTTCTAATCGCCAGCCTATGGCCTATGAACGGTGGGCTTGGGGTAGTCACAGCATGGCCCCCGAGGACAGGTCGTGACATTATTGATGAAATAAAGTTTTTATGATTTTTACAAAAAACAATTACCAAATAGTGTCAAAATTGACATAAATGAGGTTTTTTTAAAAAATATTTTATTAAATGATATAATAATCCTAAAAATATAAAATTCATAAAACTAACTTATATAATGTTAAAAATGAAAATAATTATTCACTTTGGGTTATCTTGGAATTATATAGTAACTATAGTAACAATATATTATGAAAATACAAGAAGACATGGTAAGAGTTTATGTATTTAACTAAGGGTTAAAGTTAAAAGATAATGTTAAATTTGTAAACTAAACTTTTCTGAAATATATTGGCTGAGAGTATTTAAAACCATAATAATATTATACTATAAATTTATTACATTGGAACTATTATAATTATAATATATTTTTTAATAAAATAATATTTCAAGACTTTCCTAAAGTTCCCCTAATCCCTCTTATAACAGGCCACCAACTCTACCTACTTATTCACACATAAAAAGCCCTTTGGGTCATCCAAAACCTACCAAAATCGCCTCTTAGATTCCCTAAATTCATCATAGAGGCCAGAAATTTGTAATAAATCCATCCTATGGGGTCATTTTGTGCAAATCAAAAGAAGATACACCAAAAGAGGTAATCATTTTATCACCCCATTCAAAATTGTTTTCTTATTATATTTCCTCTTCTTATATTGTTCCCATGGTATAGAAATAAATTGAGTAGAATATACATTCTTATATGTTATTATAATTATTTATTAACATTATTCCTCATTTTATCAATCTTAGGAATAATAATATCACAATTCATGTGTAAGTACGAATTATTGTCTCCACATTGTGGTGTAATTTGTTATTCAAGAATACAAAATTTGGATGGGTATAATGGTGATTATAATTGATGTAAATAATGAATAAAATATTATAATTATTCTTTAAAATAATTATACCATCCAATTCCATTCCATTTAACCATTAAGTGAATGATATTGTTTCTTGGGTGTACGTACGAATTATCGTCTCCACGACGCGATGAGATTCATTTTCCATGTCAACCAATCAAGAATGATTATAAAGTATATATATATAATTAGAATGAAATATATGACATAATATTTATACTATATATATATATATTTCATTTACATGGTTACATTAAATTTAATAATGAAACAGAAACAATGTTCATGCGTACATACGGCCTACCATCTCCAGGTACTGTTTATTGTATTTCATTTGTCTATCTATTATATATATATATATTGAAAATCTATGATATATAGATCATGTTTTCCAATTTTAATTTAATTAAATCACAATCTATGTAATAATTTTAAGAAAAAAAATTAAAAAGATATATGATAAATAAAACGATTATTTCCCAAAACGTAACTTTAACATGAAATTGATAAATAATTGTGTAATAAAAAGTCATAAATGAATCATATATGATATAATAGATATTATTATGGTAAATTTTCAAGTTATTAACATATTTAAACCCTCTATATTATATTTTTGGACACATATATAAGAAATTAGACTAATTTTAGGGATAATTTTGCAATCTCAATATTATCTGTGATTGTTTATTTATAAGTATTTACAAGGGTATATTTGTCATTCACATACATGTTACATAAATATATAATATTATTTATATTATTCTTCTATTTTTTAAATTTAATTTAACCAATTATAGAATTTTTGAAATTGTGTGGAAGGAATCATTCTTTAGTTTTCCATATGAGGTACTTTTTTACTTTTTTGACAAATGTACAAGAAGAATGTTTATTTTTAACTTATACGGCATGAAATGATTTTTACGTCTTCATAATAAATTATTTCCATTAATATTACTTTATAATATTTAAATTTAATTTTCAATTAAATTACTTTATTTTAAGATTTTGTGGCATTTTGTGAAAAGAAAACGTTTTGGAAGAAGAAAAGATATTTTCATCAATAATTTAGTTCAAGTGTTTTATCAAAATTATTTTCCATATAAGATGAATATATTTAAATATTGTTATGTTTCTATCCATATTATTACTATTATTTGGTTGTTTTAGTATGGAATGTTTTTCATATGTATTAGGTTATGATGGAATAATGTTTAAGAAACCCATTTAATTTCTTGGGTTATGCTATGATGAACGATTTCTGTTTTTGTGGCACATTTAAGAATGATTTAATTATGAAATAGGTGGGACTTATATCCCCATATAATTCATTATATAAACATTTAAATCTCAGGATATACACATAACTATAATTACAAGTAAATTTGATTCAGTAATATAGGGATGGAAGGGAAAGTAAATCCGATTTAGTAATACATGGATGGAACGACATGTAAACCCTGTTCACTATGGAATTTGTCTACTATGATGGTCTTGATAGCGATGCTTTGTCAACAATGGAAATAATATTCTGTGCATATTTTGTATCCAAAATTCAATGTTTTATTCCAATTCTATTTTATCATGGTTTATGATCCTTTATGAACTATTCCTTATTCACTGCAAAGATTTATTACATGATGAAAGATTTTGAAATTTAGACTTTATGTTCATGTTTTTTGCATTCCTATGTTTATGGTTTGTTTTATGTTCTTCATGTTTACCCTTACTGATAATTAGAGGTCACCCTTTTTATGTTTTTTTTCCAATATATAAATAATGTTTTTAGGTAGGAAAACAAAATGAGAATATCTTCATGGGGGATGTTGAAAGATATTTCACCAATTTAGAATATTATGTTCAATATTTCCAAAGGCAATAATGAAATATAGTCTTTGAGAATATATTAGTGTAATGTAATAAAAATTCACCAAAGTAAATGTTATGACCATGTAATTCAAGCTTGGGTAGGTAGATTTGGTATCTGAATGAAGGGTTAGTTAACCTTTGGAAACTATGATGTGAAAAATTTGGTGAGATCCCTAAAGATATATATATGGTATGTCTAGGGATGTCCCTAAGGGTAAGTCAAACTATTTTTTACAGTCCTAGAATTATTGTAAAGATCAGTAATAATCTACTATTAAACCAAATATGTTAGTTATTGAATGTAGACCCCCTTGATTATGTTGTTTTCCTAGTATGATTATTTCCACTCACACTATTCTTTTTAGGTTTTAGACAATGGTTGGTACCAAAAGGAATGTGTTAATGATCAATGCACTGGGAAATAGAATTATTTCCCTCCCAAACAACCAAAAGTTAAGGGAGATGGAATGAAAAATATTATTTCTATACTCACACTAGATATGAATAATTCTTGAATTCCAAATGAGAAGAGAAGTGAGAAACACTATGTTGAGTCCTTCACGAGGAAACACCCACTTATTTTTAGAGGTTTTATAATCCAATTATTTCTGAAAAATATATCAGAACCATTGAAATGATATTTTCAATCCTTCATTAATCATAAAATGACAAAGTTATTTTGGGTGTTTATCGTTTAGAAGGCGAAGTAGACAAGTGGTGGACTCTAATCAAGAATACAAGGCAAAAAGATGATATTGAATACATGGAATGGGATGAGATCAAAAAATTATTTTTCAATAAATAATTTCCTAATATTCTTAAAACAATATATAGGAGGAGTTACTTGAAATTAAACAAAATACGGATGAATCCTTTGGTACCTTTGAGGAAAATTTTACAAGACTTTCAAGGTATGCTTTGGGATTTATCATTCTACCTGAATGTAATGTTGATCGATTATTCAGTATGTTAAAACCAAATCGTCAATGGGAATTAGCTATAAGAGACATTAGTAGATATGAAGATATTGCATGTTGTGCTATAAAGGTATGAATATAAGTTTTTGTTACGTATCAATTTCATGGTTTTGAAAAGAAGTGAGAGATGGAGTTCATGGGAAAATATCAAATAAATGGTGAAAAAAATATGAATGTGTCCTTATAACCAAAGTTTGGAAAGAAGCATGGTGGATATTTTCTTAAGGCGACTAGAAAATTATTATGCTTAGAAAAGAAATTCATCGAGGAGTTTAGTGTTGAATCAATGTGTAAATGGTTGCTAATGATGTGAACATAGAAATGGCTACAGAGAACTCACCACCCACACTTCAATGCTAAAAGTGTAAGGAAATGGGATAATGAGATAATGAGATGTTTGATAGTATTAATGACCTCCTCAATAATATAAGGATAAAGTGATATCATGGTTTGAGTATATCAAATTATTTGTATTTATGGTGTCTGTAAAGAGTTAATTTTGACAGAATTCATGTCATCACTAAGGTTCTATGGTAATTTAGGTTATTATCATTTTTTGGGAGAATAAATAATTAAGGTATTCACATGTTTGGAATCTGACAACCAGGAACTACCTTATATGATATGGGAGATAAATGTTATGAAAATTTAGTTCACATCTTTATAATGTTTTTTATTATTAGTTTTTGGAAGTAATTTAATGTTATCAATTTATGGATTGTATATTTAATACTTTTATTTAGGTTTGTTATATTAATGTATTATCTCACTATAGGTGTAATTTTTTATACTTGATGAAATATGATAACTATTTGTTTGAGATACATGAAATGACCTATCACTTCAATCGCATGATCTACAAACACATCAAGAATAACAAATTAAACATCATTTCTTTAAATAATAGATGATGTGGAAATTTTTCAAGGCGTGAAAAACACTGAGATTATACCAAAATCAAGTAAGTATTTATTCTCATGAAAAAATATTCAACTTTAGGGAAAAGATCTTGAAAACCAAAAATTATATCTTAGTTCCTTCTTATTTGATGAATCTGATGGTCCCTTAAATCTTCTAAGATTTATATCTTTCTGGTTGTAAAATTTCTCCAAACATTTTTTTCTATCACTATCCATCAGAACATGATGGTTAGATTTCTCATCCATGTCCCTATTTTCACTTCCCACCTATGTTCTCATAGGTGGAAATCTAGTGATTAGTAACTTTGGGTAACCATTTTGTTTCTAACTTTTACTTATTAAAATGAATTTTTAGTATTCCTTTTTACATTGTGGGTTTCGATGAATGAAACATTAAATTAGTAAACCTTATATAACATTGATGAATTTTAAAGGAAAAAATCATTTAAGAGGGGTATAATGTAACGCCTTGAGTTTTTATGGATCATTTTTTTAATAAATTAAAATTTTAATTTATATATTGCAATTCAATAATTCAAACATTCCATTCACACTAAACCGACTTGTGGTATGTTACATGTAACCTTGAGTTGGCTTACGCTACATGTAACACTGAGTATATATTTTTTAAATGTATAAAATGATTATGTTATGATTATGTTACACATAACACATAATTAATCTATCACTGCACAATATACAGACATGGCTTGTGTTACACACAAGGAGAGACCTTCCTCGATAGATTTCATTGTAAGCAATAGTAAGTTTCACTAAACAACGATATATTATTAAATAATATTATTTAATGGGATATAAACTAGAGGTTATGAAAATATTTACCAAAATATTACTTTTATATAACATTAATATTCATCTTATTTATTTTCTAAACACTATATAAGAACAAATTCAATTTTTCAGATAAAAGAAGTATTTTCCCAAAAATCTACTTTTTCCACCTTTTGATGGAACATATATTTTAAATATATTTTTAAAAACATTTATATATTATATTTGACAAAATAAACTTCTTATATTGTATAGGTAAATATAAATTTACTTTTGCGATATTTTTGGTATTTTTATGATAAATTCATATTTTAATGAATAGTGAAAAATACTGCATTTTAATTCAAAATTTAATATTCATCTAATTTGTTTATATAGTTAGATTATATTTAAACTTCTTTTAAAGTTTAATAAGATTATTATTTTATAATTTAGTAATATTTTTTTCATTTGATATAATTTCACATTTTAATTGGACATAAACACATGTTAATATCTTGAATGTTTTTACTTCTTAAAAACCCACTTTCTTATTTTGACAATGGGAATTAATTTCAAATTACTTTCTACCAATTATCTTTTTTGAATTTAAAATAACTGATTCCATATTTGGAATCATAATATCCAAATTTTGAAATAGGTAAATTTTATTTTTTGAAGTTATGAATAGTAACTTCAGTAATTATTTTATTTACCATGGTTAAAAGATAAATCAGGTAAATAAGGGTAAAAAATAATATTATAATAATATAAAACTACACTAACATGTGTCCTAATTCTATGGGACGAGTCATGGGTGATCGAAAAAATCTTTAGGCTGAAATGTTGTCATTTTAAAACCACTTGGGTTTGAAAAGGATATTTTATAATAATTAATTTAAAGTAAAGGGAATTATAACATAATCAAGTATATTTCACTTAAACAATATTATTTTGGTTTATATAAATGGTATATTCAACATTAAATATTCATTAGAAAGATAAAAAGGTTCCAAAATCATGGTATTTTATTTATAATTTTTATACATTAAATAAATTTATTTATTTATAGAATAATGATGATGCAGTGATTACCTTATTAATGAAATATTGAAATAAAAGATATTATAAATTTGAAAATAAGAGTAATTTGAGCATTTTGATTGAATAAACGAATTTTATGGATGAAATTTACATTGAAGGGATTATTTAATTCCTTCGTTTGGAAGAAATAATGTTTATATGACTTAAAAATAATAATTTTTTTAAATATTGACATCAATGAGTTTTTAAAACTAATATTATTTTATTAAATGACAAAATAGTCTTAAAAATATAATATTCAGATTAATAAAATATATAATGTTAAAATTCCATTAATTATCCACTATTTTATATTTGAATTTTATAGTTTCTATAGTAACCATATATTATCGAAATATAAGAAGACATGTTAAGAGTTATCGTTTTTAACTAAGGGTTAAAGCTAAAAGATAAGGTTATTTTTATGATCTAAACATGTCTAAAACCTATTGTTCGAAAGGATTTAGACACATACTCATCATATACTCTGTGTTTATCAATTTGGAAATATTATAATTTGAAGAAAATATATAATAAAATAATATTTCAATACTTTCCTAAAGGGCCTCTCCTCCCTCTTATTAAACGTAACCACCTCTACCCACTTACTCACACCTCCAATACCCTTTTTCTCGGCCAAATCTTACACAAATATCCTACTATATTCCCTTAATTCATCCTAGAGTCCACATTTTTTGATGAAATCTTTCATGGTGAGACCCTTTGTGCAAATCAAAAATAGATACTCGAAAAGGAGGAAATTATTTTATCACCACTTTCAAAATTATATTCTTCTTATACTTACTCTTATTATGTTGTTCCTATAATAAAGTAATAAATATAGTATAATCATCATTCTGATATGTTATTATAATTATGGTACAACCATATATCTCATTTTATTAATCCTATGAATAATAATATCAGCATGCTTGCATACCGACGACTGACAGTCTCTATGTCGTGGTGTAATTTTTTATTCAACAATAATTAATTTGGAAGGGTATAATGATGAGTATGATGTATTTTAATAATTAATATGACATGATAATTTTTTTATAATTAATATACAATCCAGTTTCATACCTTTATCCATTAAGTGAATGACATCGTCGCTAGTGTGTATGTATGGATTACCGTCTCCACGACGTGATGCGATTCAATCTCCATGTTAACCATTCAAGAATTATTATAAATTATATATAATAAATAATCATGAAATATATGAAAAAATAATTCTAATATATTTTAATATATATATATATATATGTCATTTACTTTCTTAAATGAAATTAATTAAGGAAATGGAAATAACGTGCATGCGTATGTACGGCCTACCGTCTTCATGAATGGTGTATTCCATTTTATTTATATATACATTATATATATTTCCATACTAAATATTTATAATATATAAATCATGTTTTACATTAAGGAATTAATTAAATCATTTTCAAAATAAAAATATAATAATAACATGTCAAAACATGTTTGGTAAATAAAACGATTATTATCCAAAAAGATTCTTTACCATGGAATAGATAAATAAATAGGCAATATAAAGTCATAAGTGAATAATATATTATATCTTAGATATTATTATTGTTATGTTACAAGTTAATAATATATTTATACACACTATTTATGAGTTTCTGACATGTAAAGAATAAATCAGACCTACGGTAAGGAATAATTTTTCAATCTCATTATTATCCGAGATTTTTTATTTTTTATTATTTAATATGGTATATTTATCATTAATGTACATGTTTCCTAAATATATAATATTATTTCTATTGTTAATATATTGTTAAAAAACAATTTTACCCATTGGTGAATTTTTTAAACTGTATGGAAGGAATCTTTCTTTTTTTCCATATGAGGTACTTTTTGACTTTCCTGACAAAATTACAAGAAGAATTTTTATTTTTAAACTATACGGTAAGAACAAGTTTTTACATCTTCATTCTGATTTATTTCGAAAGACATTATATTACAATATTTCATGTTAGTTTTAAATTAAATTAAATTATTTTAAATTTCTATGGCATTTTGAGAAAAGAAAACATTTTTTAAGATGAACGGGTATTTTCATCAAGATTTAGGTTCAAGTGTTTTATCAAAATTATTTTCCTTGTTTGATGACGGTGCTTAAATAGGGTTATGTTTCTATCCCTATTATTACTATTATTATATTTTTTAATGATTTATTGATATTTTATATGGATTAAGTTATGATGGAATGAGGTTTAAGAAACCCATTTTATTTCTTAGGTTATGCTATGGTGAATGATATATGTTTTTATGGAAAATGTAATAATGATTTCATAATGAGATGAGTGGGACCTATATCTCTCTCTAATGAATTGGGTAAAGATTTATGTCTCATGAGATAGAAATTTCTAGAATAGTTAGAAAATCTAGTTTAGTAATATAATGATGGAACAACAAGTAAATCCAGTTAAGTAATACATTGATGGAATGTCAAGTAAACCTGGTTTAGTAATTGAATTTGTCCACTATGATGGTCTTAGAAGTAATGCCTTGGATAATATGGAAATCATATTATGTGATTATTGGTTTCCCATAATTAAATTTTTTATGCCAATGATATTTTATCCTTTTTAATGTTCCTTTATGATCTATACCTTACACACTACCTAGATTTATTTCACGACTCAAGATTATGATATTTAAACATTATGTTCATCTATTTACATTATTATGTTTATGGGTTTTTATGTTATATATGTTTAACATTAATGAGATTTTGATCTCATCCTTTTAATTTTTTATGTTCCATAGATAATAAAGAAAGGTTTTAGGTATGAAAACAAAAGGGAAAGATATTTATGGCAGATGTTAAAGATATTTTCCCAAGTTGGAAGATTTTTTTTGAAATTTCCAATGACGCGAAACTAATACAGTCTTTGGGAATATAATTTTTTAATTTATTAAGTATTCTAAAAAAGAAATTTAATTTTCATGTATGTAAATCATAGGTCATTAGATAGGGAGTATTAATAAGAGAGCTTAATTAAACCTCATCTTCAGAAAAAGAAATGCATCTTTACACTATACTGACTATTATAATATCACCCCCTAATTTTTCAACACAGTCATGGGTACTGATAAAAGAGATAATTCCGTGATAAAACCTCCGTAATATCCTACAAAACACTAAAATCTCATGAACTAAAAATCATTTCATAGATGTATCCATGAAATCACTACCTCCTCTTTGTATAAGTGTATGAATAGTCTTGTCTCAGACACCACATGCCCCATGAATTTCACCACATAAATCATATTGTTAAATTTCAATAAGTTTTCATAATCTCATGTGCTGGAAGCATACAGAAGACTGCCTCAAGATATATGGTTTGGTACTCTGAGGTCGGTCAGTAGATGAAGACGTCATCAATGAACATCATGATGATCTAGTCAACATAATGATGAGATATCTTCTCCATTAAATCCATGTACACTTTTAATGAATTAATTAATCCAAATAGCCCCAAAATTACTCATATATACCATACCTACTCCAATTTGTCCTCATTGGGTTTTCCTCCTCCCTAACCTGCAACTGGTGATAGCCCAATCGAATATTGATCTTTGTGAACCATCAGTATCATCATAACTGATCAAAGAGAACATAGATCATATAAAAAGTACATATATTTTTCACCATCACCTTATTAAACATTAACTAATATACGCAATGTATAAGACTATTTTCCAAATTTTTTGATACTAATACTAGTTCACCCCATGGTGGTTTACTCAACTTCATAAATACCTCACATTCCAATCACTAGCCTACACCTTGAGCTCTGTCAAGTCAACCAGTTCCATAAGATATGGTGTATAAAATGTGGATGTGTACCTAGAACAATCTATAACTCAAACTCGAATCCCTTATTAGGGGTAATTTCTATGAATTCATCTATAAATAAATCATAATATAGATCCATGACAGGAGGAAAATATGATAGCGGTTATCACTAGTACATATAAAAAGATCCATGCCTACAATATATTTCTGTATCCTTTCAAGATAGAAAAGTTCAAGAAAACATTATTCTTTATTCCACCTAAAATTATCCTATCACCATAAACATCACTACCTTGGGTGATTTAAATGATATACATCTCAAAAGTAGTTAATTTGTGCCAAAAACCTGGTAAGCTAGTCCATGTTAAGAATCACATTGAAGCACATCATTTATTTAATAATAAATTACAGCATATCTCTACAAATAGAAATAATTATACATATTGAAAACTTTCATACAAAATTATATGTCGAGAGAATGTAAGTTAAAATATATTGTGATTTTTAATTAAGGTACATAAAATGTTTCGGTAGATATATATGAAAAGGAAACTCGACAATCCGAGATGTTGTGAGATTTACCTTCCCATTATTCAGAGTCTCTAATAAGTAAACAATTACCAAAATGATTCAACATAATGTTCAACATCCTGAGGACCTCCTGTGCCTCAAAATGGTGGGAGTCAAAAGTCACGATATATTTTTAAATGTTTAGAAACTAATATTCCTTGAATATGCACTATGTGAAAGATTCCTGGCTGGAGTGTTCCTTCTACACAAACCACTGGGATGGGTGTGGGTGAGTTCATCTATATAGCCAATGGTAAAACTAGAATGTGATCCCTTATGGGATAGTTAGATAATGTTCCTAAAAATTTTACATTGAAGTATATCTAGGGTATAATTATTCAAAATATGAAGGAAAATTTAGAAAATTTAATCCATTAAAATAGATCTTACATAGACTATTAGATATAACATGTTTTCCCAATGATTCTTTAAATAAACCAAGGTATATCCCTCATAGAACTAAACAATGTCTCTATTCCTGAATGTCAATCATAGTAATATATATATAATCACAACATCCTTCCCAAGTTATACTAATTAATTTCTGAATAGATAATAAAAAAAGTGGTAAAATTTATAAATTACTTAATAAAATAATACAAGTCTAACCAAAAAATATATCACTACAAAAGTATTAAATTAGAGAGAAAGTATGAGACACACAAAAAGGATTTATATGTAATTTGATCCTATGTGACTTATAATGATTAATAAATGCACCACAATAATCATAAACAAGTTACAAAAATGCAATAAATAGAAAATTAGATGTACGTTACACATGAGCTTTCCAAGTATATGGAAACTCCCAAAAATCGTTCCCACAAAGTCTCTATACTTTCTACCGTGTCCTGGGTTAGTCAAAAAAATGAAAAAATTATGCATTGATACAATTTATTTATTCCTTATCACAAACAATCTAGTTTGATCTAGGGAGTCACTTGACCCCATGTTCCCCTACATATATAAATGAGACTCTTGACTAGAATTGATGGCATATATGTAATCAGTAGAAAGACTATACCCTCAGTATCATGTCATTGAAGCAATAATATAAATATATTGAAAGAATTATATAAACATGTGGAAACTAAATAATCAAGTGAAATATATTTCATACATGATAGTAAATGGTCTTCCAAAGTGTAAATCCAAACCATAATATAATTTTAGTATATACGTAAATAAATGAAACACTATGGAATCCTATAAGGTATTTGCATGTCCTTCCACTTGCTGTATTATCCTCTACTCAATCATATATGACAATCATCTTTCCCTTACATGGTTCCCTATACATGAAATATACACATTCATTCATATTTCTATATAGTGAGTTAGGAATAAACCATTTATGGTATCCCCAATGTATAATTCACATGATTTCACATAAATAATTGTGTATAAAATGATAATAAGGAAAATTACAGACAAGAATATATATATACCAAGAATACATTGCTATCTAAGCTACCATGAACAAAGATTTCATATGCTTCATCTCTATGGTAGAGGTTCATTAGAATGTTTGTAGAAATACCACAAACAAATGATCATGTCTTGATGCTACTCAATAATTTTAGCGGACTTTGACCTCAATTTCAAGTAATAATATACTATCATTTCCTACTTATATCAATTCATTCAGGTAAAATAAAAAATAATTGGACATATTTCCTCCTGGAGTATATCACATTAACTATCAGGACCCCATGTTAGGTTACAATATACCTTCATACTGCATTTTTCCCTATAGTGATATCATCATGCCATGTGAAGTTCCTAAATATGCTTCCCCTCTAGGGACACCGTGACACGACTGTTCCCATTAACTCATTGGTACTATAAATAGAATAATCGTATATAACAAATACCAAGTAAAACACATAAAAACATGAAATAATATATCAAGGAACACAAAACATATCATGAGTGATAAAAATTTTCAAAAACACAAACTCGTGTGATAAACTCAACATGGTCTGAAGCATATCGACACCCAATTTTATATATTTTTAACAATCATATGCATGAACTCTACAAGGTAAAAAACTTCTGAACTAAATTTCAATTATTTCATTTAAATGGTTTATCAATAAATTGTCAAATGATTCATATCCACCTATTAGTCGATTCAATTGACACACAAATGACTCATAGTACAGATTCCATTATTGTTTTCAATATAAATAAAGACACTCCCAGTTATAAAATTTTCCCACTCCTTGATAATTCACAAATTATATATTTAAGACATATTATACATAGATGTTCAGGAGACTAGAAATCATTTTACAATTAATATATAATAAAGAGGTTAAAGTACACAAAAATTCATCATGAAGAAACTATACAAGGATGATTATAGATCACCTCATCTCAATCAGCCTGAGCAAGGAAAATACAATACTCATGGAGTAAAAAAGACCTACTAGAAATGAACTCTAAAATTGAACACTTTGAATAGGAATCCACAACTAGATTGGCCTCCCAGTATACATGTCTGAATTGAATAGATAGAAACTCTGTAAGATGAAGGCAATCACTCCAAGATGATAACATCATCTATGGCACATTTCATCGATCTTTGAGCATATGGGATTAAAACAAACGAATCTAAATCAATCCAAAGGTCATTCCAACCATAGTGAATGACATACCTGATTTCTTTTATCAATTACCACAGCTACACTTTGATTTCATATCCATTACCAATATAATGAAAAAAAATTCCATTCATAAAGCCTCTATATGTACGGAAGCACCACCACATCTGGAAGGACCTTGTTCTCCAAAAGCTACTCCATCAATATTGACCTTCACCCATTGTGAGATGGGTGGTATCCATCTGACATACTTCATCATCACTATCTTTTTTATCAGTCCATTGACACCAAGAAATCTCATAAAAACCAAATCAAAAACATCATTTTTCATAGAACCAGTCTTAATGTTAGAAGAATTTGGAATTTCACAACATAACAATAGAACCCCAGCATGAAATGATGGCTCAAACTTACTGAATTTCAAGTCATTTCTTGACTTCCATGTGAAATAGTAAACATTGGTAGATGGGGCAAGTAGGAGCGACTGTACTTGCTCACTGCATTCACTCCCACAGATGTAATGTAATAGCCCATCAACATACCAGTAATTGAGAGTCTAGAAGAGAATATCCTACATACATTCCCATAAACTAAATGAAAATTTACAAGATAAAAAAATGTGATAAAGAGATTCATCTGCCTCTAAACAGAACATACATATCGAATCCATATAAATCCCAGTGTGTTGCAAGTTGACCTACAGTGTAAGCCTCTACTTCCAGATTTTCATGATTAAAATCAAGTGTGTAGGAGGAATGAATGCATTTTAAAAATCAGTTCCCCATTGTGGAGGGTTCCGGGAGGCACCAAAATGATTATAAAAGCACCACCTTGTGGGGAAATTTCCAAGAATATTGGGAATCCAGACCAAATAATCACATTCATTAAAGAAATATCAGGATACTTCCATCTTAATACTATAAGGTAGCATTCCATTGAGATTAGTATTTCCATGAAACTCATAAATGGTAACATTTTTCAAGGAATATGGAATTATTGTATCATCACTAATGGGCCAAGATATCCAATGGGTTTTCCAACAGTTCCAATGTGACTATTTACACACCACCTATTTTGAATAGTCCATGAGGTCAGTACAATCTATTTTAATAGTAGGACATACACATGAATAGATATAATTGACATACCCTGTATAACGTTTCCAAACAATCCTATTTGAATGAAAATACAGAGACTGATCTGAAATGGATATGAGCCACCATATTAATTTTCTAATTATAGTTTCATTGAAAAACCATACATCTTTGAATCCCAAACCACCCAGATAAATAGGCTTGATGTAGTCCTTCTATTCAATAGTAACAAGATTCCTTTCATAAATTGACCCAGTCCAAATGATGTTACTGATTATTTAATTTAATTCCAGGATAAGTTCTTGGGGCCATCTATATAAAGAGAAAGAGTACACAGACATTGAAGTTATCACTGAGTTGACCAAACAGATTCTCCTTGATTGGGACAGACTATTCTCCTTATATCTTCCAAGATGATTTTTAATCTTCTGAGCAATGTTTTCCAGATAAAACCTCATAAATCTACCCCAAAAAAGTTGTACCCCAAGGTATGTAAAATTTAGAGATCCTCTTATAACCCCTAGATTACATGAAATTCTATTTTTCCTTGAAATTACAATTCCTCCAGCAACATTGATAGATGATTTTCCCCAACTAATAACCTAACATGAATCCTCTTCATAGTGTGAGAGGATACCCAAAATAAAAGAGATGGATCCATTATTTTCTCTCAAAAAGAGAAATATTTCATCAGCATAGAATATGTGAGAAGTGTCACATAATTCCCTACAGAATCTCATCCTTTGATACCATCCAATGGTATCCAGATCAGTGGGAAACCAACTCAAAAAATCTTCGGTAATGGACAAGAGCACACAAAAAAGATGATAACCTTTTGTTACTCCTGTGGAGAACTGAAAAACCCACGGGGGAACCATTAACCATAATAGAGAGCTTAACACTCTCTAAAATGTAACTCGTCAACCCAATGAATATCTTGGAGAAACCATGCATTTTAAGATTAGTAAATAGAAAATTCCACCTAATAGTGTCAAAGGCTTTGGATATATAAATCTTCAATGCTATATTTACATCCATTACCTATCTCTTCATAGAATTAACACATTCAGAGGTAGTATGAAGAAAGTTTTTTATATTTATCCTCTGAACAAACCCAAATTTTTTACACGTCATGAGGTCCTTGTAAATCTCACCAAATATTTTATCCATGATCTTTCTAATTATCTTTGTCATTGTATTCCTAATTTCAATTGGTCTGAAGTCCATAATATCAAGATAATTCTCCTTCATTGGGATTAAAAAAAATAATTTATCATTCATTCGAAAGGTAATATAAGATGATCTAAAAAAATCATTCGCATAATTTTCAACATCAAGATAAATGATATCCCAATCAAACATGATGAACTTATTTGTAAAGCCATCAGGACCTACTGTACTGTCTATATTTGATTAGAATAAATAATCATGTATTTATTTTGCAATAGGGATATCAACAAGACTCTTATTTTGATACTCCCCAATAAAGGGTTCAAAACACCTTATCATTTTACCAGAATTATCATTTTCATTATCTGAATATAGATTCTCAAAATAATATGTCACAATATTTGATATGTTATTCATTGAGTAGAATAGGTTACTATCAATAGTAATTGCATTCAAGATTATCATGGATCATTATTATTTATTCATACAATGAAAAGGTTTTGAATTCATGTCTCTTTCATTCAACCATCTAATGTTAAATTTATTCTGATCCAGGTATCCATTGAGCGTCAAAAGGCTGTCTAGATTTGAATCAGCATGTATTTCCCCTATAGGAGGTAGATCCTGGTGCATTTTTTCTTGTTGACAATTTAATAAAACATTTTCATCCTCTATAATATCATTACCTAGATAGAAAAATGACTCATTACTCCACTACTTCAGTCTTTCCATAACTAACATTAACTTACACTATAATACAAGAGAGGGGATGCCCGAGGAAACAATTCCCCATGCATTCAACACAATTTCTCTGCAGCCCGGTATAACAAGCCAAGCATTGTTAAACATAAAAGGTAAGGGAGATGAACTTATTCTTTTGAAAGAGATTCCTTGATTATATGATTATTATTAGAATGCAATCATGATAGAGTTCTCCCAGACACTAAAATCACCCCATTCCTCTCATCCACACTCACAAAGAATCTGTCCAATTTACTTGCTTGCTTCCCATGAATAGTTTATCTTCTCTAAGTGAAATCATCTCTAGAAACAGGTACCTCAATAAGACCACATTTACTAATTCATGATGAAAGGTCAGATGCTCAGATACGATAGAAATTCTCACCAGTTTTTTCCTCAGGCCTCTGGACATTATTAAAGACACCATGAATAACCCAACTATTGGACATATTCTTAGAGGTATTAACAAAATTCCTCCATAGTCCTCTTATTCTTATATACATTTTGGAGCCACAAACAAACATCACAGAAAGAGTAGCATTACCGAGACTACATGAAATAGTAACTAACTAGAAATCATCCAAAATAGATCTAATAACTACGCAGTCATGCTTTAAAACCCACAATGATTTAGTAATCGAATCAAAATGATTGTTTTCAACAAAGGAGTAACCCATAGAGTCACACTAAAAGGAGCTACATTTCTAAAATTTTATCGTTGGTTCTGCAATTCCAACTAAGATAGGTCTATTTGTCATAACAAGATGTACAAGGGATCTGGTCGTGGGGGTGTTCACATTCAGTTGACAGTTCCTCAAGAGGATCTTTATTTTTTTTGATCTATGCCTAATGATAAGCCCATAATTTTTTGAATCATATCATTATCAGATATAATATAATTTATATCAATAGAGTTTCTTGGGTCATAATTGGAAATAGCTGGGGAATTATCATCTTCAATATGTTCCACAATAATAAATAGGGAGAATTTGTTAACTGGATCAACCATAGAAGAGAAGAGACTAAAAAGAAAAATCCTTTTGGAAGTCTTAGTTGTTTGAATATTCAAGAAGTCCCATGTGGGGTCAGAATTTTTTGCATCACCCACTACACCAACATTATTAGAATGGTCTGGAAGATCAGTGACCGACACAAGAGTATGCTAAGGGTCATGATTATGGGAATTAGATATCATAATCTGCTCTAGCGACGCTGCTTCTATTGCAATGGAATTATCAGGGAGAAATGATAAAGTATTTCTCACCGAGAGACCATCAACATCACTCTTATTTAGGCAATCACAATTATCTCCATTAAGAAATGATTCATCATAAGGGGAATTATCATTATCAGGGTCATTCTTTAAATTTCCCACCTTCTGAGAATCATCCAAGACAGCAGGTGTTGTATCTGCATCACCAGAAACTATAGATAGATCAGGACTATCAGGAGGGTCATCCTAAGGTTCCTTTAGGATTTATGTACTAGAGTCAATTAAATATTTATATTTTCCTTCATTTTATTATAGATTTCCACATCATGTCCTTGAATGTTACAGAAATGAAATATTTTATTCCCATTATAATCTGAAATCACATTCCTGATGAAGTGAGAGTTGAGGCATAATTTGGGTTTCCATTCAATCAGTATACCCAATGTGATGCTATCATCCTGAGTAGTTATTACTACCTACTATACCCAGGTTACATCCATTAAAACATTAATAATAATTCGAGAATAATGAACAAATGTAGGATTGTTAGTCTGCCGATCAAGCCTAATAGGATTTACAACAGTTGAAGAGTTGTCCCAAAGAATATGAGGATGCCAATAAAACCAGTTCAGATGACATACCTGTATCCAGACCTATGAAAAATTATTTCTAACAGCTTTGGTATCTTTTCTCTGATCACATTCATGAATTCGAAGAAAGCCAGGATGCATAGGGACCGACCCAAGACTCCATGCTCGTCACTTGATTTCATCTGATGGGAAAATGTTATGAAAGAATCAACAACCCATTACAGTAATTTTCTAATCTTAAAATCCTAATATATCAAAAATACTTATTGTGAGATCACTGAATTTCGATGGATTCACCCCCTTGGGCACCACAACCCGAGAAATAATCTAAAATCTACATACCATAATCCTCTCTTAAACAACATTTTTAGTCTCAGAGAGATGTGTGATGCACCATTTCATTATCATCCTTCCCAAGGATGCACACTCATAATCATGAAATTAGACAATTCCCATATTCTTGATAGCTTATGAAAATCTCTTCATACATTCATCCATTTCATGAGATGCACCCGAAGTCTTCTTTCCACAGAGGCTAAAACATTCCATAGGCCCAATTACATCATCTACTGCTGATCCATGATATGGTTGATTCCTTGAATTGTCAACATTTTATTTCACCTCACGCACATTAGGGTTTTCATTTGTCTCACTGTCGCGCTCTGCCATATTTTCATCTAAGCCTTGTTATATTTTTAATAGATTATTTCTTAAAGATTATTAATAATTTGGTATGTTATAATATTTTATCACTCTGAAATAATATGATATAATAATGTTAATTATTATTTTAGTATTTTGGGTTATTATAATTTAATATATTTTAATCAAATTTCTATAATGTTTTAGAAAATATTAATTTTCAAATTGAACATGAAAAAATATATAGTGACCCTTATTTTTCTTATATTACCATTACATCATTATAAATTAAATCAAAATAATATCATTTCACAACTAGGATCAAATGGTTTTGTTTATTTGGTAAATTATGGCCATGCATAATATTACAAAATAAAACATAAACATTTATTTAATTCTATATTCTCTAACATCTTATTATCCCTTAAATTCTCCTTAGTACTGGTAATCAAATGATGATATAAATAAAAGATAGGAGTGAGTTAAAATATCATTAAAAGGATAGATAATAACATCATGTAATATAACATTATATGAGTATAAACATATCATCATCATTATAACATAATAATTGGATCATAATCGTGAGAGGAATCATTAACATAAGGCTTGGAATATGAAAATGCATATAAATGAAACATCATGTCTTAGTTTTCGACTACCATACATAGTTATTAACAAATATACAATCATTTTCACACATATTTCAATTTTCTCATGATATAAAGCACACTACCCAATGAATATAGTACTCTATAATTCTAGGGGAACCCATCACATAAGAACATTTACATTACCAAACATGCCACATAGAACATAAATAAATATTGGACATAAAATTAACCATGGAAAGGAATGGGTTTCATTTAATAAAGAATACCTTTATAAACATTGGGATCTAAATGGTAAATGTAATAAAATACTTGATATAAGAATCATCAACCTTTTGTGTATAAGAAACAATCTTGAGAAGTAAATGGTGTGTTTTTTTAAAGAAGTATTCTTTTGGAAAACATTTTGTTTGTCATAAACACAAATATAAAACAATTATATCCTATAATAAGTAACATAATTATGTAGAAATTTTATTTATTTAATATCCATACTGAAAATGGGGTGAAAGAGGAAAACCCCAAAGAAAGTGAGTTGGGTTCTAAAATTTCCTTTCCTTATGTCTAAAAGCTTCCTTCACATTAATATCCAATATAATCACATTATGATCAATAATTAAAAATAAATAAACATTCATATATGTATTTTATTAATTTTAGTTTTATTATATCCATTTATGTTCCTTTTGATGAGTTATAGAGTTTAATTTCACTATTTGGGAGCATTTGTTTTTCTTATATTTCATGATTGGTTCACTAGTATTCATGACTGAAATTTCATGGTAAATGTGGTAAAATATAGAAAATTGTTATTATATGTTATTAATTATATTCTAGAAACGTAATATATCTTATTAGTAATTTTTTATATGGTATAAAGATGAATCATTAGATAAATTTTAATGATGATCATTTTAGGTTAATTTTGGCGGGTTTTTATCACAATGAACTAGTTTTGTTTTATCATTTAGTATTATGAGTATAAGTTAGTTCTAGCACATAAATAGGTTTGTAACATAAACATTAAAATCTATTTCAACTATTATAATTTTATTATTGACATCCTTTAAGTCATTATAGGAAAATTAAATTTCTTCTCCCACGATGCTTGTAAATTGACACATCACAGGTTACGATTTCATTTTTATAATAAGAGAGAGGGAGGGAGGAGTTTAATGATTGATATTCTATTAACACTATAGAATTATTTTATATAAAACTTAATTAATTTATCCTAACATTTGGATAATATAATTTTAGGATAATAGAAAATATGAAATGAAATTTAATAGAAATTTGATAAAAAGGAAGAGGAATTTACTTCTTGGATTTATCCTCCTTGAGATCCTCCTTAGGGAAATGGTTTTGGTCTTTTGTGAGACCAATATCTCTTGGGTGTGGTAAAGGGGATAAGGAAGAATATTTTTTAGAATTTTTTAATGGATCAATGATTTAGAGGTTTGATGAGAAGAGGGTGTGAGGGGTGGTATTTATATTTGAGGAGTAGGGTATTTTCCCCTTATTTGATTCATTAATATATTATTTTTCTCATGAAAATAAATTGTGTAGATTATTGAGACTAAATATATTAATTAGATATGGTGAGTTTGAACCAGTGGTTCTTCCATCATTGATGACTCATTGATTAGATTATTTAACTTGTAATATATATATACCATAAATTATTGTATTTCAATATTCACAAATTTTCAAGTATTTCAATAGAATACCAAAAATTAACCCTAACAATTTTATGATGTGTAGAATTCAAAAATTAACTCCTTTTTATGAAAAAAAATATTTTAAATATGATTAATTTAATTCTTAATTAAAATCAATATTTACATGGAAAATAATGATTTTCAAATTATAACTGATTATATAACACATTGAAAAATTTATTAAGGCCTCATAAAATCATTTTAAAATCATATGATAGAGAAATATTTATTTATGAATATATTTTATGAAAAAAAATTTCTTTTAAATTATTAAATTAAACATAAATTTGTAATTAAATATTGAAAACTTATAAAATTACCAACACTTAATTAATAATTTTTAACATATTTGATTACATAGGCTATGATATATGTTTATCATATTTTCACATATATAACAACTAAATTTTATTTATACATTCATGGGTGAGGCTAATATTCATTTTTTCAGTATACTATTCACGCAATTTATATTAATAATCATAAGGTCACATTATTATTTCTTCAATTTTGGTTCCATAACATCTAGAAATACTTCTTATTTCATTAATTATACTTTTATAAATATTTTCTTATGGTTCATAAGTGAATATATTTGATTTATACAATATTAAACTACTATAATATGAGATAAATTACATTGATAAAAGTGTGGGTCACTATATTCTTCCCCATTTTAAAATTTCTCAATCGAAATTTCAATGAATATGTTATTTTAATTCCCCTTAATCACCTCGTCAAGTTCCTATGTTTCTTCTTCATACTTATGGTTCAGTCACAACAATTTGACAAGTTGGTATATCTTGTTGTTTAGAACCATACCACTCTTTTCTATAATCATTACTGGATGCTCCAAATAAGAGTGATCGTCTTCAAGATGTACCACCTTTGTTTTTAGTACATTTTAATGATTTGTTATGTATTTCATTATGAGTGACACATGGAAAACATCATGAAAATGATCCATATTAAGTGTAACTGAAATTCGGAAGGCCCTAAATATGATGCGATAAAGAATCTCAAAGGGTCCAATCTACCTTAGTCTTAGCATCCCTTTATTTCGAATACCCATGACTCTCCTCCATTGTTATATTTGGAGGAATACTTTATCTTCAATTCCGCACTCCAATTCCCTTCGACGGTTTTCATCATAGCTATCTTTCCAACGCTTATCAGCATTGATATGTTTTTGGATGGATTGAACCTTCTATGTCATCTCTTACACAAGATCATATCAATGTCTTTTCTTCCTCCAACATTATCCTAATTGGATGGAGTTCTACATCACTTACCATATAAAGGTTCATATGAAGCCATATAAATACTCCAGTTGAAGTTGTTTTTTATATGATAAGTCAACCAATGGTATATAATGATCTGATACACCTTTGAATTCTAATGATTTGGATCTTAGAATATCATCATGTTTCTGAATAGTTTTTTCAAATTGGCCCTTAGTTTGGGGTGATAGTCTGGGATAAAATTTAATTCAGTACTAAAAACATGTTCAAGAATACCCCATAATTTAGATGTGAACCTAGGATCATGATCAGCGATAATCTAGAGTGAAACTCCATACAGTCTCACCACTTCCTTCACATATATCATAGTTAGTTTTTCAAGAGAGATGACTTCTCAAATAATGATAATGTGGGAAGTCTTGTTGAGTTAGTCGACCATAACCCATATATCATTATTTACTTTGGATCTATTCAAGATACCCATGACAAATCTCATAGAGATGTTTTCCTATTTCCACATGGGTAGTGGTAAGGGTTGCATCATCCATTTTTTCTTTTGTCTCTCAGCGTTAACTTGTTGAAATATCATGCACCTTGAGATATACTCAGAAATATCCTTCTTCGTGTTGTCACACTAGAAGTGTTCTAGGAGATTGTAACGACCCGAATCAGGAGCCCTTCCACTGGCGGCCCGTACCCGGTTCGCCACATGACCTCAAGCATGTTTCCCCAAATTCCAGAGGCTGCCGACTAGCAGTGAGGGCCTTAGTGAGTCAGTGGGGAAACTATGCCCTCATTTGGTAAAGTATGCAGTGGAAGAATAAACATACACAATAGAGGAAGCAGTAAATAGCATGCAACAACTGAACTTAAAGTAAAATCAAGGCATGATATAACAATGATGCAGCATGGAACATGTGTCTATGGAAAGAAGTAAGGAAAACAACATGATGAAATACAACTAAAACCAAAGTAATACAAGTAAACAGCAACTCCAGCAGCATCGCAGGCCAAGAACTAGTCCCATGCTCTCCAGCTCTGATCAGCATTCAAGAACCTGAGGTGGAAGGGCCACAATCCCTACCTAAAACTGAAACCATATAATATGTTTTGGCCGAAAAGAAGGACCCAAATAGGGTGTGAGACTAATCCAAGTAGGTAACCACCACATGATTTGTGCCCTACTGTCAGGGAGTGAAATAGAAGAAGTAAAGGTAAACAATGCAGTAAACAATTCTACCAATTACCATTTACATTCATTTAATTACACAACAATGGAAAACCAGCAAAGTTTCTTATTCCAAGATAAGCCAAGTAACACAATAGGTATCAAAAAAGACTACCTAACAAAAGAAGTAAAAAACCCAAGATTATTCTTTGGCTTGGTCGACTCCTCACAACCAACCATCAAAATTCACAGTGACTCTCTGGGTGGCTTAAACTAGCAGACCCCTATAGTCTAGTAATCAAACAAGGAACAGACACTCTAGGAAGCTCTTACGTCAATTCCCCTATGGTCTTGCAATAATAGCAGCAGACTCTCTGAGGAAGCACTTATGTCTAATTCCCCCTGTGGTCTCGATGTGTGGGTAAACTAATAACACTCTTGAGAATCACAAATTTTGATCCCCATAGGTCCTACATAAAAAACTAAAACCAACATACCCTCTCAGGAAGCACTTAATCTTCTATTCCCTCTTTGATCTCCCACACCAGGTTCTCACAGCCCTGAGCAGTCCAGTCGTGTGTAATATACTTTTAGTAGCCCTATGTATGTTAAATAATTACTTGGATAATAGCTAAAAAATGCATCCACAATCATATAAATAGCAGGAAATACATGCAATCAAGTCAACAGGCATACTAGCAATGCAATAGGGGTTGCCTCATAGGCGACCCATGCCAAACGGAAAACAAAATCCAAAACAAGAGATAACACCCATGGGATGATCCTTGAACATTCTAATCAAGCAATTATTAATTATCTAACAGCCTCAAGCATACAAGCAATCTAAGGCAGATCAATAAACTAGATCAAAACCCTAACCCAGGATACCCGATACATGGGTATCATGCACTTTTGAAACCAAAACTCAAATAACTTCAACGTAGGGCAACAAAAAAACTACCTCGATCCTTGGATATCGATATAGTTGAACCTCGGCCAATGAATTGGCATATAACGGACTAGATCTACAAAAATGTCTAATATTCTCAACCTTAAATAACTCACACGAGAGGAAGAATCAGGAAACGAGGATAAATAAGAACCAATAACTCACCGCTGCGATTCTTCTGCAATCGACAGAGTTCGATTCGGACAACCGGTGATGGATCGGTGGCTTAGAGAAGAATTGGCCTCCTCGGATGCTCTGGATAGAATTAGGCGGAGAGGAAGGTGTTTACGAGCATTGGTCATGACCCCGGTCTGATTAATGAAATAAAAAGAAAGTACACAGTGTGTACTTCTTGAGTACACAGTGTGTACTTCAATTTTCCGTACCCTGAAATAGTCATCCTTCACCTCAGCCTTACACACTGTGTGTGTGGCCCGGACACGGCCAATCACACAGCTTCGAGTGGCAGAGGAGTACACGACATGTGCTCATAAAGCACACGGCGTGTACTCTAGAAATTTCTAGCTACACACCCTGTGTGTGGCCCGGTCTCGGCCAACACACGGCTTAGAGTGGCCAAGGAGTACACAGCGTGTGCTCATAAAGGACACGACATGTACTCTGAAAATTTCCAGATTCTCCATTTTTCCTTAAAAATCCCGTAAAAGAGATCCATACCTGAAACCAAAGCCCAGTTTCTTACAAACCACCCCCCTTAAAAAAATTCTTCCTCGAATTTCCCTAGCATGGCATAGATGAATAATCCTCGAACAACTATGGCCACTGTGATCGCATATCAGCCTCTCTCTCCCAATTCTCATCCTATATACGGTCGTGCTTCCATAGCACCCATACCAGAGGGACAGACCGGCCACATATAACTTTTGTAGTACGATCGACAATCCTGATAGGATGCTCCTTGAAAGATGCATCCTTCTCCAACTCAACCTCCTAGGGATCAAAACATGAGATGGGTCTGAGAAATAGTGTCGAAGCTGAGAAACATGAATGATGTCGTGCATAGCCTGGTATCTCTGAGGTAACTGTAACCTGTAAGCAACCATCCTGACACTCTCCAGAACCTCAAATAGCCCGACTTAGCTAAGTGAGAGCTTACCCTGTCTCTGAATCCTCCTGTGTCCCAACCTCAGTGTGACATGCAGGAAAACCCGATCCCCGACCTCGAACTCCAGAGGTCGTCTCCGCTGATCAGCATAAGACTTCTGTCGAGACTGTGCTATAGCCATCCTCTTCCGAATCTGCTCTATTTTCTCTGATGTATCCTGAACAAGACGAGGCCCCAGCAAATCCACCTCTCCTGCCTCTAGCCAGTACAAAGGTGATCGGCATGGCCTACCGTACAAAGCCTCGTAAGGTGCCATCTGAATAGTCTCTTGAAAACTGTTGTTGTAGGAAAACTCCACCAGAGAAATATGCTTCTCCCAAGAACCTCCAAAGTCTATAATGAAAGCTCAGAGCATATCCTCAAGCACCTGGATGGTGCGCTTGGATTAGCCATCAGTCTTGGGATTGTATGTTGTACTCAAAAGTACCTGTGTACCCAACGCCCTCTGTAGCCCCTTCCAGAAGTGAGAAGTAAAATGCACATCCCTGTCTGAAACAATGGAGTGTGTAACTCCACGTAGATATACAATCTCCCGGATGTACAACTGTCCCATCTCATCAACACTGAAGGTCTCCTTGATCGGCAAGAAGTGTGAAACTTTCGTGAGCCTGTCCACTACAACCCAAACCACATCATTTCCTCGAGGTGATCTCGGTAACCCTGTCACGAATTCTATCGCGACATCATTCCATTTCCACTCAGGAATGGGTAGCTGTTGCAAACGACCTGCTGGTCGCTGATGCTATGCCTTCACCTGCTAACAGGTGGAACACCGCATAACAAAACCTGCCACATCCGTCATCATACCTGGCCACCAATAATGACGGTGGAAGTCTCAGTAAATTTTTCTGACACCAGGATGAACTACCCAAGCTATTCCATGAGACTCCTGCATTAGCTCCTCATGTATGTCTGCTAAAACACATATGTGGCCATGAAAATGTATCACCTCGTCATCGCCCACTGTCCACCCCAGAGTAGGGTCTCCATCTGACACACCCTCTCGTAGGACTAGGCTTTCAGGGTCTGATAGCTGCCTCATTCAAACTCGATCAAAAAGGGTAGAGGTAACAGCTAAGGAAGAAATAACTGTCTGACCCTGTTTGTCGTGTACCTCCAGATGCATCTCAGAAAACAAAGCCATGAGCTGCCACTCACTTCTAGATTCCTGAACTACCTACAACTGAGTCCTCTTGCTCAATGCGTCCACCACTCCATTGCCCTTACCAGGCATATAGGCAAGCTCAAAGTTGAAAGACTGTGGGTACACGACCCACCTCCGCTGTCTCAGATTCAAGTCACGCTGCGTAATGATATATTTGAGGATCTTGTGGTCAGTATATACCATGAAATGCTCTCCCATGAGATAGTGCCTCCAACAACGCAAAGCATGAACAATAGAAGCCAACTCCAAATTGTGTGTAGGATATTTCTTTTAATGTGTCCTCAACTGCCAAGATCCGTAAGTGACAAAAAAATCTTCCTACAAAAGCACTGCTCTAAAACCATGCCAGATGCATCACAGAAAACTGTATAACTCTTCTACAGCTCTGGCAGAAATTGAATCGGTGCTGAAGTCAATCTCCCCTTCATCTCCTAGAAGGCTGATTCACAGGCTTCTGACCAACCAAACTTCACTCCATTCTTAGTCAAGAATGTCAACGGTTCTTCTAGGTGTGAGAATTCCTGTATAAACCGCCTGTAGTAACCAGCCAGTCCCAAGAAACTACGTACCTTGAAGATGTTCTTCAGCTTCTCCCAGGTGAATGTTGCTCTCACCATCTCTTGGTCTACTAATACTCCTGTCTCAGAGATAACGTGACCCAATAAGTGAATCTCATCCATCAAAAAGTGTCACTTTGAGAGTTTAGCATAAAGAGGATGCTCCCTTAGTGTACTCAAAACGATCTCAAGATGGGTTTCATGGTCGTATCGAGTGTGAGAGTACACCAAGATATCGTCAACAAAATCCACGATGAAGGAATCCAAGCAAGGATGGAACACTCAGTTCATCAGTGCCATGAAAACTGCTGGCGTGTTCGTAAGGCCATACGGCATAACCGTATACTCATAGAGGCCATACATGCCTCTGAAGGCTGTCAAGGGTATATCTGAAGGCCTAACGCGTAGCTGATGATAGCTGGATCTGAAGTTGATCTTGGAGAACACCCAAGATCCTCGAAGCTGATCGAAGAGATAATAAATCCTTGGCAAAGGATATCGGTTCATGACCATCAACTAGTTCAACTTCCGATAATCCACGCGAAGCCGTAAGGTACAATCCACCTTCTTCGCAAACAACATAGGTGAACCCCAAGGGGAAGTACTGGGTTGGATGAAACCCTTAGCCTGCAACTCCTCCAATAGCTTCATGAGCTCTTGCAACTCAGGCATAGCCATCCTATAAGGAGGTATAGATACTGGTGCGGCTCCTAGCACAAGCTCAATCAAGAAGTCTACCTCACGCTCTGGAGGAAAACCTGAGAAGTCTTATGGAAAGACATATGGAAATCGATCAACCATTAGAGGAAAATACATCTGAGTGGTTCCTTGATCATCTAGATATAAATTGGAAATCTAGGCCATAACACTGCCCAACCCATGAAGCTCTGGTCCAGCTCTGCTTGCATGTACATCCCATTCTCCCTTGTGAAGAAAATTCCTGCCCTCTGGTGACGTGAAACTCACCCTGCGGCGATAACAGTCGACAAAGGCGTGGAAAGGAACTAGCCATTCCATTACGATAATGACATCATAACCTATCATCTCCAGGACATAAAGATCCCACACGAATTGACACCAACCAACCTCAAGGGGGCACTCCCTGCACTGACGCACATTAATAGTTCTATGACCCAAAGGAGTGTCTAGTGCCAAAGTATCCTCAGAAGTAAGGACAGTGAGTCTATGTCTCTCCACAGTGTTCACAGAAATAAAGCTATGAGATGCTCCGGTATCGAAAAGTGCAGAAGAAAAAACTGAAGCTACTAGGATCGTACCCCGAACTATGGAAGTTCCAGGATCCTTCTCCCAATGAATCTGCTCTATTGAAACGTCTAGCCAGTACCGCAACCCTGCGTAGTAGGCTGATATCCCTGAGCTGATCCCCCTTGAGCCTGACCACCGCATCTGCGACCTCTACTCTGGCCTAAATGACCAGAAGAACTCCAGCCCCCAGTCTGTTGTGGGACTGGTAATCCTGCTTTTGAATGAGGGGTAGAAACAGATCCTCCTTCGCTAGCCGCTGGAAGGAGAACCCTGCAAAAACGCTTTAGATGACCCATCTTGCCACAATCTCAGCACTCCACTGGATCCCTATGGGATTGAGGCTTCTTATGAACGCTCTTTCTGCACCAATATCACACCACCTGGTTTCCAAATGGAAGTTCTCATCTTCGAGAAGATATACCCCGCTTCCTCGAGTCACCTCATGTAGACTCTCGGTGGTGCTTCCTACTGTCAGTATGAAATGACTCATCCTTGGATGCTGAACCGCCCTGGTCAACAGCTCTAGTCTCCCTCGGATTTCATTCAATGATCAGAGCCTGGTAGACTATCAGGGTAATAGAAGTCAACTGGAAAATGATCACCTATTATCTGATCTCTGGTTTGAGGCCTTCCTCAAACTTCCTCGCCAAAAACAGCACGTCATTTCCCAGAACGGGAGCGAAACGCTGTAACTCAGTGAAGCGGGAGGAATAATCCATGATCGAAAGAGTACCCTGCTGCAGGTTCATGAACTCCCTAGCCCTGTCAGCCCTCAGCATCACTGGATAGAAGTAGTCATAGAACGTATGCTGGAATTCGTCCCAAGCCATAGTCTGCTGGCGCCCTGCCGGTGAGACCACATCCCACCATCTCTTGGCAAAATCTCACAGCATGTAAGTCACAAGATTCACCCATCCGTCTGAGGGTGTCTCCAGATGCTCGAAGATGGAAAGCATGGTTTCTATCCATGAATCTGCAACCTGAGGTCCTCCATCCCCTGTGAAATTGGGAGGATGCTGCTGCTGGAAGACTCGCATCAGCTCTTCCATAGACGGGGTCGGATGCTGAGCACCCTCGAAAGTCTGCATGAACCCCATGAAACCCTCTCTGAACTGAGCATCCGCACCAGTGTCCGAAATCACTGTAGGTTCCATATCCGGAACAATCGGCGGAACTACTGGTAGTCCCTGGTCTGCCGTATCAGGCGTACAGTCACTGCCTGGTTCCTCGCATGCAACGAGAGGATGTCTTGGTTCTATAACCCTGGAAGGTCAAAAGCACACTCCATATTTAGGATCAACAAGAACAGAGACTACAATAGTAAAAAACAGGAACAGGAGAGAGAAACACTTAAACATGAAAAAATAAACTACACGGCATGTTTGTTAAAGCCATTCACATGGGCATGCAATTCTACCACCATTGGCCATGTAACATTCCAAACTACAGGGCGTGTTGTCCAAAAACACATTGTGTACCTGGTCTCCACTCCCCTGCCCGAGTCTCCTTGCACGGCTAACCTACACGGTCCTCCAAAAACTAGAATCCATGGCATGTGCACTGAGGACACGACATGTACAAGCCAAGATTCGGCGGTCCGTGTAACATGTTACACATCCAGCCACACGGCTAACCCCTTACACGGCATGTTACGAACAAACATTGCATGTATCATAGGAGAGAACACCGACCCATGTTGTTCATGAAACAGCCGAGTACCTAGAAGAAAACTACACGGCGTGCTCTTCTATCACACAACATGTACTAGATAGGCTCGGTGACCCGTGTAGCAAGTTACACAGCCAGCCACACGGATGATCCCCTATAAGGCATGTTCCGAACAAACACAGCGTGTATAAGGATGGATAACACCGACCCGTGTTGTTCATGACACGGCCAGGTGCCCAGAATAAACCTACACAGCATGTATTTATAACACACGACGTGCACTACACAAGATTCCCCGACCAGTGTTGTTGGTGACATGGCTGGGTACATGGTTGACTACCACACGGCGTGTACATAAGGTACACGGCATTTCCCCAAAGATTTTCCAACACCCCGTGTTTTTGTTTACATAGATAGTAACAAGGTTTAAAAACTACATGGAGTGTATGAAAGAAGTACACTCCATGTATTCTGGGTTTTCCGAGTAGTAGCTCTGAAACTGCTCTGAACGCCAGAAACACTGGAAAAAAACCATCTATGTGCCAAATTATGATCCGTGGGGGGCCATACTCCCCGCGAATCAAATATTGGCATCATCACAATGCATACAAAAAGTAAATAGCATAACAAAAAATGATCCACCAAATTCCGATCCTCGAGGGACCATAACACCTCCAAGACCAGAGCTTAGCTCCCATGCTAAATAGGCTGTAAAAGAAGTAATACTCTATCAGCGCAATAAGAATTTCTATCACAGAAACTTCCACAACGGAATTCATAATCTATCACAGAATCTATCACAACAGAATTCCATTCTAATGCACCCTAGATGGCATGGTAAAATGCATGACCAGTGATTTACTACCCTATGCCTATATGAGGCATGAGATGGCACACCATCATCTCATCGGGTTGCAACCAAATAGAACCATAATCATATAAACTTTAACAACACAAAACATGTGCATCACCCAACGGTGAAATATAATAAACTGTAACACTTGAAAAAATTGAAAATTGCAACTACAAGGTAATATAGCTTTTCCCTGTACACGGGTTAACTACTCCTAGGCATAGTTAAGTACTAACTACCCAGTTCTTCCTATCCTTGGATATGGTCGCAACATAGTAAGGCAATAGAAAGAAGGAAAACTACTCTTATACCACTTTGTAATGAACCAAATCCGGAGCCCTTCCACTGGTTCCCTATACCCGGTTCGCCACATTAGCTCAAGCGTGTTTCCCCAAATGCGAGAGGCTGCTGACTAGCAGCGAGGGCCTTAGTGAGTCAGTGGGGAAACTATGCCCTCATTTGGTATTGTATGTAGTGGATGAATAAACATACGCAATAGAAGAAGTAGTAAATAGCATGCAACAACTGAACTTAAAGTAAAAGCAAGGTCTGATATAACAATGATGCAGGATGGTACATGTGTCTATGGAAAGCAGTAAGAAAAACAATATGCTGAAATACAACTAAAACCAATGTACTAAAAGTAAACGGCAACTCCAGAAGAATCGCGGGCCAAGACCCGGTCCCATGCTCTCCAACTCCAACCAGTATTCAAGTACCTGAGGTGGATGTGCCACAATCCCTACCTAAACCTGCAACCATATAATCTGTCTGGGCCGAAAAGCAGGACCCAAACAGGGTGTGAGACTAATCCCAGTAGGCAACCACCACAAGATTTGTGCCCTACCATCAGTGAGTGATATAGCAAAAGTAAAGGTAATGAATGAAGTAAACAATTCTACCAATTAACATTTACATTCATTAAATTACACAACCAGGGAAAACCAGCATAGTTTCTTATTCCAAGATAAGCAAGTAATATAACAGGTATCTAAAAATACTACCTAACAAAAGCAGTACAAAACCCAAGATTGTTCTTTGGCTTGGTGGAATCGTCACAACCAACCATAAAAATTCACACTGGCTCTTTGGGTGGCTTAAACTAGCGGACCCCTATAGTCCAGTAATCAAACAAGGCATAGACACTCTGGGAAGCTCTTACGTCAATTCACCTATGGTCTTGCCATAATAGCTACAGACTCTATGAGGAAGCACTTACGTTTAGTTCCCTATGTGGTCTCGATGAGTGGGTAAACTAAGAACACTCTTGGGAAGCACAAAGTCCGATCCCTGTAGGTCCTGCGTATGAAACTAAAACCAACAAAATCTCTAGGGAAGAACTTAATCGTCTATTCCCTCTTTGATCCCCCACACCAAGTTCTCACGACCCTGAACAGTCCAGTCGTGTGTAATCGACTGTTAGTATCCCTAAGTAAGTTAAAAAACTAGTTGGATAATAGCTAAAAAATGCATCCACAAACATATAAAAAGCAGGAAATACATTCAATCAAGTCAACATGAATACTAAAAATGCAATAGGGGTTTCCTCGTAGGCTACCCATGCCAAACGGTAAACAACATCCAAAACAAGAGAAAACACCCATGGGGTGATCCTCAAACATGCTATTCAATAAATTATTAATCATCTAATAACCTAAATCATACAAGAAATCTAAGGAAGATCAATAAACAGGATCAAAACCCAAACCCGAGATACCCGATACATGGTTATCCGGCACTTTTGCAACCAAAACTCAAAGTACTTCAACATAGGGCAACAAACCACCTACCTCGATCCTTGGAGATTGATTTACTTGAACCTCGGCCCAGGAATAGGCCTAGAACGGGGTAGATCTGCAAAAACATCTAGAACTCTCAACCTCAGATAACTCACATGAGAGGAAGAATCAGTAAATGAGGCTAAAGAAGAACCAAGAACTCACCACTGTGATTCTTCTACAATCGATGGAGTTCGATTCGGACAACCGGTGATGGATCGGTGGCTCGGATAAGAATCGACATCCTCGGATGATTTGGACAGAATTAGGCAGAGAGGAAGGTGTTTACGATCATTAGGCACGACCCCGGTCCGATTAATGAATTAAAAAGAATGTACACGGTGTGTACTTATTGAGTACACGGCGTGTACTTCAATTTTCCATACCCCAAAATAACCGGCCTCCACATCATCCTTACACACCATGTGTGTGTCCCGGGCACGGCTAATCACATGGCTTCGAGTGGAAGAGGAGTACATGGCGTGTGCTCATAAAGAACACGACATGTACTCTGAAAATTTCCAGATACACACCGTGTGTGTGGCCCAGTCTCGGCCAACACATGGCTTAGAGTGGCCAAGGAGTACATGGTGTGTGCTCATAAAGTACATGGCATGTACTCTGAAAATTTCCAGATTCTCCATTTTTCCTTAAAAAGACCTTAAAAGAGATTCTTACCTGGAACCGAAGCCTAGGTTCTTACAGAGATCAGGGTACATATTGGTACTCCAACGATGAATAGATATAGTTGTGATAGGTGAATTATACAGTAGATCCTACTCTATCCCAGGTGTTGAAGGCACAGAAATCCTAATTCAAAAATGAATCACACCATCATCTTTGACTTGGAACTCTTGTAATTTCACATCCTCTACTACATTCACCTTCTTTTGTAACTCAGGATCAACCCTTTTTATGTATTTAACCATCTATTGGATAGATTGTAGGACAATAATTTGGGCGAGATATTATGTATTCCCTAATGTTATGATTTCCTAATACTTCTATCCATGTACAAGAATATAGGGTCTTTGTCAATCCGAATCATGGATAGAATAGTAGGTTTTTTTCTACTAAGAGAATCAGTTACCTTGTTCGCCTTTCCGAGATGATAGTGAATAGGGAAGTCATAGTCATTGATTAGATATAACAATATCCTTTGATTCTTGGTGAGATATTTTTTTGTTAATTTATACATTAGTCTCTTTTGATTAGTATATATGCCACACTTCTCCCCATAGAGGTAGTGGTTCCAGATTTTTAAGGAAAAATCATATCTTCTTTCTCCAAAATATGCATCGGGTAGTTCTAATCATAGATCTTAAAATTTCATGAGGAATAGGATATTAAATTATCATTTTTCAGGAGTACATAACCAAATCATTTTTTTAGAATCAATATATATCACAAAACTTCTCCACTTTTTGGTAATGTAATTATAAGCGTAGTGATCATCCTTATCTTTAGCCCCTTGAAGCTCTCCTCACACTCTACTATCCAGATATACATGAACCATTTCCTTATTAACATAGTTATAAGTCTTGAATATTGTGACAAATTTCTCCAAAAATGTTGATAGTAACTTTTTATTTCACGAAAAATATAGATTTCTAGGACACTAGAGGGTCAGGTCCATTCCTTAATTGTCTTTGTTATTTAAGGTTCCATAGAAATTCCCGCACTTGTGATCACATGTCCTAGTAATGTGACATTCTGCATCCAAAAGTCACACTAGATAAACTTGACGTACAAATTTCCCTTCCTTACTATCTCCAACCCAAGCCTTATATGTTCTTCATGTTCCACCTTTCTCTTAGAGTGGATGAGAATATCAACGATAATCAAAACAAAAAATATGTCAAGGAAATATCTAAATACAATATTCATCAAATACATGATGATTTTGGGGGAATTATTAAGTTAGAAGGGAATAAGAAACTCATAGTTCCCATACCTTGTATGTAAGGCAGTCTTATGAATATCTTCCTTCTTCACCTTCATCTGATGATATATAGAATAGAGATCAACCTTTGGGATTTACTGAGCTCCTCATAACATATCAAACAAGTCTCCAATCATTGGAAGAGGATAAGTTTTTTTTATAGTGATCATGTTGAGTTCCCGATAATTAATACACAGACGCATTGGTCTATCATTATTCTTGATAAAGAGAACGAGTATGCCCCATGTTGATGCACTGGGGTGTATGAACCCTTTGTCCAAATTCTCTTGAAGCCACTTCTTTAACTCATAATGTTAAATAGGATCAATTCTATTAGGAAAATTTGTGGTAGGAGTATCTTCGGGTATGATTTCTATTGAGAAATATACCTCACGATCTGGGGGATGTTCAGGTAACTCTTCAAGAAATACATCACTTTATTCCCTCACAATGGTCAATTCCCCTAGGTTGATAAATTCATTTGTCTCAACCATTTAATTGAGGTATGAAACTTTATAGGGAATAAACACCAACTAAATTAAAGTATTTTCACATGTAGATTCATGATATTAGTTTCAATTGTAGAGGATCATGGGATGGTTTAGAATGTGAAAAGATATTTAATTTTTAAAAAAGTTTATATGTGATCTATATTACTAGAGACAATACATTCTCTATATTGTGTCAAATTTAACCGATGTAAGTATCAATAGATTGACAAGAATAATCCTCCCACATATGAAAATATAAGAAGAATCCAAAAATTAGGTTGCAATAATTTCACCACTTCATGTTTTTGTAGATATATATTCTTTATGTTTTCATGTCTTTGAATCAATAGTTCTAGAATAATTTCAAGGTATAATGGAATGATTAGAACCATAATCAAGTAAAAAATTATTCATTCATGAGTGAATATGAAGTGTACCTTTTATGACATCATTTTCTTGCTCCACTTCCACAGTATTGATGGAATAAGCCTTACCTTTATCTTTTGGATTTGGTGGATGATCACGCTGATTACCAACGAGAACTCACAGTTTAGAGAACTATCTTGCATAATTCCCTTTCTCCGTACAATTGTATAATTGGACCATGGGTGGTGCTCTCATTCCCTATAACACATTTTCCTTCTTCGAAATGTCTTTTTGACATTAATGAGATTGGTGAACTTATCTAACACACTTGAATCATTTCCCTGTCCCTTTGAGGCAGTTCCCATGATGTATCCTCCCAAATTTTTCACATGTGGTTAGTTGAGTTTTCCTTCCACCTTTATCGTTAGATACTCGAGATTCAAAATCCACCTTTCATTTCTTATCACCACATGCATGGGACCATGCTCGAAACACTATCTCTACTTTGAGATAACATCAAACAACTTCTTCATAACTCCAATTGTCATTAATTAAAAGAGATTTTCAATGGTGTAGTTTTAAATCACTATGAATATATCAATTTTCCAATCAATTTTTGTAACAAAACCCAAAGCATACCATACAAGCCTTGTGAAAATTTCTTCATAGGTCATGACAGATTCAAATTCCTTTTTCTTCAACTGTATAAATTCCCTATCCATGATTTAACATTGATATCAAATAAGTACATGCTAAGAAACATTATCTTAATTCCTTCCCACTTCATCTCTTCAATTTCATCCATTGGCTAGGTTTCCTTCATCAAAACCCACCATCGATCGGTCTCTCCATTTAGATGATAAACACACCGAGTAAATTTCTCTACCATAGAATAGTGAAGTAGAGAAAAGATCTTATCCATTGAGTTAACCCACTGTTCTATGACTAGGGGATCAAAAGATCTAGTAAACATCGGTAGTTGTTTCCACATAAAACACATGATATCTAGTTTTTACCACTTCAGTGAAGGGGAATGTTCTATATTATTCTGGATATTGTTTATAACCTCAGTCAGCTGGGTAAGAATCATCATGAAATTTTTAACTCCTCCTCCCAAATCATTGGGGATGTCATTCAGGAAATAAATTCTTTTTCCCTCACATAGGTTATTGGCCTTATTTTCCCTGGTTTCCACCATTTTCTAAAATACATATTGTTATAACAAAATATAAGTCAACAAGTCATTGATAATTAATTTATTCCTTTATATAAATAATTATAAATTCATATCATTTGGGATACCTATGTTAATAAATTTATTAAAAAACTTCTTGGGTGCATACATATACATAGTCATATACTAAGGGTTTTCTATAGGGTTCTCTATTCTAGGTTCACAAATTAACTAAACCATTCTATGATACCAACCATAGAACCCTAGACTTTTCTTACATTACCATTACATCATTTTAAATACAATAAAAATACAATTATTACACAATGGGGACACAAAGATTTAGTGTCATGGTAAAATTAGGACCATATCAAATATTTAAAAAAGAAAAAATAAACATTTATTTAACTCCATCTTCATATTCTTATTGTCCCTTGAATTATCCTTACTACATGTAATAACTTGAGGATATAAATCAAGGATTAGAGTGAGATAAAATACCTATAAGAGGATAGATAATAAAATGGAACAATATAACATGGGGTGAGTATGAACAAAACATCATCATCATATCATATGTATGGGGTCATAATCGTGAGAAGAAGCATTGAGATAAGGCTCAAAATGTGGAAATGTATAAAATGAAACATCATGTCTTATTGGTAAAATAACACACATATTTTTGAATAATGATAGCATACTTTTCTTGCATATTTTCACTTTTCTCATGATTTACATCACATTACCCAATTCAATGGAGCACTATTTAATTCCAGGCACACATGTCACATTATAACATTTATATTTTCTTAGATGCCCCATAGAAAACAAATAAATCATTAACATAAAATAACCCATTTAAAGGAATCATATTAATTTCATAAACAATACACTCATAAACATTTTCTTCCCAAATTAAATAGGTAATAACACACTTTATATAAGAACCATCAACCATTAGTGGGGAAGAAACAATCCGGAGAAGTAAAAGAAGCCTTTGTTTAATACAAATTCTTTTGGATAACATTGTGTTTTTCATAAACTCAATTATAAAATAGTTACATCCCATAATAGTTAATATAATTATGAGGAAATAATTTTTAAATATTATCTATAGTAAAAATGGGGTGAAAGAGGGAAAACCCAATGAATGAGACTTGGGTTTGAAAATTCCCCTTACCTTGTGTCTCTAAGATTACTTCATGTTAATATCCTATATAACCACATTAGTATAATTTATTATAAATACATAAAATTTAATACATATATTTTATTAATTATATTTTTATTAAGTTCATTTATGTGTCTTTTTATGAGTTATATTGTTTCTTTCATCTTTCAGGATCATTCGTTTTTCGTAGTTTTCATGATTGGTTCACTTGTATTCACGAATGGTAGTTCTTCTAAAATGAGGACACATATCCAAAATTGTTATTTTATGTTATTAATGATAGTATATAATAATTAAATATCTTATAAATAATTTTTTATATGTTATGAGGATTAATCAATAGATAAAAGTTAATGGAGATCATTTTAGGTTAATTTTGGTGGTTTTTCAATCACAACGAACTTTTTTTGTTTTTTCATTAATTTTTATTTGTATAAGTTAGTTAAATTAAATAAATATTGTGGTAAGTATAATATATAATCTATTTAAACCATTACAGAGGTTTTATTAACTTCTGTGAATGTGTTAATGGGAAATGAAATGGCATCTCACAAAATGTTGATATATTGACACATCATGGGCGATGATTTTATTTTTTGAATAAGAGAGATGGATAATATTAATTATTTATATTCAATTAACATCATATAATTCCTTTATATACAACCTACTTGATTTATTATTCCATTTGGATAATTTCTTGTTAGTATACTAGAAAAAAAGGAAATAAATTCAATATAAATTAAAAGAAAAGGTAGTTGATTTTAACTCTTGAATTTATCCTCCTTTATAACCTCTTTAGGGAAACAGTTTTGGTCTTGTGGTAAGAACGTGAGCTACTAGATATGGTAAGAGGATAGGGAAGATTACTGGGAATAATTTGGGCAAGAATCAATGCTTCAGAGGTGTGATGTGAAGATGGTCTGAGGAGTAGTATTTATAGTAAAGGAGTGGGGTGTTTTCTCATTATTTAACTCATTAGTTTATTATTTTTATGAAGGAAATAAATAGTATTGATTCATGAGAATAAATAAAGTAATATGATCATGTGAGTTAGAACCAATAGTTATTACATCTCAATGACTCAATGAATAACACATTTATGTTATAATGTATATAAACCGTAAATTAGCATATTTCACGATTCACCAAAAAGTCAAGTATTTCAGAAAAATCCAAAAAAATCACCCTAACCATTTTTCATTTCATATAATTAAAAACATAACTCTATTTTATGAAAATAATTTGATAAATATGATTAATTGATTTTTTTATTAAAAACCTTATTTACTTAATAAATACAGACTTTTAAATTATAACTGATTTTATAACACATTGAAAAATTACTTTAAGGTATGCTAAATTATCTTAAAATCATATTATAGAGAAATATTTATTTATGAATACATTTTCTCAACATAAATTTTCTTTTAAATTATTAAATTAATCCTAAAATTGTAATTAAATATTATTGACTTACAAAAATAACAAAACATAATTAATAATTTTTAAAATATTAACTTACTTATACTATGATATACTTATATCATATTTTACCTTATAATATGAATAAATTTTATTTATAATTTCATGGTTGTTTATACTATTAATTTTAATGGTTTACTACTCGTAAAGGTCATATTACTATTCCTTAAGTGAAGTTAGTTTTCTATCAGTATTGGTTTCTTAACTTCTAGAAATACATTTTATTTCATTAATTATTTATTTATAAAGATTTTATTATGCTCTATATGTGATTATATGTGATTTATACAACATAAAATTATTATAATAAGGGGAGATTCCATTTATAAAAGTTTGGGTCCTTACAGAATAGCTTGAACTTATCTATTAAAAATGCTACTCTAAACAATATAGGAGGGAGATACGGTTTTTCCATTCCTAGAAACCCAAAGAAAAACCAAATTCAATCAAATTGGTCTTTAAAGATATTTGGTTCTGGATTTCTAGACATCTTAGACTCAAAATAAAGTAAAAAATGAATTAGTATGAGGTATGAGTATTTTTATTAAGAAAGCATTCCATGTTTTGGTTTTCAACATTGAAAAAATCAAAAATTAAATTTAACATTTAATTTTTCCTTTAACTCGAATACTTAATGTGAATAATAAAAAGCCATTAAAATGGGTTAAAACCTTAAAATGACTCAAATAATTAATTTCCCACGATTTTTAGATTTTAAAGTTATGAAATTATGTCACATGGTCAAATGGGATGAAGAAAAGAAAAAATATGATTTTCAAATCCTTTTTCCCAAAAAGGGAACTCTGTAACGGTAATATGGTTTTTCACTTATGATGCTCCTAGATAGAATTTGAGGGTACAAGGTTACCATTACACATCCATTACAATTTATATGTTTCCATTACACACATGTTGGGATGACATTATGAAATCACAATTTTCCCCTATATAACTTTTAGAATAACAAATCTACCTTTGCACTACTCCAAGGATACCCTTATGCATCATCTGAGATTTGAGGCATACACTTATGCAGAATTTTTTAAAATCAGCCTTACACTTATGATAATCTATAAAATATATAGATACATTTGAATAAATGGCTAAAAATTTCATTTCCCCATACATAGTGGTTATTTTACACTTATATGCCTCATATAAATATGGATTTTCCATTAAAAATGTTGAAAACAAACCTTGCCTTTAGGTAGAAGGCATCAACCATTATGTTGGTCTTATTCCATACATAAATTTAAAAAAATTGAAAATATTACTTTTTTACAAAAATAACATATATATTATATCACATAGGGCTTTTATAACATTTAAAAAATAAGGAATATTTCATAAATAACATGGAAATTTTCAAAAGACATAAAAATGATACATTCATAAGTATGTCACCAAGTTTCATCAGCAAGGTCTCATTAAATATTTTAACAAGGTTATTTTCCATATTATTTGAAACATGTAATATCTATATATTATTTATTTACACAATTAATTGGAGAGTTATCATGGAATAACTTTCATCTTCCTCAATTATTTTGTGCCACATAGATGATAATATTTCATATCATCAAAAAAACAGGGAGGATAAAAACGGGTCTCACATAAGTCATTGAGCACATAAATTTTTTATATATTTGAATGTTTCCACATTTTTAACCCACAGTAAGAGAATATTAGTTTCATTCAAGGTAATAACTAATAAATTAAGTATAATGACATATATATAAATACAAATGAATAAAAATATTTATTGGTATTCATAATAAAAATATAGTGTTATGTAAAATCATGGAATTATTTTTTAAATCAAAATAGGTATTCATAGTTGTTTATAGAAAATGATTAATAAGAGTGAATGTAAATATATCATTAATAGGAATACATTTGGGTATTATTGGAATGATCATACACCAATGAAATCATTATAACATTGAAATTTTAATAATATCTACAAAGGATGTTCTTGGATAAAAATGAAGAGTAATAGAATCCTATACATTGTTAGGTATCTTCGTAAATCTTAAGGAGAGTTACTTAAAATATAAATGTCTCCATGTAAAGGATCAAGAGAGTTAAAATGCATGCAAATTCTTATTTATATACTTTTGAGTGAATCTAATTGGGTGGGTAGGTGGGTATTTATAAAAAATGAGAAGGATTGTTTATTAATTTATACATATAGGTGTTATAAATCATATTTATGGGAAATTCAAAACCATTAGCTTATATATCATTCTGACTCATGATTTATGAGATAGAGAAGGTGGTTATTGATATATTTGAGTTTTATATCCAAAAATAATTACTTTATATTACTTTTGGAATGGAAAAATAATTTTTCCACAGAATAATTCTTCCACAAAATAATTTTGTTGTAAACATAATGTCTATATTAAATATAAGAATGTTAATTATCGATTTTAAAATTCATTTTAAAACTTTAAAATATAATATATTCATAAAAAATATAATTTTGGTCACAGATTATTTTTTAATAATTGTTATATCATTATTATTTAATTATTATTTCATAAATATTATTGGAAACAAAAAACACCTTTTTTTCTCTTCACTGAAAAATAATTTATTTTAAAAAATTATCAAATTTTCACCCTAAAGAAATTTCGACATGTTAATTTAAAATATAATGTTTATTTTATCAAAAAATTTCTTAATGTTGAGAAATAAATAATCTAAATTAAAATTTTATATTTTTTTATAAAATATAATTTTAAATGAACATACTTTATTTATTAAATTTAAAATTTTCAATTTTTTATAATATCATATGTTTTTATTGATAAATAGACTTTAAAATCCAAAAATAATACTTTATAATATTATGTGAAAGAGGTTCTTTATTTTTCAATTTGATTTTATTACTATTCTTAAATAACACTGGACTTCTCTGAAGACAACTTGGGATCATTAAAGGTTCTAATTTCAATGTTTTCAGTAAATTTTGATTAGGTTCTATCTCAGGTGATTTTGGGTGAAAATATGATGTTTTTGAAGGAAGATTTGTAGTACACGGTTGGCATAGTGTTTCTCCAAACCAAGCACCTAGCCAAGAAAACTATGTGAACCTAAAAAAAAGAGATTCACATGGATGGTGAATTTAGTTCAAAATTGTTTTTCTTATTAAGAGAACCCATGAATCCCCCTCCCCCATAAATGAGGCACACAGTTTAGGCACACTGTGCAGAAAATAGTGCAACCCTTCCTAGTAAATCATGAGTATAGTTTTTAATATTCTGAAAATTATATTAAAAATACCTAAACCCTTATAATTTATCCTAAATTGACCCATTTTTGAATATAAATGATATATCATAATTTTTGAGGCACCCAGATAGATTCCAATGCCTTTTGACCTTTGTTGTTAATTATTTGAATCCCAGACTAAAGATCTTATCCTCTACCTATAAGAGATTATTATCCCAATTGGTTTCCTCCCACTCTCCCATAATTCTCTCATCCTTTGGTTGAATTTTTTCCTCTATTAGTTATTGATATTGATCATGGTTTTGATATATCCAATTCGTTTGATATTGGATCTATTTTTGGATATAGATCATGTTCTTCGTCGTGATCTTGGTTGTTCCTCTTTTATTGGGGATTTCTATTAGTGAGTGTTCATCATCAATATTTAGTTTGGTGGTCTAAATTGAAAATCACATATTCATGATTACAATTTCGGGTATGAATTGTTATATTACAATTGTCATGGCTGGAAATTGAATCATGAATTGAATAAATTAATTGATTAATTTATTTCTGGAAAATTGGAATTGGATTAATTAATTGGACAACTAATTAATATAATGTTGTGATAATGAAATTGGTGGAATGAGATTTATTAATTGATAAATTAATTAATAATTTTTTTTATTATGGAATTAATTGGAAATTTATATTGTGAAATTGATCAATTATTGTGATATGAATTAGTTGACAATGAGGATTATGAGATGGTTGATTTGGCCTTGTTGGGTTAATGGGTTACATTAATTTTGTATTGTAGAATGGGTAATGGATAATTCAATATATCATTTCATTTGATTAATATATTGAATCATGATCAGTTGTGATAAATTTTATAGGTACCATGATTTGAAATATTCATAAAAGTATTAATTCCATTTAATCATGATTGATGTGATCTGTGTGATATGTGTGATTGTTTGATAAACATGCGTGGCGTATAGACAAGTAATTCAAAATACTACAGTGATAAATTGATAAAAATGTGTGGGACATGGAATGATAATTCAAAATATTATGGTTACAAATAGATATATGAGTGTGGGACCCAGTCTGCTTCTTAAAAATCCACCTTGTCTAATTTTTTGATAAATGAGTTTTGGGACACTGACTACTACTTCAAATAACCATGGGGTCCTTAGAATGGTGATCTATGACCAAAATGGAGGCATCTGACTATGGTTCAAATTAACCATTACATGATTTGAAATGAAATGATAATTGATAACCATGGTTTTTTTATATGGTTCAAACATTGGCATGGGCTGAAGCAGGTATTTATAGTTCATTTTTTCATGGGAACCCGAAATAAATATGTGGTTAATTAAAGAATTGTTGGGAATTTGATAATTATTTCTTTGTGCATTGAACTTTATTATTTATACATCTACATACAATTTTACTGAATGGATATTGTTTTAGACGTTGTTAGTGGTGGCCTATAATGTTTTACTTACACACTACTCCAACTACTTATTGGATAATCAAATAAAATTCATGTTTATAGGATAGGATAAGGGAATGAGTCCTATGTTGGATGGGAGAGTTAGGATGGTTCATGAATTAGGTAAATGGGTGTTATTTGGGCCCTGCATGGGAGTTTTAAGTGACCTTATTTTTTTTGGGTTTTTAATTTTGGCATTTGGCATGTATTGTTTATGGAATATCTACTATTTAGTTTTGGATATTGTATTTCCTATTTTGGTCACCATGTGAATCTATTTTGGGTATGTTTTTGGTTATATCATCAGGTTTTTGTTTAGTTATTTTCCTCTATTGTTTTCTCTTTGATAAAGAGGGCATAATACCCCCATGATGTTACAAACTTGTATCAAAGGAAGTTTTATTTTCTTTTCATTTCACTTACTATTTAGGAAAAGTAGATAAGATAATATGATGTGTTGAGCATGGTTAATTTATTTTATATAGTATTATATATCCCATGTATGAGGGTAAAATCCATGTACCCAGGGTGGGATTGATAGTATTGATGTGTGTTGTTACAGTTGTATGTTATTTCACCTAGTGTGATGCACATGTTTTGTGATGTAGTTACAATTTTGGATTTTTTTTCCTGGATTTGAACCATAGAATCATATGGTATGATAGTTTAATATTCATGAATCTTTCTAGAAGATCAGTAATTAATGTGAAATGCATCATTTTTAGGCACACGCAGGAAAACATTTTTGGTAAGGTTGTTGAAATTTCAGTGTTTTTCTCTGATTTATATTTTAAATTTAAAAAGGATCCAATTATGAATTGAATGATTTAAAAATGATGAAAAAGGTGAATAAATGGGTTTCTAATGAGAATCCTACAATATGATAATGATTTTACCCTTTGTTAACCATGACCTTGATGTAGGATGGTTACGGGTTTATGTTAACACCTCGGTTTTGACAGTGTGGCGGGATTTGGTGGAACGAATTGTTATACCATATTGTTAATCCCTCTTTCATAAATGAGTTAATGTTGTTTTATCTACACTAATACATTTTTTTAATTGTAGAAATATTCCTCCCTGATGATTCTTGTTGAGAGGAGAACAGGGGGTTATGGCTAGAGATGATACACCTTGAGTAGAACTTGAGGCACCGGTAGTGTCGGGTGAAGATTTCGTAGAGTAGTTCCTAGAGAAATTTTCTCGATTTATAGGATTTGTCTAATGAAAACCATGTTGGGTTTTGAAAATAATGCCTAATTTGATTGGGTATTTCTATTTTCAACACCCTCCAACTATTACTGGAGATGGTGGGCCTGAGGTAGCCTAGATCTGGATTGTGTCCATTAAAACCATACTTGACCACATAGATATTGATTCTAAGAAAAGATTCAAGATAGACGAATATATGCTATGTGGTCAAGAGAAGTTGTAGGGGGACATCCTGAATTTGGATGGACAACTAGCCAATACGGAGTGGAAGGATTTTCAAGAGAAGTTTGTGGAACACATTTACACTAAGACTCTCTAGTGGGAGAGACTGACCGACTATATGAGGTTGAATTGGGGTATTATTTCCATTATGGACTATGATATTTAATGACACGTCTATCATATTTCATGTGTAATAATAAATTTTCATGGTGTTACTTTGTTTCATTTTCATGCTATTCCAAACAATTATTTCAAACTAAAAACGAGAGATGTTTTATTCAATTAAACAAGGAAATGTTTACATTACAATAATGCCAAAAGAATCATACTATCCTAGAATTCCTACTAAGGGACCTATCAAAATAACATGGAGACCACCAATTACATTAAAATGACAATGATTATAGTGGATGTCATTCAGATCTGTCATGATGAAGAACAGTATATCCAGAACCACAACAACTGTTCTAAGCATCAGAGCAATGAATAGAACCATCTTCTTTGTCTAAATTTTTGATGGTGGAACACCCTAACCATGTTTTAATAATGCATTTATGTTTATTCCACCATTTCCTCTTTTAGGTGACCATTGAATATATAACAGTTATAATACATTATATCGATTGGGTTTTCTAGTAATTTTATTTAAATTATTTAATTATATTCTGATTTCCAAGTATTTTAATTATGCAATAAATTTATATCATTAAACATATTTGTAATTAATTCTTATTTATATTTTGAAAGGATAATTTTTTAAAGTATGATATTGATTTTAAATAATAACTCCAATGTGTTAAATAAAATACCAAGAGAAATACACACTTGTAACTCCATGTTTTATGTTACAATGAAATATTTTTTTATGTTTGAAATCATACTTTTGATAAATGAAATTCATTACTACGGTTGTTTTTAGGATTTTATATATACTTAGTGAATTAGGTATTTAAGTATTTAAAATGTTTTAAAAAGTTACCTTTAAATGTTTTAATCCTCAAATGAATAAAAATGAGGTTTAAATTATAAATATGTTTTGGATTTTAAGGATATAATTCCAGTATGGGGTTCTTTTATGGTATATTAAACATTTATTTTAGATTTTGAACATTAATGTTTTTAAAACTGAAATGTTTATAAAAAATAAAAATGTTGGTTTTTGGTTTTTATTTAAACACAGTAGAGAATTTATATTTTCTGTTTTTAAGATACCTTTATAAAACTATTCATATGTTTAATAAAAAATTGATATTACTTTGCTAAAAATTAATTGAGTACCCCACCCAACCAAGGGAAACGTATAGGGCCAAGCCACTGAAGGTCCGGTTGGAATCTCACTCTGTCACCTATGCATTCTAAGTATCATGTATAGGCATACATATTAAGGCCTTAATCACACACGTGCGTATGTAACGGTCTATTTTCAAAGAGTGTTCTCCCGTGCGGGGCGAGTAGGGGTGGGCGCAACAGCGTGATCACAAAGACTAGTATTGGGTAGTACTGGGAGGGGAGTGGGTTTATGAAATTAGTCCGGGATATCCATGCTTATAAAGCTGGTTTTGAAGCTGTCCTATTTCGATGTGGGATGCAGTTTTTCCGTTGATATCATATCTGGGCTATCTGATCTTGTCACACGGGATCCAGACCATCAGATCAGTTCGTCCTTCGAGCCTCTGCTGTCGCGGTTTCCATCGCGTTATTCTTCAGATGTCCTATCCTCTCCATAATCTAAAATAATATTTCCACACCGTTAAAGAGAATGATCGATCATTGCATCACTTGCAGGCGTCCGATCGTGGATGCGATCGAATCACGTCCATCCAACTCTTTTAAAACTCTCGGTCTCTCTACAGACGTTGGATCAAGGTGCAGTTAATCCTGGACATTTGTTCTTTTCTAAACCCCTTCGCATCATCTTATTCATTATTCCATTCCAGTCATGGTCAGACCCGTCCCCTTCTGTTTTTCTACACCCATGACACCATATTTCTACATAGATTCCCTCCTTCCACCTCTTTTTTCCACAAGACCGAACGCACTCGGTATTTTTTTAGACAAAAGTTCCACTTTTTCCCTTGTATATTTCCTTCCAATATATGTAATATACAGTTTATATATATATATATATATATATATATATCCATCTTGCACGGAACCCTACATGTTTTCTCCTCCAAGCACCTCCATCAACCTCCGTCTCACACTTCTTCTCCTTCTTCTATGAACCAGATGAGGGTTTTAGGTTTGTCTTGCATTGATTTTTACTGTTTATATATATATATATACGGTTGTTCTTAAATCCTACTGAATTTTCATGGAAGCTTTTATAAAAACTAATTCTCGATTTAATGTATGTTCTTGTCTTGGAATTCATACAAGGGTTTTATGTATCTTTTACCCAAATTAATTTCACTACATATATACAATTCTGATTATATATGTTCTTTATAAAACCATACCGGTTTATTTTATTTAAGGATGAAGAAATTCTACATTAATGAAAATCATAATGACTGTGAACCATACTAGGTTTCATGGTATTTTATGTTGATGAAATTATAGATATGTATGTATTCTTATATATATACATATAAGTATTTTTTATGAAACGAAACCCTCGGTATTACATTATGACTTTGAAATATTGATCATTGATTAAATAATTTTTTTATTATACATAAATTATGTATTGGATTCATTGATTTTGTTTAAGAACCCTTGAATACATAAGGATATATATATATATATATATATGCTTTGATCTTGATATTAATATTGGTTCACAAAGGGTTGATGAAAAGTTATTACAAGTTTTTGATGTGTGAATGTTTTTAAAGGTTAAATTTAGAATTTTTTTAGTAATACTAACCCTTTATAATAACTTTATGTATATATGGATTACACAGTTATTTTCAAAAGATTAAATGGTATTGGTTCTGTTAGTAAGTTGTATGGTTCATTTTCATGCTTTGGGATAAATAGTTGGAAGTGCCCTTGTGTTATTTTTATACATAAATAAGAAATTAATGGGTACTTAGACATTCATGTGTTCAATATGTCACATGAACAATTTTTTTTTACGTTTAAACTCATTATGTATTCAATCCATGATTAATTGTCATTGTGCGTTATTTTTCTTATTTATGTGCATTTATCATTTCCATGATTAGAGCATGTAATGTATATCATGAAATCATAAAACTGTACTCTTTTTATTTGAAGTTTTATGACCATGGAATAAGGGTTTTTAATGTTATTAATTTATATAATAAATCAAAAAAACTACTATTTATTTATCACTTATAATAATTTATGAAATAAAAATTTAATTATTCAAAGTGTTATGGGACACCATGAATAAGATATAAAATTTAATTATTCAAAGTGGTATGAGTCTCTTTGAATAAAAGACCGAATTTAATAAATCAATGTGGTATGGTACACTTATATTTAAAGAGATTTAGACATTAGGGGAATGTATTGGACTTAGTATGTGATGGGTGGGGCCCACTATAGCCCCTCTATGCATCGGTAGGTCTCATGAGACAAATAGATGTGGAATTCATCGAGGACTTTTCACAATTTAATATATGGTTTTGGCTTAGGCCTTAATAATTTTTAGAAGTCTTGGCTGAGGCCATTATAAATTGTTTTAGAATTTCCGATATATGCACTTCCCCCCCCCCCTTAGGTTTATATTATTTAATTAACCAAGTGAATATTCTACTAGGAGAATATATTTGGTTAAGAGCCTTATGAGTATAAGAAGAATTAAATGCACTGTCATGATGTTTATTCATCACTCAGAAATTTATCTGCCAATTTAGAATTTACAACTAGTAAGGAAAAGAATTAATGTTATCATTTTATGCATAACTCTAATTATGTAGTACATTTATTAGTAAATTATATACTTGCACTTTCGCATGTCACACTTATTATAGTCATAATAACTCTTGATTTATATGCTACAAACCATATATTTTGTATAAACAATCTTATTATTGGAACATGTTTTATTGTATCCTGTTAATTTTCCTTAAAATGTTCACATGTAATTCAGGGAAAACTATTATGTTATAATTAATGTATTTTCGCTTTCTTTAAGAAAATGTTTTATGAATATTTTTAAATGTAATTCTTTAAAAGGTTTTAATTGAAATATTAGTTTATTTTAAAACCCCCATACTTGGAATTCTTTTTCTCACCCAACATTTCAATTTAAATTTAAAAGGTTTAGTAGAGTTGAGTTACACTGATTGGTGGAAACTTTGGGGAATCTTTTCTATTCAGTGTTGATGAATTGTAATATTTTTATCTAGTTATCCAAAACCTAAACAGTAAATATATTATATATTAGATCATGATGTTTTATTCATCTGATTTTTTTTATAAAAAAATTATACTCCATGTTTTATTAAATGCACCGGCTCCGGCACTTCTGGGGCCTAGGTGTGACAGTTTTTATCAGAGGATCGGTTTATACAACTCTGGAAAATTCAAACAAAACAAAAAATTTGATTATATCTTATTATTTCATATTCCTTCTCTAAATTTTGAATGGAAAATGAATCAAGTCGTTTGAATCTAATGACTGAAATCATTCAGACTATAGTTGTCAAGCCATATTTAGAAGGTTATGAGAGGTTTGAAAACATTCAGTTTTTTTGTAAACACCTCTACCATGTGTCCAATTCCCCTTGTGTACTTCAACACCACTGAGGATCAGGATTTTACTATTTTCTTATGATGAACACTCAATTTACGTTCTATGTTCGTAATGGAAAGTAATTTGAGGGTCGGTTTAAATGCTTTATCCTAGCGTATAATTATTCATCTATGTTTCTTTTGTTGCATATGGATCAAAGAGATCGAAGAGTTTTGAACTACATTTGGGATAGTTTAACTAGTAGTTGTGGAAATCGTCGACATTAGTGGAACCTATAAAGGGACACTATGGAGGATGTTAGGAAATCCAAACCAGTGAGTTTTGAGGAGTGAATGGTTATGTAACACCTTGAGTTTTATGAACCTTATTTAAATAAATAATGATATATCTTATGTTTTGGTACATTAATTTGAATTTTTGAAATATCATTTATGTTTTAAATACATGTATGCTTTACTGAGGAATTTCAATTGAAATTTTCAGATTGAAGATTTAGGTTTACCAAAAACCACTTATCAATCAACACCAAATTAATAGAGTCCATAATCATCATGTCATGTTCAAAAGACTAAAACCCTTTTGTAAACCTATGAATGTCTTTAAAACCCCTTTATAAAGTTTCCCTTAGCCCAAATTCCCTTTGGACCTATCAGGGAGACCATTATGTTTATCACTGCATGGCAACTGTATAGTTTGCATAGTATAAGTAGACAGGGAAGTACCATGAATGTCTCTTCCTGTGTTTCACCTTGTTCGAGAACTACTGAGCTTTAGGAATGTATTGAGAAGCTGAATTGGAGGTTGGCCTTCAAGCAGCCTATCTTTTCCAATTCCTATGTCTTAATTTGTAGGTGATTCTCAAAGACATCAATTTTTTAAAAAACGATGTAGTTCGATGGATTTATAGGGAACTAGTCCACTCTCAAATCTCTGATCTACACACCACTCAAGCCTCCCTCTGGAAACATGAATGATTTATGCATAAGGATAATCCTAACTAATCATATTGTACATGGACCAAAGAGGTCAACGAACTGGACACTAATATAGGATTCCACCTGAGTATGGAAGTGGATCTACTACGATGGCGGGATTTGTGAAGGGATGTCACAATTTTTTTCTTACTGGTTTTGCTGGTGGAAGTATACGAGTGTAATAGAATTGTGAGGGTGAAATTCATTAAAGGAGGGGATAATGTGAAACCCTGAACCTTTTTCTTATTTAATAATAATATTTCATGGTGTTACTTAATTTAATTATCATGTTATTCCAAAAAATTATTTCAAAATAAAAACATGATATGTTTTATTCAATTAAACACAAAAATTATTACATTAAAACAAGGCCAAAAGAATCATACTAACGTATAATTCCTACTAAGAGACCTATCAAAGTCATATAGAGGCCATCCAATACAACAAAATGACCATGAAAATAGTGTATGTCCTTTGGAACTATCACGATGAAGAACAGTATATCCATAACAACAGTAACTATGTTAAGATTTAGTGGATTGAAGATCACCATCTTCATTGTCTTAATTTTTGAAGTTGGATCACCCTAATCATGTTTTTATAAGGCCTTAAAGTTAATTCAATTGTTTCCTTATTTAGGTAACCATTGAATCTTTAATAGTTTTAATAAATTATAGATGTTGGGTATTCTGGTTATTTTATTTTATGTTTCCAAGTATATTGAGATTTTCAAGTGGTTTAAATTTTCAATAATGTTATATATTTAAACATCTTCATAATTAACACTTATTTATATTTTTAAAGGATAATGTTTTAATGTATGAAGTAGATTATAAACCATAACCCTTGTGTTTTAAAGAAAATACCATGTGAAGTACAGACTTGTTACTCATTGGTTTTTGTTATAAATAAATATGTTATTACGTTTGAAAGAATACAGTGGACAGATGAAATTGATGAATATAATTTTTTTTGATATTTTATCTATACTTAGTGAATTAAGTATTTAATTATTTTAAATGTTTTAAAAAGTTACCTTTAAATGTTTTCATATGTGGATGGTTAAAAACGAGGTGTTAATTAAATATAGGTTTTGGATTTTTAAGATATACTACTAGTATGGGATTTCATTTATGAAAAATTAAACGTGGATTTTAGATTCTGAACATTCAAATTTTTAAAATGGAAATGTTTATAAAATATTTAAAATATTTGTTTTATGATTTTGTTTCACCATAATAGAGAATTTATATTCTCTTTTTTTAAGATACCTTTATAAACATATTCTTATGTTTAATAAAAAAATTGATTTTACTTTACTATAAATTAGGTATGTACCCCACCCAACCAACGGTGACCTAGAAGGTAAAGACACTCACGGTCTGGTGGGAATCTCACTCTGGTCCCCTAGACCAAATACCAAGGGTGGTGCATACATGGTGCATGCCATGTCTCACATGAAGTCTTGCATAATATGGCGATAAACGCACACAGGTGTGTGAAAAGGTTTTTTCAAGAGCGCACCACCATTCAGGACGGTATAGTGGCAAGGGTGGGTGAAGGAGCGTGTCTGCAGAGAAATGTGTTAGGCAGTACCGAGGAGGGAGGGGGATTTTTGTCCATATTCAGGTAGGTCCATGATTATAAAGATGTTCCTGAAGCCATCTCATTTCGATATGGGATGTATTTTTTAAACAGAAATCAAATCTGGGCCATCTGATCTCACAATGTGGGATCTGGACCATCCCATTGGTTCATCATTTGAACCTCTACCGTTGGGTTTTCCCCTATGTTTTTCTTAAAGTTTATGATCATATCCATGATCTAATTTTGGTTGCCCACTAAGATAAACTAAACGATGGATCACAACATCTGTCGTAGCTCTCTGGTCCTATAAGTGATCGAATCATGCCTATCCAACATTTTTAAAACTCATAGTCTCTCTACATCCGTTGGATCAAGGCACGGTTAATCCTAACTATCCTTTCATTCCCACACCCCTCTGCGACTTCTTCTACCTCAAACTGTTCCATTCAAAGTCATCCATCTCCCCTTCGATTTTTCTACACCCGTGACCCCACCTTTATGCATGGTGGCCCTCCATCCCCCTCTTTTTTCGACAAGATCAAACACACTCAGCCCTTCTTTAAAGAAAATTCCATCTGTTTTCCTTGAATGTTTCCTTAAAATATATGTTATATATAGTTTATATATATATATATATATCCATATTACCCTGAGAACCCTACATGTTTTCTTTTCCCAGCACCTCTATCAACCTCTATTTCCTTCTTCATCTCCTTCTTCTTCGAAACAGGCGAGGGTCCTAGGTTTTTCTTGCTTTGATTTTTATATATTACATATATGCACATGTAAATGTATATATTTATATATAGGGTTGTTCTAAAATTATACTGATTTTTCTACCATGGTTTTATAAAAACAAATTCATGATATGGAGGATGTTCTTGTCATGTAATTCATAAAATAGTTTTATATATCTTTTACCTTAATTAATTTCACTAAATATATACAATTATGATTATATATTATATTAATTAAACCATACCAATTTATTTTATTAATGGATGAAGAACTTTTACTTTAATATCATTCATAATGAATGTGAACCATGTAGGGTTTTGTGGTGTTTTATATTGATGAAATTATAAATATGTATGTGTTTTTACATATAAATATTTAGGAATTGATTTATGAAACAAAACCCTAGGTTTTACATTATGATTTTAAAATATTGAACATTGGTTAAATTATGTTTTAATTAGATATAAATTATGTATTAAATCCTTGATAAATTTTCATTATGCATGATTTTTATTATTTATGTTCATTTATCATTTCCATGATTTGATCATGTAATGTCTATCATGAAGTCATAAACATGTACTCCTATGCTTTGAATGTTTACTAACATGGAACAAGAGTTTTTAAAGTTATTATTTTATTCGATAAATCAAATAATCTATTATTTATTTTTCACTTATAATAATTTATGAAATGATAATTTATTTATACAATGATGTATATGACACTTTTAATAAGAGAAATAATTTAATTATTCAAATTTTTATGGGAAACTTTGAATAAAATAAATAATTTAAAAAATCAAATTGGTATGGGACGCTTTTATTTAAATACATTTTGACATTTGGGGATGTAGATACTAAAAGCTTAACGTACATGGACATTACATTACTTTTGAGGAATATTTAATACAGAACAAAAACAGACTCCTAAAGACTGTATTAGTTTAGTGTCTTTGGAAATTTGGAACAAAATCTTCTAATCATGGTGAAAGATCGTCAACATCTCCCATAAAGATCTTCCCCTTTTTTCCCTTGCCTAAAAACTTTCTTTATATCATGGGGAAAAGAAAACCTAAAAATGGTGATCTCGAATTCTTAGTAAGGGTAAACATGGAAAACATAAAACAATCCATAAACATTTGAATGTAAAAACATGAACATAAAACACAAGTAATGACATAAATCATGGCAGTGCATAAGGAATAGATCATAAATGAACATTAATCATGATAAAGTATCCTGGGAATAAAACATGAAATTCTGGAAAACCATTAAGCACATGATATGATTTACATAGTAGCAAAGGCTTTTCATCCAAGACCATGATTGTGGACAAAGTCCATTACTAAACATGTTTTACCAGCCGTTCCAGCCCTGTATTACTAAACCAGATATACTTTCCATTCCAGCCATGCCTATCTCCTGAGATATAAATCATTACCCAATGCATTGGAGGGATATATAGGTCTCATCCATCTCATAATGAAATCATTTTTATGTGTGCCACCAAATCATAAATCATACATCATAGAATAACACATGTAATAGAATTAAATTCTTAAACTTCATGCCATCATTACATAATCCATATATGATAAAAGCACATCTTAAAAATAATTTCATCATAACATAATCAAAAAAAATTAATAAAAGGGATAGAATCATAACATTATATCATCTTCGATGGAAAATAATTTTGATAAAACACTTGATCTTAGTTCTTGAGGAAAATATCCTTCCTTCTTTAAAAATAATTTTCTTTTCTCAAAATTTCATGAAATTGTAAAATAAAAAAAAAATTCATTGAAAATAATCATGAAATATTATAGAGTAATCTTCGTGGAAATAAGGCGTTATGAAATTGTAAAAATCCATTCACACTGTATAAGTTAAAAAAATATTATTCTTGTACTTTTTCCAAAAAAGTAAAAAATTACCATGTATGGTAAAAAAATAAAGATTCCTTATATACAATGTGGTAAAATTAAACAACGGGTAAAAAAAAATTTAAACATACATGGATGAATAGTAAAAATTTTATGGAAACAATTTTATAAGACATAGACGTGGAAGATAAATATAACCCCAGTAAATACATATGTATAAGCAATCCCAGATAAAATTGAGACTGCAAAATTGTCCCTTACCTTATGTCCAATTTCTTTCTTATGAGTTAGAGAAATATTATTAACTTGTATTAGGACCATAATAATATTTATGTTATCTTATATGATTCACTTACAAGTTTATATTAACCGTTCATTTGTCAATTATATGTTAAAGCAGTGATTTGGGTAAAAAACATTCATTCATCGTAAGTGTTTTGACTCGTAATTAGTCATGTGATTAATTTGATCATGATTACTTACTTCCACAATGTAAAAAATTATTTATATATAATATATATTTAGAATATACATATATATAATAGATCGATAAATGCAATGAAATACATCGTTCATGGATATGGTAGGTCGTACATACACATGAATGCTGTTTTCATTTATTTATTGAATGGAAGTAAGTAAATAACATTTACATAAATCCAGTATCAATATTATGTAATATATTTCATTATTATTTATTATATATACATTATAAACATTCTGTAATGGTTAACATTGATAATGAATCTCATCGTGTCGTGGTGATAGTAATCCGTACGTACACATGAGCGATGATATCATTCCCATACTTATTGAATGGAATTGAAGTGGATGATAATTTCTCAGAATTATTAGGATTTTATAATAATCATATATAGTTATTATTTCCATCATTATACTCATCCAAGTATGGTGGTGGTGGAAAAACAGATTACACCACGGTGTGGAGATGATAAGTCGTACGTACGCACACACGATGATTTTGTTTTTCATAGGATGGATATAAGGTGAAATAGGGTTGTTTCCTATTTATAATAACATATCCGTATACTAGTGATACATATGATATTACTTTATAATGAAACAACTCATATATAAAATTTATAATAATAAAGAAACTTGAAATATTCGGTAGAATAGATTAATCTTCCTCGACATGCCTCGTTTAAACTTTCTCTTAGGGCACTAGAGTTGTCCTTTTGAGAAGACCATAACCTCTATAATATTACTAAAGAAGTTAATAATAGTAATTGTAAGGTTTTGGCTGAGCTTGAAGGCTTAAAATTGAGTGAAGAGAAGAGGTAGGAGGTGCCCTTTTATAAGAGAGGAGAGGGGAACTTTTGGAAATATCAAAAATATTAATTTATAATAAACTCAAACCCCACATAAAAACTTCCAAACTGACTCAAATTCGATACTTAGATTAGATATAGTTTTAATATCATCATCCAATAAAATTTATACATGTTCAAAAGTTATTTAAACCTTATCAATTTTATTTATCCTAATTTAATCTTTTTTATCTTATTTGTGGTAATAATTATCTGAATTTTAAATTGTTATAAATACTTACTTATATGTAGTTAATTTCCCATAATTGAATAAATTATAAAATTTTAGACCATATAAATTTCAATTTATAATTTTTAATTATTTTTGTGATTTTTAAACAATTTAATAATTTGTTATTTTTATAAAATATCAATAGTGTCAATTTTAAAACTATTCATTATTTGAATTTAAATAAAATACAAAAAAATATATATTTAAACAATAATATTTAATATATTCCTAACATTTCATATTCATCCATAAAATTTGTGGATCACCCTAATTAGTTCATATAATATTTATTTTAATATTTGTAATACAATTTATTTGATATTTCTCTTAATAAGATAATTACTTCAACCATTTTGTATGATTATTTAATATACTGATTTGTTGCATAAAAATTAAAAATAAAATACTATGATTAATATAAATCAAATATATTTCACGAGAATACTTTTAGTCAAATGTATCTTCTAAAACAACCAACATTTAAGATTTTATCTCTATTAAACTTTAAAGGTGAAAACATTGACATCATTTAAAAAAAATAATTTAAATGTAATAATATATTTTATAAGTAACCAAATGTTCCACAAGTAGACCCTAGGATTCTTATGGTATTTATATAATCGACCAATAAGGTGTGGTTAAGTTTCGGGTCCTTTTTATGCGTATTATTATTTTAATAAAAACAATATTATTGATTTTTCTCTTAATAAATAATTTCAGCATCATTAATGTATAAGCTAATAAAGTAATTATATATTTCATAAAAATCACAAATAAATTACCATGATGAATAAAAACACTTTATATTTCAAATGAGTATTAATAATTGAATTTATATTCTGTATAACCTTATATAAAAAATACTTTAATTATTAAAGTTTGAGTGATACATATTTCTCTTTATTTAAATAAAATAAATTAAAGGTCTTAATCACATCAAAGTGGGTTAAAAAAGATACCATTTCGACCCAAGTATATTTTAGAACGACATATAATCATCCAATTATATTAATAAAAGTGTTAGGGTAATTTTATAATTATATTTTTACTCTTAATTTCTGGATTTACCTTTAAGTGTAGTAAATAAATTTAGCGTATTTAATATTCATAAGGACTAAAAATAAAAAATAGTCTATTAACATAATTTTACCTAATTATTCCAAATATGGAATCCATTTTTAAAAATTAAAAACACAAAAGTTGGAGTATTTAATTTAAAAATAATCCCGTTGTTGAGAAAACATGTCCTAAAAGTTACAACATTGTAAAAGATTGAAATGTTTTTACCTATGAATTCAATGTAAAATTAATGATAATGACATAGATAATGTTAAATGGTAAAAATATATTCTTTTTATACATTAATACATGTAAATATTATAATTTAACCAAATAAATTATCTTGATGAAAAAAGTTGTTTTTAATTAAATTTTACCGTATTTTTACTATTCATCAAAATATGAAAGTTAACAGAAAAATATTAAAAAATTATCCTAAGTAAATTTTAATATACTTATTGAAATGAATAAGTATATTTTGTCAAATTTAACTTACAAACATTTAAAAAACTAGATTTATAGTGGGTGTGCCATCAAAAAGCGAGAAAACTGCATTTTTTTAAAAATACATATTTTAAATGAAAAATTTATTTTGTTCTTATACCAAGTTCTAGAATACTTTTAAGATGAATTATAATGTTATAAAATTTAAAATTTGTTTTATACTATTATTACCATCAAATTCATAATAATATTATGACAATATATCGTTGTTTAGTGAAACTCAGTATTGCTTACAACAAAAGCTATTGGGGAAGGTCGCTCTTGCAAGCAACACAGGAATAGAATAGTGTTTGCGTATACCAAAAGCTAATACGATGTTTTATATAGCACATGATAATCATTTTTTAGTTTAAAACACAATAAATCAAAGAAATTAAAATGATTCTTTCTCATAAAATCTCTGGGTGTTACATTCTACCCCCCTTAAAATGAATTTCTCCCTCATAATTCTTCGGTTTTATAAATCGTTTACTACATGAATGTTTCATTCATTGAAATGCACATCATAAAAAGGAATAATGAACATTAATTTTAAAAGGTAAATTAAGAAACATAGATGTTACCCAAATTAACTCATCACTGGGTATCCACATAGTAGAACATATGTGAAAACAAGGATATTGAAGAGAAATCTAACAATCAAGTTCTGATGGAGAGTGGTAGAGAACATGGATATGAAAAAGAAAAAGATCACAAAGCCATAAATTTGTGATTATCTAAGGTACTATCTGATTCATTGGATATAAGGGTTCTAGGACAACATTTTTGGTTTTCAAGATCCTTTCCATAAAATTCAAAAATTTTGAATTAGAAGAAATAATTTCTTGATTTTGGTATAATCTCACCATTGGTCATTCCATGTACAATTAAAACTTCATATCTTAATGAAATGAAGTTGAATTTTTCATTAGTAAAGTGTTAAGAGATCATGTGATAGAATTATGGGTTATTTCATCTATCGCAAATAAAAGGTTAGCAAAAGGTATTAAATATACATAAGCCCATATATGGTGATATTAATCGTAAATAGCTCCAAAAATGGACTTATACTTCATATATCATATCACTTAATAAAATAAAACTAATTTCTACTAACCAGGGACTTCTTGTAGGCCAGTGGTATGCGATAAAGGCCTATCGCACTTCAGTTGTGTGTTTAATTCCCGTATCCTTGTCCGACATGAGGGGTTGTCTCCCGTCCTACGGGTTGTCCTTTTTCTAAAACGATAATGTTATAACATTTTAGAAATAATATAAAAAATTTCTAGTCTTAAAAAATACAATCTGATGTCTAACATAATCCATTCCAATCTTTAGGCTTATCCAAAATTCTTTTGTCCAATCTCATAGTATAAAGAAAAAGATTATTATAGAGGTCATCTACCAAGCATGTGATTACCATCATTTATCCCCCATATATCATAACATATATCTTGTTGGTCATATTCCAAACATGTCAATACCTTAATAATGTGTTCTCTGGAAACACGAATTACCATAGAATCTTATTGAAAACATGAATGGTGTCAAAAGTTAACTCATTCCACATACAAAAATCCCAAAAATTCTAGATACTCAAACCATGATATCAATTTTTTCTTATATCAGTCATGAGCTTATTAATACAATCAACCATATTATTTTCTCTTTATCCCTTCATTATGTGCATATCATCTTGTTTCCCAAAATATTTCAATAAATTTTCATAGTTACTAGTGCCATATAATTATTTAAAACCACAATAAACCAATACATATATATTCCAATATTCCACAATACTATAACTGAGATTCCACAACACTATTTTGGAATCCCGTTACATAAACACTTAATCATTCCACCACTTTGTTGTCATATTCAACATTTCCAATAGTGATCGGATGTGACTTACCTATGTCCATTTCCATAAGAGGTTTTTTATGTTTATCATCATTAATCCTTGGATTAGGGAATTGGTTAAAATAATGACCCATTTCCTTAAACTAGTAGCATTGAAGTGTTGGTGGTGCATTCTCTGTAGTCCTTTCTATATTCACATCATGAGCTACGTTTTTCCCATTACATCAACACTCTACTGCTCAATGACCTTTGTTTCCACACTTAAAACATTTTCAGGTCTCTTTATGACAATATTTTCTATGCTTCATTCCATACTTTGAGCATAAAGAAACATTCATCTTCTTTTCACCATTGTTTTGATATTTTTCCTTGAACTCCATCTTTTGTTTCATGTCCAAACCATCAGATAGAAATGTCACACCAAATTCTAGTTCTACCTGGATAGCACAACACACAATTTTTTCATATATACTGAAGTATCTTATAGCTAATGCCCTTCGAAGACGTGGTTTTAATCCACTAAAGAATGTATAAACATGGCTTTTAGGTTGGATTGTAAAGCCAGATGCATACCTTGCAAGCCTTGTAACATTCGCCTCGTATATACCAACAGATTCATCATCCTTTTTCTTAAGCTCAAGGAACTCCTTTTTAATATTTGTTCTATGAATAAGATGGAATTATTAATTGAAAAACACATTCTTGAACTCATCCCATTCCATGGATTCAATTTCATCTTGGGGCCTTGTATTCGTAATTAGAGTCCACCATTGGTCTGCTTGACCTTTTAAACAGTAAACATCCAAAATGACTTTTTCTGGTTTTGAATAGTGAAGTATGGAAAACATCTTTTCAATTGTACTGATACATTGTTTAGAAATATGTGGATCAGAATACCCATTGAAAGAAGGTGGATTTTGCCTCATGAAGGACTCAATATGATATTGTTCCCTTCTCTTCTCATTTGGAAGTCCAGAATGATTCATAGATTTTGTAAGTATATCAATATGATTTTTCACTCCATCTCCCATTACATTGGTTTGATCCGGAGGAAAATCATTGCATTTTCCATTACAATGATCAACATGGTTCCTTCAGGTTCTATCCATATTCTAAAACCCAAAAAGAATAGTGTGAGAGGAAAACATTATGTTAGGAAAACAACATAATAAAGGGGGAATACCTTCAATATTTTTCATCTTATGTTTAATTTTAAGATCGTTACTGTAATTATAGAACTATAATATATACTTCTAATTATCCTTAGGGACATCCCTAGACATTACATATAAATATATATAGGGATCATACTAAAGATTTCACATCCTAGTGTCCAAAGGTTAACTAATCCTTCGCTCTGATACCAATAGTCGCGGTCTGGATTTATTTTCAGTAGACTAGTATTGATAACTAGCAGAGCACTCCATGGGTGGATACCCCCCCCCCCCCCAGGTGGGACACACCACCATCCCCAGTGGCATCCATTTCCTCATGAATCCTTTGGACGAAGATCCATGCTTCGTCCAATGATCACACATGAGAGTTAAAAAGGATCAACTTCATTCCAACCTCATTTGCTCTGAAACCAACTATAGTGACATGAAGCTTGATGTACAGGTAAAATAAATTTCTTTTACAGAATACTTAATACATAACAAAAACCGACACCCAAAGACCATATTAGTTTAGTGTCTTTGGAAACTAGGAACATAATATCTTAATCATGGTGAAAGATCTTCAACATCTCCCATGAAGATCTTTGGCTTTTGTTTTCTTACCTAAAAAAATTATTTATATCCTGGGGAAAATAAAAAATAAAAATGGTGAGCTCAAATGCTCAGTAAGGGTAAACATGGAAAATATAAAATAGTCCATAAACATTTGAACGTAAAAACATGAACATAAAACATGAGTAATGACAACCATCTTGGCAGTACATAAGGCATAGATCACAAAGGATCAATAATTATGATAAAGTATCATGGTAATAAAACATGTAATAGTGGAAAACCATTAAACACATGATATAATTTCAATAGTAACCATGGCATTACTTCCAAGAACATCATAGTGGATAATGTCCATTACTAAACTGGTTTTACCAGCCTTTCCAGCCCTGTATTACTGAACCATATTTACTTGGTGTTACAAACATGTCTATCTCATGACATATAAATATTTATCCAGTTCATCAGAGGTAGATATATGTCCCACCCATCTCATAATGAAACCATTCTTATGTGTGCCACAAAATCATAAATCATACATCATATCATAACCCATGTAATAGAATGGGATTATTAAACATCATTCCATTATAACATAATCCATATAAGATAAAAGGACTTCATAAAAATAATTTCATCATAACATAATCAATACCATGTAATAATAGGGATATAAACATACCACAATATCATCTTATATGGAAAATAATTTTTATAAAACACATGAACTAAGTTCTTGAGGAAAATATTCTTTCTTCTTCAAAAATCATTTTCTTGCCTCAAAATGTCATGAAATTGTAATAGAAATGAATTTTGTCGAAAATAATCATGAAATAATGTAGATTAAGCTTCATGTAAATAAATCGTTATTAAATCGTAAAAATCCATTCACATCGTATAAGTTAAAAAAACATTCTTCTTCTACTTTTGTAGGAAAATTCAAAAAGTGCCTTGTATAGTAAAAAAAGAAAGATTCCTTCCATATAATGTGATAAAAGTCAAAAATGGGTAAAAATGACTTTAAACATACATGGAAGAATAGTAAACATTTTATGAAAACATTTTTATAAAACATGGACATGGATGAAAAATATAACCACAGTAAATACTTATGTATAAGCAATCTCAGATAAAAATGAGATTGCAAAATTATCCCTTACCTTATATCCAATTTCATCTGTATGTGTTTGAGATGGATTTTTAACTAGTATCAAAACCATAATAATATTTATGTGATCATATATGATTCACTTACGAGTTTATATTACCTGTTGATTTTGTCAATTCTATGTTAAAGTAGTGTTTTGGGTAAAATTGTTTCATTCATTGTATGTGTTTTGACTTGTAATTATTCATATGATTACTTAGATCATGATTACTTACTTCCAGAATTTAAAACATGAGTTATATATAATATATATTCATAATATTCATATATATAATAGATCTATAAATGAAATAAAATACATCGTTCATGGAGACGGTTGGTCATACGTACGGATGAACGTTGTTTCCATTTCCTTATTGAATGGAAGTAAGTAAATAACATTTACATAAATACATTATCATTATTATGTCATATAATTAATGATTATTTATTATATATACATTATAATCATTCTGGAATTGTTAACATGGGGAATTAATCTCATCGTGTTGTGGAGACAGTAATCCGTACATACGCACCAGCGATGATATTAGTCCCATAATTATTGAATGGAATTAGAGGGGATGATAATTTCTCAGAATTATTATAATGTTATAATAATAATATATATTTATTATTTACACCATTATACTCATCCATGTATGGTGGTGGTTGAATGACAGATTACACCACGGTGTGGAGACAATAAGCCGTACGTACGCACACACAATGATTTTGTTTTTCGTAGGATGGATATAAGGTGAAATAGGGTTGTTTAATATTTATAATAAAATATCAATATATTAGTGATATTTATATTATTACTTTATAATGAAACAACTCATTTAGAGGAAGTATAAGAATAAAAAACTTGAATGAATCGGTACATGAGATTGCCTCTTCCTCAATGTGCCTCTTTTAAACTTCCTCTTATGGCACTAGAGTTGTCCTTTTGAGAAGAAAAAAACCTCTATAATATAACTAGAGAGGTTGAGAAGGTAAATTTACAGGGGTTGGATGAGATTGATGGATTAAAATGGAGTGAAGAGAAGAGGTAGGAGGTTCCCCTTTATAAGAGAGGAGAGGGGCACTTTTGGAAACCTAAAAAATATTAATTTATAATGAACTCAAACCCCACATAAAAACATACAAAATGACTCAAAATCGAAGATGATATACAATTGGGTTGTAATCACATCATCCAATAAAATTTATACATGTTGGAAAATTATTTTAAACCTTATCAATTTGATTTATCAAAATTTAATCTATTTAATCTAATTTGTGGTATTAAATTCCTAAATTTTAAATTGTTATATATACTTACTTATGTGCTATGAATTGTTTATAATTGGATACTTTATGAACTTTTAGTCAATATAAATTTCAATTTTTAATTTTAAAATATTTTTGTGAATTTTAATCAATTTAATAATATGTTATTTTTATAAAATATCGATAGTGTCAATTTTGACACTATTCAGTTATTTGAATTTAAATAAAATACACCAAGAAGATATGTTTGAAAAAAAATATTTAATAGATTCCTAACATGTCTTATTCATCCACAAAAGTGGGTGGAGCACACTAATTAGTTCATATAATATTTATTTAAATATTTTTAACACCATTTATTTGATATTTCTCTTAATAAAATAATTACTACCACATTTATTTATGATTGTTTAATATACATATTTTTTGCATAAAAATAAAAAATAAAATACTATGATTAAGAAAATCTAATATATTTCATAAGAATACATTTATTCTAATTTATCTTCTAAAACATAAAACTTTTAAAATTTTATCTTTATTAAAGTATGAAGGTGACAACTTTGACATCATTTAAAATAATATAATATAAATGTCATAATCTATTTTATAAAGATCCAAATGAGCCAAAAATCGACCCTTGGATGATTTGGCTATATATATACTTGACCAATAATGTTTGGTCATGTTTCAGGTCCTTTTTATGGGTATTATTATTTTAATAAATACTATATTATTGATTTTTCACAAAATAAGTAATTTCTCCATCATTAATGTATAATCAAATAAGGTAATTATATATTTTTTAAAAATCACAAATAAATTACCATGATGAATAAAAACATGTTACATTTAAAATGAGTATTTATAATTGAATTTATATTCTATATAACCTTATATTAAAAATACTTTAGTTATTAAAGATTGAGTAAGAAATATTTCACTTTCTTTAAATAAAATAAATTAAAGATATAAATCACATCCAAGTGGGTTCCAAAAGATTCCATTTCAACCTACGTATATTTTAGGACGACATATAATCCTCTAATTATATTAATACAATTTTTATGGTAATTTTATAATATTATTTTTACCCTTAATTACTTGATTTACCTTTAACTGTTGTAAATAAAATTTTCCATAGTTACTATTCATATGGTCTAAAAATAAAAAGTATAATTTTAACATAATTTGGACCTACTGATTCCAAATATAGAATCATTTTTTACAAATTCAAAACAGATAAGTTGCAGTATTTAATTTAAAATTAATCTCGCTATTAAGAAAACAGGTTCTAAAAGTTAAAACATTACAAAAGATTAAAATGTTTTTACCTTTTAATTCAATGTAAAATTAATTTCAATGACATACATAATATTAAATGGTAAAAATATATTCTATTTATATTTTAAAACAATTCAGTATTATAATTTAACCATATAAATTATCCAGATGAAAAAAGTTGTTTTTAATTAAATTTTAGCATATTTTTAATATTCATCAAAATAAGAAAGTTAAAAGAAAAAATATTAAAAAATTATCCAATGTAAATTTTTATATACTTATTGCATTTGATATGTTTATTTTATCAAATTTAACTCATAAACATGTCAAAAACTAGATTTATAGTGGGTGCGCCATCAAAAGGCAGCAAAACTGCATTTTTTGAAAAATTCTAATTTCACCTGAAAAAAATATTCTGTTCTCATACAATGTTCTAGAATATGTGTAAGATGAATGCTAATTTTATAAAATTCAAATTGTGGTTAATATTATTCATAACTGCTAGTTGATAATAATATTATAATAATATATCGTTGTTTAGTGAAACTTGGTATTGCACAACACAAGCTATTGAGAAAGGTCACTCTTGTGTGCAACACAAACCATGAATAAAGTTTGTGTATCCTACAAGATAATACAGTGTTGCATAAAGTGCAAGATAATCATGGTGTAGTGTACAAAACAAGACATCAGTGAAATTAAAAAGAATATTTATCATAAAATCTCGGGGTGTTAAAGGGGAATGCATTGGACTTAGTATGTGATGGGTAGGGCTTTCTATATACCCTCGATGTAGTGGTATGTCTCAGGAGAAAAATAAACCTAGAATTTTCTGAGGCCTTTTCCCAAATTGATATATAGTTTCTGCTGAGGCCTTAATAATTTTTTGAATTCTTGGCCAAGGCCTTGACAAAATGTTTTAGAATGTCTAACATATGCACTTCCTTCATTATGTTTATATTATTTCATTAACCAAGTCAATATTCGACTAGTATAATATACTTGGTTAAGAGCCTTATGGGCACCAGAATAAGTTAGTACCAATTGAATAATGTTTATTCAGAACTCAAAAATGTATCTTCCAATTTGTGATTTGTAGATTATAAGTAAAGGAATTCATATTATCATTTTATGAGTAACTTTGATTATGTATTACTTTCATTTTTAAATTCTATACTTTCACTTTCGCAAGTCACACATAGTATAGTTAGAATAACTCTTGATTTATATGATGCCCACCATATATTTTTTATAAGCAAGATTATGATTGGAATATGATTTATTGTAGCCATGTTAATGTTCCTTAAAATGTTCACTAGTAATTTATGGAAAAACTATTGTTTTATACATCATGTATTTTACTTTCATTAAGAAATTATTTTATGAATATTTTTTATGGGATGTTTTTAAATGGTTTCAATTAAAATATTATTTTATTTTAAAACCCCCTAAATAATAATTCTTATAGTCACCCAACATTCCAATTTAAAGATTATAGGTTTAGTAGATTTGAGTAATACTGATTGGTGGCATCATTGTAGAGTCTTTTATGTTCAGTGTTGAAGGATTGTAATATTTTTATTTAGATTTATAGAACCTAAATTATAACTATATTCTGTAGTGGGACATGATGTTTAATTATTCATATTTTATTTTTATAAAAATATTACGCACCATGTTTTATAAAATGAACCAGCTCCATGGATTCGGTGGACGGGGTGTGACATGGTAACTTTATAGATTTTTTGTTATATGTACCATCATTTTCAGATGATGAGGCTACATAAGTGGTGAATGAGTCCCTCATTTCTAAGGGGAACGTGAAGGAGGATTCGGGTGGAGGATAGTTGTTGTCTGATGGCTGGTTAAGAGGTTCAAATTCCACGATAAGGAAGTTTCATTATGATAATATTGATTAGATCAACAGAATGTAGAGTATACTAGGGAAATGAGCAATTACAAAGGACCTTTGTTGAGTGATATGTCATCAGTGTGGTAGTTCGGTCACTTTATTAGTCATTTCCATAGACTACATGTAGGGTGATGATATTGAGGAATTATGGGGCATCTATAGTGGTATTGTAAGAACCAATGATAGAAGGGAAATGATAGAGTACCCAAGAATAAACAAAGTGTTGTAAAAGGATCTTTAACCCCATATAATTCTGGAATATGGATGTCTACTGGTCGTGGTGGTAGAGATAGTGGACATGGTGATAATTTAGTAGAGAACACATATCAGTAGAGTGGTGAAGGTCATGGGACTTAGACTGCATCATAGGGATGAGGGTTATGATAGTTTCATGTCATTTAGTATGTACTGGTGGATAGTGAGGTGGGATTATCTATAGTTATATGTAATATTCTTGTATAGTTTATACTAGATAGTTCCTTAATTAATATTGTTTCCTCTCGACCTTTTATATATCAAAAAATATTGAATGTTTTGAGTTTTATAGTGGAGTTTGTGAGTAGAGTTATGATGATATATATGCCTTTCTGAGTGTAGTTGACGGTCATTTGTTCTTTCAAGGGTTGTTAAATCGAGGTTGGAGGGTATCATTTCAGTTGGGATCTTTACATATGTGTACATGTTATGATTTGACCTAATTATCGATATGAATTAGATAGTAGCATACAGATGCAACATAGATTGTTACAACATGTGAGTGAATTTTAAATCTTCTGAGGGTGAAAAATATATACGCCATTGAAAATGAGATATCTACTCAGGAGGGTAGGTCCAATTCATCTGCTGTTAAGGGTGCTTACTGACCATGTTTCCATTAATTTTCTAGATAGTGGAGAGGTAAAGCAGTATATCCTTCTACCCTTAGTGGAAATGTTTTATGATTTGTTTCCTGAAGACTTAATCAGTCTTCCACATGAGAGATATGTTTAATTTACAATTGATATCATGTCAAGGGGTGATGTAGTTTCTACTCCAACATATAGGATAGCACATACAGTTGTTCAAGTGATTAAAACTATTGACACTCCTTTGGAAGGTAAAATAAATATGAAGAATTCCATTGGATATTTCAAAATATTGAATAAAACATTAAAGGGAGTAATGAAATATTGTTCAAGGGAGATACATGGGAAACCTATGCTTACCATATGACCAACGCATGATCTGATGGTAAAACCTAGTGTACATACCCTATGTAGAAGTCAGACATCATGGAGCTATATGATAGACCTGTGTGACAGTATAATTTATGTGGCCCTACACAGAAGAGCTACATTGTGTGGATATTCCCAAGAACTATGTGGACAACCTTCTTTCCACCAAACCCCTTCTTTTCCTATAAATAGGACCCTTGGGATCCCTATTTTAGAACTGAAAAAAGTTGGAATAACTCCTAAAGATCCCATTTCATATCTCCTTCGCCCAGGTCCCCCAGATTTTCTTACGTAGCTCTCTGAACCACAATAGAAGAGAGAATAAAATGAGATAAGAAAGTTCAATGTCCTTTCAGAGTTTTATGTATAAAAAACATTATTAAGGACCCTCCTTCCATAAGGAGATGTTATAAATGCAATTTTCTTTCCTTAAACAAAGACCTATGTGGGATGCTTCCAAGGACCCCAAAGGAAACATGGGGTGCTTAAGATAAAGCATCACCTATGTTTTGTTGTTCCAAATCCATTGAACAAGGAATATAATGCTCTCACAGGATTATAATTATCATGTGGAACATTTTTCCATTCCTCTAAGGACCTTCACGATATACCTACATGATACACCTACATGGTACACTTATGTGGTACACCTATGTTGAATACCTACGCGGAAGTTCTGCATAGAAAACCCACATGATCCATATTGGAAGGCCTTCTCTAATCGACCTATGGAGGAGGGGTCTCTAATTCCTTGGCTCCCTTTCCTAAAAGTGACCAATTTGATGCCTCCACCAAAACTTTCCCACTTACTAAACCTTTGGGAAAGACACATCTACATGTCTCCTAGTAGGGTTTTTATTTCTATAGTCAGTGGTTTCCCATTGTTTTCATATAATGTATTCAAGATCCATGGGGTGTCTTTAGGTTTGTATATCAACATTAACATGGTCCCTTACCCTATAGATAGTGTTGGGAAGTCCCCAGTTCAGAAGATTAAGGTTTAGGCCATGTCCCCCTTCTCATCTCTAATACCCTGATCATTATTCTACTACCAGGGAAGGTACACTTCACACCCACATTTCATTTTCACAAACAAAAATTCTCACTCCTCTACCAGGATCTATTTTAGTTCATCCTTAATAGAGTAATCTGATAGTCTTTCGAGCCAGACCAAATGACCTACACACTCATTTCACTTTGAGTGGCTCATTACTTTATGCCCTCATCCACCATCAGCCCCGCTGAATACATAGTAGGTCCAACCTCTTCCATTAGCGGAGGAGAAAATGTGTGGTTGGTTGAATCTACCACATCCTCTTTTTTCCCAAACTGGGCATGACTCACATGAGTTAGAGATTTATTATGATCCCAGCATCTGCACAAACCCCATCACTTCTTGAACTATGATAACTCTGATTCCCACCATAATTGGGATATGTTGGAAGCCTTCACCCATGGCCTAAGCTCAATGGTCATCCTCTCCCTAAATCCAACCCAATGTCCCTTAATTTAGGCATTTCCCTTTGTAGTAAAACCTGAATTAATCCCCCCTAAATATATATGAGTTAAGTCATCTCTCATGGAACCTATTACATGGAAATACTCTTTAGAAGTAAACCAGATCCTATTTTTTCACGAAGCACCATATTCCCCTATGAGACATACTGAACTACCAAATATTTGATTCTTATCCACATGGGATATGTTGGAACCCTCCTTGAGGTTCAAATACAATACTGCAAATCAAACATGTACTTTATGGGATAAATTCCCATCAAGGTCTAATCCAACATGGAAATTCATATCTGTTCTAGGTTCCATGGGCCGCATAGGCATAATTCCCACATCAATGTTTGACTATGAACCTTTATCTTAGATGTACATAACAGATTACATTAAACAATAAGGTAATGTCCTTATCACATGAAATTAAAAGGTATGATGTGTCCCATTAAGCATCACCAGACTATGAGGGTTATGATTCCTTTTACAAGGATACATATTTAGCCCATTTATGGGTACGATACCAACATCAAAACCACTTGTTTCTTCCTAGATGACCACAAATTCCAAAGTACCCCCACTAAGTAACTTAATAACGAGAATCATCATAATAAAGACTGAAAGAATATCTAAGTAGTATATGAGATTATACCATTGATGGATATCTTGAGATACATAGAGATATCTCCATTAATGAATAACCTCAAATATATAACGATGATTCTTAATTACATACATACTAATAATTTATCGAAAATTTCAAGTGAAATTGACATTTTACTTGGTAAATTAATAATAATTCATGAAAAAATATTAAATCTATAATGGAGTCTTGATATAGTCAATAATCCCCCCCCCAGGATGTGAAGAGCCTGGCCTTTAATCCTCTCGACCAATGTTAGTTCTTATGTATCATTGGTCAATGAACCTGACAAACACATACCTGTGGAAAGCAGGTCTCATGGGATATAGAACCATTGGATGTTTCTAGTTCTATAAATAACTCCAATGGAAATCATCCCGAATAAATGAGTCCAAATCAAAAAACACATTCTAGGGGAAATAAATACACAACTAGAATAGTTTGTGTATAAGGGCTTTATCCATCTGAGTATGTCTCCTTGGGGATTGTTCAGTTTTGTTTTCGAAGAAGAATGAGGGGAATCTAATATTATTTTTTATTATCATATATTAAAACAAATAATAGTGAATAATGGGTATCCTCTTCCGCATATCAATTAACTTTTTTACCTTTTAAGGGGAGTTTGTGTTTTCTATAATATCATCTTGAGAACATGGTTTCATCAGTTGAGAGTTCGACCTTATGATATACCTCAGATAACTTTTAGATGCAGGTATGGCCTATATGAGTGCATCGTGATGTCGGTAGTGTTATAGAAAAAACCATCAATCATTATGGACTTGATGAATATTATCTTTCACCCATACATTGATCATTTTGTGTTAGTGTTTTTAGATGACACATCGGTGTACTCTAAGACTCATTAAGATTGTTACCAATATCTTAACATCATCACGAGTACACTAAGAGAGAATGGAATGTACACCGAGATATCTAACTGACAGTTATGGATCAATCATGTTCACTTATTAGGTCACATATTCTCAAAGGAAGGTATGTTGGAGGATCTATAGAATGTTTAGGCAATTTTATATTGAGAGTATCCCAAGAATGTTTTTGATTTCTGCAGTTTTCTAGGGATATTGAGTAATTATCGGAGGTTCATCTAGGAATTTTCCAATTTTAGAGAACCAATTTTGAGCTTTACCAAAAAGGGAGTGGTGTTTGAATGTCCTGGTTTATGTTATAATTACAATCTTTGAATTTATGAATCATTTTAAAACTTCACCAATATTTATACTTTCATAGCTGGGTGAGATGTATATGGTGTTTTGTGATGCTTCTAGAATCAGAATCGATGTAGTGTTGATGGTGGGAGATCAAGTTATGGCTTATGGGTTGTCGTAGTTGATGACATGTTAAAAAAATTACCCTATACATGAACATGATCTTACTGGAGTTATTTATACATTGATGTGTTGGTGGAATTAACTATTGGGTAAAAATAATATTGTTTATACTGAGAAGAAGAGCTTAAAATATATCGTTTCCCAACAATATTTGAATCTATGACAATAAAAGCGGATTGATTTTATGTAGTAATAATATTTTGAGTTATCATATGTTCGTATAAAGGTAAACAGTGTTGTTGATACTTTAAGAAAGAAAACTCATACTCTATCAGCTCAACAGTCCAGTGATGAGTGGAAGATGATGACTTTTCCAGATAAGATGCATGTTGTGGATTGGGAGATCGTGGAGTGTATGAATCTCGTATTTGTTTTAGTGGAGTCTTCACTTTTGATAAGGATCGGAGTTCAATAGTATAAGGGCCCAGAATGTTTATCAGAGAGGGAAATCCTTGAAGGTGGTGAGTCACCATCCAACTAGACAATAGATGAGGATTAGACCATCAATATATGAGGCCATGTTATTTAGTCTATTTGTATCTGGGAGGAGATTATTCATGAATTTCATGCCTTTAATTGGGAAGTGTATCCTGGTTTGACCAAAATTTACAATGACCTATGATTATAGTATTGGTGTCCAGACATTAAAAATGAGACAAAATGGTTTATGACATGTTGCTACACATTTCAATAGGTGAAGGCTGAAAATTAATGACTTAGTCCATTATTATAGTCATTTCCTATACTATAATAGAAATGGGATGACATTACCCGGGAATTTATCATGGGACTCCTGAGAATGCCTTCAGAGAACAATGTTATTTGAGTGTTTGTGGACAAGTTGGAAAAAGTATTGAATTTTTTTCCTTTACGGGAGAATTTCTCCACGGTTTAGTTTGGAGATTTTTATGTTCAAGAGATAGTCCTCCTACATGGGGTTCCACATATTATAATTTCAGATTGTGACTCATGCTTCAGTTCATGATTATATCAAAGTTTTTAATAAGTTTCTTGGTACACATGTCTTTTTAGGTACCTTATTCCACCCACAGATAGATGGAATGTGGGGATGTACTATATAGGTTCTCGAGGAAAAGATGTGAGTGTTTGTTCTAGATTTTGGTGGGTATTGGGAGTATCACCATGAATTGGTGGAGTTCACCTATAACTATAGTTATCAGGGTACTATTTAGATAGTTCCATATAAGGCTCTTTGTGGTCGACCTTTAAAATAAAATTTATGTTGGATGGAGGTAGGTGAGTCATAGTTTTTGGGACCAAGTCTCATGCAGGAGAAAATAGAGTAGGTTCAGCTAGTACAGAAGCATATGGATATGTATCATAGTAGATAGAAGTTTTATGATGATAGACATTGATGACCCATAAAGATCACATCGGGGGATCATGTGTTCCTTCAAATGTCTCATATGAAGGATCACCCTAAGATTCGGAGATTGATCAAGTTGGATCTCAAGTTTATTGTACCATTTGAGGTAATATAGAGAATCGAGGTGGTGTAGTACTGATTGTCTCTTCCATCGAGGTTTAGTGTTATATAGGATGTTTTCCAAGTGTCACAATATCAACGGTATTACCACAAACCTTCTCATGTGATCTATGTGGATGATGTTTATCTTGAGATTGATGAATCCTTTGATTAGTAACTGATATGTGTGTCAGATCATAGTGAAAAAATTTTGTGGGGACTGATGGTACATATAGTTTGTATATCACGGTAACATGGTAATGTTCATGAGGGAACATAGTAGAGATAAGAAGATTTGGGGGCTCAACGGCTCGATATTTTTGAATCATAATCATAGAGATGTTAGAGAGTATAGATTGAGGATGAGCTATTATAAGGTGAGGATACATTAAGAACCCTACATATTCTAGATATTTCTCAACCTCCTTTACATGTACTATTTTTAATTATTTTGAGTATATTATGACTGGTTTATATCCTAGGTAAATTTAGGTGAAAATTAGATGTTTTGTAAGGATGTTGGGAAGTACACAGTTGGTGAACTATTTTTCCAAACCGTGTGCCCAACCCAGAAAACCATGTGAACACTAACAGATGGGATTCACATGGATTTAATATGATTTTTTAAACTATACACCCTCTTAGGAATAATCTTTCACACCCCCTCCCCCCAAAAGAGACACATGTTTTATGTTCATGGTTTAAAAAATTCTGTTTCCATTCCCTATAAACTTTGTATATAGTTTTAAATATAATACAAATTAGATTAGTAATACCTAAACAACCAAAATTCTCCCTAAATCAACCCTAGCTCGACCATAAAATATTTTCCCCATTTCTGTAGGCTATTGGATGGATTCCATTTCCTTTCATCCTCAGTTCATAACAATTTTAATCCATGACTGAAGATCTTCACCACTCCTAGTAAGATTTTCTATTTCATATTGGTTTCAAACCTCTCACCCATCTTTATATCATCCTTTAGAAGGATGTTTTACCTTTTTGGTTATGTATATAGATATATGTTTTGATAGATCTAATCCATTTCAGCATTGATTTAGGTTTTGGATCAATATTTCATTCTTAGTCAGGATCTTGGTTGTTTCACTTCGATAGGGGATTTCCATTGGTGAGCATTCCTCGTCAATTTTGAGGTAGATGGTAAAAATTAAAAATCCCTTTATATTTATTCTAATTTTTTGTGTGATTTGTTATTTTTCAATTAAAATAGTTTGCAGTTGAATCATTAATTGAATAAATGATTTGATTTGTTAATTTATAGAAACATGTAATTTGATTAATTAAATAGTTAATTAATTAATAAAATGTTGTGATTATTTAATTCGTGGATTGAGATTAATTAATTGATTAATTAATTAATTAAAATTTGTGATTTATGAATTAATAAGAAAATGATATTTTTTTATTGATCAATTATTGTGATAATTTTTTTTGACAATGTGGATTATGAGATTATTGAAAATAACTTATTAGGTTAATGGATTATATGAATTGAGTATTCAAAAATGTAAAATGATGTGAAATGTTGGAAAAAAGATTAATGTTTTTTAATCTTGATTCAGGTGATATATTTTATATATATGATTTTCTATAAATGTGTCTGGGGCCAGGACTTATGCCTCAAAATCCCATGGTGATAAATTGATATATTTGTGTGGGACATGGATTGCTGATTAAAAATCACATATTGATAAACTGATATATGATCGTTGGACATGGACTACTACATCAAAATCATACTTTTTTAATTATTTGGTAAACGATCTTTGGAACATTAAATATTTCTTCAAATACCCTTAGGTTCCTATAAATAGTAATCTATTCCCAAAGTGCTGGCATTAGACAATGGTTCCAATTTGAAAAAAAATGTTTTGAAATTAAAGGATAACTTATAACCATGGTTTTATAATACGGTTATCACACCATCATGCTTTGAAGAAGGTATTGATTGTTTAGACATCCAAGGGAACAAAAGGAAAATATATTGTTATTTGATGAATGTTTAGAAATTTGACAATTGATTATTTATGAATTGGGATTTTTTTCATTATATAACTACATACACTTTTACCGATAGTATATTGTTTTAGACTTCGTTGGTGGTGTCCTTCTGAGTTTTACTCACACCCTACAAGGGATTCCTGATCAGTACCCAACTAGAATTCATGTTTTATTGACAATATAAGGGCAATAGTCTTATGTTGGATGTATGAGTTGGGATGGAGCATGGACGACAGAAATAGATGTGATTTGGGACCCTCTTGGGTGTTTTTAGTGTCAATATTTATTTCGGGGTTTTCATTTTGACACTTGAGACATATTTGTCTTGACATATCTTCTTTTTAGTTTTTGATATGGTATTTCCTATTAGGGTTTTCAGGGAAAAATAGTTTGGTTTTGTGATTGGTAATGTCATTTTGATGTTGTTTATTTCTTTTCTACATTTTTTTTACTTTGATGAATAGGGAATACCCTCCCCATGATTGATATTAAAACCTCACTGCTGGTCAGTAGCCAATGGCATATGAGGAGGCATGACTGATGTAATGTGACCAACTGTCTTCAGGCACTGGTGAGTTGCACCCGGTTCACGACATTACAATTACAATGTTTGTATTATAGTCGCTTTGAAAGTGTCAATTAACAATCATATAATTGTTATATCCCATTGATTACATTTCATTTTACACCCAAAATATATATCACCACACCTTTGTCTCATCATTCACTACTTTTATTACAATTTTTTTAAACATAAAATGATAATGTCTATCATATTCAAACGATACTATTTCATTTTTTAGTAATTATAGAATAAGTGATCTTTATGTGAGTTTTAAGATGATAATGTTTCCTTCATCGTGTTCATTAATTTTTTATTTTTTCTCTTTGTACTAATCCAAGATGGTATTGTAATAATTATTTCATGACTTGTAATGTTCTTATGAAATTTAATACTCATTAAATTTGTTCAAGATAAAATAATCATTCAAACATAAGAGTTATTATATTAAAAAATAGAAAAATGTTTCATTACATAAAACAATAACATTTTCTCCACACCATCATACTAGTCCCACAGTACTAAGAATCACCTGATAGGATAACCATCAATCCAACATCTAAGGATGGATGGATGGTTGATATGTGTCAAAACACCCATCCATATATCATGGTCACCCACCCATTAGAGTCTGTATGAAACCATGATTGTGCTACCTTCTTGATGCCCCGATCTAAATCCTCGTCCCTCCATGTTCCTATTGAACATGTAGTTGACGTCCTAGAGGACCTACATGAATTTCCTAATGGTAAAAGTGGCCAAAAAATCCAATAAATTTCTTAAATTACCACTTATTAAGTGTGATTTAGTTGTTACAATACATCTACAATACACAATTGTAATACTGCTATAGTTAGCGCTTCAAACAAGGGTTGATCCATTAACCTGGAGGATTCTAAGAAGAACTATGTACTGTAATGACCTCGACCCTTATAGCCTAGATTTGATTCCTTTATATTTACATCATCATAGATAAACTATTTTTATCCCAAAGGATAGATGAGTTTTTCGGTTTTGTAAAACATATTACATACAGAAACTTTACATTACATTTTTACACAAAAAGTAAAAGATATAAAAAAATTGAGAACAAAATTATTCTCATATCTTAAATATGCGTATCATTCCTAAAATATATATTTTCATACGTGGGAAAATATTACATATGAATGGGGTGACCATCGATATTTAGTAATGGTAAGCATATAGAAGAAGCTTATAAGGACTTGGCCTTAAGAATTACATAATCTTTAATTAAATGAATAATTCACATTGAGAATCTTTTCAGATTTAGAGTTTTAGAGAATTAGGCCATAACTATTACATTAAATATCGAAAATTACAAGGTAGAAACTTCTAATCAGTTTACATTTTATTCATAAAATATAAACTCTTGAAAAAAAGGGTCATGTCTAGTCCCATGTTTTAGACAACATGACTTTTCCTTGATCCCATCCTTGACCATGTTCATCTTTAGTTTATGTAAGAAACATTTCAAAACATGGGACGAGAATATAAAGCTCAGTAAGGATTATAAAACAAAGAATGAAAACATTAGTTCATCATTAAATACATAACATAAACTCTTTAACATACCTCATGAAATCATATGATTTATGAATAACACATAGAAAACATAAATCATATAGGTAACTTGCGGAATCCATATCATACTTAAATTGTAGCTATCATAGCAACGTAAGGAGTTATATTTGGAATACCCATCATAGTATTTTCCCTAAATCTCATAGGAGAAACATTCACGTTAATCTCTTCCATGTTACCCAATGAATTGGAGAGCTTTCTCGGGCTCACCTGCCCTAGTTTTATCACAGAACCACTGGTATACGTAAACAATTCCTGAGAACCATAATGTATTCATAACACATGACATAAGAATAAAGGAAAGATAACATGTCCACATTTCAATCACAATATATAATTTAAATATATCGACATTAAAAATCCATTATGAAAAAACATTTACAATACTAAAATACATAAAAAAGATATATGTTATTTATTTTCTTTTTAAAATCATTTCAGATTGTTAAGGAATCCAAAGATCAAATAATACTCATGGAGGAGAAAAGGTCATTGTCGCTGCTTACATTATACAGAAATATATATTTTTTGTTTAGTAAAACATCTCATTGAAAAATATTCCCTTTGAATTAAATTAAAATTTAATTGTGTTTATACAATGTAAAAAAATAGTGTTGTGTATTAAAACAAAATATGCCTCAATGAAAGGAGATTGAGATGAAGTCCCATACCTCATGTCTGATTTGACCAGTTCACTCTCTAATCTCTTGAATAATAAACTGAATTTAATTTATACTTTCATAATATCATTTTTCAATTTTATTATTCCTTTTATATCACTTTTTATAATGTAATAAACATTATGTAATCATTTATGTTAATAACAGTCGTTTTGTCGATATTTGGTACTTGAGTCAAAAATGAACTTCTTATAATTACATGTTGTTCTTGTAGTCAAATATCCATTTTCTCCAGAATTATATTCATTATGTTGATGTAATATATATCATATATTCCCAGTATATTTATGTATTCATAATAGTAGACAACATTTGGAGATAAGAAATGAAATGTACTATTCATGGAGACGGTAAGCCATATGTACGCTTGAACGCTGCTTTCATTTCTATTTCTTATTTTAATGGGTTTAAAATAAAATGATAAAAAGTTATATAATAATTTAAGTATAATATCATATATAATATCCTTATCTATATCCATTATACTTCCCATATGTGGCATTAATGAGTCGCATCACATTGAGGGGGCGGTAGTCAGCACTTCCTCAAATGAAATTATCGCATTTACCCATAATGGAAACCACAGAGGTATGCTATAAATGGAAAATAAATAAACATAAATAAAACATAAACATAATATATATCATCTATATATACCGTTCCATCATAATGGCCACCATAAGAGGAGGTAGGAGATAATTGAATAATCATCATTTTGTGAGGGGCCAGTTTTCCATCCACAGAAACATTATGTTCTTTTCAAATTAGATGGACATTTGTATAAGTGTAGTTAAAATACTTCTCATAAAAAAATCCTAGTATATTGTGGATACTTGTTTTTTTATAAACGAAAGGAATAAAAATATTTTAGGGGGTAGGAGAAGTAAAATAAAATAAAGGAATTTAAGAGAAACAATTACCTTTATTTGGGTAACTCCCATTGGATTGATCCAAAAAGACTTTTTGAAATGCCTTATGCCTAAGGTAAGGATTATAAGAGTAGTAGGGGGATGTAGGTAGCTTAATTGGGCAGATGTGGGATGATCTAAAATGATATAGAGGTTGGAGGAATTGGATTGAAGTGAGGTTTTTTTATAAGGGGGAGGATGTGCTCTTTAATAATGATGAAACAATTATTTTATAATAAACTTATCTTCAGTTTAAAAAGTTAAAAAAATAATTAATTTCAAATATTTGATTAATCATGGTCGAAATAAAATCATCCAATAAGAATGGGATAGGTTTTGGATATTATTTTAATTATTATAATCATATTTATTTAAATCATTTATTAATGGGGTAAACAATGCATCATTATTGTGTCATAAATAATTTTATTTTTTGGATGTCAAAAAATTATAAAACAAATAAAATAATGTAGGAATTATTTTTATATTTCCAAATAATATTTATAGTCGAAATTATAACTTATATAACCCCATGTAAAAATTAATTTTCTAAAAGATATTTTTTATGTCATTTTTTCCTTTACTTTAAGTAAATTAAAATAAAGTGTCATCATCAGTCATAAGTGGCTCCATGGGGTCCCACAATCAACCCAAGGATGATAATAGTTGGATGTTTATCAACCAATAGGATTATGACACATTTCAGGGTAATTTTATTTTATAATAATAATATTATTTTACCCTATTTACAAGATATACCCTTTAAGCATGGTAAATAAATTATTTACTGAAGTAAATATTCATAATGTCTAAAAATAAAAGTTAAATATTTACCAAATTTGGAACTCTGGATTCCAAATATCGAATCTATTTTTCCACATTGAAAACATAGAAGTGGAGAAATTAATATAAAAATAATTCCCAATGTCAAAACAAAAGGCGTGTTTTTAAGAAATATCTATCAAAATATTGACACTTATTTATGTCCAATTTCAAAGTGAAATTAATTAAATTGACCAAAATTAGATTAAATGGTAAAAATAGTGTCTAATTACACTTTAAAACAAATTAAAAAAACAATTCTAACCATATAAAAAATTATATTAAAAGGAAGTTTTAAATTAAAATGCAATATTTCACTATTTATTAAAAATGAATTTTATTAGAAAGATACCAAAAATTTATGGAAAGTAAATTTGGATGTCTTGATTGTAAATAAATATTTTAGTTTGTAAAATTGAACATATAAATGTGACCAAAACTAAACTTAATGAGGCTTCTCCATCAAATGGCGGTAAAATGTCTTTTTAAAGAATATTAGAGTATTTATGATTAAAATTAGATTCATTCACATTTTAAGTCTCTAAATTTTATAGGATAAAGGTAAAAACATTTAACAGTCATATATTATATTACTTTATTTAGTTCTATTCATTCTCACCCATACAACGGCTAGGAGTTAACTACCATTTAAAATAATAATATTATATAGTTAGTGTGCAACGTAAGATTTCGAAGAAACCCGTTGTTGTGTATCGGGTACGCCGTCAAACATATCATCCCCTTTAATGTAAAATTACTATTTAATTCACAAATATTAATAAATATGAAAGATTATTATTTCATTATTTTACTAGGATATTACATCCTTCCCCCCTTTTGGAAATTTCCTCCTCGCAATTTTATTTACTTATCAAATAAATGGTGGTATTTATCCATTATAGTATTTTCATATTCTAATATTTCTTCTTCAACCACATGTTTTATCCATAAAACCATTACCTAATTAACTACTTTATTCTGCAACACATGCTCTCTTCGGTCAAGAATCTTGACTGGTTTTTCCTCATAAGAGAGATTCTCTTCCAACTGAACTACCTTTGGGATCAAAACATGAGATGGCTCTAACATATGCTTTTATTACATCGAAATAGGAACAAAAATTGTGTACCTAGGATAAAATTGGGGGGAAAGCCACTCTATATGAAACTGATCCAACTTTCTATTGGGTTTCATAATCTCCAATGAACCTCAGACTTAACTTTCCATCCCTACCCAAAAGCATCACAATTTTCCACATAGAAACTTTTTGAAAGACATGATCACCTACCTCGAATGATTGATACTTTGTCCGGTTATCCGCATAACGTTTATTCCTTCTCTGATATATTTTCATGTGCCTCTGAACCAACTTATCTTTTTCTGCCATCTCTTATAACAATTCTGGTCCAATCAGATTCTTTTCACCTACTTCATCCCAAAAAGTTGGTGTTTTACACCACTTCCCATATAATTCCTCATAAGGAGCCATCTGTATACAGGAATGAAAAATGTTATTATAAGAAAATTCAACCAAGGAAAGATGTTGGTCACAACTTCCCTGGTAATCTATCGAGCAAGATGTAACATATCCTCCAAGGTCTGAATTGTTCACTATGATTTCCCATCTGATTGAGGATGAAAAGATGTACTAAAATTTAATCTAGTACCCAAAGTCATGTGAAAGAATTTTCAAAATTTATAAGTAAACCTGGGATCACTATCAGATACAATGGAGAGGGGAACACCATGCAACCTGAATATCTCTTAAACATATAACCAAAAAAGTTGATCTAGAAACAATGTATCTCGAATAGGAAAGAAATGATCTGATTTAGTCCATCGATCAACAATAACCCATATTGCATTATTACCTTGAGATGTCATTGGTAATCCCGCAATGAAATCCATGGATATATTTTCCCATTTACACTCTGGAACTGGTATAGACTAAAGCAACCCTTTTGGTAACTACTGCTCTTCTTTAACCTAATGATAAGTCAAACACATCACCAGAAAATCAACAATATCTCTTTTCATTCCATCCCACAAGTAATACTCCCGAGATCTATTTACATATTAGTACTGCCTGGATAAATTGAAAAGAGGGAACTATGAGATTCACATGACAACTCATCCTTCAATTCTGAATCACAAGGCACACATAATCTCTTTCCAAATCTCAAAACACAATCATTATCAATGTTAAATTTAGGAAACTTACCCTTCTGAACCAACTATACCTTTTTCTACAACTCACTGTCTTCCTTTTGAGCTTTATTTATTCTATCCGAGAGAGATGATTTCACTAACACCTGAAAAAAACAGAATAATTTCCTGCACCAACATTTTCTATGCCAAAGATTATCAAATCATAGACCTGATGATTGTATTCCAAATGTATAATGGTAATTGATACATTGCATTTTCTACTCGAAGCATCAGCCAGTTTATTTTCCTTTCCCTGATGGTAATGTATTGTGCAATCATTTTCCTTTATTAATCCCAACCATCTCCTCTATCACATGTTCAATTCAATCTGAGTGAATATATATACATCAAACTTTTGTGGTCAGTATATATTTCACATTTTACTCTATAAAAATGATACCTCAAAATTTTTAAAGCAATAAAACAAGAGATGCTAATTCCAAATCATGTGTAGGGTAATTTAACTCATGAGTTTTCAACTAACATGAAACATAAGAAATTACATGATCATTCTAGATAAGGACACTGCCAAGTCCTTTCGACAATGCATCACTATAAATAACAAACTCACCATTTCTGGAAGGCAGTTCCAAAATTAGATCATTCACCAATCTTCTTATCAATTCCTGAAAACAATCATCAAATTATTTTATCCTTGTTAACTTAACACCTTTTCAAGTTAACTCAGTCATGGTACTAGATAACTGTGTAAAATTATCAACAAACCTCCGGTAATAACATTCCAAACCATGAAAACTATGGCACTCAGTTATATTTGTGGGTCTTTACTAATTTGCAACGCCTTTTGTTTAAACTTGATTAATAGTTATGCCATTATATGAAATAATCTATCTAATGAATGAAGTTTTTTTGTAATCAAAACTCACACTTTCTGAATATCCCATACATTCTCTTTTCTTTTAAGGTTTGAAAGACAATCCTTAAATGAATTTCATGCTCCTCTTTACCTTTATAATATACCAAGATATCATCTATAATCACAAACAACATTTTTCACACGAGTCAACTAAGCCATCAAAGCAACAAATTGTTCAATTATTATTTTGACCATCTCAGAGAATTGATTGTAAGATCATTTCCCTTTGTATTCCTTCCCATCACAACTTCCATATTTACTCTATGAAAAACCATTCTGAACACAAAAATATCTTAGGCAAAGCAACATGGTAACCTATAAATTCCATATCATTTGAATATTTCCATAAATTAATTTATTGATAATAATTTAACAATACCCTAACTCTTAATGATATCTTAACCTACCTATGATACCTATATAAGGACAAGGCCTCAAACATTACATAATATTGAATTAAATGAATAATTCAAATCAAAGATCTTTTCAGGTTTAGAGTTTTAGAGAATTAGACCATAACTATTACATTATATCTCAAAAATTACAAGGTAGACACTTCTACTCAGTTTCCATTTTTTTCATAACATAAAAACTCCTGAAAAAAAGAGTGATTTCTAGTATCATGTTTTATAAAACAAGACTTTCCTTGATCCCATCCTTGACCCTATTCATCTTTAGGTACTGTGAAAAACATTTCAAAACATGGGATGAGTATAAAAAGCTCAATAAGGGTCATCAAACAAAGAATGAAAACATAATTTCAACACTAAATACAAAACACAAGTTTTTTATCATACCTCATGAAATCATAAGATTTATGAAAAACACATAGAAATCATAAATCATAAAGGTAACTTGTGGAATCCATATCATACTTACATTGTAGCTATCACAGCTACGTAAGGCGATAAATTTGGAATACCCATAATAGTATATTCCCTAAATCTCTTAGGATAATCATTCACATTTACCTCCTTCATGTTACCCAATGGATTGGAGAGATATCTCAGGCTCACTCGCCCTAGGTTTTTTACGGAACCACCCGTATACGTAAACAATGTCCATGAACCATAACATATTCATAACACGTAACATAGGTGTAAAGGAAAGAAAATTTTTTCACATTTACATCACATTATATCATTTAAATTTATTAAAATAAAAAATCCATTATAAAAAACATTTTCAATAAAAAATGACATAAAAAGAGTATATGGTATTTATTTTAATTTAAAAATCTTTTTGTCTTATTAAGGTATCCAAAGATAAAATAATACTCACTGTGGCGTAAAGGTCATTGTCACCACTTATGTTAAAAAGAAACATTCTTTTTTTTCATTTAGTAAAACACCTCATAGAAAAAGATTCCCTTTGAATGAAATGAAAAGTCAAAGGTGTTTATACAATGTATAAAAGAAAGCCGTGTATTGAAACAAAATATGCCTCATAGAAAAGATATTGAGATGAAGTCCCTTACCTCATGTTCGATTTTACCAGTTCATTCTTTAATCTCTTGAATAATAAACTAAAGATAATTTATAAATCCATAACATCCTTTTTCCAATTTTATTATTCTATTTATAACACTTATTACATTGTGATAAACATTATGTAATCATTTAAGTTAATAAGGGTCGTTTTGTCGAAATTTGTTACTTGAGTCCAAAATAAAATTCTTATAAATATAAGTTGTTAATGTGGTCAAATATCCATTATTTCCAGAATGATATTCATGATTTAGATATCATATTTATCACATATATCCATTATATGTATGTATTTATAATAGTATATAACATTTGGAAATAAGAAATGAAATGCACCGTTCATGGAGGTGGTAAGCCGTACGTACGCATAAACACTACCTCATTTATGTTTCATATTTTAATGGAATTAAAACAGAATGATGCATAGATATATTATAATATATGTATAATATCATATATAATATCTTTAACTCCATCCTTTACACATCCCACATATGGAATTAATGAGTCATATAACTTTTAGGGGGCAGTGGTCTGCGCTTCCTCAAATGAAATTATCGTGTTTACATATAATGGAAACCACTGAGGTATGATATAAATGAAAAATATATAAGCATAAAGAAAATATAAAAATAATATATATAATATATAAATACACTTCCATCATAATTTCCACCATAAGAAGTGGTAGGAGATATTTTAACAATCATCATTTCGTGAGGCATTACATTTCCATCCACAGAAACATTATGTTATTTACCCATTAAATTGATGTGTTATTATGTTTATATCAAATAATTCACATAAAAACGTCCTAGTATATTGAGGATACTGGTTTTTGTATAAAAAATGAATAAAAAGTGTTTATATGGTTGGGGAACTAAAATAAAAGAAACGAATTTAAGAGAAACTGTAACATTTAATTTGTGTAACTCCCTTTGGTTTGAACCAAAAGGACTTATGGAAGTCCCTTATGCATAAGGTATTTCTTCTAGGAGGAGAAAATGGATGTATGGAGATTAATTGGTCAGTTATTGGATGAGCCAGGTGGCTTCATATGTGTGAGGAACTAGTTATAAGTGGGGGCTTTATATAAGGGGTAGGAGGGGCTCTTTAGGAATGTTTGAAACAATTATTTTATTATAAACATATAGACGGTTTCAAAGGGTCCAAAAATAATTAATATCGAAGATAAGAATAATCATGGACGAAATAAATTCAATGAATAACAATGGAACAGGTTTTGGATATTATTTTAATCATTATAATCTTATTTATTTAAATCATTTATTAATGAGGTAAACACTGCATCATTCTTGTGTCCTAAATTATTTTATCTATTTGATGTCTATAAATTATAAAATAAATACCATAAAGAATGAAATATTTTTATCTTTCCAAATAATATTTATATTAAAAAATATAACTTATATAACCCCATGTAAAAAATAAGTTACTAAAAGATATTAGTTTATGTAATTTTTGCCTGTAGTTTATGTTAATTAAAATAATGTGTCATTTTCACTCATAGGTGGCTCCATGAGGTCCCAAAATTGACCCAAGGAAGCTCATGGACGGAAGTGTATCAAAAAATAGTATCAAGACACATGTCATTGTAATTTTATATTATTATAATAATATTTGTTTACCCAATTTACCGGATTTACCCTTTAACCATGGTAAAAACTATATTTACAGAAGTAAATATTCATAATGTCTATAAATAAATGATACCAAATTATACAATTTGGAAATTCTTATTCCTATTATGGGATCTATTTTTCAATATTCAAAACATATAATTGGAAAAAATTTATTCAAAATTAACTCCCGATGTGAAAACAAAAGGTGTGTTTTTAAGAAATAACTTTCAAAAGATTGGCACTTATTTATGTCCAATTTCAAAGTGAAATTTATTACAATGACCAAAATTGTATTAAATGGTAAAAATATATTCTGATTAAATGATAAAACCAATTAAAAAGATAATCTATCCTTATAAATAAATTATATTAAAAGGTAGTTTTTAATTAAAATACAATATTTTCAGTATTCATTAACAAATGAATTTTGTCATATTGATACCAAAAATTTACCCAAAGTAAATTTTGATTTCCCAATTATAAATAAATATTTTATTTTTCCAAATATAACATATAAAAGTAACCAGAACTAGATTTAGAGAGGGTTCTCTATCAGAAAGATGCAAATAAGCCTTTTGAAAAATATTAGAGTATTTATGCTTAAAATATGATTCATTCACATTTTAAGCCTCTAACATTTATTGGATAGATGAAAAAAATTTCACAATAATATATTATCTTATATTAGTTAGTTATATTAATTCCCACCAATACAATTCTCGGATTTAACTACCATTTAAAATAATAATATTATATTGTTTGTGTGCAACGTAAGATTTCAAAGAAACCTGTTGTTGCGTATCGGGTACGCTGGAAAACATATCATCCAATTTAAATTAAAATAAATATTTAATTAAAAAATATTAATCAATATGAAAATTTATTATTGCTTTATTTACCTGGGATGTTATAAAGCTACTATGAATAAATAATCATAAATATTTTGGAATGTTATATTACTCAAACACAACCCATTTAAACATAATATTGATCATACTATGGATATGATAAATGAAAATAAAATAATGCCTTCTAAATAATAACCTGGATATTCTACTAATCTAGAAATCACATTGAATACCAATAACTAATCTCATAATGAGGGAATTCATAATGTCGAACATTATAAACATATGATCAAGGATTCGGCCAAGACACCATACATAAATGGGTAAGACATCATCCAATACCCAAACTAGATTTCTCATGAGACCTACCATTTTATTTAGGGGATATAGTAGTCCCCACCCATCATATACTAAGTTAAATTCGTTCCACACATTAAAACATAAACAACATAACCATTTGTATTGAAAAACTGGCGTATGAAATGTGAATACTTTAACTATTAACTATAAATGGTATCAAAATAGAAAATCCATTGTCAATATTATTATTAACCTTTAAATAAAATAAATTATATGGTATAATAAGAGAAAAAACTCAATCAATAAAAATATCCAAATAATATTATTGACATAGATGATAATTATCTAATAAAATCATTAAATCTTTTATTATGGAAAATCTCATTTATAATTTATAAAAATTTATTTGAAAGGACATGAAATTTTAAAAGAAAAAATTTTAATAGAAAATAATCTTTCAAACTTGTAAATTAATCTTCAATGCATTACGATTCCATGATAGTGTGAAAATATACTCATGCCGTATAAGTTAAAAAAATTCCTTCATTATTATGTCGAAAAATTCATAAAGTACATCATTTGGAAAACAAAAAAATTATTCCATTAAAACTGTTTTATATAATGTAGAACATGGGTACAAATACCATAATTTTTTTTGAAATATGTCAAAAATATTTTTGAATTTAATTTTAAGAAACATGGACATGGATGATGAATATTAACTATTAGATACTGACAAATAAATAGTCCTGAATATGAATGAGATTGTGAAATAACCCTTACCTTGTAATTTACATTAGTTGAATTTGATTAATCCTAATGTATAATGGTTTAAAACTTGTTATTAATAAATACCAAAACCATATCCATATTTATGATATCATATCTGATTTTCTTATATCCTTTTTATAATAATATTCTACTATTACCCTTATTTAGGGTGTTGACTACTTCATTTTCTTATACAAGTTTTATCATGTATGTCTTGTTTATTATGCATAGGATATTTATATTTCATATAAATAATGATATAAATTTCATATATATTATATTTGATAATTATATACATTTTATAATCATTCCAAAATGATTAACACAGAAAAATGAATCTCATCTCATCATAGAGAGGGTAGGTCGTATATACGCGTGATCGATGATATCATTCTATTAATATTAAAAGGGTAAGAAATTTGATGTTATGTTAATTATATAGAATAAATATCAGGTAATTCTTTTATTTATATACATTATATTCATCATTATACCCATCCAAATAAATAGGTGATGAAAAACAAAATACACTATGACGTGGATATGGTAAGTCGTACGTATGCACACACACAAAATGATTTTTTTGATAGGATGGATAAAATGAAAAATATATTTATAACATAACCATAGTAAAATTTAATAATTGAACTGATACATTAGTTACTAATTTATCATGGAAACAACACATTTAGAGGAAGTATTAAAAAAATTATCTTGAATGATTTGGTAAAACAATTACCTCTTCTTCGGTGGAATTTCTTTTCATCTCTTCTAAATGGATATTTAGGTTGTTTTTTTTGGAAGACCATGATCTAAAGAACTTGGATAATGATTTATTTAGGAGAAATGGGACGACATTGGTTGATCTAGAAAGATCAATGAGATGTGATAATGTGAGGGAGGAAGTTCCCTTTTATAATTGAGGTGTGAGTCAATTTTGGAAACTCTCAAACATATGAAATTAATATAAGTTAATTTCCAATAAAAATTGAATAAAAAGTGAGTTATTTATAATATAATATTATTACTGGTCAAAATATTCCCAACTAATAATTTTTAGAAAACTATAGGTCCCATTCATACCCTTAGATGTTATCTTAAATCCTTAGTTAAACTCTTTAAATCTAACCCTAATAACATAACTTTTTACTCATTAACAGTTAATATTGTTACTATAAAATGACAAAATAACCATAAATGGAGCATTGATGATAAATTTAACCGTATACTAAAACGATGAACTATTTTTTTATGAATTTTATATCATTTAATAAAATATTTTTTATTTTAAAGAATCTTTAATGTCAATTTGGATATAATTCATTACTTGACATTCTAAAAAATATCAATGCAAAATATAATTTCTAAATAAAACATTTAACAAATAAAAAATATGTCTAGGTAATCTATTAAATTCTTGGAGGAATTAATTATCTCAAATTATATTTATTTTACTATTTTTCATATCACATATTTGATATTTCTATTAATTAAACAATTAATGTATCATCAATGTATAAGAATTTAAAATAATAATTTATTTAATAAAAATTAAATATAAATTACAATGATAATTAAAAAATATCATTCAAATTAATACTTATAGTATAATTTATCTTCCTTATAACCCTATATTAAAATTGGTATAATTATTAAAATATGAGTATAACATCTATAACTCATCTTTAAATAAAATATAATAAATGTTATTATCTCACTTATGTTTAAACAAGAAGGTTATTATTTAGACCCAAGTATGATTTTTGTTAATATACACCCATAAAAATAAATTATGTCCATTTTTATGGCAATTTTCTAATATTTATAATATTATTTTTACTATTAATTACCCAATATACCTTTTACCGTGTTAATAAAAATATTACTAAAGACACTATTAATAATTCCCAAAAATAAAATACACCTATTTAAATAATTTAGAATCAATGATTAAAAAATTGAAATCAATTTTTTAAAATTAAAACACATAATTTTTAGTAATTAATTTAAAATTAATCTCATTAATGAGGGTGATAAAATGAGTTATTAAAGATTAAACATGAAATGGTTTGAAACATTTTTATATCTAAATTCATTGTAATAATGATTATAATGAACTAAATTGGATTAAGTGATAAAAATCTAGTTATTATTTAAAAATAATCTCAAATTTAATTTAACACTATAAATTATTTCAATGAACAAATTTGTTTCCAGTAAAAAATTATTATTTTTCAATATTCATCAATACATGAAACTTTTTAGAAAAATACAAAAAAATAAAACAAAAAAATTATATTACTCATTAAAATAATAGGATTATTTTTTCACAATAAAAAATATAAATGTGTCAAATTTTGTATTTAAAATAGGTTCTTTATTAAGAGGTTGTAAAAATGCCTTTAGAAAAATGTAGGTTGTTTTGTAAAAAATTAGGTTTATTCATATCATAATCCAATAAAATCTAGTGGTTTAATATCAAAAATATTTTATTTAATATATAAAATATATATTTCATTAATATCATTTATTAATTATAAATAATTTAATTTTTTAATAGAAAAAACTTTTGAGAACATAAAAATATTTCCTTTATATTCATTTGGTTTGTATTTTCATTTAACATTAATTAATAAAAAATAAATTCCTCTTATATTTTTATAGACTATATATTTTCATAAGTTAGTTAATACTATCATAAATGTTATTTAATGGATATGTTATATCTTATTATATTAAATTATAATTTTTTAATAATAAATTTTTGTTTGCTAATACTCGGTCTTGTGTATAATGCAAGCTATTGAAGAAATTTTATCTTAAAGATAACACAAGGTAACTTAGTTTTGTGTGCATTACAAGATAGAGAATATATTAAAATTAAAAATAAAAACATTGTAAATTATTTAGGAGTTACATTCTCCGCACATTAATTAAATTACATTCTCATAATGTAAACTTAATCTCAGTAATCAAGAGTTTTCAATTAGAAAATACTATTTTTAAAGAACCCACATCGAAAATATGGTTAATAACACATATTCTTAATAATTATTAAAGGGAAATGTGATGGCCACCACAAAACCATGATTTCAAATTGAATAACACCAGTTTAAATTGGAGATATATGCATGGAGTAAAAAGGAATAAATATTTTTAGGGTGTTATTGATTTCATCATTAAAAAACTATTGAATGATCCAAAGAAATTTGAGGGTGTAAAAGCTAAAAATATATGATGATTTAAAATACATCTATTAAAAACCCATTAACATTGTTTTGTATAGATAATCTTATATTTTAGGAATCATTTCACTCTTTTATAATGTTAGGAAATATAATTGTTTGATACGTTACTATAAACACAATATTATAATTTTGATGTTCCTTGAACTATTTTAACATAATTTAATAGTAGAAGTTTCATCCTAAGTTGAAGTAATAAAATAAACTCTAAAAAAATTTATAATGAAAAAATTAAAACATTTCATAAATTTTTAACTTTTTGAAAATAAACATATCATTAATCCTTCCACAATGTGTTGCATATCTTACTTATCACCTACTGAATATATTAATACCTTCATCATGTATTCCCTTAAAACATAATACTTTATTAGAATATTTCATTCTTCCTTATTCTTTAAATTGAACCTAAATTATTGGATACATTTCTTAAATCCAAAAATTTTGTAAACTCCATCAATGATGGAATAAACCTGTTTTTCAAAAAAATAAATAAATAATCAGTTCCAATGTAGTATGTATTGTCCCTTTTATTTTATCCATGTCAATCGTATATTTATTTTGAAATCATTATCTTTTCATCATACACATATTAAGGGTTATTATTCCTTCAAGCATATGTTTCAAAAAATATTAACTTTCAAATAAGACACTTTCCTTGGTACCATTCAACTTACATTCTCAAATTTTTAATAAAATATTAATGTAACACAATCCTTATTTATTACATAATTCTTATGATCATACATCATTGTTAAAATACTCAAATGATATAATTCTTCAACCGAAACATAATCACATTAATCATTTCTATTCATTTATGGTATGATATTAATGTTGATCATGATATATTAGCCTCTTTTGTGGTATAATCCTTTGAAGCATGGGACACTGATTTTCATAGTGTCCCATCTTCATGAGGTTGAATCATTGTATATTATATACCTTTTTTTATCCTGTCAATCCCATATGCGGTGACCTTTCTCTCCATACATGTCCCAAACACCAATTCTCTTTACGTAGGTAACATGATGAATATTTCCAAAATTCCTACATGAGGGAAAATACTAATGTCACAACCCCTTACCCACAATGTGTACCACTAAAGGTTCAGTAATGTGAAAAGAGAGATAGTGACCACTGAGTCCCACCTCCAGTAGGACCCTGATTGGCGACTAGAACTGAGGGTATATAAAACACACAAATGGGTGTGTTACCCTCTTAGAGAACATATGTGAATGGGAGAGACAATAATTACACCAACCACATCCAAATAAAACTGTAATATATAAGAAATTCCATGTTCATATATGTAATTTCATTGAAAAATACTATAACTAAAATGAAGATTGCAAGAACTATGAGAAAATAAAATTGCAGCGATCACGAAGCCTGAATAGTTCTTGCAACCCCAATCTAGTAGTAACCATCCAGATCTCCAATATTCTCCATTTAATATAAAAATAGTATATATATATATGTAGTGTGAGTATAATAGTATACTTAGTAGGATCCTCCCTAGAGCCTCTAATGAAAAATTAATGAAAGCATGCTAAAGCCCAGTAAACAAAAAGTGAAACTAATTCATCACCTAAACATTTATACTATGTTCCCAGCCTCACTAGGGATACTCTCACATAGTATCACAAACAAGATTATATAATATAGCAAATAATATCAAGTTTATCCCACTACAACATCCCCTTTGGTTTTCCACATTTCCCCATCATCGCACATCCTAATCATCTCTTTCCAAAAGCCTTTCCTGTAGAATCCAGGGTGTAAAACCACAACCAGAACCTCATACAAAAAAAACCACTACGTCCATATAACCAATGTAACATTTAAGTTTATATGAGCCACAGAAACCTTCATAACTGGTATCATACATCGAGAATTATACCTAAATCCATTACAATCCATACCACGAGTAAGGATCATGAAGACATCATAGCCTATACACGTTACACCTATAATAGTCCATATGAAACTATATACTGAATAATTTTATGTGAATAACCAAAATAAATTACATCCCTCTACACACATATATGAGGAAAAATATCTCATGTGCCTACCAGCACAAGTAACTACCAAGAGACGAGAGTGGGGCCAAAGGGACTAGTCATCCATCCATATTCCGACCACAAAGTTAGGGAAAACACCCCTCGCCCCCCCAAGGGCTCAGAATCCAGAGGCTATCAGTTACACTATCCAATAGGGTGGAGTATCATATCGAAACAAAAAAAAGTATAAAATATAATTCATCTCACAACCACATTATGGGAAAAACTAGTCTTAGACTGAACTGTAGTTAATGTATCTCAGACTCTCGACAGCCACTCTTAAGAATATATATCCTATAAGTATATGATCATTTAAAGATCTATATTAATATACTTATAATTTTTTTTCAGTTTCAAACTACTTTTATTAATTATTTAACCATTAATTAACCATTATTAATTCTACATTACATTTCTATAGCATCACACCAAAGTTCCATTCCCTCCGGGAATAACCAAACCAAGACCATAACTTCTCAGAAACATTACCTCAGAATTACATCCAAGTAAGCTCCAACTCCTTGGGGTAACATCATTTGCTCAATCATTTATTCAAAGCATTATTACATTCCCAGATTCCCATTCATTGTAGAAAAACATTCTAAACTACCATGCACAATGGGCTCAATAGAGTGAGCATGTGAACAGCCTATCGAGTATTTTCCACCTATATCAAGAGCATAGACCCATCCATCCTTGAGAATCTAAACATGAAAATCATGTGGCATAACTGTTTTATCTTCACCTCTTTTGGGAGGAATGTAAAAAATAAAATCTTCCTTAATATGTAGGGAATGTAAAGCAGATAAAATACCAATAATATTTAATAAAAAACCAATATTCACATCCAACCCATTGCATCATCTCTGGTGTCCTCCCCAACACCCACATTCATGAATTGATTCACCTCTCTACTAAATGCATCAATTTATGCCACAACAGTAAGGCTTCCCTACCCACACATCTCATAACATCTATTTGGGCTCATAAAATATCATAAGAAGTAGGAAATGACAACGAAACTAGGCTCTTGGCCCAAAATAAAGAATTATACCTTCACACACAACGAGATCTCATGACATCAAAGAAAAAGGAACTCCTCCTTAAATGAATGAGGGTAACATATAACCCTACATGGAAAAATCATGTATCGATCAAGAATCTATTTAATCAAGATTGAATTAGATGATTTATTATTTAAAAGTTCTAACTACAGGAAAACTAAACAGAAATCTATCATATCTATCACAAATTAATTAAACAATTAGTTTTACATGACATTAGTTAATAGGCATAAACATGCTTCAGATTAATAAATCAATTCAATTAATCATGGACACTGCATCATTTTGATTATCATTAAATTAAAACAACAAGAACGAAATTCATTTAAATGCCTCTTTATTTTTGACTAATTAATTTACAATTAATTCGAATTTAGGTTCATTGAAAATTTGCATTTACAGTGACATGATAAACAATAAAATCACAGATATCACACTATCTAGTAAATCAAGATGCAACAACATATGATCGATACCAATTCATTAATCTGGTTAAAATAATTATTATGTTAATTACGTTGTGATCTAGTGGGATAAAACATGATAACTCCACTATAGCACATAAATAGAACAGAAAAGCAACGAATCACTAATTCAAAATGTTTCTGATATTCTTTGTGAACATGCCAAAAAAAATGGATCATTATCACCTCTCTACATGACAATTGCATCCACCTAAGGATTCCATAGTACGATCTCACCAATTGATACCCAAGGAAACACCATTAGAAACATGGAAGTCACATTCCATAACATGTCAAGGAGAAAATAGAGAATAAGGAACAAAGAAAACACAATAATGGAGTTTGATCATTCATTTTATTGATGATGGATTGACACTTACTGCTTTCACCAAAACAGGGGGTTTGTATGTAGCAACAAGAAACATCAAGGGTAAATGATCCAATGATTATGGTTCAATCACACCACTACTATGGTAAGAAAGTATCCAGGAATATCCTACAAGGGAAGAACCATAATAAAGAATAAGGTAAGAATATATATCATCCCTTTGAAAATCTAAACAGATCTTTGGTTTAGATTTGGTTTGGATTCTGCATTAAAGGTTGATCTCGTCAAAACTATAGGGTTTGACAAAGTAAAGGCACTAGGAAACTTAATAATGTTATGATAGGAGTTATGTGACTTGAATCAGCATTAAATCCCTTAAAACAAGTCCTTGAATGCATTTTACATCAAATAAAATGTCAAAGGGGAAAACTGTGTGAAGATGGAAACATTGTTCACAAATGTCACACCTATACTGAATGTTCAAAATGACACACCAACACCGACATTTCAAAATGAAATGCAGACACCATCAGTTCAAAATGGCACACCAACACCGACAGTACAAAAGGAAACGCTGACACCATCATTTAAAAATGACATTCCAACAATAACAGTTCAAAATGACACAATGACACTGACAGTTCAAAATGACACGTTGACACCGACAGTTCAATGTGACTGGCTGACACTGATAGTTCAAAATGACACACCGACACCGATAGTTAAAATGACATGCCAATAGAGAGTGTTCAAAATGAAATTCCAACACTGACAGTTCAAAATGACAAACTGACACCAATGGTTAAAAATGACATACTGGCACTGAATATTCATACTGACACACTAACACCAATAGTTCAGAATGACACACTGACACCGAAAATTCAAAATGACGCGCCAAAACCCACTGTTAAAAATGACACACTGACACTGACAGTCCAAATGACTCACCGATAGTAAAAATGTCTCACAAACAAAACAAATTTCTCACCAAAAGTAATATTCCCAAAACTGGGAACATTGTTCATAGAATTGAAAATTTGGAAAAGTGTTAGGGATAAGTTATATTGACCTCCCAGAACACCTTCAAACCCATATTTTAGTAAATGAATTGACCAGAGATGTTTGGTCCATTAAATTGTCTTTCCCTTATTCCCATTATCCATATTTTCCCAACTATCCTCGTATTATTATGCTTCCCTTCGTTGCCATAATACTTAGAGTACTCCTTTACGGTCCTGTAATCATATGATACCATGTCCTCATATGATGAAAATTATTTGGAGACTATTTCTCTTAAAAATATTATATTAACACTGTGAACGATATGATCCTTATTATTCTTTGGATCACATGCATTGGTGAGTTTCATATAACTTAAACTATGCAATATTTATAAAACAATTGTATACACTAAATTAGGTTATGAATCATAATTCATAAATTTGAAATAGACAAACTTAACATAAATTAGAAAAAAATCATGCATAGCTAATACTATAATCATGGACATTGATTATTTGGTGAAATATTTACTTTTAAATCCTTTATAATGTTTTGTAATGAAAATGTGAATTACACCAATAATATCCCATAGGATTGTCAAACCAAGTGTGTAGTAAGTCCTGTTATTGTGTACAAAGTTACACAGAGTCATGCTTGACACTCATTTTCATATTAGTTTCCTTTAGGTGCATTTGTTCCAAAACCACATCCACTACTAGTATCCAGACATGGATGTATTTCTTGGAAGACCCATATGATCTCTTCCTTTAAAAAATCTAGTATTTTCTTCTATACTTATACTAAAAGTCTATATTAATGCAATGTTACTTAATATATGTTTTCTAAATATTTTTTCCTAGTTTCCTGCTAAAAGTTTTCTAATATCAACTATAATTTCCCCAAACCCAGTAGCTGGGAGTCAGTGACTCACATTATTACATTTTCAAATATACAAGATTAAAATCCAAAAGGACCGATCAATTTATCCATTTTTGGAAAACAAATTACATACATGAACCTTATATTAATTTTTTTAACATAATTTACAATATAGATAATATATGGGTAATGCCACCATTCTCCAAGCCTAACCTTTTATATCAGTTATAATACATATCTTAGTATCCCGAAAAAATTATAAGAAATGGGTGAGCTGAAATGATCTGTAAGGGTATGCGTACATCAGAATATGTTATGATTAAATAATCATAAACATTAAGGAATGTTATATAACTGAATACAGACTATATTAACATAATTTTGATCATATAATGGAAATGATAAGTGAAAATAAAATAATTCCACACAAATAACCACATATATATTTTACTAATAAAATAATCACATAAAATATCAATAACTACTCTCTCAATGTGGAATGCATAATGGTGGACATCATAAACATACCATAAAGTCTTCTTCCAAGACACCATACATTAACGGGTAAGACATTAGACAATACCCAAACTTGTTTGTCTCAAGAGACCTAATGACACATAGAGGGGTTATAGAGGGACCCAAATGTCACATACTAAGTCCAATGCATTCATAATATGAAATCATAAACAACATAATAATTTTTATTAAAAAATGATAACACAAAATTTAAATACTTTAACCACAAACGCTGAATGGTACCAAAATTTTACATCCACTATCATACATAACATAAAACCTTAAATAAAATAAGGTAAATTGTTTCATAAGAGGCAAACCTCAAGAAATCATAAGATCCAACAAAGGATTTAGACATTAATTAAAATACACTAATAAAATAATCAAAAATATATTGAGATAAATACTCATTTTTACCTTGAAATAATTATTTAAAAGGTCGATCAATTTTTAAATATAACATTTTAATTTAAAATAATCTTATAAAACAATAAAATAATCTTCCAAGAATTAATAATTCATGATGTTGGAAAAATAATATCATGCTGTGTAAGTTAAAAAAAATATTTCTTTAGATTTTTTTAAAAGAAGTAATATAGTTCCTCTATTGGAAAATGAAAAAAAGTTTCCTTCAAACTATTTTATAAAATGTTGAAATTGTGTAAAATGACATTAATTTTTTTTAGAAATATAGTTAATAGATTTTGGAAAATGTTTTTAAGAAATATGGACATGGATGATCAATATTAATCAGTAGATACTTATTCTTAAACAATCATGAATAATAAAGAGATAATGAAATAACCCTTACCTTGTAATTTACTTTAGTTGAATGTGTTTTATCCTCCTATATAATGGTTAAAAACGTTTTATTAGTTTAAACCAAAATGATATCGATATTTATGATATTTTATATGATGTTATTATGTAATTTTGTTAATAATATTCTATTATTTCCCTTGTTTAGGGTGTTAACTACATCATTTTCTTATCCATGTTTTATCATGTAACTCATGTTTCTTATGAAAGGGATATATATTTTTAATTTAATGGATGATATTAAGTTAATATATAGTATATTTACTAATTATATTTTTTTTATAATCGTTCTTAAATTAATAGTTTTTAAAAATGAATCTAGCCGCGTCTTGAAGACAGTAAGTCGTACGTACTCATTAGCCACAATAACATTCCCTTAATGGAAAAAGGGTAAGGAATTGTATGGTATATTAATTATAAAGATTAAATATAATGTAATATTTATTATTTATATCCCTTATATACATCATTATACCCATACAAATAAATTTGTGATGAAAAACAAATAACACCACAACGTTGAAGCGGTAAGTCGTATGTAGACACATACACCCACACACACACACACAGTGATTTCGTTTTTCTTAGGATGGATAAGAGAAGAAATATGGAAGTACCATAATAATAATAAAATCAAAAGATATATATGATACGATATTTATTTCTTTATATTAGAAAAAACACATGAAGAGAGAGTAAGATAATAAATAAACCTGAGTGAGTTGGTAAAAGAATTACCCCTTCTTTGGTGGAATTCTATTAGAATTATTCTCAAGGGATCTAGAGTTGGTATTTTTTGAAAACCAGAACCACAAAACTATTTATAATGATGTTGTGAGGATAAATTTTCCATGTTTGGTTCAGCTATAAGGCTCAATGTGGTGTGATGAAAGAGGTTCTCTTTTTTAATTGATGTGAGGATCACTTTTGGAAATACTCAAAAATATTAAATAAATATATATTCATTTCCATTTATGAAAGAATAAAAATTATGTTATTAGAAATACATGATGTGTATAGGTCTAAATCATCTCAAATAATAATTTTTATTCAATTTTAGGCCCCATTTTTCCCTTATATTTTAACATTAACCCTTAGTTAAACCCTTTAACTCTTACTCTAACATCTTCACATTTGAATATATAGGGATAATATAGGTACAATTAAATGAAAAAAGTATCAAAAATGGATAATTAATGAAATATTAAATATTATCCCAATAATTTGTTCTAATAATTTTTTTATGAATTTAATATCATTTAATAAAATATTATTTCTTTTAATGAATCATCAATGCCAATTTTGATACTATTCATTTCATGATTACCTTAAAAATATCAATACAAGAGATAAATTTGAGCAAAAAACATTAATACATCCATAATAAATTTATTTAATCTGTGAAATTCATTAAGGAAATTAATAATATCAATTTATATTTTTGTAATATTTTTAATATCATTTATGGGATATATTAATTAATTAAACAATTATTGCAACATCATTCTATAGGACTTTAAGGTATTTATTTATTTTTTAAAAATTAAAGATAAATTACCATGATAAATAAAATCATTTTACCATTAAACTGAATACTTATAGTCGAATTTATATTTTCTATAATCCAATATTAATAATTTTATAGTTATTAAAATATGTGTATGACATATTTAACTATTCATTAAATAAAATATAATAAATGTCATACTCTCACCCATGTGGATTTAAAAAGGAAATAATTTATCCCCAATGACGAATTAGGTCTAAATCCACCCATGAAATGAAACTATCAAAAGTGTTTGGGTAATTTTTTAGTTTTTATAATAATATTTTTACCCTTTACTAACTAAATTACTAATTATCGTGTTAATAAAACAAAACTAATAACATTACTATTCATAATTATCAAAAATAAAATAAAAATGTTTAAATACTTTATAAAAAATGATTAAAAATATGGAATCCATTTTTTAAAATTCAAAACATATAATTTTTAGTGATTAATTTAAAATTAATCCCATTGACGGGTGGGTGGGGGGGGTGAGAAAATGGGTTATAAAAGTTCAAACATTCAAAATATTATATCATTATTATATCTAAATTCAATGTAAAATTATTACCAATGAACTGAAATGGATTAAATGATAAAAATTAATTAATTTATTCTTTAAAATGAATCAAAAATATAATTTAAAACAAAAAAATTATTTTGATGAAAAAATTCGATTACAATTAAAAATTAGTATTTTTCACTATTCAACAAAATAAGAAACTTGTCAAAAAAATACTGAAAATAGGAAAAATGTAAATTTTTATATTCTAAATTAATATTATATTTTCATTTTTAAAATATAAAATTTAAATGTGTTAAAAAATATATTTGAAATAGGTTCTCCATTAAAAGGAGGCAAAACTGCCTTAAAAAAATATAGGTTTTTAGGAATAAAATTTGGTTTGTTCATATATTATGACTATAAAATCTATTTGATGAATATTAAATATATTTTATTGAATATATAACATATATATTTCATTTTTGACATTTACTAATTGTAATTAATGTAATTTAATAAGATAAAACTTCTTTGGTGGCATAAATATATTTCCTTTATATTCAATTGGTTTATATTTTTGTTTCTAGTTAATTAGTTACCAATGAATTCATATTATATTTTTACAGACAACATATTTTCATAAGTTACATAATAATATTCATAAATTTTATTTATTATCTAGGTTATAACTAATTTTATTAAATAATAATATTTTAATAATATACTCTTGTTTGGTAAAACTCTGTCTATCAAATAATGTAATATTTCAATGAAATTCTCTCTTGTGTGTAACACAATATAAATAATTCCTATATTAATTAAAATATATATTATATATTTATATTAAATATAAAAACAATTAAATTCTTGGGGTTTTATATGTACAACTTGAGTATAGGGATGCTGACTTCTACATATTAAATTATAAAAATACATTGAGAATATTTTTTATTTATAATGACATTATATAAATGAAATTTAAATTATATATATATAAGTATATACTAATTTTAAAATAAATAATTATTAAAAATCTAAAAATATGTATGTAAGTTAAATTATTTGTGTTTCCTTTTATCAATAATTTTTCACTATTAAAGGGGGATAATTTTTCAGTGCTAATTAAAGAATTGATAAATGAAACAATTTTTTGTGATTTTTGTTAGAATTGATAAGGTATCGCCTTTAATAGTGTTTTTTAGAATTAATAAAATTAAGTGTAAAATGTTATAGAATTTGTAAATGTTTTTTAGTAACCAACATTTATGCATCAATGGGGTTTATGGGGTTGGTGCAACCACTATTGGAATGTAGTTGTTGGAAACTAAACTTCATCAATTCTCACCATCTAGCTGTAATCCGTTGGATTATCTGTAATGGAAAATCATATATTTATAATCCACATTTGTTAAGATGTCCTCATGGTTCTGGATAATTTTTATCTTCACAATTAAAAATAATTTATTCTTTATCCCCTTGTCAATCCAATGATAGAGAATATCAATGCAATTCATCCATAAATTATACATAGAATTCTTTCTCATGTCCAATGCAATTTTATTGTCACAATAAAACTTTTCCTCCATATTTAATCTAAGATCCATGAGAAAAAAACGTTAACTAGATGATATATTTTTATGCCTCCATAGTTGTTACATAAATTTCATTAGTCATGGATAAAGAATTTCACATATGGAACATCATCTTCTATTATAAATCACCTCATAAAAAATTAAATATGTATCCTAATGTAAAAATTATACTGTCAATATTTCCAGCAAAATATATATCTATATAAACCTCTAAGAGTGGATAAATTCCCCAATATAACAAATATAGATTTTACGTTCCTTCAAGATATCAGAAAATCCACTCTATTACATCCTTTTTATTCTTTCAAGGATTAGAGAAAATTTATGTCATGGTAGCTACTACATAGGAAATTATTTTAATCATAAAAACAATAGAATACATCAATATTCCAACCAATGATAGGTATGGTATCATCTCCATTAATATTATTTCCTATATTGATGACGAACATGAACTCTAGCTCAACATAAGATGATAGGGAGGAGAAATCTTCATTGGTTTGTCTCTATCAATGGTAAAATTATTTAGAACACATTCAACATGAATCTCCTAATATTTCCATAACAACCACCACATTTTTTGTGTTAGTAATCTATATGATAAAAATATGTTGATCTTATTCCAATTCATTCATATCAATCAACTTAGATATATCCTCCTTCAACTTTCCTATCATCAATGTATCATTCCTAGTGATCAACATTTAAATAATATAAAGTAGGATAAAAATGAAGTACCTATCTTAAAATCATTGAATTTAAGCACACTGGTCCTCTTGTGTCCCCATGTAGCAATGAATCATCTTTTTTTAGTGAAACTCATCTATACCCATGTCTACGGTATTTTTTTATTCTATATAACCTCTCTATCAGTTTCTATCTGATGGTTTATTATATTGAAACCTAAAAACCTTATAACTATATCATATCAATATCCTCAGTGATGTATTAATATAGAAAATATATATTAATTTCCATATGATAAATCAAATTACTTAGGTTATCCAAACAACAAAAAATGTATCAAAATGAATTCATCTTCACCATAGGTGAATATATCTCATTAAAGTCAATAACTTTCATTTGAAGGAATCATTTGATAAAAAACTAGGATTTTTGAATAATCTCATTTCCACTATCTTCCTCTTTCAAACATAACACCCATTTATTTGTTTGTTCCATCATACAATTGGGTATTTAAAATAAATTGTACATCTGGTTTTTTTTCAATGTCTCCATCTCATCCTTCATAATTTGTTTCCTAATCAGTTATTTTGGGATGAGGTAATCCTTCCCAGTATCCATATAGATCCCCCCTAATGAATCAAAAATTGTTACCCAAATTCCAAATATGTTTTTATGTATTCTTTCATTAATTATATCTTCACGCCTATGAAATTATGTATTATGGAGGAAAAAATATCCACGCTCTAATGATGGTTCTTTAACATTTATAGATATGATTTAATCTCCCCTATTCTATATCCTCTATCACTAAAATATTGACAGACATAGATCAGTCTTCATACGCCTCCTATACTTTAGTTTTAGTTGGTGTTGGTATATGTGTTTGAATAGGAATTAGATTCATGTTCACTTTCTCTAAGAAAGAATTTGAGATTTAAAATTTCCTTAATTGCCTTTTTATCTTATAAAACTACATATATAATTCAATTAAACATATTATCATTTATTTCCGAAATAATCCAAACTTATCACATCCAAATATAGTAAAGATGCATGAAATATATATTCAATATATCTTCTTCTTGAGATATTTGGATTCATGTTAAAATTATAAACATCAAAATAATAATAAATTAGAATAAGAGGGGTTTTTACCAAACCATATATTTTTTGGAATCAAAAAAATTTGGGGGGATGATTGTGATCTATTAATTAGGTAGCATTAATCTCAAATACTATCTCCCTATAAATCATTTGTAAGCATATAGAAATACATCATTCTCTAAAACATCTCTCTGATGGTTTTTTCCATACATTATATAACTCAATTATTCTGTGAGGTGAGTGATGCCCTCATCACATGTAAAATTCCCTAAACCATTAAATAAACATCAAACACATGATATGTGTACTCATTATTTTCAAAATGATGTCACATCCTCTTAAATCGAGTTTCATTCTACATCGTGAAATGGAATATCTTGAACTAATCCATCACTTGATCCAAAATTACTATGAATAAAACCCACACCCTTCAAGATGCATCATCAATGATGGTTATAAAATATATTTTACCTCCCAATAAATCAAATTATATGAATACATAAATTAGAGTTCACAAGATCCACCAACTATGATCTCCATGGTGAAGTAGTAATAAATGAGAGTTTATGTTTCTTCATATTAAATCATTTATTTCAAGTATCATGTGATGGGTATTAAAATACACATATATACTTATTCTTAAACAAGGTCTATATAACTCTTTCACTCATGTGGTTTTCCTCATATGCCAATTTTTTTTATTTCTCTCTATCTAACAGGTGGATTATATCTTAACATAACATAATTTTTATCAAATGTGCTTATTATGTGTCCTTGAGTGAGGAAAATGTCTCAGCTCATCATATACCATTATCCATTGTTAAAAAAATATTTCATAGTGGAGTATATCAAATGTTCTCACTAATAATATATTGAGACAAAGGCTAGTAATGTTTCAATCATCATTCATGTTGATTATGTATATTACCTTCTTCCTGAAATGGTAATCACCCATGAAAAAATCAATACTGAAATGGTATTCCACATATTATTAACACCAGTCCCACCAACATGATAAGTTAGTAAATAATCATGATGTGAATTGACATTTTGTGATGACGTAGCATTGAACACTCATTATGTCTTATTATAATATTTGAAAAATGTATATTATTCCTCATTGGTGTAATGCATCAATTCTCTAGTGATAATAACATGTTTTTCTTCATTTATTTTTTTGTTGGTTCCTACCATTAACCTTAACTTGTAGTAACTATAAAAAATTATATTCCATGTGTCTATCTATGTAAAATGGTATAATTTCTATGTTAGCCCCCTTCCATTAGTGGAACTTCCACTACTATTATGTTGGAATATACTTCCTTCCCCTCGAAAACCTTGTTGTTATCTCCATAATATATGTAGGATATGATACTACATCTTCATATAACTCATGTCCTTCCTTTAGACATCCTCATTGAACATTTGATCCTTTATTGTTTCTGGTTTATTGTTGTCAATGTGAATAGAATAACTGAGGGAGACCACCCATGTACACCAACTATCATGATGCTTTTATAGTATGTGGATTTATTAATTTTCCTTAGTTAGAATCTTAACTAAAACCACTAATTGATAAATAGTCCTTGAACTCACTGGTGTATTTAAATATATATTTTCCACTATGTAGTTAAAAATTTATCAATAAATATAAAAACTGGATATTATTGAGAGTGTTATTTAACTTGTACATATTCTAAAACCTCATCCAGAGTTCATAAGTGATATTATATTGATCAATGTTGTTGTATATTATTTTAATAATCTATTGGAGGCTTTTACTAATCATATTTTTATTAAACATTTTCCACTTGACATCCTTGCAGACATTAAGGTTGAATCCCATATTATCAATGGCCCCAAACAGATCCTTATTATATAGAAAGTATTTAATTAATGACATCTAAATAGAGTGGTTTTAGGAATTAAACATGTTCATCCACACTTTTCGATGGTCCCTCCATTTAATTTTAATATAGTAAAAATTCTTGTAGAATTTAGAAAAATAGTGTTTTGTGTTGCATTTGGAATGGTGAAACATAGGTTAATTTATTACAGGATCATCAAAACTAAACTCCGATTGATCAAGATAAGATCAAAAATGTACGAGTGGATGATATTACCAATGAAATTTCACTGATGTGGAATGCTAGATAACTATTTGGGAAATCACACAAGAAATTCCATCAAAAACCAAACCCATGCATTATTTATTAACAAGAGGATACTGTAGCACCAACATTTGAACTAATATTTTACCTCCTCTAGGGTTTTAATTTTGTATTTTTTCTATTCTATTTGTTTCATCGTAATTTTCCTAGAATTAATATTAAATATCATCCTTTGAAACATAAATGTACTGCACCTATATTTTTTTTCCACTAAAAAATACGGTTTTCTTTTTTATATTTTATCCCCAGAGGATCTGATAACACATATGGTGGTTCTTTGATTATATAGAAATAGAATGGTTTGAGAAAGTTACTTTAATTCACTATGAAAAACGGTTAAAAAATTACTCATCCCACTCCATACATTCTTTCCCTCAAATGGATCTTTCTTGATTCCCTCTCAAAATCAATGATCTCTCTAAAATGGAACATATTATATTAAAATATACCCCTACAACTGTTATATAGACTGGTCTAAAGGTCTCAAGACTGAAATTCCTCCCCCAAAAATCCCCACATACACAAACATGCCATAACACATGATAGCCTAGAATAGTTGTTCCATATATGACATGTGACATAGACAATATTAAAAATGTATGGCTATAGGTGGGGCGAGTGTAAGAACTATTATAAAGTGGTTATGTGAAACTAGAAATTTGTAGTCGAAGGCATATAATGCTGATGCACTGTAAAAAGATAGAAAAATAGTGGGCCATTGAAGAGGTGTGGTGTAGGAATAAAATAGTTTAGGGTTCCTTTGGGGGAGGTTCCCAATATTTTTATGGAAAATTGGTGGTTTCATTTTCACATTTATCCCTATTTACTATTAATTAAATTAGGGTGTGGGAAAATGAAACATTTGGTAGTCAATAACAATAGATCCAACAAAGCTAGAATATAATCAGGTGAATGCATGAAATCAATATATTAATTTACATACTTACTTGAAACAAATTAACAAAATAATTTCAAAGTGAAAAAATTATGAGAAAAATAAAATACTTATGAATATTCTTAACGTGTATCACCCTATATGATGAAATTCCAAACTAGATTTTCCATCTTGAAGAATTTATCGCAGAATCGGAGATGTCATGAATGCTTCTTCCCTATGGGGAGGTAGTAATCATAACTGTATAACCACCATATGTGTACGTATATATATATATATACATTTATACAAGTAAATTTGTGTAATAAATTTAGGAACCTAGAATACCATCCCATTGGGGGAAGGGGAAGGGGTATACCAATTAAGGTAAATCATGCAGTTAGTCACATCAGGAATAGGGGATGTTGTATACCAAGTCATCACATTGTGAGAATTTCTCATAACAACGATTGGATAATCTTATAGTGCATCCCCTCAATAATTTGTTTGGTGGGGTTCGTAATACTAACTTATAGTTCATATAAAATTAATTTACTTATAGTAGAATAGACATCATATACAGTGGAAATTTATTAAATCATTTTTAAATTGATTTTATTTTATTTAATAATGTCATAGAAATTTAATATGTAATCACAACTGAGATACAAATATGTGAGATTATATTATTTTTTTACACAAATTGATAATTTATTACTACATTTTAATGTCATTTAACTAAACTCAACATAGATATATACGTTGATGGTGTGGTAAAATGGTCATCTTATTTTATCATGTTATTTTTAACTGGAATGTATTAAAAATTATTCATGATTCCAAAAAACAAGATGTTGAATTTTTAATGAAATAAAATTATATTATTACTTAATTATTGATAATTAGACATAATAATAATAAATTTTAATTTAGAATTAGTGAAAAATTTATAAATAAATATTAAAAAGTTGATATAAAATAATTATCATTGAACACACTTGAATAGGATTTAAAATATAGTTTTTATATATATTTTTACTTATTCCATATCTATTATTTTTAATTTTTCAAACAAATTAACAATTAAACTACTTAAAATTCATTTTATACATTATAAATAGTGACTTCATACATTCTCCCTCAGATTGATAAAAATACAACTACAACAATAGTTAATAGGTTTATAAATTTTTGAATTTTTATTATAAAGAAGAAACATTAAAAAATGTATAATTTATATGTGGATTTTTAGAATTATGAAATCATTAATAAAAGGTGATTTGGGAATAAAAATATAAATTAAAAAAACCAAAAAATATAAAAAATCGTATTATTATTCTATGTATTTTTTTATTTGCATGAAAACTATAGTCACTCAATGGGTGTAACATGGGGTAATCAACACCACCCTTTTTTAATCAACACTCACCATAAACACCCATAGTAAATGATATGAATTATTATTTTTTGTTACCCAATAGTTATCCAAATAATTCATTTCATTTTAATGCTCATTATTCAAATTATTTTAATGGTCCATGGGAGAATACATTATCATATTCTAATAATGGTCTATATCCAACATATAATTATTATCACTGCCAATATATTTACAAAAATACATCAATTGATGATTCACTAACTTTATATAAGATACAACCCCTTCTTCAAATATTTCTAAAATCATATTAAAAATATCAAAAAAATATAAACTATGAACCAACATTCACAAAATATTGTGGAATACAATTTTATCCACCATGGTGTAAACACAACACATAAACAATAGAACACATGGGGATTACAGAGATGACAGAGACTGATCATTTGATTAAACATCAAGATAAATGTAATGAAAATTTTATTTACACAATGTAAAATATATTATATTAGATGTGTTATCTAGTGACATTATCATCCGCCATACTAAATGACATCCCAACTCAGAACAATCCATATGGGGAATGTGTAGTCGAGTTTCTGTATGAATAACATCCCCTTCATGAGTCTAATGAAATGGATAATTTTACAGAAACTTCTTCTAATAACATCATTTTCAATTACTTCATAATATAATTTGAGTACTCATTTATTATAACATATCAGAAATATGTGCATCCAGTTCTTTACATTTTGAAATATTGTATCCCATCTGTTAATGTGATTTCAACAACCTCACTTTTAATTTCACATCCTTTATCCCCTAAACTAATGAAAATATATTTTGGACAATTCCTCACTATGATAGAATTATAATCAAACCATGATACAATGCATTAAAATATACTAGTGGAAATCACATAAAATTACAATGGAATACATATTCATAAAGGTTCTTATGATTTATACATATTTTCCAATAATGTATATTCTAAAATATCTTGCATGTTAAAAGATTATTCATTTATAGTGGTATAGGATACTCATAATATTTAAAAACACATTATTATTGTGATAACATGGAGTTTTAAGAGCACCTGGAAACACATATAATGATGATGACACATAATGATAAAAATATGGTAGAATATCTAGTAAAAAAATTATTTGTATCTTAATAAATCTATCCACTCATCATGAGCCCACCAAACGTTCTATATGTAATGAGATTTCATCCAATATAAATGAAATACATATAGAGGTAAATAAGGATATTTGGTTGAGACAAATAAATGAATTTGTGATGCTTGAATAATATTGGTGACTAGAGACTTTCTATTTGTTTGGGATTAACATTGAAAGGTAATTAGGTTTCATTCATAACCTAGAAAATACATTAAATGATTTGATATATATAAGTAAAACTCAAAAAGTGCGTGGTCAGGAAATTTTTCCCATTTACTATATTAAATTAGGTAGTATTTTAGGTCATAGATATAATTTTATTTATCCAAAATTGAATTATTCGGTAGTATTTCCTTCACATGTGATTATTTAAATCCATTTGAGATAGTTTATTATTATTTAACACTACATATCTATATAGATAACAAGACTCAATTGTGATATTATATTCACCATGAGTTAATTACCATCCCAATAGATATATACAATTGTAATTTTAATAAATAATCAAATTTATGGAATATATTTATGCATAACCATAAATAAATGGTCTAAATTTATTTATGAATATGAAGAAAACATAGCACTCAATGGGAGGTAACCCATAATTAGTTCTTCTTTATTTAATTAAATATAGTTTTTTATTTTTTTTATGTAACAACCATAGGATGAATTCATTGAAATCTATTTACTATATCATTATAATATATTTTAATTAATCATATATTTTTTATCATTTACATAATTTTCATATTATGGTATTATATTAATGATATGATCTAATTATGTTTTTTCTAAGATAAAATTTTCGTATCTATGACATTTTTAGATGTTCAAGATATATGGAAAACAACTTCATGTATATTTTTAACTATTATGAACGTGTAATATTATTTTTTATGTTTTACATATACATATACAAATCCATTTATTTAAAAAAACCTAATCATTTATTTAAAAATTATTTATAAATACCCCTTTATCTCTGAACCCAAATGAAATATGGTTATATGTTTTTATTGTAACACTATTTGGGACATCCACTATTTTCCATAGTCTATGTGTAATCACATGATTCCAATTTTGAATTTATTTTATTACTTATACCCTTAATTATATATTGTAACACATATTACTTAAAACAGCGGAAATATTTCTAGAAAACTTGTTAATTTATGAGACACTTTCTCACACACATTCTCATCTATATTTTCTGACCTCATTCTTCCAAACCTGAGAGAACTCTGGACCCATTTCCATAACATTAATTTTCCATTTTTCATGAGATAATCATATTCCTTGGTGTGACATATAGAACATTATCTTTTCTTCCATATATATTATAGGAATTAAAAATTATTCATTTAAATGATAGAAGAAATTTATTGTTTTATTATCCCATATTGACCCATTGATCCAACATTATGATTATACTATTACTTTTCCCTTTCAATCAATGAATATATTTTTTTTAAGAAAATCTAATAGACAACTTCCTTCCTTCCCGTATCATTAATATTTACGTTATAAATTTTAACATAAATGTATGGGAGAAATTATTTCTAGGAGATATTTTTTAGGGTAATTGAGTTATTTTATTCAAATGGGAAAATAATTTAAGATAATGTTTTGTGATTATTTTTTAGTGGATACATTTATTTATATTTTATATTTTTTAATATAAATATCTGTTATTTTATTTCCTAAACGAGTACATTTATAGCTATTATACAATATCTTTCACATTAACAAATACCAATAAAAGTGATTAACAATTACCTTATGAGATAAATATCTTTATATGACCTATATTTAGTGAGATTCAATTGATTATGAGTATCATGTATATTTTTTACTATTTTATATCATTGTGTATTTATTTCATAGGGTTTCAAAGTAGAACTTGATATATTTTTCTACTTTTTATATTAGAGTGATAATTATCCTAATAAAAATATATTAATCATTAATTAAATTATTTTAATATAGACAAGAAACATTTTATTTTTGTTCGGTGAGGTTTCTGGGGAAACATAATGATAGATATTTCCTGCATATATTTTAAGACTTTGCCTCATTTTTTCTAGAAATTATAAATTTTGTATCACTCACCATCCCATAACCTCGTTGAAAAACATTATGCATTGTTATTTTTTCAATATTAATGATGTATTTCAATTTCCAAATAATATATGTGAAATTAAAGGTAAGAATATGTTAATTGTTCATGTGTATAAGAATTTTGATAAACATTAACATATTTATCGTGAGTTGTGACAGAAATAAATGTTTAGGTTAAAATAATTCATGAGTATTGATTTTTTTGTCAAAAGGATATGAGAGAAAGATAAATGATCTATGGAAAATATGAACTTTAAATAAACCTTGATATTTTTTTAAAAAATGATTAAATTTTGTTATCATCTAACTCAACTATTTCGATTAAACCAAGAGGGCTTTGAAGTGTTGTTTTTTGATTTTTTCTACAAAGGGGTGAAAACATTTATGTTTCGGTAATTTATTGTGCATATATTTTCTTGAAAAAATTTAGATATTTAATATATTTTAAATTATTTTAAATTATTTTATTATATTTTATTAAAAAGCAGTTTTATATTTTTCAATATTTTTATACATTCATGAAAATTTTATACTAATGATATTATTATTATCAGGTATATTATTATTATTATTATTGAAAAATATTATTATTTAATTTTTTAACAATATATATTGCCAACATAATTTAATCTATTTTTATATAATTAATATTATATGTTTAATTTTAAATTATTTAAAAATATCTTTTGCTGAAATGATAGGTTGTATGTTAGATTTTTTTTCAATTAATAATATATTTGTTTTTTTTATGATAGATGTATTATAGAGATTAAGAGGTTGATAAAAAGGGCTAACAAAGATGTTGTGTGTGGTAATGTGAATAATAGACATATGGATGAGTGAAAAAAAATCCAAAGTGGGAGGATACACGCCCTAAAAGTCGATATGATGTAAATTTGAATTATTCAAATATATGAGACTAAATTATGAGGTATAGTACAGAACTGATTTAGTGGAATCATTAAAGACACTATACTGACTACATTGAGTTGTAACAATGTGAACATTCTCTAGCATGAAATGATTGAGGAGAATTTCATGAATGATGGCAGTATATATCATTGAAGATGTTTATGATGGGATATAATTGTTTATGTTTTCCCATCAAGGATTTAGATGAACTATGAACATGCAAGAAAAAATATGAAAAAACCTAAGTATGAGTACATGTAAAATGGATTTGGAAAAGGATACATAAGAGTGACATGTAAAAAAAATAGGTAATGTAAAATTAAATTTTCTGTTAGTTGTATGTTTGATTAACTATGACATTTTTAGGACCAAAAATAAATATGTCAAAATTTAAAAATCCTTCATAATAGAAAATAGATTCTACATATATGTATTCTACAAAGATGGATAGATGGTTCTACCATGGATGAAACAAATACACCATAATAGTCATTCTATGGAACAACATAAAGCTATGTAACAATAATAATGGAGGAACCACACCAATATAAGAAAAGTTCTACAATAATAGATATATTTTATGGATAAAATTATATTGAAGGGTGTCTTGTAAGGAGGTGTTATGGAATAATGATGTTGAATATTCCATGAATTTGGAGGTTTGTCCATAATAAATACCTCATGATAAATGGGAACATCTTTAGATTATGATATCGATCAGGATATGACTAGGAAAAAATAATTATGATAATACTATGGAAAAATTATATCTATGTATCCATATAACATAATTCAATTAAAATGATATGAAATATTGGTGTGGATTTTCTTGGACATGATTGAAAAGATTATGTGATGAATGTGTTATTCATGTTGTAATAAAGATAATATTTACGATACTCCATGATTTAAAAGGATTTTAAAATGATATATCATATTTATTTTTTAGATATTTGGATTTCATAAGGATCACACCATAATAAATCTTATCATTCCCTAAATAAATTTAAGTCAAAGGGTGTTACACCATAAGAAAATGTTTCACATTATGATCTGAGAGATTCATGAAAATAATTAATTTTGAGCTAAAAATACAAAAATGATATTTACCATTAAATTTATGAAGGTCAAATCAAATTATTTATATTATTTAATCGCATTTATCCATTTTTTACACCAATAATATTTTCATAACATTATATTGAGGATAATCTATCCTCACAGTTGATAGAATGATTAATAGATAAAGAGAATTATAAAATTTATATGGATATTATGGAAGATATAGAATGAAAAAATAATAATTAGTTTTTTGGAGGATATGAAATGTGATATACAAGAGGATATGAATTCAATAATTCATCAAGTTGTACAAATTTTTTTTGAGTCTTTACTTTCATTGATATACCTAGCTATTGAATAATATAGAGTGAAAAAAGAATAATCCCAACTCAAAACTTTCCTTCATTACTATGACCCAAACAAAAAATTCATTTATATTACATGTATTGCCTAATATAAATATTTAATTACATAAATAATGTTAATAATATCCTAGGGATTGATAGGATTAGTGTCTTTGGAAACTATCTTTACAATTAGCATACTTTACAATGAGTATGATCACTAATTATTATGTGGTCCATACTACACCATCATCTAAACATCTTATTAGGAAAACTCATCCTCATAACATAGGGAATGTGAATATAAGAAAATGGATGAGATAAAATGATCTGTAAGGTATGAATAAACTTTTATTCAAGTATGGGTTTATATATATTAAAAAAAATATGCAGACATTCAATTTCATATCATTATGAGTGATGATCATAAATCACAATTGAGAATAAAATGAAATGGAATAAGAACTTAAAGCCAAAAAATTATACAGGGAAACATAATATTCATAACATGGATAAAAAAATTAACATAATCCAGGAATAATGAGAGGATAATATTATAATCCATAACATATTTTTGATATGCAAAAAATAATAACATATTGAAACATTACATTCATTAGTCACACACTTGTACCGATTCATGTGAGACTACATAAATGTACTCATGTCTTCCGAAACATCATGTGTCACACACTTACACCCATTCAAGATAAAATCTAAAATGTAACTATTTATATATATCTCATGAGATTTAAATATTTAACAAATTCATTGTATTGTAAAATAAGACCCCATCTCGTTACACATACTTATAAATTCCATATTTAAATCATTCACATATCACATAATGAAGATACTATAGGAATAAAATGTATTTCATAAAATATTTAAATTAAAATAATTAATATTAAATAGATATCGCATAGAAATAATACTGGATTTCATAAATAAGTTAAATGATAATAATTTACCTTTCATAGCATAATGGACTATTTTAAATAAAGGTAGGGTTTATAGCATTTCTAAAATATTATAACAACATGAATGAAATTGATTGACATCGAAAACATGATCAGACAAAAGGAATCACATAATATAAGAAAAATTAAGTGTTGAACATGAAATGGAACTCCGTTAAAAAATATACTTTTAGAGATAGAGAAAAAATAATACTAAATTGTAAATTAGCTATTTTGAAAAACATTCTATAATCAATAATGTAAAATTAATAGTAATGAGTCTCTTCTTGAAAATAGTCCTTAATTTTCTTAATTAAAAGTTGAAATGGAAACACATCATAGAACTGGTTTTAAATTTAAAAAGTCTTTTTGACAAATTTATAAGAGAGAGAAAATATTTATATGGAAATTGTGGTGAAAATAGGGGAAGGAAAATTAAGAAAAAAACATTTATCTCAAAGCAAAATGTTTGAGTTACAAATACACTTAAACATTACACTTGATTTACAAGGAAGTTACTTAACCTCATGTATCATAAATAATAATTAATTAATTAAGTATTTCAAAAAATAATTTATATTTCCTTTTATATTCTTATATAATAACAATTATCTTTAAGTATTAGATTTTTATAATCTCTTTTCATCATTGGGTTTCAATGATCATGAAAAAATTGAACTAAGCGCAAAAAATAGGTGCTAATAATCCTTGTTAATAAAAATATAATTAATGAAAACCCATTAAATTTAATGGAATAATTTTTTTATAAAATCTTATAATATAACAATTTCAATATCTGTGGGTTTTAGTAATGTTTTAGGAAGTCTCAATCAGTGTAGAACTAGTTTTGAGTTATTCAATGATATCGAATTATTACATTATAATGATCACTAATATTTTATTTTATCCATATAGAACCATTTTCATGACTTATATTACATATAAATATCATATATAATTAAAAAATATAAGCAAAAACTATCCATGAAGGCTGTAATGAAAATAAGGCATTCATCATTTAATGGCAGCAGTAAACCGTATGTACGTGTGGATGATGATTTCATTTTTCGAAGGGAGGATAAAAAAGTATCAAGTTTTATAACTTCATGAAATTATATAATATATATATATCATACATATTTAGTTAATTTCACATTTGTACCATCTATGTTAGGTAATTATGGAAAACAAAACATGTTTCTTGAGAGTGCTGATAGTACATAGGATTCATGTTTTCACTTTTCACAATAGAATATTGAAATATTTTTAATTATTATAAAATAATTATGATAACATAATTGTATACTAATAATTACGATTTTATAATATTAACATGTTTTAATGGAAATTTAGTAAGAAGAAGTTCACATAAGTAAATATAAATAAGAAGTGAGCTATTAGAAATTTATACCTAACTTCGTGGACTATCTCCATTACATAAGGGTTAATCCTTTGAGGTATGTTCTTTTGAGATGAAAAAAATGCATTAATAGTGAAAATTAAATTTTTGGAGATTCTTGGAAATATTTTGTGCAAAATTTTGATGGTTGTTTTGAGAGGGGAAGTAATCAGATGTGTTCCCCATTTATAATTGAATAGTGTTGTCATTTTTTAAACAACCAAAAATATTTAGTAATTAGAAGTTATTCATAAAGAATGTTTCAAAAAAATTCTGATAAAAGAGATGTGATTTTATAAGGTTAATTAAGGCCTCAACAACCCATTCGCATATGTTTTAATCATTTTGTGGGTTTTCCCTCTTTGTTAAACCCATTTAATTAGTTTTGATTTTTACCATGGTAACTATTTTTTACCAAAGAGATTTATAATTTATGATTGAAAATAAAATGATCCATATTACATAAATTTGACCTAATAATTCGAATTTGTAAATCTATTTCAATATATTCATTTACTAAAAGTGATAAAAACAATTTTAAAATTCGAAATTCCAACTATATTAGAAATTTTTTTGAACAAAATAACATATGTTATAAAATGTAAAATAAGGGTTTATAAATTAAATTAATTTTTAAAAAATTATAAAGTCACATAAATATTGATATTTTTACATAGAAAATCATTTCATGAATTTAAATTTCAGTATTATATAATAATAATGTCATAAAAATCATGTTATTTGTTACTGTATTTTCCACTATTCACCAGAAAAATAATTGTTTTTGAAAAATCACATAATTTCATATTAAGATAATTTTTACTTGATAAAATAAGAATTTATTTTTTCAAACTCACATCGTAAATTTTATAATTTTTTTATTTAAAATTAAAAAATAAAGAAAAATGATGTTTTTATAAGAAGATAAACTTTGGTATGTTAACTATAAATTAAAATTTAATATATTGTTAAAATATTATTCATACAATAGAGATATATTAATATTATTCAATAGTAATAAACTTATTTGCAATAATTAAAGTTCTATTATTTAAAAATAAATTATAATGAATTAATTAAATTAAAAATAATGACCTTAAAAAAATTAAAAAAAATCAACATATATCTGTATATATTAATAATTTAATATAATTTAATGTAATTCTAAATTAATATTAGATAACCCCATATGATCTCTTCATAAGTCCTACATAAAAGTTATTTTGTTGTTGCAGTTTTAGGTGGTGGTTTAGCTTGCATAGACCTTGAGAAATTCTATATGATATTAATATTCATCCATATTTGTTTTTTCTCAAAAAATAATTTTCATAGTTTTACTTGGGATTAGGCTGTGGATAACTCTAGTAAAGTTACATTCCTTTCAGAGATTATAAAAATTGGATTCATAAGGAATAATTCTACTTACTGATGTTGTTTATTCATAGTTTCTTTGTAGATCTTTTATATAGTTTCTTAAATATATAATGACTAATTTAATAGTAATATATAATATAATAAAATACATGAATGTTTTTTTTATTTTTTTACTGTGTCAAAAACATTATTTAACATATTAATTATATAAGGATAATATATAATGAAATATCATGTCCTTACATTCTCTCCCTTAAATAAATTGTCTCCCAACAATTTAAATTCTTACATACTAATGAAATTAGTGAAGGCTATCCCGAATATGATTCAATATATAATTTAAATGAAATATCATTAGTTATAATATACATAATCCCAATTAGTTGTTTCTTATTAACCAATGGAATTAAAAACCTCCCATGATTTGTTTGGGACTTTTTTAAATTTTCCATGACTATATAGATAGACTTTCGTTGAAAAATAATAACAAATTGATTTTTGGTAATGAAATATCATTCCTTACTTTCACAATAGATACACTAAAAACACTTTATCTTCCCCCAAGCTTCTCTAACAAGGCAGTGCAAATAGAATATTGAGGGAAAAAGATAACGTCAATAAAGAATTCGTATCCTCCTTGTAAGTCTCATTAAGATGCACATACATACCCATCATGACCCTTTCTAGAGTGGCCACTACTTCTAAATGATCCTATACCATCTACAGCTTATCCCTCAATTGAGTTTCCATCCTATAAAGATTACCACACATCGTCTCGCCCAAATTTTTCACTAGTCCTTGTGCAACATTCTGGGTGAAACCCTCCCAACTAAAGGTTGGTTGGGTATGGATTCCTCACCACATCCACTACGGGTGGATCTTCGTATATCTAAATAGGTCCTCAGATGATCAGAAATATTTTCCAAATACTCTATTGGGGTTTCAAACTCTATATAATTGAACCTAATTCTAAAAATATTCCTAGCCCCGACGCAACTATGTATCATCATTTTTCACCTTACGATAATTTCATGTTGCACAAGCATCAACCAATGTGAGTTTTATTATACATCCACTAATGGAATTCTTCGTTCATCTTCACTAAAATTTTTAGTGAATATATGGGGTAGATGTTCAAAAATAAATTATTTTAAATATGTTTTTTTAGTTTCATATACTGTTGGAGTGATGTTAAGATCTCTTTGTAATTGTTATTGGTTATTCTCTCGGATCCAATCAATTTTTTTCAAAAATGAATACGTGGAGGTGAATCTTAATATGAAAAATGAATTTGGAGTCTACACTGGAATATTTAATACATTACCCAATTAATTTTAAATCCTTCTAAATTACCTAGAGTATGATTTATCTCCCAATAAACATAAATTTAAAATTGAAACCATACTAAAAATAGATTATTTATTTGATTAAAAAAATTAGGGTGGTACACCAAGAAAAAAAATCTAAAAATATTATAGTTTCTAAAATATTGAAATCATGTGGAAAATTATATAGTGGATTATTTTATTATCATTATCCATCTCATCGGTAGACATTTCACATGACCCATCATGAACCCCTGGTTATGGTTATTTATCACACATGTTATCCTTATCATTCCAAGTATTATGAAACTGAATTGGATAATATCTAATTTATCTATAGTTATGGAATTGGATGTTTAATGTTGTTTTGGATAAACATTTTCTACTCCCATCAAGCTAACTGACCTCTTAGTTTTCATTTTTAGGTTTAGGGCTCATTGAAACCCTCTTCCCCATGTAAATTTTCATCATATCCCATTAAGACAATTAAATTGGTGCACATTCCCACATTTCTGATATATATGTAGTAGAATATTCATTTATTCATCATCTTTATTACATAAATTTTCATGATTTTCCATCTTTCTCCCCTTTGGTTCTCTCATTATTTTAAATATGGTTACATTTTTCATCATTTTTCATCATATTTGGTCTTGCATAGTCATCCGGTTTCTAATCCTAAATCTCATTATAATGGGAAAATCATTGATATGGTCACTGAATTGTTCCTCACACCAATTTCTAACTTAGTTCAATCAAGATCTAATTTTTTTTTAAAAAAAATTCATAAAATGACTGATAAAAATTTAATATCATAAGGTGATTACTTTAAAAAATAATATAAAATGGATTTAAACATAAGAAACCATTTACCCTTTTCTAACATCATGTTTTCATATAATTTACATAATTTTAAATATATTAATATTAGTTCAATATTTATTAAATTAAGTTTGGATATGTAATCATTTTCTACATAATCTTTCAAACTAACTATGAAATTAATCCTTTATAATTGTTTTTAAAGATTATATGATCAACCAAAGAATATCCACCAAGAGAGTCATATTAGTTTTGTAGTTATACCAATTTTTTCTTCACCAGGTGACAATTTAGTTAATACCCAACAATCCCTTTTCAATGTTACTACCCCTAGATATATTTGTAATAATTAATGTATCCACTTATAGTATCTACACAGGGATGTATTTCTTGTAAAAAAATATACACAATGAATTAAAATATTTTTCGATATAATCCTACGTATAGATTCATCACTACGATTTTTACTATGGGTCTGCAACACAAAAATAATTTTTAAAAAATAATTACTAACAAATAGATAAATCATTTCTCTAATACCACCAATAGATACCTATGATAAATATTCCTTTATTTTGAATCTTTTACATGATATATAATTAAATTCCCTAAATAAAAATAATGATATCATATTGATAGATATGATCAGTGTTTTTGTAGATTCGATACATGATAATATTATTTTAAAATGCTTACTATCACATATTCCACAGTAAATTACATTAATAAAATAATTTTAGATCCTTATTAGAAACAAAAAATAATCATATCATGGGTAATGTGAAAATAAGAAAATTGGTGAGCTCAAATTCCTAGCAAGGATGAATAAACATTTCGTCAAGGATGATTTCATAAATAGAAAAAAAACGTAAGTATAAGAGAAATATCACATAACAATAGTTTATAATCATAAAAAATAAGTGAGTTTAAAAGGATTAGTCATAATAAATTAAATATTATTAAAACAACATAGACAGATAATTGTCATAACATGGCTTAAAAATATTTGACATAAACCATGATTCATGATAGTTTAAGGTCAGAAAAACAAATATAATTGGACAATTAAAAAAATAATAGTAAAAACTAAATTCATGAGTTGCACACTTGTTCACTTGGTTTAGGGAAAATTTAATTTTACTGACGTATACATCACATTCATGAGTGAAATACTCTCACATATTCTTCTCAATGACTAATGTGGGCATGTTCATACATATCTCATAATATTTATACTATTTATGAATTGACTAGATAGTGATATAGGACCCCAATCATCATCATCGATACTCATCAGTACCTCTTTAAAGTCATTAACATATCACATTATAAAGATCCCTTGTGAATAATTTGTTTAATAAAATAATAAAATAAAAATCATTCACTTTTCATAAAGAACACAGAGAAAAAAATGGATTTCATAAAACATTAAATGGAAGATTATTAATAATTAATATAATATAAACAGATAGATAAAAAATTGGGTTCCATAAAATTTATAAATAGTTTATCAATTTGAACTAATTTGGTTTTCATTAAAAACAAGATCACCAAAAAATCACATAAAATAAAAAATAGTGGGTGGAACATGAAATATAATTGCATTGGATTTTTTATTTTTTTATGATAATGAAAAATGAAAAACAAGTCATAAAATAAAATTTTTATATTTGTTAAAATAATAGATGTAAAATTCATATTAACGAGCATCATTTCTAAAATACCCCCTTTTTCATAAAAAACTGAACATAAAATACATCTAGGATGCGTATTTTGTAATTTAATGTCTTTTTATGGGGTGAAGATCCTTTAAGATTCATTTTTAATAATAATTATTAACCTTTTACATCTTCATACATGGCTAAAGAAGATTTTAGAATTATTTTTCTCTTGTTTAGAGTCCGAGATTTAATTTTTTGGGGAAACAACCTAAAGAGAATGGTTGGACCATGGTTAATAATAACCATGTGGAATAATATTGTTGTAAATTAAGAGGATGTGTAATAATAGTTTAACATTCATAGGAGGTTTCATGGTCATGTGGGGTGAAACAAAAAAATGAAAAGGGGTGAATGGGTGATGCATAGTTTGGCAAAACAATGCACCTATCTCGTCCCTTTAGTGCCACTTAGTAAGAGGAGCCACACTGTTGGTGTAAAGACCCATAAATTTCAGGGAAATTTTTTTTCTTAATTTTGTTTGGAATTTTACAAGAATGCAGTTTCTGATGGCACCTAATTCCGAGGCCCGGTGTGCCCAGAATCACTTTCCGAAGTTTGGCTCGGGTACGTTCAGTGAACGGACGAGCGGGTTTTTCTAACTTTTGAACCGGTGCTCGGAATCGAATTCTGAGGGCACCGATGGAATCGCAGCGCCGGTATTTTCTTAGAAACGCCTCTTCTGGAGTTGCGTTTGCTCGGTTGTGGTTTTTAATTTTTGGGTTTTAAGTTATGAAAAAAAATAAAGTTGTGCGACAATTTTATTTTTATTTCACTTAAAGCCGCTTAAAGACCACTTTAAGCGGCTTAAGCTCAGTTGAAACAGATAGGGTGCAATCGAAAATATCCTACCCACTTGGTAGGATATTTGTGAGGTGGGGCCTGCACGAGCCCCACTGTTTCTTTTCCCCTAAGTAACGCACCCGCGAAAACCCGTTTTTATGAAAGTCAACTTATGCATTTTCTTAAATTCTTAAAGCACCAATTAATTGGGCAGTTAACTTTGTTAAATTAATTGTATGAATTAATTTAATCATTTCTTAACCTATTACAATCCGTTGGCATAATAATAAAATAAGACCAACACAAGACTTCTGGAGAATTTCTCATTGAGAGGTTTTGATAATTTTATGCCTTCATCCTCCTTCGTGAAGAACGCGAAGAACACAAAGAACGCCGTCACCCTCGGAGATTGACGACGCTTCTTCCGAGACGTTCTTCCCCGCAACGATCTCCGATCACCAACTGCTTGAGGTAGGATATTTTGGGTTTCTTTTAAATCTTCTTTGGGGTTTATAACAACACATGGATTTAATCGATATAATTAAATCTATTGTTTCTTGGTCCTCGGAATTCGTCGACGCAAAGCCGGATACCACGACGACGCGACGGTCCCCTCCTTCCGCGACGATCAATTCCACGAAGAACGCGCGTGCGACAACTTAAAGAGGTAGGGGTTTTATTGTGAATGATTTTACTTTGTGGATGTTTCCGTTAAAAACAAAGAACCCGGTTTCATAAGAACAATTTTAATTTATTAAAATTGTTTTTTTGTTATGTTTTCTATGTATTGATTATTTCTCCTGACTGTTATCTTCTAACGCGGAGGGTGCGGCCCAAACGAACATGGCTGACAACCCTCCACAGTTCTTCGTTGTTGTGTGGATTTGGCGGGCGATGACAAAACGTGCCGCAAAAGTGATTTGATGATTCCGCAGTGAAGAATGGGACCTGGGAGGAGCAGCGGTGCAGATGGAATTAGAATCGGACCACCAGAGCAACTCTGAGGGCCCGCGAAAGCCACCGGAGGCGCGAGGTGCCGCTGGACAGGGCCGCCGCGGCTGAAGCCACGGAGGCGGCAGTGCCAGCGGACACGTGGCCGCGCGGGTCCGGCGCACACGGGACGCCGCTTTGCCGCGTCTGTTGACCAGGGCGGCCCCCCGCGGGGGCCGCAGTGTTGTCACGCGGGAGAAGCGCGCCATCCACATTGCTCGGCCGCTCGGCCAAGCCGGGCCGCGCCCTGGCCGGGCCGGACCGAGTCCAGGCAGGTTGGACCCAGGTCGGGTCGACCCGGTTCGGGCCGGGTCGGTCCGGGCCCAGACCCCCTGATTCCGGACCTTTTCGGTCTTTTGCCCATAACATGAGCTACGGGCCTCCGATCGACGCGCCGTCAGCGGCAACACGAGCCTTGGATCGAGACGGTCGTTTCGGTATATTACACTCAAGGTTTCAGAATACCTTGGATTCGGCCGGGTTGGTTCGTACACGAAACCAACCGGGGCCTCGGAGCGGAAACGCTCATATCTTGAGCTTCAGACGTCCGATTGACGTGCCTTCAACTTTGTTGATTTCCTCTAAGTGAGACGGATCTTTTGGAATACTCTGACCGAGGTTTGGATGCAGGTGGAGTACGGTCGGGTTGGTTTTGCCTTAAAAACCAACCGGGCCCCTGGGACGAAAAAGCCAATAACTCTCAGACCGGGCGTCCGATTGACGCACCGTCTGCGACGTTGAGTTCCTGTTGACGATACGGAACTTTTGGATACATCAACTATGGACTAGGTGTCAGTTGATGTATCGGCTTCTCGGCTCATGGAGTGGACCCTCCCGAGTGAGCCTGCTGTGTGCGGGAACCCTAGAGCTGGCTGCGACTGCTACATCGACGACGATGAAGACAATCGTACTGGAATCCTATGTGGGTTCGATGATGAAGACAATCGTACTGGAATCCTATGTGGGTTCGACGATGAAGACAATCGTACTGGAATCCTTTGTGGGTTCGATGATGAAGACAATCGTAATGGAATCCTATGTGGGTTCGATGATGAAGACAATCGTACTGGAATCCTATGTGGGTTCAACGATGAAGACAATCGTACGAGAATCCTATGTGGGTTCGATGATGAAGAAAATCATACTGGAATCCTATGTTGGTTCGATGATGAAGACAATCGTACTGGAATCCTATGTGGGTTCGACGATGAAGACAATCGTACTGGAATCCTATGTGGGTTCGACGATGAAGACTATCGTACTGGAATCCTATGTGGGTTCAACGTTGAAGAAAATTGTATCGAAATCCTCTGTGGGTTCGACGACGATGTCAACAGTGCTTGTATCCTACGTGGGTCCTAGTAAGTTGAATCAGTGACTACCTCTGATAATCTCTCTTGCTTTCCAAATGATGTCTACCTGTGTGAGCTGAATCTTGTGTTACTCTCCTTTGTGGATTGTGTTTAACTATCCTGTGTGGATTTACTGTTTACTCTCCTTTGTTGATTGTGTTGAGCTATCCTATGTGGATTACTTTTTCTCTCCTTCGTGGATTGTTTTGTGCTATCCTGTGTGAGTATACGTTTTTCTTTCCTGTGTGGACTGGGTTGTGCTTGGGCTCGGATGTTGGAGACGAATGGGAATTGATGACTTAGGTATATGTATGGGCATATACCTAAGCAGTGTCAGTTGTTACTTTGTGATTGTATCTTTCCTTTGTGGTTTATCCTTTGTGGATTTCGAGAGACCTTCGGGGGTCTCAGGGTCCCTACTGAGTAGCTTATACTCACACCTGCACGGGCTATGCCCGCACTTCGCTGTGTTGGTTGCAGACGACGAACAACGCTGATCGTGGTGGAGGCCTGCGGAGCAGGACGGTACCTGGAGGTGGACCACTGGGCGGGACGTACTCGGAGCAGACGGCTGGACCGAGGATCTGTGGAGGCTATCTGTGCTCACCCTTCAGGTGGGACTTCCAGAGGATGGCTCGACGCTGCGGCTTTTCTTTTTAGTTGCTGTTTTCCCATTTTAGATGTACTTTACTGTTGGGCTTGTATTTCCGGCCCCTTTTTCTTTCAGCACAGCTTGTTACAGTTTTTACTTAGTGTTTACTCTTTCTGCTTGCTTACTCTATGGTGGTTGTTCACTTTACAAAGGCAATACCTTCCCTGTTTATTGGGATTTACGCCTTGGTGCTAGTCGCCAGCCCCTGGCCTATGGAAAGCAGGCTTGGGGTAGTCACGGCACGGGCCCCAAGGACGGGTCGTGACAAATTGGTATCTGAGGGGTTCGGTTCTACCACAGACTCTGATCTTTCTTCTATGTGAAGAAATAATGTTAATCATATTAAGTGTGGTTATCAGTTCAGGGAGCCCAGTGTTGGTGCGGCGGCCAACGTATCCGTACACCAGGACCCTGACTTTTGATTTCCCACTTAATTCATGAAAACATTGATTGCATGTGTGTTTCAAGTTTTCTTTGTGATTACATGTATCTGCTCACCAGGTATACTGTTCTGACCGTGGCGCACCTATTTCTTTTCAGGATGGCCCCACGACGACAGCCAGCTAGGGTTCCAAGCATTGTGCGTGGCGAGAGCCCACCGAGCGACGAGGACTCGGTACAGGGTCCTTTGACAGTTGAGGCACCGACGGTACCTATACCTACTGAGCCACCGATGCTACCAGCCCTAGCCGCTGACGATGCACGTCGCCTTAGTGCACTGCATGAGTTCCAGCACCAGCGACCGCTAGGTTCCACGGGGAGACGGACCCTCAGGCCCCCAAGGACTGGCTGGAGGCAGTTGTACGGGTTTTCAGATTAGTGAGGACACCAGCAGACCTCATGGTGATCCTCGCAGCGAGCCTCTTGCACGCGGCGACAGGTAGATGGTGGAGCTTGATTCTCCAGGTGCACGATGAGGCATCTCTCTTCTGGACGGACTTTGAGGGAATCTTCCACTTGGAGTTCGTCCCAGCCACCCTCCGTGCGGTGCGCATCTAGGAGCTACTACAGCTGCGGCAGAGCAGCATGATAGTTTCCCAGTACTCGGAAAGATTTACTGATCTCTCGCGATACTCCACCGATATGGTATGTGATCCGTTCTTCCGGGATCGGACCTTCAAGCAGGGACTGAGGCATGAGATCAGGGCCTCGATGATCTCCCTCAACATTCCGACGCAAACAGAGGTGTTGGAGAGAGCCCTTTTAGTAGAGAGTTTCCTCGCCGAGCAGGCACCAGCGGTAGGACCCTCCGCAGGATGACCCATAGCGGAGTCATCTGCAGCTGGCAGTCGACAGGTGACACAGAGGTCCAAGCGGGCCAGACCTTCAGATGGGCAATCTCAGGGTGATGATTCGGTTGTGCGGGGCACACGAAGGAGAGCCAGCTACTCGAGGAACAGGAAATGCTACGCCTGCGGCGGGCAAGGTCACATGGCTCGAGACTGCCCGACTCGTCCTTCTGATGAACAACAGGAGGTAGTGGGACCTCCCAGGTAGAGTTTCGACCATAATGGTCCGTAGGGAGTAGGCGGGCAAGTAAGAGGAGCTGGTCGTGCAGCTGGAGGTGGACGACGCTTCGGGGTGTTGCCACCACCACCACCAGGAGTTCCACCCCGACCGCAGGGGACAGGAGGACATGAGAGAGCTCAGCTTCAGGCAGCTGAGGCCTACGATCATGGAGCTCCGGGAGAAGGTGGACAGGTGCGTGACTAGCTCCAGACATGGAGACTTTTTTTCATGTTGCTTTTAGTTTTGTTGTTTTATGTTTGTAGATGCTTTGTGTCTTCGTACTTGAGCTACAGTAATAAAAGACACCTTTTTTGTGTGGCATTTACTTTCCTGTACTCTCTTGTGTTGTTACTAAGAGGTTCCAGTTTAGACTATTGACTTGACCCTCACTTGAGAGATACCTACTAGAGGAGACCCAGTTACCACACACTGATGCCGACAATGTGACACAACCCTTGGAGGCGAGAGTAACGGTTGGATCTCTTGGTAGTAGCGTAGAGGCCTTACGACGTCATCCTTGGTGTGTGTTAGTATTATCAATGTCAGGATTGACTGTATTAGGCAAAGAAAGTGGTTCATCCATGGGATGAGACTGGATTTCCCTTATCGACAAAGGAGAAACCACAGCAGCTCTTGTAGGACGAGAGAAGGTCCAGGTCATCCAGGAGCGGATGAGGACAGCTCAGAGCTGGCAGAAGTCTTATGCTGACAGGAGGCGGAGGCCACTAGAGTTTGAGGATGGCGACCACGTCTTCTTGCGTGTCTCACCTCGACGTGGATTACGGAGATTTGGATGAGGCGGCAAGTTGTCTCCACGCTTCATCGGACCCTTCCAGGTCCTCAGCAGGATTGGTGAGGTGGCTTATCGCCTGGCTCTACCACCTCAGTTGCACCGGGTGCACGACGTCTTCCACGTATCTCATTTGAGGAGATACTTGCACGACCCGACACATATCATTGACTATGGGGAGCTGGAAGTTGATGATGGGGTGACTTTTGCGGAGGTCCTAGTGGAGATCAAGGATCGACAAGAGTGGGTCCTATGTGGACGATCGATTCATCTAGTGCGCATCAGATGGCAGCACAGGAACCTCCAGGAGATCACTTGGGAGAGGGAGGCTCAGATACGTTCTCAGTACCCACATTTGTTTCCCTAGTTTATGATGTATCTTTACGGGGACGTAAATCACTGAGGTGGGAGTAATGTAAAGAACCGTAAAATTCAAGGAATTTTTTTTTTAATTTTCTTTGAAATTTTACAAGAACACAGTTTCTGACGGCACCTGATTTTGAGGCCCGGTGTGCCCGGAATCACTTTCCGAAGTTTGGCTCGGGTACGGTCAGTAAACGGACGAGCGGGGTTTTCTAACTTTTGAACTGGTGATCAGAATCAAATTTTGAGGGCACCGATGGAATCACAGCGCCGATATTTTCTTAGAAACTCCTCTTCCGGAGTTGCGTTTGCACGGTTGTGGTTTTTAATTTTTGGGTTTTAAGTTATGAAATAAAATAAAGTTGTGCGACAATTTTATTTTTATTTCACTTAAAGCCGCTTAAAGACCACTTTAAGCTGCTTAAGCTTAGTTGAAACGGATAGGGTGCAATCCACAATATCCTACCCACTTGGTAGGATATTTGTGAGGTGGGGCCTGCACGAGCCCCACCGTTTCTTTTCCCCTATGTAACGCACACACGAAAACCCATTTTTTTGAAAGTGAACTGACGCGTTTTCTTAAATTCTTAACGCACCAATTAATTGGGCGGTTAACTTCATTAAATTAATTATATGAATTAATTTAATCATTTCTTAACCTGTTACAATCCGTTGGTGTAATAATAAAATAACAACCAACACACGACTTCTGGAGAATTGCTTGTTGAGGGGTTTTGACAATTTTGTGCCTTCATCCTCCTTCGCGAAGAACGTGAAGAACATGAAGAACGCGAAGAATGCCGTCACCCTCCGAGATTGACGATGCTTCTTCCAAGACGTTCTTCCCCGCAATGATCTCCGATCACCAACTTCTTGAGGTAGGAGATTTTGGGTTTCTTTTAAATCTTCTTTGGGGTTTATAACAATACATGGATTTAATCGATATAATTAAATCTGTTGTTTCTTGGTCCTCAAAGTTCGTCGACGCAATGCCAGATACCGCGACGACGCGACAGTCCCCTCCTTCCGCAACGATCAATTCCGTGAAGAACGCACGTGCGACGACTTGATGAGGTAGGGGTTTTATTGGGAATGATTTTACTTCGTGGATTTTTCGGTTCAAAACAAAGAAACCGGTTTCATAAGAAATATTTTAATTTATTAAAATTGTTTTTTTGTTATGTTTTTTATGTATTGATTATTTCTCCTGACTGTTATTATCTAACGCGGAGGGTGCGAGCCAAACGAACACGGTCGACAACCCTCCGCAGTTCTTCGTTGTTGTGCGGATTTGGCGAGCGACAAAAAAACGTGCCGCAAAGGAGATTTGATGATTCCGTAGTGAAGAACGAGACCCGAGAGGAGCAGCGGCGCAGAAAAAATTGGAATCAGACCACAGGAGCAACTCTGATGGCCCGCGGAAGCCACCAGTGGCGCGAGTCGCCGGCGCGGCGGCGCCCCGGCGCGCCGCCGGACAGGGCCGCTGCGGATGAAGCCGCGGCCGTGTGGGTCCGGCGCACACGGGATGCAGCTTTGCTGCATCCGTTGACCAGGGCGACCCCCCGCGGGGCCGTGGTGTTGTCATGTGGGGGCAGCACGCCCCCCGCGTTGCTCGGTCGCTCGGCCGAGCAGAGCCGGGCCGGCCGGCCGAGCTGGGCCGCATTCTGGCCAGGCCGGACCGGGTCCAGTCGGGTCGGACCCGGGTCGGGTTGACCCGATTCGGGCCGACCCAGGGGGGGTCGGGCCAGGTCGGTCCGGGCCCAGACCCCCCGATTCCGGACCTTTTCAGTCTTTTTCCCGTAACATGGGTTACAGGACTCTGATCGACGCGCCGTCAGCGGCAACACGATCCTTGTATTGAGACTGTCATTTCAGTATATTACACTCAGGGTTTCAGAATACTTTGGATTCGTCCGGGTTGGTTCGTACACGAAACCAACCGGGCTCTCGGAGCGGAAACACTAATATCTTGACCTTCGGACGTCCGATTGACGTTCCGTCGACTTTGTTGAATTACTCTAAGTAAGACGGATCTTTTGGAAAGCTCCGCTCGAGGTTTGGACCTAGGTGGAGTATGGTCGGGTTAGTTTTGCCTTAAAAACCAACCAGGCCCCTGGGACGAAAAAGCCAATAACTCTCAGACCGGGCGTCCGATTGACGCGCCGTCTGCGACATTGAGTTCATGTTGACGATACGGAACTTTTGGATACATCAACTCTGGACTAGGTGTCAGTTGATGTATCAGCCACTCGGCTCATGGATTGGACCCTCCCGAGCGAGCGTGCTGTGTGCGAGAACCCTAGAGCTAGCTGCGACTGCTACATCGACGACGATGAAGACAATGGTACTGGAATCCAATGTGGGTTCGATGATGAAGACAATCGTACTGGAATCTTATGTGGGTTCAACGATGAAGACAATCATACTAGAATCCTATGTGGTTTCGACGATGAACACAATCGTACTGGAATCCTATGTGGGTTCGACGATGAAGACAATCGTACTGGAATCCAATGTGGGTTCGATGATGAAGACAATCGTACTGGAATCCTATGTGGGTTCGACGATGAAGACAATCGTACTGGAATCCTATGTGGGTTCGACGATGAAGACAATCGTACTAGAATCCTATGTGGGTTCGACGATGAAGACAATCGTACTGGAATCCTATGTGGGTTCGACAATGAAGACAATCGTACTGGAATCCTATGTGGGTTTGACGATGAAGACTATCGTACTGGAATCCTATATGGGTTCGACGATGAAGAAAATTGTATCGAAATTTTTTGTGGGTTCGACGATGACTTCAACAGTGCTTGTATCCTACGTGGGTCCCAGTAAGATGAATCAGTGACTACATTTGATCATCTCTCTTGCTTTGCAAATGATGTGTACCTGTGTGAGCTAAATCTTGTGTTACTCTCCTTTGTGGATTGCGTTGAACTATCCTGTGTGGATTTACTGTTTACTCTCCTTTGTGGATTGTGTTGAGCTATCCTATATGGATTAATTTTTCTCTCCTTTGTGGATTGTGTTGTGCTATCCTGTGTGAGTATACGTTTTTCTTTCCTGTGTGGACTGGGTTGTGCTTGAGCTCGGATGTTGGAGCCGAACGGGAATTGATGACTTAGGTATATGTATGGGCATATACCTAAGCATTGTCAGTTGTTACTTCGTGATTGTATCTTTCCTTTGTGGGTTATCCTTTGTGGATTTAGGGAGACCTTCGGGGGTCTCGGGGTCCCTACTGAGTAGCTTATACTCACCCTTGCACGGGCTATGCCTGCACTTCACTGTGTTGGTTGAAGACGACGAACAATGCTGATCGTGGTGGAGGCTTGCGGAGTAGGACGGTACTTGGAGGTGGACCACTGGGCGAGACGTACTCGGAGCGGACGGCTGGACCGAGGAGCTGTAGATGCTATTTGTGCTCACCCTTCAGGTGGGACTTCTAGAGGACGGATCAACGCTGCAACTTTTCTTTTCAGTTTTTGTTTTCCCCTTTTAGTTGTACTTTATAGTTGGGCTTGTATTTCTAGCCCCTTTTTCTTTCAGCACAACTTGTTACAGATTTTACTTAGTGTTTACTCTTTCCGCTTGCTTACTCTATGGTGGTTGTTCACTTTACAAAGGTAATTCCTTCCCTATTTATCGGGATTTATGCCTTGGTGCTAGTCGCCAGCCCCTGGCCTATGGAAAGCGGGCTTGGGGTAGTCACAACACGGGCCCCGAGGACGGGTCGTGACAGTTGGCACATTTTTGGATGAAACTGTGTAGCAAATCTATGATGCCCAATAAATTAGAATTAATTTCCCATTTTACCATATTCCTTAATTAAATTGAGACATGTTTTCTATTCCATCATTTCACTAATAGCTAGATATGTTTTGATCTCTCCTCTCCCTCTTCTTAAGCCATTATAGTCAATATCTCATCTGAACTCAGATTGGGCCTCTATATGCCATGTTGGAAGAGTAAAGAAAATAGATTCATTACACTTCCTTTCTTTCCTCATTTATCATATTACAAAAAATCTATTTCTATGAGAGGAAATATGTTCTATTTTCAAGGCATTTTCCTTTTTTGTCAACTTCTCTCATTCTACATCGATTCTAAAACTGATATTGAAAGAGAGTTCTTATACTACCCAAAGGCAGGTGGTCAAATAATTATTCAATAAATATTAGTTATTCTATGTCATGGACCATCATGCATCATGACAGACCATCTATGAGTTTCCATAAATCTAATACTTTTATTAAAATAAATCAGTAGTGATTATTTATTTTCCCGGTATACCCTTATTTATTGTCCAAGTTCATCCACCTCGACCAGTGACACCCCTTTGGTTTTTCACATAAAATTCCATGTACTTATATAATATTAATGTATGGAAACCACATTCTAAATAGTGTTGGATTGAAACCTAATTGGTTGTATTATTATAATCAAATGGGAAATGAGTGATATGACAACATTACTCAATTTTTATATGAAAAAAGGATTATGCCTTGATTAAAAGGTATGATAGATAATTTTTAAAACATATATTGGATAATATTAAGGTTTTAAGGATACTATCTATTTTTTTATACACATTCATGGAATCCCATGTACTGATGACTCTCGGGCATAGAACCACATATATATGTGAAACTCAGGAATAAAATCCCATATATTTGTGATACTCGGGCATATAATCTCTTATGATTCTTGATACTCAGGTATGACATCCCATTAACTTTTGACACATGGGCGTGAAGACCCTTAATACTCTATGACGTTCTAATGAAGATAAAAATAAACATGATTTATTCCTTAGTTCATGACTAGTATCAATCAATATATATATATTTGTGTGCATATATATGTAACTATTTATATAATTTATATATATACATACATGTCTATATGAATATATACATATAGTGATTCATATTTAATGATATTCTGGCTTAGTCCAAATAATGTATTGTCATCATGGGGTCATTTAGGAACAATAGTTTACTCATTTATAGCTTACATGCGTATTTTACACTATTATATCTACCCACATTAATTTTTTATGAACTATCTAGATTATATGATATTCTATTGGTGGTTTCCTGATGATTATAAGACACCGATTAGTACCTAAAATCCCTCTTGGTTTCTGGTAGGGAGAAAGGTAAGGGTCCAGTAAAGGATGCTTGATTGTATTCCTTTAATGGAGTACGAGAGCAGATGACCAATCTTATACTCAAAATGTTATGGAATATCACTTTAATGTTTTTGTTGTTTTGAATAGAATGTGGTATATACCAACATCCTTGCTTCATTGTATCCCCATTTTCATATCATATAAATATGGAATCATTTTGGATATGTTATTGGTTATACTTATTCCTATTTATTATATCTAGATGATTTATTCTTATGTTGTTTATTTATTAAATTATTTCATTATTTTTTAATTATTGATTGGTGTGATTTTCATTAACCATGAGGGTATAGTCTCCGCAACATACCATAATATACCCTTACTTCTAGTTTGAAACCAATAGTATATGTGGAGTGGTTATTGAGGACACGTGAAAAAATGTGTTCAGTTTCATATGAGTGTACCATATCTGGGTCATTATAAGTGGTATCAGAATGCCTTTTACTTTTTCCTTTCTATTTAGGTTTATTAGGCAGGTTACTAGGAATATGATAAAAATTATTAATGAGCATGTTACTAGGAGTATCTAACCTAAATATGGGGGAATTCCAAATTAAATGTGATGGGAATCATTGACCACGTTTTTTTCCTTTTAAAGTTGTCTTGGTTTCACTGTTGGGTGAGGAACATGATATGTGGTGTTATTGTTGTTTTTATTATGATGATTTTTTTTTCTTGGATGCTTATGGAAAGGAGGTTTTTTTTCATGAATTATATTTGGCACTGAGGACTCAAAATTAATGTATATTCCATGTTATAATTGTATTACTATGTGAATGTTCTTCTACATATTATTGGTACCTTGATGGTTATATTTGGAAATATCCACATATTTCTTTAAAGGAAAGAATAATTTTATTAATTAATGTGTTTGTATAAACCTAATTTTTTTTCCTATATTGATTAATTATATCTCATCCATTAACCAACTATTCCATGTTTGAGACATGGACAATTGGTTTCATGGGATGAAATGATAGTTGATTTTGATTACATGAATGATAATTGAAATTTTTGAAGCATGTACATTTCAAAATTGGTAAAGGGGGTCCATCTAAAAAATCACATTATAATAATTGTGGTATCCTGATATCAGATGCAGCGATCAGGTCATATTTACATGACATTCCAATTGAAACATATAAAGATTATGCCTTTATAACCTAGGAATGGTGAATCATATAAATAGACCATGATTAATATGTAGAAATAAATTATTATAAACATAAAAGAATTTAAATATTAAAATCAAATTGTTACCATTAAATGGGGATACCAATTGGAACATAGAGTGATTCTTCCTCTATTCCTTACAATTTTAACTCCATATACTAGGACCCTTTCTATGTGATGTGAAAACTTGACCATGACCCAACCATAGTAGTGTGTAGTAGGAAGTGTCACGTAAGTTTCATTGTGGTCCAATACATCACTCAGGCCTATCTATTGGTTCATAAATAGGGGTGTGACTCCTATATAGGAAAGTTTGTACCTATCATATTATATTATAGGTGATCCTATCCACAATTGTACCTTATATATTACGTTAATTAGAAAATTGATTAGTTATTTCACCATGAAATCCTCAAGTCATGAATTATGAGGTTGGTGATGAATATTCTCCAATGGTGGTGGTCCCTAAGCCACTAGTATGAAATACAGTAGTTCCTCCTAGAGAACCCTATACTACTCCAAATCTAAATGTTAGTGCTCAATTATAAATGAAATTCTTACTATTTATATTGACTATTGATGGATACTTTTGGACTACCCATCTACTGGTAGAGTTGTATGATAAATTTAACAGCATCATCCAACCATTTTTCCAAGGTATGAAAACTCATAGGTTGTGGAGGCATGTATAGAGGCCATGATATCAATATTAGAACATCGAGACACAACTCTAGGGAGGAGGTTCATTTTCATAACCTATATAATTCATTTTTATATCATTAATTTGTTGGACATAATCACACAAGATGATATTCTCCAGGGTATGGTATGGGTGGATTTCCATATTTTCTTCTAGGACTAATTCTCCTCTCAGATACTGAGATCCGACCATGATAGAGAGTTTATTAACCTATAACATGGTTCTATAACAATGATGGTGTATTAATCTCATTTTACTGAACATGAACACTTCTCACTGGAAATTGTTGATGACAAGTAGATAACATCAAGACAGTTTTATAATGGTCTTGTATACTCCATTAGATATTGGGTGAATGTATTCTAGTTAACCACCATTTCAAAAATAGTGATCTCATCCCTCATTAATAGGAAAAACATAAGAGAGGATGATTATGTAGGACATTTATGTTTAGAAACAATACATATAAGTTTCTAATCTAGTGGTAGGAAATTCCACGTTGAGTTTTTGTATGGTGGTAGCTAGAGTATGATGACACCTAATCATATTTAAGAGACATGAAACTATTGAAAACAATACAAGGAATAAGAATCACAAAAGTCCCAAGGAACCTATTGAGTTTAAAGGTTTTATTATTTTTGGGATTTATTGGTGTATTTATAGTATCGTACCATCTATTTCTAGTGGGGGAGGATCCACACAATATCTGCATTCAAAAGTGGGATCAATATCTCCAGGAGATGAATTTAACTAAACTACTTCCAACGGATCAGGGTAAAGAAGTGTGTATAGCCACAAAATACTGTCATATGAGATGTAACATCAGTATAGTATGTATTATTATGGTAATCTGGTTATAGATATGGGTTTTGGATCTATCTAGATACATGCAGTACAACCTATACCTAGTTAACATAGCACTAATCATTCAATAGATCGATTATTATTCTAGTATCCTATAATATTGTATCTGACTTATTCAATATAGGATGTTTACATTGTATTATATCTTGGTAAATTATCGAAACTCTAGAATTAGAGATAGATTAATTCTGTGGTGTAATGAATGTTGATGCATCATTTATGATCCGATCTGAGAATGTGAATCGATTTTGGGAATTCCCCACTTGATATAGGTTGGCATCATATCATATGGAACCTCTTCATCCTCATGATGGTAGGTTTTGACAACATTCTTCCGATGGACTAGTTGGTTCCATATAATGATCATGATAATTTTAATCATTGAATTGTGTCTATCGCCTTACCCAAGGGTCGATCTTATGAGTATAAAGGTAAGGGGATGTGCATGAGAGTCAATATAAACCTGAGAATCATGGGCTATGTCGGGTGAAATCCCAAACTTCTATTTATTTTATGAGATATCAAGGAAGAATACAAATTTATTTCCCTCTAATACATGGTTGTTGAGGGAAATCTTATCAGGTGCCTTATTAGGACTACCTCTTGAGAGAGAGAGAGACGTAGAATCCACTATTAAACTAGCGTTAGGAGTATCACATATGTCCATTAATCATTAAAATACGGAACTTACTATGCTCTAGGAACTCAATAAATAGCTAGAGGATTTGAAAGTGAAGGTTTTTATATAACAAAAAACATTATTATGGGTTTCACCTTTCTTTTTCTCCAAAAAGGTTAACAACACCCTCAAGATTTACATGGATTACTATCGATTGAACCAGCTTATGATTTAGAACTAGAATCCACTTACACATATAGATGTCCTATTCAAACATATCTAAGGATATTTGGTTTATTAATAATTTATTTGAGGTCTATATATCAACATGTTCATGTTAGACCATCAGAAAAACCATGTACATCATTCTACAATATATATTGAATGTATGATTATTATTTTCATTTCGTTTATTCATTGAATGCTTCTATAATCTTTATGTCCCAAATTAATCTGAACATCCACTCGTATCTAGAGTCATTATTTGCATTCTTCAGGGATTACATCTTGGTGTATGTTTTTACTCGTCATGAACATGAAATAAATCATGATATCATGTTCAATAAACAATGATTGAACCATTTGTATGCTAAGATCACTAAATATCACATTTGGGTCAACAAGGTACCCTTCACCGGTCACATTTTTTTATAGGCAGGAGTATATGTTGAACCAAATAATGTGAAAGTTATAGTTTTGTAGGGGAAACCCACGAACATCCTATGATATATAGTGTTTCTTAGTGATTTATGGCTACTATAAGGGTCTTATTCGGGATTTCTCATGCCTGGAAGAAACAATCACAACTTGAATAAGAAAGGTGTTAAATGTGATGTTTCGTTTTAGGATATGAAAATAAAATTCAAACCATTTCCAATCGTTATTCTTCTAGAGTTGGTAAGAAGTTTTATGGTTTACTATGATGTGTCAAGAATCAGTTTGGGAGTCATTATGATTCAATGAGATCGCGTCATAGAATATGGGTCTCCCCAGCTGAGGTTGAGTGAGCTGAATTACCCTATGAATGACCACAAGCTAGATGTTATGGTCCATACCTTGCATTGATGGTAGAATTAATTACTTGTAGAGCCTTCTATAGTGTACATGAACCAAAATATCTTAATGTATATATTCTCCTAGAATGATTATATCAAATGAAATGAAGATTTCTTCAATACCTATATTTTATCAACTATAAAATTCTCTATAAAACTATAAAGGCTAATCGTGTTACTGATGGTCTATGATGAAAGACTCAACATAGGAAATTTAAGAGGCTGGTAGTGAGTGGTAGTCAATGTACCTGTTTTCTGAGTTTCACCTACATATTAATGAGTATCATGGATATCTAATTTTATCATCATCGGTAGTGATATCGTCTCTTCATGATTGAATAAATATAAGATAGCTTTATAGTCATGAGTGTATAGTCCAAAGGGAGATAATTTTCTATGAGGACCCACTCCCTGGATGGGTAACTGACAAGGAAGGGGTATTGAAAATTCATAGGCATTTCTCGGTTCTCGATGAAATGTGGTAAGAATTTATGAGGGATTATAATGGCTCTATTTGGGTATTTCACCCAAAACTCAATCAGATGTACCAAAATATAGGATGCCAGTATTTTTGGAAATGTATAAATATTTGTATTTCATGATCTTTCAAATGGTTCTTAACCTTTCATTGAGTGAAGGATGAGTACAAATGACTTTTGGTACTTTTACTACCTCTATACATTATAAAAGGGAAATTGGGTGATGTATCTATGGATTTTTTGATGGGTTTTCAATGACCCCCTATTGGAAGTATGAGTGTACAATAGGGGTTTTGGAGGAAATTATTTGAGAATGTGTCTTTGATTTTATAGGTTCTTGGGAGAAACATCTACCACTTACGGAATTTTTATATAATAACAATTTTTAGGAAAATATAAAGGTGGAACCATATTAGGTCCTATATGGTAGGTCATTCTGTTTCCCATGTTCTAGTTATAGGCATGTCAGGTGGTACTGATGAGACCTTTTATCATTCTAGATACATCAAATAAGGTAAAAATAATCATAAATATCATGGATATAGCTCATTCATGTTATAAGATGTATGTTGGTTTCCACTGACGACCAATAGAGATCAATGTTATGGATCAGTTCTTCTTACATGTTTCAGTTAAACAGTGGTATCGATGTTTCCTTAGGAAAGGGAAGCTAGAACCTAGATTATTAGACCCTAATGAGATTTTTGGATATTTTGGCTAGTTACATATCATTTTTAGATTCATTAAAGGTACCAATCCATGCACAATTTCAACCCTATTTCATATATTATCTATTTCTATTTATAATTTTATAATATTTTTCAACCAGATGATGTTGAGTTGGAGGTCGATGCTTCTTTTGATGATTAGCCCATCCATATTAGTGATCAGTGCACAAAGAATCTCTAATAAAGTTTTGTCCATATATATTTTAATCTATGTCCCCACAGTCACATATAGGACAAGACCTAGTAGAGATAGGCTGATGTATATTCATAGTGGAGGGAAATCTTCTTAGATATTGATCAATCCCCCTCTAGGAAAGTTGGGATGAGTTTTATTAAAGAGGTTAGGTTTCAATGTCCAAGATTTTTATGAGGTATGGATTATTTATTTATTTTAGTTTTAATATTTTTTTTAAACTTATAATAGTTATTAAATGGTATGTAATGATTTGGGAGTGTCTTGGGATTTTTTTTAGCCCAGATATCTATTATTTTGATTAATATCTTGAGGAACATGGTTAGTAATAATAATGTGGAAAACCCCTGTGACCTAGTAAGAGGAGTCCACAGTTAGTTTAACTATTCATAGTATACTTCATGTATATAACTATAGAAAATTATAGTGGGGTGCATGGTATATGCATGGTTTGGCCAAACCGTGCTTCAAGCCTGCACCCATAGTGCCACTTATGCAGTGGACTCACATGATTGGTACACGGTTTTGCAAAACCATGATGCCAAACCCTAAAATCCATTAATGAATGTTGGTTTTACAACTTTTCCCTTATTTTTACATAAAATTTAAACCCCTTTCATATTTATTAATTTCTCCAGAATCTGATGGTTTACAGATCTCTCATATCCAACTTCCATAGGCTTTGAAGCCTCTATCTCATCAAGACTATGATCTGTCCATCATCTATAAAGTTGGAACAATATCGGTAATAGATTCAATCCTCTTACTTCCTTTAATTATTTATCTCCCCCTTGTGAAAACTATTTCTAGGGTAGATGATGTTAAATATTTAAAAAAAATTCTTATTTCATAGTTTCCTCCCATTCTAGACAAAATTTAAATTTAATACTAGATGAGGGGTTATTACTACCCTATGAAATGTGGAATAGTAATTTTCCCCTAAATTAATCTCATTAAATATCATGTTTCATCACCCCACATGGAAACATTCCAAAAATTTCCATTAAACTATAAATTTACTTGAACTAAATTTTTAGACATGCTTTATTTTCTCTGTATACCCTTATTTTTTATCGGTGGTCTCCCACCTTTACAAGTTCCTCTCATTTGGTTGTTCTCATTAAAAGAAGTAGACTTATTTTATATTAATGAAACAAAAAAATTTCTATGTAGTTCTAGTTTTCCACATAATTTAATGGATTATTACAATTTAATGGGAAGTGAGTGGTATGACCACATCACATTACTTCTATATAATAAAATTATTATTCCCTAATCAAGAGGTATGTTAAATTAATTTTAAACTATTGATTGAATCATATTAAGACTTATATATAACTATCTACTTTAATGATACACATTAATGGGTCCTGATATACTTATGGTGATCGGGCATAGATACCCATATATTTGGCATAATCAGGAATGTAATCCCATATATTTGTGATACTAGGGCATGAAATCCCTTATGATTCATGGTACCTGGTCATAGATTCCAATATACTTGTGATATTAATGAAATTTATCCCTTACAACTCTATGAGGTTCTCATGACTATACAAGGATGTCTTAGTTATACCTCAGTTACTGACAAGTATTAGAATCTATATATATGGATATATATACCACTACGTATATAGTCTATATATAAATACATATTATATATAATTATATATATTTATATAGTGACACATTTTCATATATATTCCCTTTTATACTAATGTATTTAGTGTCATCCCTATAACCATTAGAAAGTACATATGACTCATTTATAGTTTACATGTCTTCTTTTCTATGTTATATCAACACACTACCATTTTATATTTACTATTTTGATTATACTAGAAATCATTGGTTGTGGCATAATGAGTCTATATCACAGCCTATTTGGGACAATGATTGGAACATGAAGAGACCACTTGGATATAGGTATAGAGAAAACTCAAGTGTCTAGATATGAAAGTTTTAATGTCTTTCTAGGATGGAGTATGAGGGAAGAGGATCGAGCTTATTCCCCTGATGTTATGAGAGATAAATTGTGGTCTTATCTTCTTTTCTATAGCATGTTGTATATGCCTTCTTCCTAATATACATGTTTCACCATTTTCTATAAAATGTAGATATGACATCATTTTTATATGTTATTGATTCTACTTCTCCATAGTTATATATATATATATATATGATTTATACATTTATAGTTCATTTATTACATTTTTCATCTATTATTTTGTTATTATTTACCACATTAGTACACATTAAACATTAGGATATAGTCTCCCCATAGTTCAATCAAATATCCTTTTTGCTGGTTGGTAGCCACTGATGTACAGTGAAGCACACTTATGGCCATGTCACAAACTAGTTTTGGTTACTTATAAGATAATTATATCAATGGTGTTACATATTTGAATTATTAACTCATTTTTTCTAGATATATAATATATAAAATCTTTAAAATTGTATTATCTAGTAAATCAAGTGGAATGAAAATAAAGAATAAGATGCGTAACATAATAGAATAATTTTTAGTTAACAAAACCCTTACCTTTACCATTAATATATATATATGTACATTAATCACCTATATAATAATGGAAAACATATTAATTAACTATTAATGAACCTTTTAATATTCATTGTAATATATATTTTTTACTAATATAAATTTTATTAATGCATTATATTTCTGTAATCTCTTTTTCATATTGGGTGCCAATATTTGGGATAGTATTGAACTAGGTTTGTAAAATCTATGTTCATATTACATATTAATCTAATGTTAATCATTCACAACCCAATAATTTTGATGGTATTGATGTTTTATCATTATAAATTAATTTAAAATTCCATCACATTTGTTTTTAAGTCATGTTTATTAAAGAATAAATTTGTTTGGAAAAACTTTTGATATACTTCCAAATATAGATTGATTATCATAGGAATGTTGTTTCCTTTCATTTTATTAATAAAGAATAATATTATTGATATTTTTAACATATATATATTTCATATACTCTTAAAAAATATAAACTAATATCATCTCTGAATACAGTGGAGAAGAATATAATTCATCATTATATGGAGGTAGTAGTGTGCATGTATGAATGGATGATAAATTAATTTTTCAAAGGGATTAATAAATAAGTAACATGTTTTATCATTTTGGGAACTTAAATATATTATATATATCATATATAATTTTACAATTCACTTTTTTTAACATACTTTTTGTTATGTGATGAAAAACAAACCATTTTTCTAAATGGTTGTTGTAGCCCCCAAAGACGCACAATTCAAGGTTTGAATTTTCATAATGGAAAAAGAAAATATGGTTAATTATTGTAAATTTATTATATTAACATTAAAATATTATAATAATACTTATTTTATCATGTTAATTTTATGTAGTTGAATTTTAGGAGGAATAAGTTCACAAAAAGAAATATAAATGAGAAATGAGCTCTTTAAAATTTACACCACACTTCATGGATTATATATTTTGTGAAGGGGGTTAAGCCTTTGAGGGATGGTATTTTGAGAAGAACAGAACCACTTTAAGGTGTCTATGATTTTTAAGAGAGATCTGGTATATTTTTTAATGAAATAAGTGGGTTTTTTCTTTTTGTGGAGGTGAGGAGTTATGTTTCCAATTTATAAGTGAAAAAAGGATGTCATTTTTTTAAATTACCAAAATATTTTAATAATATGAATTCATTCCCAAGGAAAGTATCACCCAAATTGTGAAATAATGGGGATAATTATCTTCTATATATTCCAAAAAAATCCATTCCACTCATATTTTAATCATGTTTTTTTCATTCCCTCTTGGTTAAACCCTATGTACCCGTTTTTATTTTAACTATAGTAACATGTTTTTATAAAAGTAATTTATCCTCTATAAATGTTAATTAAATGATCCTTAGTACATATTTTTTTAAAAAATATCACCAATTTGGTAACCATTTTATTATATTAATTTTATAAGATGTTTAAAATTTTTTCAAATACTAAATGTAGAATTAATAAATAATATTTTCTAGAAGATATATCTTACATTTTAAAAAGAAAAATATGGGTCAATAAATTAAAAACATATGTTTTAAAACTATAAATTCATTTATAAAAATACGTATTTTTTATTTGAAATGGGATTGATGAATTTTGAAATCATACTTATATATGAATAATTTCATAAAAATCACATTATTTGTGAAAATGGTATATTAAACTAATCACTAGAAATATTTTTATTAAAAAATTATTAAAAAATAATATCAAGATAAAATTTATATGTTAAATCCAAAAATGATTTTTTTTCTCAAATTGAAATCCTAAAATATTTCAATTTTATTTTTTAATTTTATAAAATAAATTATATAAAAAAATAGTTTGTATAAAAAATGACATCTGATATATTAAATATAAAATAATAATTAATATAGAGTTGAATTATTAGTTTAATGATTAATATATCATTTTATTATTCACTCATAATAAAAATAGATGCTTGTAATAAAATAATTTTTTTAAGAAAAATAAATTTTTAATCATCTTGTATATTGAGAAAAAATAACCTTTAGAAATTATAAAATCATGTTATATTTATAAATACAAATATTTTATTTCAAGTTTATATAATCAAAATTTCTACTAACATAACCCCTTATGATGTTAAAATACATCCAAATATATAGTATGTTCTAGATATTATTTTGAGTGGTGGTTTAGTTAGCATGGATATTGTGGAAATCTTCATGAGCTTCAAATTCATCCACATACAGATTTCCTCAAATCGTAATTTCTTGAGTTTGGCTTCTCATGGGTCTACTTCAAACCCTTGTTCAGTAACCTGCCTTTAGAGCTTAGACAAATTGTCTTCATAAGGAATAATTATTCTTCTATATTTAATTTCTTCTTACATTCTTTCTTGATATTATGATATGGATATTTAATTATATACACACTAATATAATAGTTATGGTTTAAATTTCGTATTTAATATTGGTAATTAATCAATATTCTTCATTTTACTTTTGTATAGTGTGTGGAAAATTCTATTTAATATATTTTTAACTTTAGGTGAATATATAGAGATTTCTTAGCTCATTATATTCATATTTAATTATATATGATTATTTAATTGTATGTAGGATATCGATTTGAGACAATGATTGAAGATTTGGTCTCATCTATCATTAGATACATTAAATCCCAAAAACATGGAGTTCAACTGATCATTTATTCTGGAATTTTATTTATGCTGTGTTTCAATTATCTCTATTTAAATATTAAAATATTGTAAGGTTTATTAACCAAGGAAAATATCCCTCAATTAGGTTATAGATGATGGTTAATTGTAAATTTCTCTTTTATGGTACTGAACCATATTTAAATTAATTATAATGGAATTTCTATTTGTCATTGTGTTACGATGAAGAATATTTATATCCCCTTAAATAGTGAGTCGTGGTGAATTTGGGTACATATACACATTTTAAATGCGTATTCTTTATTGACGTAGCTGGTGTGGATAAACAATGATAAAATACATGTATTCTTATGTTGTGAATTATAACATATATGACTATTATTTAATGAAATAAATGATCGGGAATACTATATTTGAATATGTTTCTTCCTATGAGTGAATAAAATCTGATGATGGGTGAGCATTAGAAATGAAAATATTAAAATTTCATGAAATCATGACTTACCCACCTCTTATAGCGCCTCAGTTCAAAAATCCAAATCTTCTGGTCCCAACATTATAATCATATCCCTTTCTTTTTAATTTTGTGTTCGAAAAACTAAATATATTTTTAATTTTTTTACACGGAATATTAATTAAAGAATAAGGAATTTAATAATACCCATATTGATTGTTGGAGAATAGATACTATTTGTTTTTTATAAGATTTTGGTGATCATTTTCAGGAGTATATACTTCATGATATATATTTAAGAATAAATAGGAAACTATTTGGTGATTTGAAGGTAGAAAATATATTGATCAGAGATATATTTAGTGAGGTGTTTAATAAAAATCTCCAGAACGCAAATGTATTTTATATATGGATGATTTTTTAAGAATAAAATGGGATATTGATGGAATCCAAATATTTTTTGGATTATATCTTAATATTGGAAAATAAATCTATTTATGATGACTTTAACAATATTAGATCTATTGAAAACTAAATAAATTCAAAAGAAAATAAGAGTATGTTTAATATAAAGGAGACCCTCAAGTAGAAAACACAGTCTATGTTAAGTATTATTTATTTATGTGATTAATTTTCATCTAATTTTGTTTTGGGATAAATTGTAAAATTAAAAAATTAAGATTCCCGCATGGAGAAAAATGTGGATATTGATTCAATGTATGATCTTGAAATGACATTGAATCACTAATTTAGTGATTTTCATAATGTAATAAAGGATATATCTAATCCACACAAGAGAAGGTGGATCAACCTGAGAGTATTCAATGAATTGATTTTGTATTCATATCAGATTAGATTTTAGATAATAAAATGTTTTTGAATTTTGAAATGGGCTTTGTTGAATCCATCATCATAATTTATGAAAATATAATGGGAAAAAGTGGTCAACTCATTGAACATTCATATAAATTTAATGTTAAATTTCTATATACTATAAGAACAAAGGAAGAAATATAACTCCCAAAAAACATAAATATTTTAACAAATTGGGAAATTAATCATTTTAATGGATAGAGAACATGCTAACCCAATGATAAAAAGTCACTAAATTTGGTTTAAATACTTTAAATTATTCTTAGATATTAATCTAATGGAATTATAAACACGTGATTATTCTATTTTTTCAAATCTATAATTAATGAAAAAGATAATGTATTTTTATAAATCTATAAGTATAGATCTTCAATAGAATACAGAAACAAAGTAATACTATTATGGTGTGATGGGAAACATCATTAATTTGCCTCTAGAAGCCAATGTGACAATGGTGGAAGTAGATATGATACACCATATCAAATAATGAATGCCAATAAATAATATTATTTTTCAAGGAGATACATAATATGTACTAGCCAAGGAAAATTTTAAAGGAAATATAGCATGGTAAGAGAAGAATGTCCCAAGTAGAAAACCACCATGCCTATATCATTGTAGATGTATATATGGAAGGAATAAAACCCAATATCATTGAAAAATATATTTATAGTGTCATATGAGTATACGGAAGTAATTAAATAAGGTTATAATTATGTAGAAAATTATATGTTATTGAGAAACATACATTTAGATAATGGAAAAAATATATATATTGTAAAAGAAATCAACAATTGTTGAATAAAATAATCTAGAAGGAATGATGGATGATTAAAAATGGATAAATAACACGATATTTCTTTTAAGGGGTATCTAGGTGGATTAGAATAAATCATTACTATTTGGTTTATAAATTATCCCCAAAGTAAATATTATAATACTAGTTGGAGATCACTTCTATATTGGATGAACCTGGAAAAGATTCAGTAATTATGTTTCAATGAAAGAAGCATGTACAAGTGGGATTATTCTCACAAAGTAGTTAAGCCCCTGGTAATATAAGATATATTAATCAATGAAATATATAAAAAATATGTTTGTATAAGAGGTATCATTCAAGGAAGAAAAAAAATAAGCCTTGGAAGAATATTGGAATAAAGTTGTTTGCTCATCAGGACCATCCACAATGCCTTACATGAGGATATTTTGGAAGAACCCTATCCCCATGTAATTAACTTAAAAAATGTTGTCAGAGTGATACAAATTTAAGGGGATGATATAATCCATGTGGAGGGATGAATATAATAAGGTAAATGAGATTTAATTTGATTAATGGAATATGTGGTTTCAGATAAAGAACCATCATAACAATGTCCCTATCTATAATTCTATGTGGATATAAGAGAAATTACAGAAGGTGTTGATGTTCAATATATAAAATGGTAGTAGAATCTCGAAAAAATTATAATTTTAATTAGTGATAGATATTTTCTTGTGGTAAATATCACGAGTTCAATACAAAGTAAGGTGAAATACTAATCTAAAATATCAATGTTTATAATAACAATTTTTGTAATCAGATTTCATTTCAAGAATACACCATGTGGTTTCAAATCCTGAGTAAGAAGGATAAAAACGTGATTTATAATTCATAATGTTTTGGAGGAATACATGTATTATCTATTTTAACCTATGAATGTGGTATCATATGAATATTCTTTGGATACTAAAGGATGTTAGAAGCAGAATCCAATGATAAATATTAATAACTATTTCCAAATTTTAATGAATTTGGAAGGAGTCAATGATGAATCTTTAAAGACTGATTCACCTCATATGGATATATAATATTCTCGTTGAATTTTAAAATATCATCCAAGAAAGTGTTATATTTGATTTATAATAAAAAAAATTATCATGTAGTTCAACATATAGTATGATGAAAAAACATTTCATATTTCTTATTTACTAAAAATGTTCTATAGTTTTTATTGTGATCACAAGAATATGTTTTAAGGGATTTTTAAACCTCATGTTGAATGTGTTTATGAAATTATGAGAATCTAATGGACTAATATGATTGTTTCATCTTAGATTCTTCTATCTAAAATCAAGTTCAGAATTAGTTAGATTAGAGGATTTTTTTTGGAATCCTTTAAATTTATATAGTTTACTCGTTGAATATCATTGAGACTATAAATTCATTTGGAAGATATTTTCTGCGTGAATTACAATTATATATATAATTTCAATAAGTGGTATTATGAAAATTTGGAGAAGAATATTTAATATCCCTAGAAACAAATCTTGTGGTGTTAAACATGGAGGAGAGTAGATGATAAAAAGTAATGAATGATGTTCCAATGGTGGTAAAAATAACTATATTTTTTCTGAACAAGTGAAAAAGTAGAGGAAGATATTTTATGTTATTGATTAAATGGAATTAAATAATTTTAAATAAAATATTACATCTACTATAACCAAATTATATAATAGAATAATGTGGAATGGGAATGAAAAAAAGACTACATCTAGTATAGGTATGTTATTGACAAATGTGGGATATTTGATGAATATCCCCATAGAAATATTAGTGATAAGGGATAATATAGATAAAATTTTTTTGTTAAGAGACCCTTTAAATTTTCTTATCAAAGGGGGGTTGAATAATACACCAATAATCTTCAAATTTATTTAGATGATATAGAGATCGACTATGGAGATGGATTTATTGTTAAATTAGCAACAAATTCCAAAGTGAGAGATTGTTTCCACTATAGGTTATATGTTATATTTTTTCCAATTATTTTTGTATTTTTTTATATTATGGATATATTTCATATATGAAGAGGTTAAAAATAATTTATGAACTTGAGGTTTTGTTTTGGAAAGTATATAATGGACATGGTTTTGAGTAAAAAAAAATAAAAATAGGGAAGAAATATTCAAAAAAGGGGATATAATGGGAAATGGTGACCATTGAATTACATTGAAAAGATGTATGAGGATATTGATTAATGCGATAGATTTAAAGAATTGATGTCACCAAAATGAATAAATTGAATTATAAAAAAGTGATAGTGTGCCGGTTTGAAATGATAAATAATATTAATGTAAAATGGATTGAAATATCTTAATAAAGAAAATTATGGGATAGAATTGTTTATTCTGGTGTATAATGGATTTGGAGGAAGTGGTAGTATGCATGGATAAATCTAAAAAAGACTAAATATATATAAAATTAAAAAATAGTTTTCATATTTATTGTCTGAGTATCATTGAAATGAAATAGTTAATATAATATTAACATTATATATTTGATTCGTATCAAATATTAAATTATAATATTCAATATATACATAAAAATAGGCTATATTTTACCAAGTATTCATTTGGGTAATGATAATATATATAAGTTAATTATATTGTTCGATATAAGGTTTTTTTGATAGAATATATAATACCAAAAATATTTTTTATAGAAACTTAAATATATATATATTTATTATTATATAATAACCACACCAAAAAATAATAATCCAAGCCATTTTTGATTTCATGTATGAAAAAAAATCATAAGAAGTGTGATTTATGTGGAAGTCTTACATAGTAACGACATTAAATACACAGAGTAGATAGTCGTTCCACTATAATAGAGACCCTGAAAGAAATGGATGTGGCTTTGGATTATGATATCTAATTGGATGACACCATATAAAATGTGTTATTATGAATGTAAAAAAAAAATTAGAGGAATTCAAGATTAAATAAAACCACATATGGAAGGTTGAGAAAAAAAATTACATCAAATTGGTTTAGGAAGAAGTGTTTGAAGTATAGGGTTGTTAATTATTCAAAAATGAAGTTAACATTTTTTGACATTTAGAATATTACACCACTATATCAAAGTAATTTAATATTAGATATCATTTATATTTTTTTGATTACTATTAGACATGAAATCAAGAAAAATGGATTTTATCCTTATCAAAAAATTTAAATGTTGATGGGAACACAACATAAGATAATCCATCATGTTGATATTTGGTAGTTTATAGAAAAAAATCATGATGTTAGTCAAAAAAATAAGTTATGTATGAAATTTGGGAAGGATTAATCATCCTAATTAGAATGTTTGACCAAATTTTCTCATAAATTATACCTGGAAAGATCTCATAATATAATATTAAGGAGAATTAATACTATCTGTTGATAAAATCTTTAGATGTTGAAGGTAATTACAAAAAAAAACTATCATAGTTTTAGAAGTTATATACTAAAATTACTATAATCAGTTTTTAAAATAACATTTAATGGGAGAAAAAAGATTATATGAATTCACTTCCATATTATGTTTTGAAGAGGGATACGGATAATGGAGTTTCATTTATAAAACCTTCTATAAAATAATAAGATATATTTTAATGAAAGTAATTATAGTCTATAATTATTCTTCATCTAGAGGTATTTACACCTCTATAATAATGTGGGGTTAATATATCCGAAGCACTCATTAAGGATTATATCATTTAGATTTGATGAAGTGTAAGAATGAAAAAAAGGTTTCAATAAATAAAAAATTGTATAATAAGATATATATATATATATATATATATTAAGATGAATATGTTGAACTCAAAGGGATTATACAATCCATAAACTAAGGAATACCTTTTTGAAGTATTTTTTGGATAAGAAGGAATATGGAATGAACCTTTTAATAATGTGATTCATCCCTAATAAAATTTTAATTATAGTGTTCCTAGGAATTGGGTGATCATGAAAAAAAATATGTATCCACTGAAACACTATGTTATAGTAGAGTTTCGTACATTGACATATCTCAATATGTATACTACTTTTATGTGTCTACTGAAGGTAAATGAATTAAAAATAATTGTATTCTTATTCATTATATTTTTGTATATGTTATTCAAATTAGGTGGAAGAGAATAAAAGGGGTTTTTTTTTACATGTCCACTACAATGTGGGAAAATGTTTAGTGAAAGGTGAAGGTATAGAATGCAAAGGTTTAAAATAAATATCACTTTAATTTCCCCCTTTCATATGATACCTAATTATAAAAATCAAAATCCATTATTACTAATATTTGGAGTCAGTGACTGTTGGTTATGATTTATTGTTATATATTCTAAATCCTTTTTTGGATTTGTTATGTACATTAAATATTTAATAATTCCTCCTTATTTTAGTGGTACTCAAGATAATATTGGAAAATGGAGATGAATTTGTGTATACAAACTAATAACGATGTTATTAAATAGTATAGGGGTCGTGATACTAAATTGTGAAAGCATGATGAATGATTTTCTGATGTAGAGAAACAAAAGATATTGATTGGGGATATATCAAGTGTGATATTTATGAAAATCGTTCCTTTGTCTAGTGAATATTATTTATGGAAAATGTTTTATGAAATACATGTTAATTTAGATGGGACCAATTATTTTGTGGTTAATGTTTCTATGTTCCTTGAAATGTGGGTTATAGTTTTAGGAATCACTACTTCTAGGTGGTATCCATTGGATTTATTTATGGAACTGGAAACATCCAACAATTCTTTAACCAAAGAGAACATGTTTTCCAAATTTAGGCATCCATTGAGATTAAAAATTACAATATTAAGTAACTTTAATTGGTCGAGAGGATGAGAGTTCGGACTCATCACACCTGTTTTGGGGGGAATTGTGGTATACTCTAGGAATCTCTTTATAAATTTATGACATTTTCGTGAATCCAAATTAATTCACCAAGTATAACATATGTTTCCATTGGAATTTACAGTCAATTATTATCATGTTTAAATTTTAGAATCATCAATATGTTTTCATGGTTATTAATTAATGGAGATACTCGTATGTATTTGAGGTTCTTCATTAATGGTATCCTTTCATATACAATTTCAAGATTCTTTTAATCATTGTTATGATGATACTGGTTTTTAAGCCACTCAGTGGGGATCTCTGGAATTTATTTTCATCCAAGGACAAGAAGGATTTATTTATATTGGGATCGTACCCATAAAATGGGAAACCTACATATCCTTGTATCATGAATCAGAACCACTGTAGTTCACTTCCACATAATGGTACACAACATACCTTTTAAGTTCATATGATCCGGACGTAACAATATTGTTTAATTTCATGTCATATGGACATCTAAGTGAAAGGTGATTAGTCAATGTTTGGTGTGGGACTTATGATGAAACAACCTAAGGAACTTGGAAAGAATATGGGTATCCATGTAAGATTAGACCCTATTTGGAATATGGACCAAAGAGGACATGGTTGATTTGAAAAGTTGGGTTTGAACATCAAGGAGGCTTCTTGTGTATCCCATGTTTATGGGAATCAAAGCCCACATAGTTCAATTAGTCTCATAGGAAAGTATAGACCTTTGAGAGAGTCAATATGGGACTTACTTCCTGAAAAGGATTCCATGATGATTTGGGGGGTTTAATTTGGGGCTTATTCCCAAGGAGTATTCCCAGATTAAGGGAATTAGGGTTGGATTCTGGAAGAGGATATCTAGTGTCCTCTGGTCCTAAAAGTGCTTCCTACGTATCCTGGTTTAAACAAGAATCAGAGTTCTTGTAGTTTCTTTACCATGGGTGTTTGTTAAAATTTTGTTATCATCACAAATCTCTAAGCCCATGTGGGTCATGCTCGGTGTGAGAAACAAGAGGATGTGAAAGATTAAACAATTACACTCACTTTTCCTCGTCTACTGGTGGAGGAAGGCGACCCTACAATGGTGACATTGGATGCGGTCCCGGAGTCCCGAGATGAGGGAGATGCAATGAACCCTCCCTTTATTCTCTTTACATGGTACAAGGGTCCAATTAAAGGAAGGATGGATTATGGTTAGGGGTTTATACCCAGATGTCTTCCCAAAAATTATTTGGGGATTTCCCCTAATCATAATTCCCATTTTTTATTGGTTGGGGTTACTCATAATCAGGGTGCCCATATGGAATTGGTTGGGGCTTACTCCTAAAGAGGATGCCTATTTGAGATTGGTTGGGGCTTACTCCAAACGAGGATGCCCATTTGAGATTTGTTGGGACTTACTCTTAATGAGGATGCCCATTTGTGGTTTGGTTCAGGCTTTCTCCAAAGTAGGATGCCCATTAGTGGTTTCATGGGACTTACTTCTAATGAGGATTCCCATTTGAGATTTTTCCTAGTATTGGAGTCAGGAGATGTGGTTTGAGGAGTTTCTTGAGGAGTGTATCAACTCAAGGAACTCAAGGAATCCATATAGAGAGTCCAAACTCATAACATGTGAAAGGAATTAAGAGGTCTAATTCTACTTAAGGAACTTCATTGAGTTTGATGGAGTGTTTGAAATCATTGTATTCCAAGGTTGGAAGTCAGGTGACATAAATGGTGGAATGGAAAATGTTGTCGACTGGGCCTGAAATGTTCGTGGTGCGACTCTCCATTTTTCATGGGGTTAGTGACGGAAGTGAAGAGACCAGCCTAAAGGGTCAGTGCCACAACCCAAAAATGATCCCGAGTGGGGGTGCGGGGCTTTATCCCCAACAGTATGGACTAGGGAGGTTGTACAAGTACTCTGTTAGGGTACCTCGCATAGGTGCTCTGCATAGCTTCACCGTGCAGGAGTGGAACACAGGTGTTCGGTATAGGTGCACTACATTGGTTCTTGGTACTCGTTCATATATTATATACCATGATGGGAATTAAAATCATGTGTCCCCATTTAATTCTCTCTTGTATCATGTTTTAGAGAGCTACCTGAGAACAATTGGGGGATCTTGGAGAAAGAGTTATGCAATGGAACATTGGGACGACTTCTATCTTTTTCTGTTATTTAAATGGGGAGCACAGGGGTCCTATTTATAGGCAAGGAGGGAACCTAGGTATATTAGTTACCCCGTGTTGGTCTTCTATGTACCTCCTCCATGTAGTTCCTTTGCATAGGTGTGAGAAAATTATACTACCGCAAAGGTCCTCTGTGTAGGTCCTTCACGTAGGTCCTCCACGTAGCTCTTCAAGATAACATTTTTTCATCTTCCAAGTGCCAAAACTTTTGATCTGTAAGACCATTTAGGTTTCTCAACCAGTACAATCCATGGATTTGAAGAGATATACACTTCTTGAGATGGTAAATTCACCATTTATTCTAAGATGAAACTCAAAAAATTAATTTAATAGGTTGACACCTCTTCTTCATCGATCTTGGAAATCATCTGCCTACTCCTGGAAGGGGGAATCATTCCACTTATACATTAGTATAGAGTAGTATTTTGGCACATAGAAATCTTGATTGAATCTTCATCCTTCATATTGAAAACATCTATACTCATACTTGATTTTTTTCCTTTATCAGAATCATAACATCACTCTTTGGAAAAGAGCATAGAACACATTTCATGGTGTCTATAAAGAATATCATAAAAAGAGATTGTATATCTCTTTATTAAGAGTTACTAATGACTACATATGGTTAAAATTACCTAATTTGGAAATTAAAGAAGAGGAAGAGTAATATTAAGAAGACACATGAGAATAATAACAAACCTATTGAGGTATGTGTTAGTGATTTTTTTGAAAAATATAATACTAATTTTTTATTGAATATTTATATAAATTTTGAAATTTGAATTCCCCTATCGAGATCAATGTATCTTATAATTCAATGTAATATTTTTAAATTCCATTGATTCATTAATATGAAGTATTTTCGTGTTGAAATAATGGATAAATCCAATCCTTACATGAAAATATGGGTACACTATAGATATTTGATTATATGTTTATAGAATAATAGTTTTTAGAGAATACAAGGAAAATGAAGGAAGATATAGTTTTGAATGAATAGAATACTAGAATGTGAGTAATCATGAATTGAAAATTTAATTATCTTCATGAATATTAAAATGGATTGGAAGTTTAAATGTAAATTAGATAATTTGAATAGAGGAATCATGATTCTTATCAAAGAATAACTTAGAGAGAGGATCAAAACATGAGTGGAATTTTACTCGAAGATGGATTACAGGGTTTTCCAATTTATATAAATTGGTGTAATGGTTATAGATCATGAAATGAGGTTGAAATTATTAAATGAAAATTTAGAGATTACTCCAAAAAATGAGTCACAAAATGATTCATGAAATGTTTTAAATCTATAAATAATGGGAAAATTTATTTTTTTCAACAAATCCCAAAGTTAGAGTGTAACACCCTGAGTTTTTATAGACCTATTTTCATGAACAAATTAAATTTTCATTTATTCCTTACAGTGAAATATTTTTAACATTAATTTCATGTGGAAATGACTTAGTGTATATTACTTGAAAAATAAACTTTTCTTATGTTACAACAACACCGACTTCGAGTATGTTATGTGAAACACTAATGTTTCTACAAAACATTACTTTATTATTATAATTATTTAAATGTGATAATTGTATCCTATTAATAAAACATAGTTATATGAATATCTATAAATGATTCTAAAATTGTTTTATATTCTTTTTCTAAAAATAAAACATATTGAAAATGAAAGATATAATTTTTGTAATTTCCATATATTTTTTAAATTAGTATTTTCTCAAATAAACTGATTTTAATGTCCTTCTAGGAAAAATGATAAAATTAATTTCAGAAAAATTATAAAATTTAATTTTTGAAAATAAAATTCAATTTTTATTTTATAATTTTTATTTTATCTTTTAGTGAATGTTTTGTATTTTTCTAGGAATCTTCATTTTCAGATTAATAGTGAAAATACGGATTTTTAATTCAAAACTACCTTTTCATATACATTTTTTATTATCAAATTATATTTTAAATTGTTTTAAAAGTTTAATTTGATAATATTTTTATAAATTAATCAAATTTAGTATTGTGGAAACTTTTTTTCATTTAAATTGAATATATGAAATTAGAAAACTTTTGATCATTTTTACTTTAAAAAACCCACAGTGTCGTCCCGTCAGTGGGATTAATTTTAAATTATTTTTACCAGTTATGTGATTAGAATTTGTAAAAATGGATTACATATTTGTAAGAAGAATAATTTATAATTTCTTATATTTTTGTCTTAGTATTTTACCGAAAATATTAGTGAAAGTGATTAAAATTAATTACATCAATTAATATATAATTAAGCATAACTAAGGACTAAAAATTGAATTTAAGATCCAAGACGACTTATAAACTTGTAAAAGAGACATATTATGGACATATATAGACCATAAAATTCATTATATAAAAAAACTCATTATTGGATCCACATGACATGTGAAAAATGTGTATGGAATTCATTTGTCAAAATATTACAAGAGTGTCACTCCTCCTCCACTGTAAAAAGGACTTATATACTATCACTTCATTACACATATAAAACCCCTTTACTCACCCACAATATTATCAAATAAACTCCCAAAATCCCTCCATTTATCCTAGAATCCCCCCCTTGTGAATAAAGCAATCCAAGGATGTCTTTTGAAACAATCCAAGAGGAGTTACCCAATAAAGAGGTAACATCATCTATCAAACTCCTTTATTTTATTTTCATTCTCAACTCCCCAAAATATTATTATTACAGGATTTTATAAAAATAAATTTTATTAAGTATACTAGTAATTTTTTATTATAATGGTTACACCTATACATACACACACATCCATCTAACTGATAACGAACATACTAATAATGTGTACGCTGAATTATCGCCTAACTAAACGATGATTGTTCATTTTCCTTAATCACATATCATGATGGAAATTATTATTGAAAATATTTTTATATATGTTATATATTATATTTATTAGGTATTTAAACTTCTTTATTAATTTTAAAACACATATCCTTTTTACATTCCACTTGGTGTAAATATGATAATTTTTTTTGAGAAGTGTGGACTACCAACCCCACAAAGTGATGTGATTCATTCACACAATACATGAAATTTTTTATGAATATGATTAATTAACATATATGACATATATAATATAATAATTCTTCTTTAATAATTATATATATATACATATTCCATTTTCATTCTTTCTTTCAATTCGACAATAAAAACAGAATCATTGTTCATGAGTACCTACGTTTTACCGTCCCCATGAACGATGTATTAGATTTCATAATTCTATATTATATTGATTATTATAGCACAAATATATTAAATATAATTTATATTTATATCATTTTTTAAATTCATGCAATCCTGATATATGTATAAGGACCAAAGATATAACAAATTAAGACACATGCTAATAAAAAAGAAAATATTACCCAAAGTAAAACCTTAACATAGGATGGTTAACAAGAAGGTAATATAAGGTCATAATAAAAACATATATGGTATTAAATATAATAATATTTCTATGTAAAATAAGCATAAAATGTCTTATTTATTATACGTGTGGTTTTAATGAGTCTGAAGAGACCTAAGACACAAGGTAAGGGAATTTTATCTCACATCTTTATATCCCGGACATACATGCCAAGTTAACCAATCATTTCTATTATGTGGTGTATATACTATCCATGAATTTATTATATAATTATTATTATTATAATTTATGGGTATTTAGATATCCACTCTATGATCATTAATTCTTGGGGTTTATGTTTCAATAGTTACCAAATCAATAAGATAGTTTTGTCTCAACTTTCAATCTTTAAGACACATTTTTTTATGAACATACATTCTTTACCAAGGTGTTTTTGACATGTTATATCATGAATATTATTCTTTAAATTATATTTAAATCTTAATGTAATTCTATTTTCATCCATTGAGAGTGTAATCCTAAGTTACCATGTGGTATAAATTAATTGAAACAATATCAACGTTTAACCGGATTGATTATTATTATGCATCAATTAATGAGATATCATGATCCATATATCAAGAAAACATATGAGATTTATTATAATCTATGTACTAAATATATTTCCAGGAATTAGTAATGTTTTCCCACTCTTTGGTACTTATGATAACTCATAAAATGTTTTTTTGAAATATTTTAGTGTATTTCTCTTTTCAGTTGGAAATTGTTTTTATTTAAAAAAACAATATATTCAAAAAATATTTTCAAAAATATTTCAAAATTATTTTATAGTTTTACAGGGAAAAGGTTTTCAAAATTATTTCAATTAATCTTTATTAGTTTTAAAATTGTTTTCAATGGAAATGGTTTTCAAAAAGTTTTAGGTTTTAAAGATCATTTTTCAATGAAGAAAAAATATTTTCCTCAAGAAATATTTATAAAATATCATTCATAATAATTTATTATCTAAGTTGAAATCCATTTTTTCTAATAATTCCTTTTTTGGAAATTATTCATTGTATCCATTCATATAATTTCTCTTAATGGTTTATGTTTTGATTACATGGAGTCTATGAAACTCATTTCTCTTATATGGGTTATATTTTTATGAAACAGATTTATCTTTAATGGGATATATGTTAATGAAACTTATTTATAATTCATGTGTTAAATATTTTGAAACCAAATTCCTTTCACGGGTTATTATTTGATGAAAATATTATGAAGCCTATATTTTTTCGATATGTTACTATATTATTACATGAATGTGATAGCCATTTAATTTCATGGGTTATGATACAGTTGTTTGTGATTTTTTAAGAGATATGTATTATTTCATTATGATATTGTTATGAAATATATTTCCCTATAATAAATTGAATAAATATTTATATCTCATGAGATATACTAAGATGGTCTTGGGAGTGAACCTTAACTTCTAAGATGTCTATGGGAGTGATCCATGACTACCAAGATGGTATGAGTAGTGAAATCATGCTTCAATGATGTCCATGGGAGTGAACTGTGACTACAAGGATGGTATTGGTAGTAGAGACATACTACTAAGATGGTCTTGTAAGTGATTCCTTATATACTTTAAAAATCATATTATATTACTATGTTTATTCCATCATTACATATATTATTCCAATGTATTGATTTTATTTATTATGTTCTTTATTTCCTTTTGATTCATGTCATATGAACTGCTAGTATTTATGCCATGATTCTTGTTTATGATCTTTGATATGTAGGGTATGATCTTCTATATTCACGATCATGTTCTCATACATTTATTCTAATGATTATGATTATGCATCTCATATGTTTACCGTTGTTGATCATATGAGCTCACTATTTCTTATATTTCCTCTACCTTGGTTATGATGATGTGTATTATGTTTTATGTGTATAAGAAGGTTTATAGTCAAGAAGAACCTAATGGGAGATGATATAGCTCATTTATGTACCCGTTTTTATGTTTCCATGTTTCCAAAGGCACTAGACTAGTACGGTATTTGGGAATTTATTTGTATAATGTTTTCAGTATTCTTAAAATGTTTTTTAATGTTAATATATGAAAAGTGACGGTCTCTATAGTTGGTATCAGAGAGACAGTTTATTTCGTCTTTGGAATCTTGGATGAAAAAACCATAGTTAAACCCATAAGAAAATTCCTACCTATATTTTTAAGGATAAGTAAAAGTATATGAAAATGTATTTTAATTTGGGTGAATGATAGAGTGAGTGGATTCCTAGAAATATATCTCTATCTGGATACTACTGGTTGATGTGGCTCTGGATTAGATATAACTAGGGGTAACTTCTTCGACAAGATATTTCAGGCCTGACTCGGGGTAATCTGGTACATTAAAATGGTATTTTCAACAATCCTTGCTTGATACTCCTGGGGGATATGCTTTGGGAATTCACAAACTCATCATGAACCCTATAGAAGGATTTAAATAGAAGTTGGATACAAATAATCTATGATTAACCTAAGTTGTTATAAATTAAAGAATGTATCATTAGAGAGTCAACCTATAAGTTACATTTCATTATTATATGGTTCCTTATTATTAAAATTATTTATTACTCTATGATTTTGGTTTTAGTTAATGGTTGGAACACAAATGAAACATGTAAATGGTTTTTTAAATAGACCATGTAATGATTTTCCACCTAATAAACTGAATTCTACGGGATAAGGAATTACAAACCTCATTTATATATTCATAAATCATTCTCAAGATATAAATAATAGTGGACTTACAAATGAGAAAAGGTGGGAACAAAATTCTGTTGAGTCATTCATGAGGTAAAATCCACCTAGTTTCAGAGGATCTTATGATCCCCTTGTTTCAAAATAGTGGATCAGTAATACTGATAGGATATTTTACATTTTCTGATTTTTAGAGCATGATAAAGTTATTCTAACTGTTTATCATTTACAAGGTGAAGCAGACAAGTGTTGTAATCTAATCAAGAATATAAGGCATAAAGATCAAATTGAATCCATGGATTGGGATGAGTTTTAGAACTTATTTTTTAATAAGTATTATCCTCATAATATTTTTACCAAGATTGATAAATATTTTCTTGAGTTGAAATAAAGGGATGATGAATCATTCTGTACATATGAGGCCAATCTCACAATACTTTTGAGGTTTGCTTCAGGAATTATCATCCAACTCAAAAGTAAAGCTGATAGGTTCTTCAGTGCCATAAATCCATGTCTCAGACAGGAACTGTCCATAAGATACATTGGGACCTACAAGATATTGTGATTTTTGAAAGCAAGGGTTAAATTGGGTTCAGAGTAACATATATATCCCACGGTTTGGATAAGAAAATGATGATGGAGTTTAAAGGAAAATCTAAAAACCATGAAGAGAATATGACGAGCTTTTATTTATGCCCTATGTGTGGGAAGATTCATGGAGGAAATTACCTTAAGGGGTGTATTAAATGTTTTAGGTGTGTAAGATAAGTCCATGCATTTTATTGCTGAAATGGTGGGAATAAGATAGCTAACAGTGCGAATAGAGAAACATTTCTGGGGAATTCACCTCCCATGATTCTGTGATACAATTTTAAGGATAATGGTTATTTGGTTAACTAGTGCATAAATATCTATTTCTAACAAGGGTTGTGATAATGACATGGTGAAAGGTACACTTACCATCCACTCTATAACTACTAATGTCGTATTTGGTTCTATATCTACCAAATATTGTATATCTAAAAAAATTTATAAGTATGTCATGACTCCACCAAAGTGATTAGATGTGGAATTATAATTGAATTCCCCTAATGGTATGATGATTGTATCCTAGGTCTATGATTCATCTCTCAGTGATGTTTATGGGAATGTGCTCCCTTCAATTCTTTTTGTTCTTGCTTTTTATGAATTTGATATAATATTAGGAAGGTATTTCATTTCTCTTCATAAATCCCACATCAATTGTCTATGAAGGAAATTTATATTTGATATTTAAAACCCTCATATGATAATCCATCAATGTGATGATAATCATGATCTTCTTATTGACATTACACCCATTTTATGGGTCTTAATTCACATTCAAAAGGGATTTTTAATCTCAAATGTTTGGGGAAAAAAAATAAACATTGATGATATTCTTATCTTTTGAGAATTTCTGGATGTATTTATCGAACATTTTCCAAGATGTACACCAAAAAATGAAGTTGAGTTCTCAATATAACTCATAACTAGTTAAACATAAATTTAAAATACTCATTATATAATAGCCTCATTTGATTTGTAGGAATTGAATAATCAACTCCATGAAAATTGTGATAAAGGGTCAATTCGGCCAAGTGTGTCACCTTGGGGTACAACGGTACTTTTTATAAAATAGAAAGGATGAAAAATATTAGTCTTCATTGATTATAAAAAGTTTAACAAGATCACAATCAATAACAAGTATCATCTTTCCCATATTGATTACTTTTCTGATCAACTATATGGAGCTCAATACTTTTCCAATATTGATCTTCGTTCTGGATATCATCAATTGAGATTCAATAAGGAGGATATACCATAGATGTCATTTTTTACAAGGTATGTACACTATGAATATATAATGATGTTATTTCTATTGTTCATTCCCCTTCAATGTCCAGGGATTTAATGAATAGAGTCTTTGGAGAGCATCTTGATAAGTTTGTGTTAGTCTTTATAGATGATATTCTTATCTATTTAATGAGTAAGGAAGAACACGAAGATTACTTTATAATTGTACTAAAGACCCTATGTATGTAGTAATTATATGAAAAATTAAAAAATTGTGAATTTTTTCTACAAACAGATTCATTTTCGGGTCACATAATCTCAAGAGATGGTATAATAGTGGATTCATACAAGAAAGAGGTGGTAGAATGCTGTCATATACCAATGATAGTGAATAAGATCTATATCATTCTTGTTTTAGCAGTATATTACCAATGGTTTGTGTATAATTTATCTTGAATTTTTAATCCTATGACTATGTAAACTTAGAAGGGTGCCAAGTTCCTCTTCACAAATGAATCTGAGGAAAATTTAAACACCTTAAAAAGAAGGTTGGTCACTGCACCAATGCTTTCATTACCATATAGTGGAGAAGGAATGGTAAACTATAGTGATGTATCCATGAAGGGTTCAGGATGTGTTCTTATAATGAATAACACATTTTTCTCTTATCCCCTTGGCAGTTGAAGATTCATGAAAAAAAAATACTCTTCTCATGATTCAGAATTTTCAGTGGTAATTTATTTATTATTGTTATAGATTCATTATCTATATGGAGAAAATTTTGATATATATACTGATAATAAAATATTGAAATATATATTCACAGAAATGTGTTGAACATGCTCTAGAAAAGATGGTTATATTTGATAAAGGATTATGAATACTCAATACATTACCACCCTGGGAAATTGAACAAGGTGGACGATGCTTTGAGTCGGAAGGAACACTCTAGATTATCCATGATGAGGATAAAAATATATCGAATATTACTGGATTTTAAGAGGATGAATCAATAAATCATTATGTAATGGTAAAATATTATCTTTCTCAAATGAATGGTCAACCCTATATCTTGATGATTAATAATGTATAGGCGAAAGATATAGATCTCCAAAAAAGGTTATAAATGTTCCTCAGTTTATCCTTGACCAGGATGGAATGATATGGTTCCGGAACTGTGTCTCTGTTCCTTCCATACCATATTTGAGGATGGATCTGTTAGAGGATGCTCATAGTAATTCATTCTTTATTCATCCATGAAGTATGAAGATGTATCGGTACTTCAAATAAAATTTATGGTTGGATGGAATGAAGGGAGATATCATAGAGATTTTATATTTATGTTTGTTGGGCCAACAAGTTAAGGCTAAAAGAGAAAATTCAAAGGGGATATTGCATCAATTACCTATACCAGAATTGAAATAGGAGAACATTATTTGGGATTTTGTCATTGGACTACCCAAAACCTCTAAAGGAATTAATTCTATATAGGTGGTATTAGATCACCTTACTAACTCATCACGCTTGAGGATATATTGATATATTACAAGGATATACATTAAGTAAGTGGTAAGGCTACACGGAGCACCACATTCCATTGTATCTAATCAGGATCATTAGTTTACCTCAGAATTCAGGTGAAGTCTTCAAGAACCACTTGATACAAAATTGAGTTTCAAAACACTTTATAATCCTTATATAGAAGGATAATATTAATGAAAAATTAAAACCCTAGAGGTTATGTTGAGATATTTTTATCTTAATTTCAATGGTGGTTGGGATCAACACCTTCCTCTAGTTGAGTTTTCATACATCAATAAATTCACTCATGAATTCAGATTCATATTTATGAAGGCCTATATGGAAATAAATATATATCTCCAATGTGATGAGATGAGGTTGGAGATAGAAATAAATTGGGACTTGATATTATTGAAGAAATGATCGAGAAGATTAGAACAATTCAGTATCATATCAAGCCAACTAAAAGTTGGTAGAAAATTTATACTGATAACTGATGGATTGATCTAGAATTTGATGTCTGTGAAAAAGTGGTTCTATGAATCTCACCTTGAATAAATTTATGAGGTTTGGAAAGAAAAGGAATTTTTTCGCAAGGTATATCGTTCCCTCAGAGATTCTTGATCATATCGAGGCGGTAGCCTATTTCTTGGAACATACTCATAAAATATCTCATGTCCGTGATGTGTTCTATGTATCTCTACTGGATAAGTACGTACCTAACCCTTCAAATGTATTGAACATAGCATTCATAATGATAGAGTAGTATCATTATTATGATGAACAACTAGTGTAAATTCTATAACAATATGAGAAAGTTATATGGAACAAGACTACACACCTAGTCAAAGTTTTGTAGAGAAATCACCAGTTAGAGAAAGCTACCTAGTAACTTCATTACATTATGAAGTATAAGTATCCTCATTTTTTTACTTGAGTGATGAATTTCGAGGGTGAAATTCATTTTATGGAGGAATTAATGTAACACCCTGAGTTTTATAGACATTTTTTTCTTGAATATCAAATGTTCATTTTTATATTATTATTCACTAGGGAAAACATTCGTTTCACATGGCACCAGCCGAGTATACATTACACTGGAAATCAACTTGGTGTATGTTACATGCAATACCAACTTGGTGTGCATTACAAGAAACACCGATGTTTTTACGAAACATCATTTTACAGTTATAATTATTCAATTGAGATAATTATAATATTTCCTTTAAAAATAGTTATCAGAATATAAATAACTACTTTTAAAATATTATTTATAAATTTTTATATAAATAAAACATATTTATAATGAAAGATACGATTTTTGGTAATGTCCTTAAATGTTTAAAAATATTATTTATTAAATGAACTCATTTTAATGTCCTTTTGTAAAAAATAAAAAAATTGGAACATTTTCAAATTTAATTTGATAAAATAAACTTCATTTTTTAATTTATAATGTTTAATTTATCTTAGGGTTATATTTTTTGATTTTTCCGAGTAACATTATTTTTTAATGAATAGTAAAAAATAACGAATTTTAATTCAACTCTACTTTTCATATAATTTATTTATACGGTTAAATTATATTTTATATTAGATTAAAAGACTAATATGATATTGTTTTATCAATTAATCCAATTTAGGTCATTTTAACCCATTTCACATTAAAATTGGATATAAAAAACTTGTCAAACCTTTGATCATTTTTACATTAAAAACCTACAGTGTCATCCCATCAATGAGATAAATTTTAAATTATTTTATTACAATTTTGTGATTTGAATTTGGAAATGTTGATTCTACATTTGTAATAATAATAATTTATAATATCTAATAAGTTAAGAATAGTTTTTTTCCAAAAATATTAGTTAATATAACTAAAATTATTTACATCGATTAAGGTAAAAATATGTTTAACTAAGGACTAAACTCTAAATTTAAGTCCCCAAATTACTTGAAAAAAATTTGTACAAGATCCATGTTATAGCATATTTTTACACTATACTCCCTTTTATCAAATGGTTTCCATTATTGGATCCACATGATATGTTTAAACATGTATGGAATTCCTTTGTCAAGATATCACAAAAGTGACACTCCTACTCCACTATAAAAAGGCCTCCTCTCCTCCCACATCAGTACACTACTATGTTTACTTGTCTCAACCAAAATAAGATCAATTAATCTCCTAACATACCTAACTACTGTTTAGAAACCTTCCCTTGGGAATAAATCAACCCAAGGATGCCTTTTAGCCTAAACCAAAATGAGTTTCCCGATGAAGAGGTAGAATTTTCTCTCAAACTCCTTTATTTTATTTTATTTATCCACCCTCAAAACTCATATTATTAGATGATTATATAAAACAAAATATAAAAAATAAACTATTTTTCTATTCTATAGTTTCTACCTGAACTTTCACACACATCCATCTAATGGGAAATGAACATACTGTTTATGTGTACAATGATCTACCACCTCACAAAATGATGATTATTCATTTTTCCTTTACTGTCTATCATGGTGGACATTATGAGGGGATATATTTATATATACTTTATATATTATTTTAACTACTTATGTAACTGTATATATTCCTTTTATAAGACATATATTTTTATTTTTCATTTTATTTAAATACCATAATTTCGATTGAGTGAGTGTGGACTATCACCCTCTCGAATCGATGTGATTCATTCACACAATACATAAAATGTAATAAGAATGGGTTTTATAAAATTATGTGATATATAAAATATAATAATTTTAATTTAATAATGATATATATACATATATATACACATATGTCGATTACCTTCTTTCCTTCGATACGACAATAAAAACAGAAACAAGTTTCTTGTGTACGTACAGTTTACGGTCTCAATGAAGTGTGTATTCCATTCCATACTTCTATATTTTTATAGATTATTATAATAAGAATCTAATTAATATACATGATATTTATATCTGGATTTAAATTATTTAAATAATTATATAACTATAAGTTTCATAGATATAATAAATTATGATACATGTGAAGAACAAACCGAATATTACCCAAAGTGAAACCTTAACATATGATGGTTAAGAAGCAGGTAATATATGTTATAAATAAAACAATACATGGTATTAGATATAAAAATATGGTTCTTTGAAATATTTATAGTAAATTTATATTTATTATACATGTGGATTGAATGTGTATGATGAGTGTCATGATATAAGGTAACAGAATTTCAACTCACTTTTTATATCTGGGTGATACATGCCATGACCACTACTATTTTCTTTTGTGGCGTGTATATAATGGAAATTAATGTATTATATGATTATTATTCTTATAATTTATTTGTATTGACATATCCATTCTATGATCCTTCATTCATGGGGTTTAAGTTTCCAGAGATACCAAATCAGTAAGATAGTTTTTCCTTTATTTTACTTCTTTGAGACACATGTTTTTTATACACCTACATTGATTCCCGAGATGTATTTAAAATATTATTCATTGAATCTTCTCCTTTAAATGATATTTTAATAATAATTTAATTCCATTTTATTACATGGATATTATTATCCCATGTTACTATGAGGTATGATTTAATTAAAAGAATCCCATCGTTTATCAGTATAATTTATGATTATGCTTCCATTGATGAAATCTTATGATACATCTCTCAAAAACACTAATGAGTTTAATTATACTATATATAATCAGGAGATATCCATTTATTAGTACCATTTTCCCAATGTTGGTTACTTGAGAAAATTAAGAAAATGTTCGTAAAAAAATTCTGGTTGTACTTCTTTTTTTGGTCAGAAATCTGTTTTATTTTAAAAACAGTGTTTTCCAAAAAAATAAAAATGATTTCAATATTATTTTATAATTTTTCATAGAATATTTTTTTAATAATTATTATAATTCCTCTTTATAAATTTTTAAATAATATTCAATGTAAATTTATTTTGAAATTTTTTTATGTTTTAAAGAGCCTTTTTCAAAGAAGAAAGGATATTTTACATTATAAATACTTATAAAAGATCTTACCAAAATATTTGAATTATAATATGAAATATTTTGGTGTCACTCAATACTGTCTAGGGAAATTATTTAATTTATACCTTCATATTATTAATTTGAATGGTTTATATTTTCTTGATATGAAGTTTATGAAACAAGTTTCTCGTCCCCGTGTTTTATGTTTTTGAAACCCATTTCTCTTTCATAGGATATAGGTTTATGAAACTGATGAATCATTCATAGGTTATATGATTATTAAAAATTCTTACTTTCAAAGATTATACATTGATGAAATGATTATGAAAGCTAACTTTTTTCACTGGTTAAGATAGGATTATATATTTATGACAGCCACATCATGTCATGGGTTATGATATGGTTGTTTATGATTTTTTGGAACATGTATGATTGACTTCATTATGAGATTTTTTGTACCTATATATCCTTCCAATGAATTTGTTAAATATTTATATCTAGTGAGATATACTTAGATGTTCTAGGAAATGAACCTTGAATACTATGATGTCCATGGGAGTGAACCCTCACAACCAGTATTCAATGAGGAGTGAACTATTGCAACTAATATGGCCATATATGTGACCCTTGACTACCAAGATAGTATGGGGAGTTAACACATAATACTAATATGTTCTTCGAATCGATGACTTTGCTACTATGGAAATCAAATTATATGCTTATGTGTCTCCTAAAATTCCATGTATTATTCCTATTTTATTTTTTCATGGAATATGTTCTTTATTTATTTATGATTCATTTATTATGAACTAACATGATTTATTCCACAATTAATGTTTATGATGTTTTATATTTAGGTTTTCATCATATATTATCATTATCATGTTCTCATACCCTTATTATCCTGATTATTATTATGTATCTCCCTTGTTTAACATTACTGAGCATATAAGATAACTTTTTTTTATGTTTCCTTCCACCATTTTATGAAGATATGTACTGTGTTTTATGGGTCTAAAAAGGGCGATAGTAAAGAAAAACCTAGAAATATATGATGTATCTCATTAATATAACAGTTTTTATGTTTCCATATTTCGAAATGCACTATACTAGTATAGACTTTTGGCTTTTGTTTGTATAATGTTTTAAGTATTCTATAAATTTTATGTAAGGATAATATATGAAAATTGACAGTCTCTAAATAGAGTCTTCAACAAAAGTTTTAAACAAAGTGCATCTATTATAGTGTGGATGTGTATTGAAATGTAAAGATTATACATAGTGATGTGTAGATAAATATCTAAAGGGGAAGACAACACACTAAAACCTCAATATGATGTAAAGGGGAGAAAATGAAATATATGGAAGTAATTAGTGATGATTAAGATGATAGAGATTAAGTGGGAGTATTTTAATGCCGCACTTACTACTTGGAGTTGTGAAAATTTAATGATGGTATAATATTTCATAACCATGGATGATTTTTTTAGTGGTGTATTGATAGAGATTTTATGATTCTTATGATAGTAGTTCATTTTTATTCTTGTGTTTCATGTATTTGGGAGAGTTCTAAGAATGCATGGAAGAATGTTTAGTTGTCTTGATATAAATAATATTACAATTGAGATTTAAATAGTTATATACGAGTAACTTGGAAATCCAATAGACTGTATAATATTAAATCAATATATCTTAGTGTAATTTATGATTAACATAGGATTTTCATGTTCTGTGTAATAATAGGATAATGTTTCCAAAACAATTTTTCCATTCATAAAATTATTTGTGTGTGTTAACAATAGTGCCCAATGGATGGTTGCACCATGATGGAATAGACTATTCCACAATAGTATCTTGTGATAATTGATTTTTGGTATGTATGAATAATTATAGACTGACCAAATTGCTAGATATTGACAAATTCTATATCATATATCATATATGAATATAATTTTATAGACGATTGAATTGTGGGGAATTTTTAGTCTATAATGGAATATATCATTATATTAGTTGTTTTATCATATAATATATTCCATGAGAAATAGGAATAATTATGTTTATGTTCAATATTTAAATCATGTTACATCATATGTATTACACTGAAACTTTTAAGAAATTGTAGGTAAGGAATGATAAATAATACTACAAATGGATGTCTATGAAATAATAGATTGTTTATTTTTTATTGAGGAAGAAGGGATATGCTAGAAAGGTGTTGGTAATTCCAAAATGAAGCCAATATTTATAGATTATTTTGATGATCATTGTAGGATTTACATGTATATTAATATGGGATATCAAATACAATTTGTAGATATATGGTTCTCTTCTGGATTACTCTATAATAAATGATATCATTCTAGAAAAAACAATCTATTTTTTTGGTCTTTAAAATACAAGGGATTTTCTCATTCCATGAGAATACAATTTCCAAAAAAATTATTATTTATATATAAATAAAAAATTATAGATATAGCTCAAAATGTGGTAAGGGATAATTGAAAAATTAGATGGTTTAATCACATTTAATCATATGCTTCCCATATAATGATATTATAGTACGCTATCCTGGATAATTGATCTTAGTCGTTGATTGAAATCTTAGAGTTTCAATATAACCTTAAAAACTACTATGATAGTTCTAGACATAGTGAGAAATAATTTCATATTTGGGTTCTAGAATAAAAATAAATAAGATAACCAAGAGGATAAGAATTCATTACATCATGTAGTATTGAATAATACTTGAAATGATATAGTTTCATTAATATATTAAAATATGGATAGAGAAGTGAAATGAGGATACTTATATTAAAAGATTTATTCATCTAGAGGTATTGATGTCATTATGATTGTGTAGAGGACATCAATATTTCTCACTAATTCAGAAGTATATCTCATCTAAATTTAATGAAGTGTATGTTCAATAATGTAGATTTCAATAGAGCATATATTATAGAATATAAAAACACAATATTTTATTTTGTTATTTTTAACTAAAAGAGATATTCATCTCTATTAAATGTGCAAGAAAACCCTGAGTCAATGTGATTTAACATTAAATTTCAATATTTTTGTGTTTTAATTAAATGGAATTGTGTCCTCCATTTTCATAAAATATATATATAATTATATTTTCATTATTTTAGGATATCTTGGTGTATAATTTAGTCATGAAATAATCATGGGTTATAATTACATAATTAATATTATATATTTAAATTCAACATACATAATTTCATTTGTGTTTTATATTTTTTTTTGAAGAAACCATAGAATTCTTATGTATAATGATGACCAAATGGATTATTTAGTTTTTTAGCAGCATAAACAAAATCAGAACCCAAATTCTTTCTTATTCATAGGCTTAAAATATATCTATTGGATAATATAAGTAGTGTAAAAACATGAGGGTAAATATATTTCACAGGGTAGTTTCTTCCCAAACCCTAAGAAGGAATCATAATTCAAATGTTATCCCTTCCTTGATCATAACTTTACACTATAGTTTAATGGATATTACATCAACTAGTTAGGAAAAAATCACACCGCAACATATTCTCAAGGTCTAATAAAAATTGTGTATCCCATATATTATAGTCTAATATCCAAAGATAGAAAATTGAATCACCATAATGTATTTATCATTTTAGTTATCACTTTATAGGGAGGTGGACATTTATGAAAATAAAAATTATGTTCAGTAGTGATGTAATCTCATCCATAAATATTGAATAACCTACAAAAACAATGAGTTTTTAATTATAAATACACCCTAAATTATCAATCCAATTTATTTTATAGTTCTTATATAGATAAAATTCTCAAAAAAATCACAAAGTTAATCAAACATGTGTTATATTGGCCAAATATGGATGATTCTCTATTGATACCTCTAGAAGATCCCAAAAAAATCTAAAATATAGATGAGGGTATATATAACCATATACATTAATTAAAAGGTCTTCCATGTTGAATAAATGAATGCCTTTGGGTTCCATACTATTTTCATGACTAAATACTATTTCTGTGACTAAATAATTTAATCATATAATAAGAATTCCATATAGAGACTACTCTTGCAGAGGAGGATATATTTTTCAAGGGAGTTGAATTGCATTTCAATCAGTCTAGTTATTGGAATAAAGGGGGATCTACGTATAGTAATTTCAAGGACTCCACTGTAAAATGGATTCTTGATCCATGGATCACGTCAAATATTTTTTCCTTAATTCTTTTGTAATATAGTATTTTTCTTTCTTTTTCTAATTGTCCTATTTATTTTATCACCTTATTCTAAAAACTTTTTTATGATGGGAAAATAATGGTATGACCAGTGGTTATGGTGTTCCTAGGAATTTTTATTCATTTATGTATTTGGATTTCATTTTTTAGGAACATTCGGTTATTACAGGATTGGTTTGATAGTATTAAACAATCTCTAAATAGCTACACCCAAATTTCTTATTCTACAAAATAATTTCTTCTTTTATTTTTTAGCTACCCCAATATATGATGATAGTAGAGGAATAATGTAATGAATAATAGGTGATATATTTATGTGATGAAGTGATGGGATGCGTACAATTATGGTTGTCATTGTCTTTTAATAGGAGAGGTGGTGGGATTTGGTGTTCCATTATGATCTACAAGATACACATGCTTCCAAAATTAGATTAAAGGGGGATAATTGATGAATTTATATTAGTTAATTAATATATTGTTTTAATATAATATATATCTTAATGTAGGATACCATGTATCTAGTACTAGGTTTATCTATATTATTTCTAACTTATGTTTATTAAGACTAATGCATTTCATTTTTTATTTCTAATTCAAAATACAATAAAGAAACAATTTTTTTTATTTCAATGTAAAAAAAGAAAAAAACAGAGACAATGAAGATACTTCAATATGTTTAATACAAAAATTTCTTAAGATATATACTTGGTAAACAATTATTCTTTATTTTAAATAGATTATAAAATATATTTATTAGGTCTCATGACATTCCTAATGAAAAAAATTCCATTTCAGGTAATATATTTGTGCAAGATTTAGTGTGTTCAATTTCAATATTATCTATGTTTTCACAATTTTATTTCAATCAACACACTTTACATTATGAATTTTAATGAATAACTATAATATATATGGGATAATTACTCATATGGAAAAAAATTATTATTTACGACAACATAAAAGACTATTTTAAAGAACCTACTGAATATATTCATGGAACGAGACAACAACTAACATTGATTGTTTTATAATTATAATAATACATGAATAAGATCCCAAAAAACCATTATGAATATCAATGGATAAATAAGTCACCATATTAATCATTTATATCTTCATTTCTCAGACTACATGAATAGTAACAGATAGACGGTTCCATGTGACCCCTAGTGTGCATCTCTATAAACCAACGAATTCTGATTAGTAGTGAGTCTTATAGGGAAATAATTCTATATATTTTCACTGAATAATTGTAGTTAAATAACTTACAATCCATATTGTAGAAAAATTATAGTTTGTCAAATGGATTCAAAGAAGAAATCATACCATAAAAGTATATATATGAATTTAAATTAGTTATATTATAGATGTGATACCACATAAATGAAATTATATATAGAATAAAAAAATGAAAATAATAAAAGACGCAACAACTTCCCTCAATATCACCTCAATACTATATCAATAAAATAGTTCATTTACACTAGCTCATCCACTTATACTAGTGTCATCACTGATATATTCAATCAAATTATTGGATCTTCATGCACACAACGTTTCTCACGAAGGGTTTTAGTGGAACCATTATTAGGAAACAACAAATAGTTTCCCTAATAAAAGAAAATATATTTGTGTATTCTTTTCCAGAATGAAAAGTAATCAATAAAATCACATGCCCAGAAAAGTTTTAATTTTGGGTACTCAAGGAACTAACCTAATGGTTGAAACATATTGGATTTGGATAATGGAAGAATGGGATAAGACAACCCTAGTCTAAAACCAATAGGAGGGTGTATAATCTATCACCACTCTATCGATTTATAAATGTGGATAAGTTATCACCATATAATAATAATAAAATTAATAATGAATCACTAACATAGAATTCAGGATTAATGATATAACTTATAATCATATCCAATGTGAAGTATAAACCTCCATTTATGTCAATGAAAGTGGATGAAGATCAATTATAGAAAATACAGAGAACAATGTATCACTAAGTGAATGAAATATCATTGTACTATACCATGGAGAATGATGAATATCAAAGTGAATGATGTTTCACAATATAACAACATAGTAAAATATGTATCTCTAGATAAATGATGTATCCCCAGAGAAAAACATTTAGTGTGAAATATGTATCACGGTCTGAATGACATATCACCCTGAGACTCCATGGATGGAAAATCATGTAACCCTAGGAGAATGATATATCACCACAGAAAAACCAAGAAATCACATATCTATAGGTAAATGATTTATAACCATACAAAAACAGTCATTAATAATATTATATCTCTATGTGAATGATGTGTCACCTCATAAAAATAGTTATGTAGAATATTATATATCCCAAAGAATGATTCATCAACATTTAAAAATAGGGTAAATGATAAATATCTATAATAATAGTAATATGATTGGGTGTATAATCAACTTAAATCCAAAGAGATCACCCCTTTTGATGGGAATGGTTAATGATCTGTAACACTAAAAACTGACCCATTAAAATTAATTCATCACTATGATACACATGCCTATGATGTGTATCTAAAAATCCTCAAGAATAAACATTATTGGAATAATAGTGGATACCATATTACTCACCCTGATCATGGGTATCAAACCATGGAGCAAATCATCATGATAAAATCCCACCACATTCATGAACTCACCACATATCCTTAAAAAGAACATGTCTCCACTATTAATTGACCATCAATAAATCTATATAAGCCTCACCAAACAACTTGAAATTAAGAAACACCTCCCAGATCCACTTCCAATGTGTTCATTAATTACATTATGGACAAATGGCCATTATTTTCCATGTGCTCATAATATAAAGTATATGGGAGATATATGGATCCTGATAGACTAAATCCATCATTGATTAAGTAAGTGAATCTAATTTAGGTAAAACTTATCACATGATTTGTTCTCTTCACAGGCATATTTCTAATATGACTAATGATATGATAATAAAGAAATACATTCACTCATATCCACCACACATGGTGTGCACTGAATAACATCATATATACCTCTTAGGATGTGATATCCATATCTCAGACAATAAACAACCCTTTTGGTTCAACCTATTTCTATCTAATCCTCACATATATGTTAAACAAAATTTAATATCTAATTCATCTATTCATAATCCATTAGGGCATGTTAAGAGTGTAATCAAACTACCGAGACCCTTTAAAAAAATGGAACTAATCATTCAACCAATTCAGACCAGTAACACCCTATTATATGTGCTTACATAACATACTATATATGAAACTACATGTAAGATGAAATATTCTACTCTACCTACCTAATCCCAAAGTTATTCCCTCATGTATTATCACTCTATCCTAGAACAATCGATCATTGAACACCACCATCTAATATAATCCCTTCAATCATCCATGATGATCGTAATAAATTATAAAAAATTTAAAATATATGTATCCTACTAATTAATCACATTTTTAGTCATAAAAAAGGTAAAACTCACCGGTGAAATATCCTTCAAATTCTTAATCATTAATGTGTGATATACTCCAAAAAACACATAATCCCACTATATACCATAGACTAAACAACTGACATAAATATTCTAATTGATTTGATCTAATTTAATAGAAAAATAAAATAAATAATTCTAGTAACATACCTCTAGAGAAATGATATTCATCCACATGAATTTATCCTTCAAATTTCTCAATTATCCAAGATACAATGGAGATCTAGCATTAAAACAATATTCTACTCTACTCTTGTGGAATATTCACCAAGGCACTTACCCCAAATGCACCAAATCAAAGTAAATTTGTTGAAAAGTAGATGAGATATATTGGGATGTTATTAATCTTAATCGTAGAAATAATACCTCCCAAAACATCCCTAATCTGATGAATACAAGGAGGGGGAAGAGGGGCATGATGGATGGAATCCATTCTCTTCCTCTACTAGATAAACCCCAAACACTACGGGATTATATATTTTATCCCTCTTTATAAAAAACATAACACTAATTAATTTCCTGGCACTCGGTGTCATGATGGAAAAACTATTGCCAAGTGAGATTGATAACAATAAACTGGTGTGTTACGACATGAGCTAATGGATCATTACGAAATTCCCCATCACTAGGTAACCTAAAAACCCAAATAAATCATTATGGATTATCCATATAGTACATTGTGTAATTCACCATTCTTAAGATGAAATGAAAATCATTTTTCATCCAAAAAATGTTTATATTTCAGTCTATCCCTTTTCTTGTTGATATAATCACACATCCCAATGAATCACAAAAGAATCATGTACATCCACTAAAGTCTGGTCATGGGGTTTCATGAAAGAACCATATCCCCTAGTGAAGGTTTTCATGACTCAATTAATAATTTCTTTAAAGGTGAACTACTAGAAATAAGATTTTAATCTTATATATTTCCTCATTATAAATTTTAAAAATTTTATATTTCAATGTGGCATTATTATTATAGAATATTTATATAATACTCTTAAAACAAATCCCCAAAACACCAACCCTATATTCCTCCAAATACTATATCAATCAAAAACCCATTATAATGGAACCAATTTCGGAAAAAATAAATGTTTAAATACCTCTGAATGTGTCATATTAGAAAACATCACCACCATAACACTTCACATCCCCGAGAAGTTTCCTCATGTATCTCTTATGAGAGGAATTTTTTAACGATACCTAATATAGACTAAAATTTTAAATCTCATTCTTATTATTATAATTCCCACAACAAAATAAATCTAGAACAAATTTCAAAAATCTTAGATGCCTACATCTCCAGCCCATTATTCATGTTTTTCATCCCTTAAACAACAAATTTTGATCCATTCCAATGACTTAATGGTCATACACAGAGAAAATCCACCATCCAGAACCATTTCACACTATATATCATCACAAACATGATGTCCTATACATTGTGGAATGACTAACTCCACCAATTACACTATAATTTCCCATTATATGTGACATTCATGAAGTCCAAATTTTGTGATTTCTAATGATTATATTTGATATTATTGTTATAGAAAAGATCATTTAGTGCATGATTCCACATAAAAGAATCTTTTTATTATCACCATTAGTTCTCATAATCTCACACGCACGAATAAACTGAATCACAAAGCCCTAATTTCAATAAATTACCCCAAGAATAATAGAAAACTCCATTATTCCCTAAACCCAACCACCATTTGATTTTTCATCCTGAATGGTCATATATGGATATTATCTATACTATAACCATAAATCCATTGTTTTTAAGTACCAAATATAATGATTCTTCCCAATATTCTTCAATAAAAATATATTTATGGGTATTTCTAGCTAGAAATGATAACATGACTACATGTATCCAGGAAGTAATTCAAAACCAAAACCACCAGAATGTTGGGTATACTGAAACGTCACCTCTGAAACTATCTAGGAATCTATAACAATGATAACCATACAATGATACCATATATGGTGTTGTCCCCCATATATAATTGACCTCTATCCAACTTTATGATCATGATCATTCTTAAAATATACTACTATTTATGTATTGACTCTCCAAAACCCCATTTTTTATCTCAAACATACCCTCCCCACAAGATTTTATTTGGTTTAGGAGATCACAGTACTCTTGTCCACTATTTCACATTCCATTATGGCTCAATTTCCATAAATAATAACAATTATTGATACAACCTGTGATCTAATAACATTCTCACTATATCATGAAAATTTCTAACCATTTATCTGAAGACTATGGACTGATACCACTTGAAATTAACTATATCATCAGTTATTAACAACCCATTGATTAGGCACTCCACTAATTTGTCAATAATCACATTATAGAGACCTATAAGTTAAACATAATTAAATTCTTGAATTATAACCTAATTTCCCAGTAATACCTGCCAAGGATCTAATGTTCTAGTTTTGTTTAAGATTACATATATAAATACATCATCTTAAACATAAAAACAATATATTTATTTAAAATTAAACATAGTTCTCACAACATCCATTGATCTTATAAAACTTCAAACGATTCCATGGGAAAAATAAATATGGAACATAGTGAACAAGAATTCCCATTATGGGAAGAGACATGGAAATAAATGATAATGTAATATTCAAAATATAGAACATAATATCAAAAACATAATCACTATGAGAAATAAAACATGTCACAAGGAAATGAAAGTATAATATTAGGAAACCCTAATCATGTGGAAATATCATAAATAATGAAATCACAAATATATATTAAGGATAACCACTATGAAAACATAATATAGCCTATATTCCATTATAAAAATTATATGCTCTGGATAATTGGAATTGCAATATAGTGTGCCTTGGATATCCTCTCATTCTCCATATAGTGTGTTATTAGGCTAACCACCCATCTACCACACATAGTGTGCTTAGGCTAACCTATTGTGAACCATACATTTCATTCTTATTCAAACCACCCATGTAGAATACATAGTTTTCTTAGGATAACTTCCCATAAACTATACATACTTTGTTAAGGCTAACTATCCATGAACTATACATGGAATATCATGAGAAATTGAAATTACTCAATTAGTTGGTGGGATATAAAATATCCAACCATAAAAAATTAAGATAATACCTGCCATAATATTTCAAAGCTTATTTGTTCCCCAAAAAGAATTATTTAACATTAATAAATCAAATCCACGATAAAACCTCCAAGAATAATATAGCATCACAATCTTATCTTAAGGCATAATCAAAGGTTATGTCATTTAGGTTCCAAGAGAAGATGGAATAAAATTATTTTGAAAATTAATACTTAAAAAATAAAGATAGGTCTTGAACAAAGTGTTCTAGTTTAGAAAATTCATCGAAACTATATAATTATGAAATAATTAATGTGAACCGATGGGGTGAAACATTATGAAATAAGTAAATTTTCTACTTGATTAAGGAATTAGTATGTAATTTTTGAAAAATCTGAATTGAACCAAGAGAGATAAATATATAATATATAGGGGTTTTAAAAACTATTAACAGTTTAAAAACTTTTTATTGGGGTTATTCTTGACATGTGATCTGAAATAGGAAGGTTCCTATATATTTAGATTCCATAAAAGTGTGAATTTCGAAGGGAACTGAAAACGTGAATAACCTTGATAATAAAAATGATTTTAAAATAGGTATGTATTTATGGGAAATAAATACAAAAAATGTTGTACATTAGATTAATCCATCATAAATTTATAAAAATAAAAATAATGTGTAAGTGGCATGTCATTAAGGATGTATGAAAAAGCCCTTTTATGTTTTGAAACACTGTTGTTACAACCCCACATCTTAAAAGAAAATAAGAAAATATACTTTGAAAAGAGTGTATGGTAAATATTTTTTCCCATGATATAATACATAATTAGGTTTCCCATTAAAGAGAATAATATTTTTGCGATGTGAAAATATATACAAGGAGGTGGAAACCACTATTTAAATGGATGGGAATTGATCGTGACATCGTTGCATTTTTAAAAAGTTTTTATAAACTCCAATAAGGATTAAATGAATCATAATGTGATATAATAATACATAAATAGAGTAAAACATATTAAATGAAAGAAAAAAGTATATGTAAAAAATTTATTTCTCAAAAAACCATATTGAGTTCGGAAAGACCGATATGAATTTTGTAATGTTTCAATCAAAGGTCAATGAATGTTTCGAAATTAAATGGTTATCTATATCCAATTATTTAAATGTTGTATTATTTCAAAATGGATTCTTGGGATGTATATAAACCATATAAAGAATAAATTGGTACATAACATTAAAAAATTTCTTGATGAAAGAAAATTGATACAACAATCCATACGACATAAGATAAATTATAATAAAAACCCAAGAAAGAGATAAAAATTGATGTTGAAGTTAAATTAAGATGAAATTTTTTATTTTATTATATAATATATCAAATTTTCAGTATACATACCATTTAATGAATTTATATGCATAAAATATAATATTTCACAATGAAGGTTGTTTTGAGATCAAGCCCTTTCATTTTTATGAATTTTCTCTACAGTTGCATAAAACGGCACGAGTAATTAAATTATAAAAATTATAAATATCCATTCACATTATTCATCCACATTTAGTTTTCTATGATCTATATATTATATTTTTGTACATATGTTTATGATTATTTTCATTTATGTGGGTTACATAAGGGTGTTTGATTGATTTTTTCATAATAATTTTGGTTTTTTGAGCATGTGAAAAAAATTAAAATGACATCATGATATCCATAATTGTTTAGTTTCATTTATTTTATTTTTACATTACAAAAATATATAAATATTTTCAAAGGATATACGAAATTAGATACAAATTATGTAAGGAACCATGATAAGTCCATTTTACGGGTGTTAATGTTTCATAACATCATTTTTTTTATTATAATCCCAAAAAACTTTTATGGATAAAGTGATAAACTCCAAGAGAAAAAAAAATTGTTAAATTACAACTTGAAACTATTGACACTATTATACTTTAAGAGTTTCCAAGAAAAAGATTTTGTTGGTGATGATGGATCATCCTTTATAAGTTCTTCAAATTGGCACACCCGACGATCCCATGCTTGTAAGTATTCCTCTTGGTTGATTTTACCTACCTTATAACCTCTTCCTAGGGTATGATTCTGTTTTCCAATACACTCCCACTGATCTCTACTAGTGTCCACCCAAATGGTCATTTCCATCATTTTGATTCCCTCTTCTGAAGTGGCATTGACCCCATGGGATTCCTCCTCCAATTCCTCTTTGGAGTGCAGAAGTAGCTCAATGGGTTGCTCAGCCTCCATCTCTGTATCCATTAGGACCTTGCTGATGGGATCAACCCCATCGTCTGCCGCCTCTACTCGACAAACATTGCGACTAGAGTTGAGAAAAACTTCCCTCACATGGACCTTTCACCCTTCTATCTGAACTAGTATCCATTGGATAATGAAGATAAGAATAATCCTTGCGTCATTTCTTACCTCCACGCTGGCCCTTCTTCCTCTTCAGACTGCAGTCGCTACCAAGAAAATCTTAAGCACTGACTCCTGACACCTGGCTAGATGAATCATCACCAGGCTCCTCCCTTGGAGAACCCTGCTCCTCACTGATGAGTGATATCCAGTTGGACTCCTAGTCTTTCCCTTCATCCTCCAGGCTCTCAAAAAGGTTACACAGCTTAATAGTTGGCACCACATTTCTAGGGCGTGACATGATCCCTGGAGATGGCCCATCCTAGGGACCCTCACAACCATTGATACTATAATTCTTTACTATTTTAATTACATATAGATTGCCATATATTTTCATTAAAAAATATTAATGGGGTATAAATATCATATTATTTAATTAATAATCTTTTTTAACAGATTGTTTAATGTGGTCATGGGAAATTTAACACATCATTCATGGAGGTAGTAGTCTGCATACACAGTTAATGATTTTTTCCTTTTCCTAAATGATTTTATGGGAAATAATAAAATTTGTTTTACATTAGTATAATAACTTTTCATCATAATATTTTCTATTATTATCATACCATCATGGATAATGGGGGGTTGATAGATATATAATATGAAAATAACATAGAAAATTTGTTTATAGAGTATTAACTTTCCATTTAAAGTTCCCACTTAAGTAACTCCTTAAGACACATTGACTTTGTATTTTGGTGATACCATAATTTAAATGTAAGGGAGTGGGATTTTAGTACATATTAGTTTAGAGATTTTTTTGATCCAAGGCTTTGAAATGAGTGGTCAAATGGGAATGAGGTGGGATCCTTTTACAAGTGATGAAAATGGAATTGTTTTGTAAAATCACTTTACTTCTCCATGTTATTACTCAATTATTCAACAAAAGCCTCCAAAAATGTCAAATAGTTATTCATGTATATAGATAAATCCTATATTAATTCCACCATTAAGTATTATACACATGTATCACATTATCTATCCACTTATACAAGGATTAAACCAATTTTTCAAAAATTACCCTTAATATGGTACCTCTCTGTCTACACTTGATAATTAATTTTAATGGTAAAAAATTATGAAATTATTTAATAACGTTTACATAAATTTTGTAAACATTAAAAAATTATACAATAAAATTTTATTCATATAATAGAAATCACTTTTTGAAAAGGGACATTTAACATGTAAAAACTATATATTTGGTATAATTTAAGTATAAGGTTTGTGTTTGTTATAAAAATATCAATATTAATAATTCTTTCGAAATAAAAAATAATAATATTATTAAAATATTATTTATTTAACATTATATGGTGTTGAAAAACTAATTCAACTATTGTAAAATATTATGAAAATAAACAGATAAAAATAAACTTTTATTAAAATATTACATTACTTATCATAGATGCAGAGAATGGGTTTTATATATCGACATTATATTTTTATGTATATAATTTTTAATTATAGAGTATATTTTTCAATATAACAAGGGTTTCCAAAACATTCAGGTCATTCTGGTATAGTAATGTCCTAAAAGTGATAGTATTTATAAATTTAGTATTTTTAAATATTCACATAGAAAAAATTTATTTAAAAACAAAATAAAGACATCTCCAGAAATAATATTTATATTATAAATCATAAAATGAATAGATGTTTTTAAAATTCATTTAATAGAATTTTTTATATTTTCATTTAATTAAAATCAAAAAATAAAATGAGAAAATGGTTTCATTGAAAAATATATTTTTTTTAAAAATACTTGTTCTAATTAAAAATTTATATATTATAAAAATAAATCCACTAATAATAAATAAATATTAAGTTTTATTAAAATAGTAAATTAATAATTATACATAGAGTTTTCTCTAATAAAATGTACAATTCATAACTTGATATATTCTTAAACATAGTATCAGATTAATAAATTTGTATAAAATAACCATTATAAATATATAAATTCATATATTCCATAATTTGGTTACTTCTATTAATACATATTAATCAAAATAACTATTAATAGTGGTATAAAACTACAAAATTTTCACCTTGGTTTAGGGATTCATGTGGAAAAATCTATCAAATATATTTGAAAAAAATTGGAGGAAAACATATATTAAAATCTCTGGTAATTATGTTCCATCCCATTATTTACATGAATCAAGAATGACCCTTAGATATGCAGCACTTATTCAAAATCATGCACCATCTCATTTTTTAATATGCATACTATTAAACCTTTGAATGCCACTAAGTCTCCTCCTTCGACATTTGTGCCTCATTACAATGTCATTGTGGGGCCTATTTCTCCTACCTCACTCCCTGTACACATCCATCCTAAACCCCTTTATATATCTAAATTTTTGAAGGTTTATTTCCCTTCCCCCTTCATTTCTAGTGTTTCATTATTATTACCACTCCCCCACACTTGTGTAGATCATTCAAATAAGATCTATCTTGTATCTCATTCCAATTTCGACTGACCCATTTGGCTTCCCTACCCTGGATCCCACCTGTCCCATTTATACCTGGTGCCTAGATCCTATTGGTGGTAGCCCAAATTTCTACTACTCAAATGATTTATAAACATTTAATATTTACTGCTCATTATCTCTCATCACAAAATTTTCCCTATTCTGATCCTCTCTATTTGATTTTATGGGCTTTATTCACTCATGAGGCCTTTTTTCTCTTGTGGAAACCTCAAACATGGGAGAAGGATATTTATTAATTAACATATTTTCTTAGGTATATTTTTTTCTTTCCTTGATGAGATAAGTTATAACATGAGGTAAGATCTAGTTCCTACTATATTGATGGTCTATATAGGTTTATCATGGTCAAGACTCCCGGTTTTCTATAGTTTTGATCAGTCTCCTTGAGCTCCCTCTTCTATGCCACAACCCTTCGACGATAAAAGGAATTGATGACTCTTTTTGAATCATTATTTATGAAGATGAGGATACATTGAGGATGTAGAAAAACATGGTGGGTCGTATTTTTTTGATATGTATTTTTCATTCCCTTTCCCTTAGATCATCTTCCATTATTCTGGTTTAGAGTTATCTTTCTAGAATAGGATATATTATTACTATGAGATATATGATCAAGGTTGTTTTCAATAAGGTCATTAATTAGAATATTGAAATATAAATCATCTCAACTATCCAAATCATTACTTATCTATGAGGTTCCCTTCGTCTCAGGATCCTCACGTTTTGGTGTGCAATAACTATGCTCCATCGTTATCCAAATATTCATTTTTACATGAATCATATATGATGAAAAATCATACCCAAAGTCCCCCAATAGAACCCCCTTAAGCTTCAATATCCATTTTAGTTCCCTAGATTGATGACCAGGTAGGTCATTCCGTTGGTGATTTTGATCGTAATGAAAACAGACTCTGTTTGAAATTTCTCCCTAACTCTTAAGGGAAACCCTGGATAGATTTCTCTAATCATTCTCTTGCATCTGTGTTTGATTATAGAGGCTCACCCCTAGTACTATCATCAAGATTTGGTTCTTCATTATGTTATAATATGGTTTTCTTGAATTCTCTAAGTGGTAATAAATTTAAACTATCTCCCATGGTGGATCCTCCCCTAACTATTTCTAATTATTCTCACTTAGATGGAGGTTCTTCTAGAGAAAATTGGTTGTTTACTAATTGGTAAGATGGATTGGAAGGTCTTCCCTAGTGTCCCCTACCTTCAAGGATCAATGGAAGAAAAATACCACCGGACTCCCCATCATCCTCTAGGGTTTTAACAAGTAAAAGATCCAAATTGATTTCATAAGAAGTGTCATCACCCTGTCCACATTTTTCCTTTATGACATATAGGTCCTATTAATGAGCATAAAATGTCTATGCTTGTTATCTATAACAAAATTCTATTAAGGGCTTCATGAATGTGTGAATACATCTTTAATGAGGTCAATTATTCTTCTATTTTATCATGTGACTCAATTATGTATTGGTTCAGTGAAATTAAACATAATTGAGGATAACTAAAAGATGAAATGAATGAACTCTTACTCCAATAAGTCCATCACTTACATTAATATTTTTTACACTATCATCCTTTTTGAGCAGGGATTTTTTAGATATAATTTTACTTGGTGAAACATTAAAAAATTATATCACATGATATTTAATCATCTATATAGGTGTCTTTACAATATTCAAGGTATCTTGAACTACACATATATTATATTCACCCACCAATCTCATTCTATTTTATACCACTCGCCTCATATTCTCATTTTGGTAACAGATTATAGACCCCCCCAAATTATAGTATTATCTAAATAATGGGCCTCTATTGAAGACTTTCTAAATGTAGTGAATATCAATTGGGATCAACCATTGAATGTGAAACCCTAATATTTAATGCATAGAAATCACACATGTATCATGAGTGAGCTTCAGGAGTGGTTTAGCATTCATCATAGCAATATCCTGAGTATCAATGACCATGATAATGATATTTTTCTATTGGAAAATAAATAAAAGAATTCTAGGGTGATGAATATTTTGTTACACTAACATAAAAACATAATTGTCTCTGTATATTTCTTTTATATGTACAAAAAAACTTGAGAGAGATCCCAGATACACTAGGTAAGAGAAGTCCATAAGAATTATTCATTTTTTCAATGTTGAATAAATGAGAAGTAATGATTATGTAACTTGAATCTATTCATATTGGATAGTACATAAAATATTTATATAAATGTTTGTGGCCTAAATATCATAGAATATTTTCATAAATGCCTATTAGAGATAGGATATTCCAATTAGGGTGGATATATAGGAGAGTTAAAGAATTATCAATTCATAATGAATTTACCAATATACATCAATATGAAAAGAAATGTTTACTTGAATTACTAACCAAGACCATTGGAAATATTTAATACTGTTAAGAACTAAAACAAGAATAGTGTTGTGGCTTTGTTAGTCCTCCCTTACTATTTTAACATGGTTTTATTGGATGTTATAAAATAATTCATGACTAGAGGTATCTAGGATCACTTATCGGGAGGCTATCTATCGAAAGGTACATATAATAGCTCCCTGGTTATCGTCTATAAATATAAGAATCCATAATCATTTGATACCATTAAACTGATGAGCTTATGGAACTTCTATTTCTTTTAAAAATCATCAATAGTAGGATCTCCACTATAATCCCCTAAATAGTTTCCATAGAGAAACATGGTTTTATGAAAAATTCGAGTATACAAGGTGAAATTTATTTTACATAGTAAATGATTCATTAACTTGATAGGAGGCTGGTTGGAACCATTGGAATATCACAATTGGTCATTAATAATAAAAAAGTATATTTTTTTAAATGGAATAATTAGTACAATAAGATGCTTTTAAAACATTTTAGTTGAATATGAAAAATTATGTGGACAAGAAAACATACCCTTTAAATGTCATGTTTACTTTTTTGTACCCTTCCATCCTAACTAGTGTGAAAACATGATTGGATTTATAGGAATTTTCAAGGTAACTTTTCTATGTAATATCTCAATTCACCCCTCTCCTCTTTTAGTTTCACGATCAATCACTTTGATAATATGGTTCAAATATTATTGGTAGGATCACCAACTAAGTGAGAAATATTTTATCCACTAGCAGGAAATGTGACCCTCATAAAATCTTTTCTAACTTCTACTCTCATGCATGTGATGGTATCCATTCATTTTCCAAAATTTTAACTTCTCTATATTGAGAGTGTGATCATTGGATTCTTATGGGTCTCTTGGATATAAGGTAAACATCATTGTTCTATAAAAAATAGGTTATCCAAACCTACTATTTAAGGAGTTATCAGACATAATAATATTAAGGAACCCATTCATGGAATATATGCTAAGATAGTATGTATTATCACTACGTTAAATTATTTATAGGTAAAATATATGAGATGATAGTATGGTTCATTTTTAGATGTTATATAAAATACATATTATCTCCTCCTATATGGATAACCTTTCAAGATAATAACAACATACTTCTCTAGTTTTCTCTATAGTTGATTGGAAAAGGTAAGGAATCCTAATAGAAAGATAATTAAGTTGAGATCAGTATTTTCCCCCCATTTCCACATGATTGGTATTTATTTTAAATCATAAATGAAATTTCAAACAATCAATATAAGTGTTTCATATAATTATAAGAAATAAATTTATGATATTATAATCTTTGTTAATTAATATTATACGTTCTCCTTCAATAGCTCAAGAACGAGATTATTTATTTAAAAAGTTAACCAATGTTATTCAAGATAAAAATGAAGAAAAAAAATTTGTTTTTTATTACTAGAACTAATAAAATTTGCCTAAGATAAATTTTTTATTTTGGATGGATTTCAATTGGGCTATACCGAATGATAATTAGATTTAGTGCAAAGGGATCCAAGTGGAATCCAAATTCCACTACTTCATTAAGAATTATGCATCAACATAGAAACTAAGATATCTCTCAAGTGAGTGGGTAGCCAATATCTGTGTTCTATAAGGATTAAATAGGGGTATTTATTAATTATATAATTCTTTTAATAATTTCCTAATGTCATATATTTTTGATGATTCAATGAGTGATATCCTAAAAAATATAATCAAGATGGTAATAGAAGTGAGATTTTGTTCTATTTGGGAATTCCAAAATGAAATTAGATACAATGTAATGACATGAAATCAATAAAAAATAATAACTAAAGAAAATTAAATGATTAATTATATCCTTACATAGATGATTGCAGCCAAACAATGGAAAACTATCTTAAACATCAAAATCCCCTCAGAAAATGTTTCCACTAATGATGTTTGTTGGGACTCATAGAGTCCTCCTATATCAAGTTTATAGATGAATTTAGATGGATACTATGAAAATGGATTTATGATATAATGAGTAATTATTCATAACAATCCAATCTTGGTCTAAGAGGAATTTATTTTTATCTATAGTGATAGAAATTCCCTTTTTACAGACTCTAATTCTCTTCTTGAATACATCAAAAATTTCATAGAAATAGATATATCCATCAAAGTGGTAGAATGGGATTATTATTTGATTTTTAACATTGTGTAAAGTTATAATTAATCCCATTTGTAGGTTTCTTATATCATCTAGAATTGAAACAATCAATCTCATAATGTAATATACCAGTGCACTGGGTATGTAGGAAACAAAGCATAAAATATCTTAGTGGACTTTATAGATGAATCTGAACCCCTCACCATTTCCTATAATCAGGGTACCCTACCCCAAGTTTAAAAATGTTCTTTTCTCAATTAATCTATTAGCCTATATGAGTTTAGGTATCCTTGATCTCCTCTCAAATTCTTGGTCTCCTCATCTTTTTAAGAAATAATTTATTTACCATAAATAACATTCTCCCCCCTTAAAGAACGTTCATCCTTAAAATTTTAATTATTACATATATACAAAGTCAGATATGTGTATATGTCATATAAATAGGAAGTAAAGTACAATTTCAAGACAGATATCAACCATTAAACCTTGAAAAATACTATTTATTCTTGAAACTAGTTGAACACTAATATTGAGTTTCTTCCAACCATTTGAGCCAAGAGTCTATTTTTATTGGGTATCAAGACCCACATTAGATAATTTTTTTATAGGGTTATTCATTCTTATAATTTCATATATAATCCTAGTGTAATATTACATTTTATCATGTTATTCCAAAAAATTCTTCCTTTAAGTGGAGAGCACAAATCGATTTTCAAAATATAAATAAATTTATATAAAAGAAGCATAACAATATTCTCTTGAAGTACATTTTCACTAACATTTTCTGGGTAAATAATATTCATAAAACTATAAATATTGTTTCAATATTAAAATAATTTAGTTATGAATTTACTATTCCTAGAAAATAATATATGGTTTCTATCTTAGCTAGAATAGATTCCAATACCCAAAATCTAAATTGGAGGGTGGGTATACTTTTCACCCACTGTATTCGTAACCTATTGTTTTTAGTACTGTTTATCACTTTATTAAGGTGTTCAACAATCCTTATTACCCTATAATGTCTAGGGTTTAACATCAAATTTCATAATTCCCCAAATATATGCATTTGAAGAATTGATAATTTGGATGAGCATTAATAGAGACCTTATTCTCTTACAATTTCTTATTTTCATCCTGTCAATATTGGATAGATGGATGGATAGCTCTACCATATTTAAAAAATTTCCATGTCCCTATTAAGAAATTCTCATGGTGCCTATTCCAATATCTTTTAAATATATATTGTTTAGTATTCATTATTTTATCATCTTCCTTTCATTAATTTACTTGAGTCACCATCCTTCTCATATTTAGTGGGATGTCATTACAACTATACATACATGGTTAATCATATTTCATGATAGTTGTTTTTGAATATTCAAAATAATTCCCATTCATGCTCTAATTCCAATGGTTTTTTTATTGATATAATCATCATATTCTATCACAAAACAACCCGGATTTCATGTTTCCCTAATCCCTAAGATGGATCCGACATGGCCAAAAGTGAATTCCTAATCCCCTTGGGTTGGATACTAGCACATGTAATCATACATGAATCACGAGGTAATGGTTTATACAACATAACAATATAAGAAAAAAAAATACATATCATTATAATCAACACTAAAAATGGAGAATTTACAAAAAACAAGTAAAATAATAACCAAGACTATATCATCAAAAACAGTGACACATTTTAAAGAAAAATCTCAAACACAACCCATGTAATATGTGGATAACATCTCCACTGGTCACCTTGTTCACAACTCAGTTTTCATTTTCCACTTTCATTTGGGTTTTTATTTTGGAATTGGATTATTCTCTTGAACTTTGTGTGTTTTGGATTGAAATTTTGTGTTTTGGATTTTATCCTAAATTTCATAGTTTGTGATCATAGTTAAGGGAAAACCATATAAATCCTTTATGTTGAGACTATTTTCAATTCATTTTCCTCTATTAAAATTCATCTTCCATGGGTATTACATGGTTGGGATAAAACCATGAAACTCCTCAGTTTACCCTTGTGGGTCATGGGGTGTCCCTTGATGAGTTCACATGGCTTGAGCATGATTATTACAGACAACATGGAAATAATTATCATGTTTTTACAATTTTTTGTAGATCCAAACTCTACAAATGGCCCACGATTTCCCAAATTGTTCTTTTAAACCATGCGATTTATTTGTGAGTCTCGTAATGGGTGCATGGTTGGCCCATCGATTTCTAAACCATGCGACTAAAATGTGTTTATTTCATATATTCTTTAAAATTTTCAAATTACCTTTTTAACCACCATGGTTCTTAACCCCAAAACCCCTCTTTCTCTCCTCCCTTATCTTGTGCAACATATGGAGGAATCTCCCCCTCTTCATAAATTCTCACCTCCACTATACATGGTGATTATAATGTATTTATTCAAGGTGTTGGCGTGATATATCATTCTAATACTCTCAAATCTTCCTCCTCTACCATAATAATTCATTTTCTTCTTGGTTCCTCTTATTCCTGGGTTCATCTACTATAGGGTTTATGTTTAGTTGTGTCTAAATTAGGGATTTTGTATTGTTAATGTTACTTTGGTATTTGTTTTACTTATTTGAACCTTTATGGATTTTTTTAGATTTTCATCATCAAAGAATCATGAGTTTGAGGTAGGTTCCCTTATGCATGGTCCTTTAAATTTAAATAATTTTGGATTCCATAAATTACACACCATGTTGTTGTACTAAATAGTGACGTATAATTCATATTATAATTATTTGATATGAAATGAATTTTTTTACTCCTTGTATTAAATTTTATGACGTTTTTTTTATTTAAATTTGTTTTAAAAAATTATATTTTATTAAATGTGTCTTGTTTTATACTGAGAATGAGCTAAAATAGGAATGATCAGTGAGATATTTTGATGGAGATTAATGAAATTAAAATATAATAAAATTTCATATAGTAGTGTTGGGAAATATTTTTCTCATTGGTATTTAGTGAATTATTGAGAAAAATGGGAAATTATTATAGTTGGTCTTATTTTTATGTTTGGTGTTTAATTGTGTTGAGTTATTTATTATAGGATTGGTTTTTTTTGTTCTTCTTTATTTTATTTAGAGAACTCCCCCACCAAAATTTCAATGAAAATTAGAGGTAAATCTATGGCTAGTACACTATTATCATACCCTCTATTTCATCCACTAAAAGACCTTATCATTGAGTTTTGGAAGTATAACCCTCTCAAAATTTAGTCTCAATCAGATCCTTATAATGAAAAATAGTGTATGTGAAAAATCAAAAGGATATTTTGTTTGCATGTGTTTCTTGGGTTATTAAAGATAAATTTATCTACCTTTATCCCATAATGTATTTTTTGAAAGTTATGTAAGTCATTATTTTATACTAATATTTGATATGAACTTTCCTTTAAATTCGTCAAGGATTCATTTATTCGGTAGTACTTCTCTATGGCTATGAGTGTGGAGAAGGTAATAGAGATGTTTCAATCATTCAGTGATTAAGTTCATCCATTTTTTATCTAGTTCATTATCTCTTAGAGTTGGTTGAGGAAGATTCTCTAAAAGCTCAATATTTGGAGAAGGGGATTCTTCTTGATCTTCAGTTGAGGGTATCAGAACTCAATCTAATCATTGTTGTCGATGTGGTGAGAAAATCTGTCTGGGTTGAGGCTATTTAATAGAAGTTTATTGAGGTAGTTAGTCCTTTTCCAGTTTCCCTACGTGGTGATGGGAATTATTGTAAAGTGATCATAAAGTGTTCTAATTTTGATTATGGTGGGGGTGGAATTAAGAGGCATTCTCGAATATAATCATCCTCCTTTATGAAAGGGACGTTGGTCTGTCATCAATGCATCATGTCAAGTCACAATAAGCCTTCATGTCCACGTTCTCTGAAGACTGATCATTATTTTGGTCATTTAGGCCATCTCCAAAAATAATATAAGGGTGTTTATCATAAGAATATTGGATTCATATACACTCCCTTGAAGAATATGGGGGATCAATTAGATGAATAGGGTGTCTGTGTGAGTTCTATTTGAGGTTTTTTATGTAGATACTACTTTTTTATAATGGTTGTATCATGTGATGTCTCCGTTGTTTTGGAATGAAGAGGTATGTTGTTGTTTAATTTTTTAGAATCTTTGTTTTAATGGAAAAACACTATAAATTATGGATCACATCATCCTAAATTGGGGGCATGTTCTATTGTGTTTCATGTTCCTCTTTCTCATCTCTTTCTAGGACTATGTGAAGTTGTTTCGGTTTTTAGTTTGGTGTTTAAATGGTGGTGTAATTATGGTGTCCTATTGGGATCCTAATATGGTGGGCATTCCATAAGGGATACCCACATGCATTGGAGTAAACCCTTGTTTTCTACAATTAAATTTTCCTCATTTATTCTTTGGGAATGTGTCAATCAGTTATCCCCTTCCCTCCTGTATTGTCAAACCTTGAGTTTAATTTCTTTCAATAGTATAAATTGGGCTCCTAGAGTAGGTATGATGGTTGGGGTGGGGGTCAAAGGATTTTCTTATGGCGTGGGATTTTTCTCATTCTTTGATAAGTGGTTTTATCCGTATGATTTGTTTTTAGTATAAATTAAATGCTTTATCATGTGGCTGGTTAGGGTGTCTTTTGGTTGGATAAATTGACTTTTTTGAGGTCTGTGAACTTTTTTATTTATCTTGATCAAATGGTATGATTAGATAATTCTAGGGGAAGAAAGCGTAATGATGGGTGGATTTCACTAATGGAATTGTAGGATATAACAAATGATCCAAACCCTTATAATAGGCTAGAGAACTGTTCGTATAGCCTATACTAATGCTTCTCAAAACTATTGGTTATATGTCTATTAGGAAAGGCCTATTCCAATAGTTTTTAGTGAACTATTGGTATATGGTCTTCATATTTTTGTTTAAACAATAGTTCAAAGGGGACCACTAGTATAGAACAATACCATAAGTTTAAAACAATTGGTATAGAAATATAAAAATGGTTTTATTCAATTAGGATATGTATATAAGAATGGTTCCTTATGAACCATTGGTTTAAGGTTATACCAATGGTTTTGAAACCATTGGTAACAACTCACCATCCTTAAATCCTGAGCTTGCACAACCCCAACCCTGTCAAAAAACCTGTAAATTGTGAAATAAATCTTATACCAAATAAACAAAACCTAAATAACCAAAAAAACACCAGAACCTATATCAATCCAACAGAACCTACTCAAATAGACATGAGAAGCCACACCATCACCCCACCTTAGTCAATTACCTACAAACAGAATCCACCAACCAATATACAAATAATGGCTTCATAGAAAACCAATTAATTCATTCAACCAGTGATAACACACAAGAAAATCGTCAAATATATACATTTCTAACTAATCATCAAACATAAATAGTCATAAATATCAGTAAAAATTTTAAAGGATCAATCTATCTCTCAACAACTTTATTATCATCATTTTTTGCCTCTCCTTCATCCTCAACCTCATCCTCAACATCATCTTCATCCCATCCCTCTTCCTCTCCATCAACCTCTCCCTCTTCCATGTTGTCATCCTTTCCATCACTATCACAAGGAATTTCATCATCTTGACCACTACTAGAAATACTGCCCAGTGAAATATATAACATATATATTACTGAAATATATGCATCAAAATTTATGGTAGTATCCAGTAGAAGTGATGGAATTTAAAAAAACATAAATTTCATAAATTCAATGTTCACCATTTGATTTTGTTCATGCACCTGTATGACCATGTTTTGGACTTTATCTTCCTTATTTTGATCCTTTTCTACTAGTGAATTATATTTTTCCAACTAGGTAATACTATAAATGGCACTTAAGGTGGTCTGATACCTCATCGGGATAATTCTCTTCCCTACTCCACAACATACTCTGCAATGGTTCTCATCTCCCAAAAATTGATATAATTTATCACTTGTCCAAAAATATTCATATTCCTTCTCATCAAGAATCTCCAAATCATGGTATTATAAATATAAATGGATAATAAAATTAAAAAATAGATGTTGAATTTTTCAATCAAAAAAAGTAAAACAAATAATCTGTTTTTGTGTTGGTTCATTTACCACACTTCAACCTTTTTTCTTTCTTCTGATAAAATTAATTATGCTCTAAGAATACATCCTTCAATATTAATAACCTCCCACATCAATGAAAATAAATATATAAAATCATAACTGAAAATAATTTATTAATATACAATTTCATAACTAATATCATGTCACGACCCTCCCTCGGGGTCCGTGCCGTGACTACCCCATGCCCGCCTTCCATAGGCCAGGGGCTGGCGACTAGCACCAAGGCGTAAATCCCAGTAAAAAGGAAAGGCATTGCCTTTGCAAAGTAAACAAACACCATAGAGTAAGCAAGCGGAAAGTAAACACTAAGAAAAAGCAGAGTACAACTGAAAGTGCGGAAAAGTAAATGGGCCAGAATACAAACCCAAACTGAAAGTAAAGTACAACTCGAAAGGGAAAACAGCAACTGAAAAGTAAAAGCCGCTACTCCGAGATTTCCACTGGAAATCCCACCTGAAGGGTGGGTACAGATAGCTCCTCTGCTCCACGGGTCCCGCCGTCCGCTCCTAGCACGTCCCGCCCAGTGGTCCACCTCCGGGTACCGTCCCGCTCTGCAAGCCTCAGCTAAGATCACCGCTGTCCGTCGTCTGCAACCAACACAACGTAGTGCGGGCAAAGCCCGTGCAGGGGTGAGTATAAGTTACTCAGTAGGGACCCCGAGACCCCTGAAGGTCTCTCAAATCCACAATGGATAACCACGAAGAAAGGAACAATCACGAAGTAATAACCGACATTGCTTAGGTATATGCCCATACATATACCTAAGTCATCAATTTCAAATACGCTCCAACCTCCGAGCCCAAGTACAACTCAGTCCACACAGGAAAGTAAACGTATTCCACACAGGAAAGCAAAACGTAATCCACACAGGATAGCACAACACAATCCACACAGGAAAGCAATAGAATTCAGCTCACACAGGTATACTTCTTCAAAGGACGATAAAGATGATCTCTGATCCATCTAAGTCGTCGGACCCACGAAGGATCGATAGGTAACTAACCAAAGGACGATAAAGATGATCTCTGATCCATCTAAGTCGTCGGACCCACGAAGGATCGATAGGTAACTAACCAAAGGACGATAAAGATGATCTCTGATCCATCTAAGTCGTCGGACCCACGAAGGATCGATAGGTAACTAACCAAAGGATGATAAAGATGATCTCTGATCCATCTAAGTCGTCGGACCCACGAAGGATCGATAGGTAACTAACCCCCGCAAAGACCCACACAGGATCGGGCCCACACAGGACCTGTAGGCGCTGGCTCACACAGAACCGCTGACCGCGGACCCACACAGGATTCGGCCCACACAGGACCTGTAGCACTGATCCACGTAGGATCGCTGAGTGCTGAAGTCGTCATCGTCGAATCCACACAGGATCTCTGTACTGTCGTCGTCGCAGTCACAGTAGGAGTAGCAGCAGTAGTAGTCACAGTAACAGTCGCAGCCAGCACTAGGGTTTCCGCACACAGCAAGCTCGTTCGGAGGGTCCGCTCCACGAGCCGAGAGGCTGATACATCAACTGTCACGAAGTCCAGAGTTGATGTATCCAAAAGTTCCGTACCGTCAACAGGAACTCAACGCAACAGACGGCGCGTCGATCGGACGCCCGGTCTGAGAGTTATTGGCATTTTCGTTCCCGAGGCCCGGTTGGTTTTTAAGGAAAAACCAACCCGACCGTACTCCACCTGCGTCCAAACCTCGGGCGGAGTATGCCAAAAGATTCGTCTCACTAAGAGGAACACAACACAGCTGGTGTCACGTCAATCGGACGTCCGTAGCTCAGGATATGAGCGTTTCCGCTCTGAAGGCCCGGTTGGTTTCGTGAACGAACCAACCCGGCCGAACTCAAATTAATCTGAAACCTTGAGTGCGATATAGCAAAACGACCGTCTCGATCCAAGGATCGCGTTGCCGCAGACAGTTCGTCAATCGGAGGTCCGAGGCTCATGTTATGGCCAAAAGACCGAATCTGATCCGAAACGGGGGGTCCGGGTCTGGGTCGACCCGCCGAACCGGGTCGACCCGACCCGGGTCCGACCCGGCCCGGCTGACCGGCCGGCCGGCGGCGCGGCGGCGCGACGACCCGGCGGTAGCGCGGCGGCTCGGCGGTAGCGCGGCGGCCCGGCGGGAGCGCGGCGGCCCGGCGGTAGCGCGGCGGCCCGGCGGCAGGCGGGGCGGCCTGGCGGCAGGCGGGGCGGCCCGGCGGCATGCGGGGGGACAAAGCCCCCGCTGATTGAGGGGCGGCGCGGCATATAGCCGCGCCCTTTTTGCAAACCGCCCCCCCCCCCCCCCCACGTGGGGGGCTTGATTGGTAGGAAACGGGGGGCTTTTCCCCCCACAAGGAAACCGCCCCCTCTTAAAGAGGGGGGTTTCATGAGTAGGCCGGGGGATTAATTCCCCCGGTTTATTGGCATCCGGCCGGCCAGCTGGCCGGCCGGTTTTCTCCAACGGGACCGGAAAATCCGGTCCCCTCTTCGGCTTCCGACGCTGGCGGCCCGGCCGCCAGTCTTCTCATCCCGTCGCGGCCCGGAACCGGTCGCGGTCTCCTCGTCCCGCCGCGGCCCGGAACCGGCCGCGGTGTTCGTCGTCCGGCGCGGTGCGACGGCACCGCGCCCCTTCTCCGCGCATTTGATTCCCTTCGACGCGGCGCGACGGCGTCACGTTCCTTATGATTCTTCCATGGCACGGCGCGACGGTGCCGCGAAATTTAATCATATTACTATCCGAGTGGTGCGACGGCACCACGCCACTTTGCTTCCACCCTCAAGATAGAACAATAAGAACGATGGAGGGGGTTCGGCCGTGTTCATGCGGTCCGGCCCCCTCACGTTAAAATAATAACTCAACTTAAACATTCAAAGCCTCATGTTAGACATGCGAGATCCACGATCAAGAAATAAATAATTAAACAATAAAATAACAACCCCTACCTTGGGTATACGTTCGAGGATTTGCCAATGTCCGCGGAAGACAACGTCACGGGGATCGGGCGTCGCGGTCGTCGTTCGTCAAATCCGTTGACGAAGAGATGCATCCGATGCGATACGTCGTTGGCGAAACTTCTTATGTCGACGAAGGGAATCCAAGGAGGAAGCGGCGTTCCCTCTCGTTGACACGGAAGACGAAGAAGAGAGGAGCGGCGTTCTTCGTCGGAACTTGAGCGTTCTTCGTCAAGTTGAGCGTTCTTCGTGATCTTCGTCAGAGTTGAAGAAGAAGAAGGAAAATCTCTCCACCTCTCAAGAAGACAAACAATTAACCCAAATAAAATAATACACTATCTTATTTTATTATCACATCAACTCACTAGAATTTCAAAAGTTTGAAATTCAAAAGGATTAACTCCAAAAATTAAATAACTCATGTCATTTAATGAGGCGTTAAGGAAGTTGAGAGAATATGAAAGGTTTAGGGGCTCGTGTGGGCCCCACCACACTTAATCCTCCCAAGAGAGGTTAAGTGGATGTGGGTCCCACTTCCAACTCCCTTTGGTAGGATTTAACAAGTTAAAATAAATTTTGTTCTTCACAAAATTTTATTTAACTTAAACCTAAAACCCAAAAACTAACTTTCAACCCGCAACCAACGCAACTTCCGAAAAGGTCTCTTTAAGGGAATATCGGCGCTGCGAGTTCATCGGTGCACTCAGATTTCAATTCCGAGCACCGGATCAAAAGTTAGGAATTCCCGCTCGTTCGTTCACTGAACGTACCCGAGCCAAACTTCGGAAATTGATTCCGGGCACTACGGGCCTCGGAATCAGGTGCCGTCAGAAACCACGCTCTTGTAAAATTCTTAAGAAAATTAAGAAAAAATTTCCCTTGAATTTTACGGGTCTTTACATATCAAATGGATATTAATTATAAATTATGATGAAAAGAAAAACATACGGTATAGGAATTATAGTGACAAAAAAGATCATAATCAATGGATTTATCTTACACATATACAAGTGAAAATATCATGTACGTGAATTTAGTATACCATGGATAGATAAAACGTATTTATAAATAAACAAAGAGTGGAATTTCAATAATTTTAGATCTTGTGTGTTGATACAGAGGAAACATAATGAGATATGAGAGAACTGAAAATGATATGTCCCACTACATAGTGTATGTTAAAATTTTGGATTTCATTGAAAAATTATTTTATAAGTTTATAAATAAAATAAATTATACTTAATGTATAAATATTGAAATTAAAACATATTAAATATAACATTATGTTTAAATAGAAAATATTAAAATATTACTTAAAAAATAATCTATAATTTCATTGAAGTGATATTATTATAACAATAATTTTTCCCGTACACTATTATTTATGTATAATAATTATTTATTCCATTTTTATTTTTTTAAATATAAAATCATGTAATTAAATAAAAAAATCGCGATAAAATAAATCATAGCTGTTTTAAGAAAATAAAAAAGACATTAAGACAACCATTATTTAAATATATAATATAACACAGGATCTTACATTGAAAATCCCTCGAGATATTTTCGAATATTAAGACCAATTTTGTATTAATATAATAAGAAGATATTTGTTGGAAGTCTTATAGCTTCCCCTGGTGTAGTGGATGCTTATTTTATGGAATGATGGTCACATGTGTATATTGAAGTGGTTCTATGGAGTCTGTTTTTTTTGAAATATTATACATGTCCATTGTGAGTCTTGAAGAACATTCTATTCATCATGGTAGTATTCATTACTTAGGCCACATACTATTGAATACATCCATGGCTAATCCATATCTCTGTGCTATTCAGATTTAGAGGGTGTTCAGTGTCCATAGGATAATTTTAAATATTTAATGTATGATTTGATAATTCAATGGTTGAAGCTATATATCTTATAAGATGATGGTGATTATACTCATGTAGGGTTTGTATGTTATGTTTGACGGTGAGTTATCTATAATTTAGAATTTTAATAGAATTTAACGACATGAAAATAAGAACAAATATTTTTTAGGAATTTTGTATTTAGGTGATATGAGATTTGTTCTTGGAAGGGGGATTAGATGGTACCTTAATGGGGGTAGTCAAAATATAAAATATCTTGTCATAATATTTTTCCATAATAAATTGATAACTGAATTATTTTTATTTAATAATAATGTTTTAGAACATATGAAATATTCCTTCTTGGAAGAAAAAAATGATATCGTAGGTTTTTATAACACCAGGTGGATTTACTAATCTTTTATAATGGAATTATTCCACAGGTCTTCCTTTAAGATCATAAAATCATGGCCGCTAAACCTAAGTGAATCTAATTATCCCTATAATATAAATTCATAAATTAAAAGTTTCTTGAAACAAAATCTAACTCCAAATATGATGACATTATATAACAAGATGAGTAGAAGATCTCCCATGAATGTGATCTAGAAATTGTTTTGGTTTCAATTGATGAGTGGCCGGATGTGGAAATTAGAAAAGAGACTACCCATTTTGAAGATGATGTTGTACTAGTGTATATAAAAGATGAAATTGACCAATATCCTTTCAATTTTAGAGACAAAGTTATACTTCTAGATTAGAAAATTGAACACAATACCACCAATTAAGTTGATTATGGAGAAAGGATAACTCTGGTATCTCTAGTGAATCATATTCTCCCTTAGCACTGAACTAACTACCATATAGTTGGAGGGAAATCATCAAATAGGTATAATCCTTATATTGTAATCCATCCTGACATTCACTTGTGGTTTTATGTTATAGGATATGTATTAAAACACTATATAATAAATGTTTTTCCAAGATTCAAATACAATAATTTAAATTGGTTAGAATAATTTGGGTTGGGTTTTATCGTAGAAACTACATACACCTTCTAAATATGGTTAATTATTAAATATTCCTATTAGGGACGGACAACACCTCCTACACTCTTGGTGGTCAAAAAAGATTCTTGTATATTTTTTCTTGAATTTTTATTAAAGTGTCTTGTTAATTTTATGTTCTTGTAGGTTAAAATATTTTAAATTTATTCATATATATGTAAATCCTTCCGCAATATTTTAATATATAAACTTTATAGAAAACTATTATAATAAAATTAATTCATTTACCCTTAATTTTTTTATATGTGATATAATGGATCAAATTTTTAATAATGTGTAACAAAACCATCATCTACTTTTTCAGTAATGGACATTATTTATAAATAATATTCTATTATAATATTAAATGAGTTTCATACCTACTTCCTTTTACAGTCTGGCATCATAGTCCACCCAAATGTGTGGAGTAAGTTTGAATAATCGTAGTTTTTTTTTTCTTCTTGATGCTTCCAAAAAACAAATTTCAATACTTGAAATAATTATTTTTTTAAGTTCATTTTAATTTTCATTAAAAACCTAAAATTTGATTAATATTTTGAACTTGGTATTTTTCAAATGAGTAATCATTTCCCAGTAATATTTTACTATAGTATCATTCATGATAGGTCTTGCCTCTAAATTTGTACCAACTCTAGAATTCCATCCATTATACAACTCACGCTTGTACGCTCACCACAGATCTCCTAATTCCATGATTCATGTTGTCCTCACAGTCTCACCATCGAAAAAATTAAAATGATTTTTTCACAAAAATATTAAATAATATAAATATTATAATAATATTATATTATATCTACAGAATATTCTTATCCATATTTGTGTCCAAAAATTACCATTTACTATATTTGGACAGGTTTTCTCAGAGAGTGGCCTGACAGGAATTATATAGGGTATTTGGAAGGAATCCCTAAAAACTCATATATTTTGGCCCTATTTATTCAATCATTAGATTTCCCTAATTTTACTCCTCTATCAGCCGCATGTAGTTGTTACACACTCCACACATGCATGTATTCTTATGTCTCCTATCAAAAGATCCATCTATAAAAAAAATATTATATCAATACATCTTATAATGAAAATAAATTGTTGTAAAAAATATACTAGGGTTCTATATATACCCATGATGAAAACTAATAAATTAGTGTTGTAGGATCATGAGGCTGTAAAGTAACTTCTATATGTAATGAGGTGTGGGACCTGATGTCTTCTCTAGAGGCATAGAATGTCTCATAGTAGAGGTTGGAGGACCAAAATGTTGAAGCTCATAGATAAGTAAGAATGAAGAAATTAAGATGGAATATAAGTTTATGGAAATTCATAATATGTATTAGGAGTAAGATCCATCCTCAGATAAGTGAAATATATATAAGGATCATGTGAAAATGGTGGGAAAACATAGGAGGTATAAATATCTCAGGTGCCTCTAAATACACTTTGGGTTCAAAAGGTGTGCTTGATAGTATTTCAGAGTAAGGGAAATGGTCTGATCAGGTACGTTGATTGCTGTGAGTACCTTTAGTACCACCCCCTCATATCTTCTGGTTGACCAGTTGAATCCTTAGGCTAGTTGAAGAATAATAGTCTCCTAGGTAGTCGATCAAGATAAAAAAAATTAAAAATTTATTCACATTAAATTATATGTTATAGATATATATTGGAAATAAAATGCTATAAAAATGCACCAATGTAGGGATTCACATCTCTTTCATTCAATGATTATTATATATCATCCTTCCACTTGAATATATCTAGTGTTTTTCATTTTCTGTATTTGAATACAAATATGTAATTAATTAGAAATCCATAACTAATGTGTAATTCATACAATAAATAATATGATACATGTATTTATTAAAGAATACCAATATCAAAACCAAATAAAGAACACATTTTCATATAAAAATGCATCTTCTATTTAGTGGGAAGAATAAAAAAACATAAAATACATGTCATAGAAAAGTGAATACGTTCAAATTATCATGTTTATTGTGGTTATGATATGGTTTTCTAATATTTTAAATTTTATCAAATTCAATTTTGTTCATGCCATTTGGTTAATTTTAAATATTTGGTTTGGTCATTCACACATTTTTATTTTTCATGGTTTATTAACTTCATATTTTGGGTTAGGTTTTTTTCTATATTATTTGTTAGGTCACTATCTTCAATGATTTAAATTTAGATTTTAATTAGTTTTATATTATTCTATTCAAATCATCTTGTTTCTTGTTCCAATTTAAAATTTTCATTTTTTTCTTGTATTCTCTAATATAGTTCAGTACAATATTAGTAAAATAAACTCTAAGAGAGTTATAAAAAGTACATATTGAAAATTTACATGATTTTCAAATTTGATATAAAATATTTATAATGAATAGTAAATAAATTTGTAGAGTACCAACCTTAAAAACATAAGTTGAACTAAACTAAAATAACAGTGGACACATATAGATGATCCTATATATTTCCCAAAGTAACTTTAGTTATATAATCTACTCTGAAAATTGAACTATTGGAATCATCATAAGTAATAAATTGATTAAGAAAAATTATAGTAGGGATTGTATCAATTCCATCATCACCATCGTCAAAAATATGTCTTGGGATTACATCAATAATGAAACCATATTTTTTCATGGATTATCTTTCACATAAAAACGTGTTTCTCTATTGATTCCAATATATATGGATCATCGGTAGTAGGAGTGTGATTTATGTCAATAACTTGACATCTAAAATCATTAAAAATTTCACCATGCCTCATCATCGAATCAAAACTATTTCATTTCATTATAGTTACTCATCCATGAAAATAATAATCCAATTTTAGTATTCTATCGATGAATCCATAATAAGATACTTTTTAAAATCAAGGTCTACTATCCCACACACTGGAATAATAGTCTGTTGTGGCAGTTACCATAAACCAATAATGTTGTGTTCTCATGTTCATTTCTCATTTAGTCATAACAATTATGTATCCATTAATCATAATTTATTTTATTTCACTAACTACAAAATTAGCACTAAAATTGAAAGCTCTAATTTACTTAGAGATATAGTTAGCAGGAAAAATCAATATATGAAATATAAATGTATATTATAATTAATTTAATATTAATTTCAATAATTTATTACATTAATACTTCTACCTTCAATTTAAAACAAGAAGAAAACTCTTTGTAATGATAAGAATCTCTCCTTATCATTGATAATGGATGATTTTTTCTATTTAAAATTTACTTATGTTCACAACTGAAAAAATAGAAATAGTTTAACAGATATGTAAAATTACATGAGAAGAGATATGATATACCTGTTAAATTTATTTACTTGATATAGTCATCAAATAAGTCATAGTTAAAAAGACTATGTGATGTGCTATCTCTTTCTATTCAAGGAATAATGTATTCAATTAATATTATCCTGTAAATACCCCTATTTGGGTAAGTGATGAAAAAATAGGTTCAATTTTACCATAGTGTTCTTATTCATTTCTCATCGGTCTATTTGGTCCAATAGTCACATTAGACAAGTACATTGAATAGAAATCCCTACATTCTTGATCCATGTAACCCTTCACAATAAAACCTTCATGATGATTCCAATTTCTAATATAAGACTTCAATGTGTAAATATTTATTTTATTTCGATACATCCAACAAAAGGAAATTGGTCCTACGAAAAGAATTTAGGTTGGCATATGGACAGTTAGACACAACATGCATGTGAAAAATGGTGGAGGAAATATTTTCTCAAACTCAATTAAAATTAATAGTTCCTCTATCAAAATGATTTCAAGAAATACATGGAAAACATCTTATCACAATTATCTTTATAAAAATGGGAAAACAAAATTACATTTTTCCTTACATTATTGGATAGTAGATAACAGAATTCTATTTGAATCAACTAATTCATAAAGAAGTGATTATCATGGGTATTCAAGTATTTCATCTTCAACTCTCTTCTGTTATCCTATTTTTATATGTTTCCTGAAAATCAATAAGGATAATTAGTAGTCTCTAGTACTTCAATAATTGTTTTTATAGGCATCATCACATAAGAAGCAACCAAAACATTCCATATATTTTCATTGAAAAACATAGTATGTAATTATGGTATGATACCCAAATCCACAAAATCACACCAATAACATAAATAATATTCTTATTATACCTTCAAAATTATAATAATTTAAAGAAACATTTCACATGTATTCTTTTAAAAGTGAATTACATCTAATAAATGACGTAACAAATTGGTTGATAATTTGGAAACTCAAAGAAGATTCATTTCCTCCTCCAATTGTAATTGTTTTTAGTAGAAAAATTATTCCTCTTTATATATTTAAGATTACCCTTCCTAAATGAAAAACAGATATCATGCAATTCATTAAACACATGAGTTCCAGACACACATTGAGATGGGCATCCAGTCTCCATGGTATTGTCAAACCATTGACGTTTATTCCTATATGAATGGTCAATTGGAAAGAATCATTAATGTCCCATAAAACTAAAACTATAGAGATATTTAATTCTTATGGATCATTTATTCTTCATACAAATATGGAATGATATTTTTTCCGTCATGCTCCATCCTAAAATCATATGCATAAGAAGGAAAATAATTTATAATCTACATAAGCATTGTATGCATCTGAAATATGTCGTTAGAATATGAATCATATGTGTAAACACCAAAAATCAAAATATATTTCAACTCTTTTATTAATTTTTTAATGTATACATCTAAATCATGTCCACAATTACAAGGTACATATAAGTGTATACTCATTAAAGTGAAATGTTTTTCATACACATACAATGAGGAAGATTATAAATGTGTTCAAAAACTGGACATGTGTAATGAAAAATAAGAATCATCCCAAATAGAATAAAATTATTACATAAAATACCCAACCCTATATTATGCATGTCATCTACAAAATATGAAAATTGATCATCAAATTTCATCCATCAGAATTGATATACAAGATGAAGAAACTCATCATTGTCCTTACTTATCTCATTATCATTCCATTTAATTTTAATTGATATTTCATCATACATGAAATGATTATGGAGTTAAGGGATCAATGGAAGGTTCTAGATAAATTTCTCTAGAACACCGAATGGCGTTCCATTATCATTTGTCTTCCATCAAGATCTGAAACATTTTATACAACCATTTAATTCAGTAGTCCCCACCCATAATATGATGAAATATTTCAAGCAAGAATGGTTTTTTTGAAAATATAATATCTACAATTATTTTACATACCATATAATTATTAAATGGAATATTTGCATCATATAGAAGTAAGCCCTTCAAAATGTTAATAATGTAATTGTGGGAAGTATTAGAAATCCCATACATGGTTTTCCCAAAAAACAGTAAGATAAAAAAATATATGATTTTTCATTCCACCACATTACCAATATACTGACATCATGATATCATAATTAAATCTTTTCACCCTACAAACATCATCATTTTCATTAAATACTTATGTATGATTGCAAAAAAGTCTCCTGGGGTCAGCATCCTTTCCTTATCATGAGGATAGATAAATGGGAACTGATCATCTAATAAATTTTCCAATCTATTCCTCTCATGTGGATCATTATCATTTTGAGAATGAATTTTCTCCCCATTATGATACCACACAAAGTAGTTTGTTTTAAATCCATATTTGGTTATATGGTCGCTAAATTATTTACAACATAATCAAGGTCTTCTGATGCAACTATTACATGGGAAGTGTATGTGAACTCTATCTAAAGTATTACTAAATGAAAAATATAAACCTCTTACAAACATTTTTGGAAAATCTCATGAGATCCAATCTGTTTCATAAATCCATCTTCTATCTATTATGTAAAAAAATTCTATTCCATGTTGTAAATGAAATGAAATAAAATTGATGTTAAATCAAAAATATATTTACAGAAACAAAATTTGTTCACATTATATGAAACCATAATGCACACACAAGTCTAAATGATAATTATAATATAAAATATACCAAAAATTTATATATAACAATATAAATTAAATATAAAACCATGATACTAAATTATATTATCTTAATGACTAATTATTATACATTATATAACAAAAAAATGTGTTTACAATTTCTGATTTTATTTTTTCTCTTGTTCATTTAACTTTTTAATTAATTCTATTCTTATTATAAAAATTCATTTATAAAGTATTTCTATTTATAGGTGACCATTTTCTATACCACATAAAAAATATGATGTTAGATTGGATAAATCCATAATTAGTGGTTTCTCATATTGAGGGATGATAAATTGAACCTTTCCTTTCCATTAGATCAATTAAATAAATTTGCTTCTAAATATGGTGTACTCAAGGTTATTCCATTGATTTCTATGAGGAATTAACCTTCTGTGTATATTCCTTTATATCAATTTATGGTTTTTAAGAATGGAGAATTTGGATTCCTAGCCATGTAGAATTTTTCTTTTTTATGTTTTAATGGGATGGTTGACGATGAATCTAAATGGGTAGACATTAGGTGGGGAATGTGTGGTTTGATGTTTTGGGGTGTTTAATTTTTTTAGTGTGGTGGTTGTCTACATGGTAGACTTTGGCATGATTGGAGATCAAATTTGGAAGAGTAGTGTTGTGGAATTTTGAAAAATGGTAAGGAATTAAAAGTGGGATAGTTTGGTTAAAATCAGTTGAATTTATTATAGTTTGAAATAATTATATTTTTATTGTTTTGTTGTAATTTGACACGGTTTGGTTCAATTTGGTACAAATAGGTTCTATTGAAGTCGGGTCAGTTTGGTAAGGCACCACAAATAAATTATTCATAAAATACTACAAGTTTTTTATTGTTTCATTATTTACTAAAATATCTGAAATAGAAAATAATTTATAAAAAATAGTTTCCCAAATATTTTACAAAAAAAAATTAAGAAAATAAAATTTTAAAAATCACAAGTGTGCATGAATGTATCATGTAAAGATATATACCAACTGGAAAAAAAATCCATCATGTTAACATGGTAGTTTTCTCAGTTGATTGTTTTTGTCGACAAAGAAGGATTACAAGGATAGTTATGGAGGTCCAAAAATATATTTAACTATAAATGTTGAAAAATATCCAAGACAATGGAATGGATAACCTGGAAGTGGTACAAAAATTACATACACATGGAGACGTTGTTTCATAGTTTCTCCCATATTGTTTGGTTAAAACATTTATAGAGGGGATATCCTTAACAATATTGGATTTTCTTTAAGAAATTATATAAATATAAAAAATGCATGAGTTCTTAAATGATTGTGGTTCAAACAGGGTGTTTTGTGAATGGGTGAAGGTTTTGATAGAAATCTTCTCAATTATGATAGGCACTGTGAACACAAAATTTACATAGACCTTCGTGAAGAAGCGAGAATTGCGATTAAAATGGGAGAGCATCGTGAAATAGTGATGAAATAGATGGAATATTCTGTAATAACATTAAATGCATATAAATAGTGTTATACCTCCCTTTAAAAAATTAGAAAAACTTAATGAAGATCTTAAGTCTCTAAATTTGAGAAGTTGGTTCGCGAAGGTGGTCCATTTGAAAAAATTTTCAATGTAAGGTGGTTCACGATGGATATAAATACCATCCGAAACATGTCATAATCATGAATGTAAGTGAGTTATGGAAGGCTCTAAAAAATTTGATCAAAGGTCTGAATCCTCATGAAGGATGGTTGAGATTTTCAAAATATATGTGCTTTGTGAAGGATTGTTGAGCTTCGTGAAAGAGGTATACTTCACGAAGGTTATTTGTACCTCGTGAAAGATGGAAGTTTGTGGTGATCTTTCACATTAAAAAATTGTTGAAAATTTATTTCTCGGTGGAATATGGTCAATTGATACTCATCAAGTGGATGAAAGTGGCAATTCAATAGAGAATCTATCTGAAACCGAGGATGTTTTCATTACTGATAATAAAGGGACCTATAAGTCCATAAACTGTGTGTGGATCTCTTATAAAGTATTGAGAAAGGGAAAAGGAAGATGGTGATAATTTTCACTAGTATTTATCCACTAAAAAAGACATAGGGAGTGACTTTTCTTAAAGTAGTGAGCTAACCCTAAACTGTTTAAAGGCATTGAGCCTGGGCATAGATGTGACCTAGCCCGAACAACATTTTTGAAGTGAGCCTTAGTGGATTTGATACATCTGTATATTTTAATTATGTGCTCTTTATATGTATCCAATTGAGGGTGAGATAAGAAAAAATATGTGTGTCAATATACCTTCTTTTAGACATTACATTCAATGCATCATCATTAAATAAATAAGAAAATAATAAGATCATCATTAACAATTAATTTTAAACAAATTGAAGCTTATAATAATGTTTTCAAGATCCAATGAAGTATGAATAAATTTAAAATAATATCCATACACTAATTCACCCACCCCACCCCATTAGGGTATCTAGGAGAATTTTGTACCTAACAATACAATGTATTATGTCTGAGAAAAATAAAAAATCACTATACTTGAATAGTCTATAACTTATTCCTAATTTCCACTAGTGTGTACTCATGATATTAAACCCAAAATTTCACTCATCTAAATGATTACTTTTTCATATTTTAACATCCCTAATAACCTCACCATAAACTATAAATAGATTGACCAAATCGCATTGTATGTTACTTTTCATATAATAAAACCATAATTTTTTATATCGGCAAAGTACCTATAATCCCGAACCATACAACCACACCACACTAAAATGGCCTATCTTGAATCTTCCATTGACTTAAATCAAACTTCTAGGTAACCCATGTTTGTTCCCCATTCATATGGGGAAATATACTAGTACTAATGTTTTTGGATTGTCATTAGGAAAAATTTACCAGTTTCTAATGACATTCAAGATAAATGATAAATTCTATTAAAAATCAAGAACGGTCTATCTATATCTCAATAATTTCCTAAAATAAAATATCCACATATATGATAAGGATTTCCAAATAATAATTGAAAATAGATTTATGAAAAAATTAACAAAAATACTATATATATAACAAAAATTATCTCAACCTAAAACAAATAAAAATCTACCATTGACATTATATAATAGTAGAAATCAAAAACATAATAAAACTAGAATGGCATAAACTTTTTCCAAAAAACTACACTTAATAATTTTACCAACCACCACTATATGTATTAATAGATCATATGTAACACCCAAAGATTCCACACTATGTTTCCTTTTAAATAAATTCATTATCTTTTGTTGCAGGCAACACCGAGTTCGAGTGCACTATAATATATCAAACATGTTGTTTAAAAAGAAGTTAAAAATGGTATTAACCATATTATAAAATTTGTATATTTTAATTTAAAAATAGTCCTCATTTTTTAATTGTGAATATATAAATTATATTATGGTGAACTTTTGTTACTTTTCTAAAAAGATTCAATTTTTGATGAATAGTGAAAAATAATGCATTGTTGTTAAAAAACTAACTTTTTCATTTAAAAGAATATTTTGCATAGAAGTAATTTTTAATTGAAAAAATATCTAAATAATATGAATAATAATCCAATTTAGGCCACTTTTTTATTTTCTATAATAAAATTAGATATAAAAATTTATTGAACTTTTGAACATCTATTTTACCCACCTTCTCGCCATATTTGTAGGATTAGCATTTAATTTAATTTTTTCATTTATATTAATTGAATTTTTTAAAAAATAAAGGGTTTTAATTATTATAATTCTTTTTGTATAATATTATCAACTTAATTTTCATGTTGAGTAGTAATTTTAGTAATTTTTTATTTATTTACAATTGTAATGGGAAAATCAGGTAATTATAGGTAAAAAATAATATAATATTATTATAAAATTACCATAACACCTTAGCTAATTTCATTTCATAAAATTTTAATGAAAAAATATACCTTTTTCTGAAAATATTATCCTTTTAAGCCACTTTTGTCCGATTATGACCTTTATTATACTTTATTTAAAGAAGAGTTAAAAATGTTATATTCAAATTTTAATAATTAAATCATTTTTAATATAAGGATATATAAGTGTTATGGTCGACTATAAATAATATTTTGAAATATAAAATATTTATCTACATCATGGTAATTTATTTATAAATTATTAAATTAAATAATTAAATTAAATTGGGATACAATAATGATGCAGTAACCTAATTATTAAAGAAAGAATCAATTAAATGATATTACGAGTATTAAAATAAATATAATTTTAAATATTTGATGTCATAAACGAATTTATTATATTTTTTTAAAATATTATAAACTATTAAATTTATTTTTTCAGAGTATTCAAGTTGTTATGATATTTTAAAAAGTCAAGTAATAAATTTTTTAAAAATTCACAAAATTGAATGTTTAAAATAAATAATAATTTATTAAAAGATATAAAATTCATAAAAATTTATATTTCAACCAACTAACTAGGTTAATGTAAACTAATTCATAAATGATCCAATTAGGGGTTTATTTGGCCTTTAATAGTAATTATATTAACCTTGTAGTATAAAAACTCAAGTTGTCGCAGTAAAAGATAAACTATTTAACTAAGGTTTAATTCTCAAAGATAAGATTAATATTTTGACCTAAAATGTCTAAACTTAATTGTTTGTGGTTATTTATACCCATCCATATATTATCCTTGAAATAACTCACTTTGGAGATATTTTAAATCAAAAAATAATGTATATTCAATTTATATTTTTGGAGTTTATAAAAGTGCCCCTCTATTCTCTTGTAAAAGGGCACATTCCTCCTCTTTTATTCACAATGATAAATACCATTATCTTGGCCAATACATACCCATTTATCCTTTAAAATTCCCTCACTTAATCCTAGTGGCCATACATTAGGGAAAATCCAATCTATGGAGTCATTTTGTGGAAATCAAAAGGAGACACTCGAAGAAGAGGTAATTGTTTTACCAACTCTTTCAAATTTCATTTCTTATTCTAATTAATTTTACCAAGTTGTTTCGATGTTTAAGTTTAATTAAATAATATAAAATATAATGAGATGTTTTATGATTATGATAACACCACATTCATCCTTTTTTTAATCTTACAAAAAATAATATCAATATGAATGCGTGCATATGGCTTACCGTCTTCACATCGTGGTGTAAACATTTTTTCATCTATAATTTATTTATAATGGTATGAAGATGGATTTAATGGATGTAAATAATAAATTTTATATGATATTTTTCTTGAATAGTTCATATTCCATTAAATCCAATACCCTTTTCCATTATGGAATGATATCATCACTTGTGCGTACGTAGGACTAATCGTCTCCACGACGTGATGAGATTCATCATCGACTACAACCATTTAATAATGATAATTAATATGTATATGATAAATTAATATAATATTAATGAATTTAATATCATTATTTATATGAATAATTTATATCCTATTAATAAGAAACAAGACTTACGCAACAAAATAAACATAAGGAAATGAAGCAGTTCACAACCAAAATTACGATAATAAGGAAATATTTTTAAGAAAATGATATAAGAGGATTATATGTAATATAATAAACAATGTATATAGTAATTTAATAACTTAATAACAATATTTAACCATTTTATTTTATTTTAACACACCCTCTACTAAATTATAGTATGATGTAAGGATTAATTATACAATCTCTTAATTATCAGGGATTTCTTTTATGTAAGAATTTACAGGGACATATTTATCATCCATGTCCATGTTTCTTAAAAATTTATTTCAATAAATTATTACTATTATTTTATACTTTTATAAAAACCTTTTTACATATATATGATTTTATAAAAATGAATCATTTTTTTTCATTTTTGTTACGAGGTACTTTTACTGAGTTTTTTGAAAAACGTACGAGAAGAATGTTTTCTAAATTATATAGCCTGAGTGACTTTTTCCACCATCATGATGCCTTAAATTTTTAAATACTTCGTTAAAAGCTTACAATATTATTTTATACGAAAATATTTTATTAATATTTTATCGAATTTTAAATAACTATTTTCAATAAAAAGGGGTATTTCTCTAAAGAAGTTTATAGTAATTTTATTATGAAAATTTTCATCTATGATGACATCCATTATTGGATCTTATGTTTAACTGAGGTATATTAATTATGATACAACCTATAATATTTTGTTGAAGGTTTTATGAATATTTTGAAAATGGATGAGTTATTATTATTCCATAAATAGTTTGTGGATAATGTATTAAGATTTTGTATGATAGTTTTAATATGAATGTTAAGGATGATTATGATACCATCATTTCATATGAGGAATGTGTTGGCCATAGTAAGTGACGGGTGGGTCCCACGATAGCCCCTCGATGCATAAGAATGTCTCATGAGACAAACTAGTTTGGCTTTTTACTCATTTTTCTATGGTCTAGGCATGAATCCTTAACGGTATGATTATGATTTCTGGAATTATGCATTCCCTCATTATGACATTAGTTATTGATATTACATGCGATTATTCGACTACTATAAAATCCTTGTTAATTTTTACATGGTTTTATTTGATTTATAGATTCCATATTATGCATAAGATTATGTTTTAAAAGATTTTTTAGCTATATACCTTTCCTTAAAAGATTATGATTATGTTTTTTCTGTATTATTTACCCTTATTGAGCATTTGAGCTCACCCATTACTTATGTTTCATTTTCCCCCAAGATTCGAAGAGGTATATTATGACTGAACTGCATGAATATTCTATGGGAAATGAGTATATTTAATTGATATACTATATTTTTTTTCACTTCATGATAAAATGTAAAACTTATTTCTTTTTCTAGTTTTTTTAAGGCTACTAAATGGGTCAGTCCTTTGGGATTTGATTTGTTGTGATCATGCCAATGTAATTAAATAATGAACTAGATCTAGTTATCTAGGGTCTGAATGTTACAGTTGGTATCAAAGAATGTTTAAAATCAACCATGGAAACTAGATATAGAAGACATATATTAGGGAACTTGACCCTAATATAGGCATTGAGGATATCTATAGAAGAATGCACCAGAACATTGTTAACGTAGAGATTATGTGGGTATTTCTATACGATAAATTGCTATTTTGATATTGAAAGGGGACATGGTTATGGTAAAGAAGTACCTAGGATTAATAACTCCGAAAAGGTGTTCCAGGTCTGACTCAGGGTAACCTATGATATGAAAAAGGTCCTTACCACAAACCTGGTTTTGAAATACTAGGGTAAATTTTTAGGATAATTCATATTTTTTTTACGAATTATAATGAATAATTTAAAAGTAAACATGTAAAAAAATAACCCATTTTTATGATTATGAGAATAGATATGCATAAATATTTCAATCTATGATTCATATTTTTTAATTACACATTATGATTCATAACTTAATCTCGTGAATTTCATTGTTTAAAAATAGAGCCTAGTAGAAGAAATGAAAATCGTATCAACACACGTAATCCATGTACGGATTTTCCTCCTATGAAAGATAATGATGTTAGAGTAGGAGCTAAAATTGGTGATGAACAACTTATAACTTTATTGGGAAAGATGAATCGGGTTATGAATAATAACCTTACCCATATGGAGTGTCCTGATCCACAACGCAAATGATAAATGTTAGACCGATTCATGAGACAATATCCTGCAACATTGAATGAACATAAAAATCCATTTATAGATGAAAAGTAGATAGATTATTTAGAGAATACATTTCATTCTTTCTAATGAAATAAAAGGGAGAAGGTTATAATTGAAGTTTATCGCCTCTCGGGATATGAAAATCAATGGTGGACACTAATTCAAAACACAAAATATGAGGAAAGAATTTTCAATTATATAATGGAAGGATTTTAGGGATATTTTCATGTAAAGTTATTTCCCTCATGATTAGAGAATAAATATGGAGACGAAATTATTGAATATAAAACAGAAAGAGGATGGGAATATTTCTAAATATGAACCCAAATTCACAATATTAGAAATCCATGTTTGAGACTACATAAATAACCTCAAGAGTAAGATTGGTCGTCTCTTTGATGGTTTAAATCAATTTCTCCGAAAGGAATTGGTCTCCCCAACATTCATATCTTATGAAGATATAGTCTCATGTTTTATCAAGACGAAGAAATAATTTTCTATGTCTAATGAATTTAGGGGTAAATAAGAGAATAAGATAATGGTGGAGAAAGAGATGGATAAATGTAAAAAGGGAATGATGGATTTTCACATATATGACAATTGTTAGAAGAAACACCCCAGATCTAGTCTGAAAGGAATGCGAGTTTGTTAAAAGTGTGGACAGAAAGGTCACATGTCTCGGGGTTATAAGGGAAATAAGAAACTATAAATATACAACGCTATAATTGTAATGATATGGGACATTATTCAAATTATTTTCCAAATCATCAAGGAAATATGTCTTAGAATATATATATGTAGTTACTATAGTTGAAGTGGAATAATTAATTTATTTGTGTATTTGTATTCAAGAATTATGTTATTATATTCGGTTTATGAGAATCATGAGACATATATGGATTGTTCTACAGTACATCTTATTTAAGTATTTAGAAGCATTAAAATTTTCATTATGTATCTAATATTATCAACGTATTCATATATTTGGTATGTGATAATAAGGGACACATTATATTTGCAGAAAATATGATGTTATGATTGATATTAGAAATTGAGAGACCTTTTATACTATTAATTTGGAAATAAGTATTTTTGAAATGTATTAAGTTAGTAATGGATTAAGCTGAATATTGTATTTTATTGTTTAATGTTAAAAAATTTCCAAAGGTAAATTTTTTTTGAGTGTTATAATAATATATTTTTTGAAAAAGGACAAATCGTAGGTTGGGTGATAGCCCGTCACATCCAGAAAGTCCATGAAACTTAAACCCACAACTGAAGGGCGATAAGGGTGGATCACCAACCACTGGTCAACATTATGTCCTAGTTAGTATAACATAGTTTTATTTATTTAAATGGTATGATAGATTATGTATAAGTTCATTTTTGGAACCCTATACGTTAAATATGAATAGAATAATTTTTAATATTATTATCTTTTGGAGGGATAGATGAATTTTTGGTATAAATTAGTTAAAGGATCAAAATCTACTTGACAAGTAAGATTCCTTATATTCATAGTCTTTGAAGTAAATTAATTCTCAAACTCCCGAGAATGGATTTTGAAACCAAAAAATTTATCCTAGTACTTTGTGATTGTAAAATTTTCCATAATCTTGCAATCAATCACACTCCATCAGAACATTATGGTTATATTTTTATTTCATTTATGTTTTTATATGTAACCATTGTATTTTTATCTATAATAACTTTTGAACCTCCCTTTCATTATTTTTATGTGGATACCTCATTTATCCTTTTTCTGATGTGGGATTTCAATAAAGAAATTTTGAATAGTCATACCCCAATTACCAAATCTGAATTCTAAAATTATAAGGAATTAATTTTTTGAAGGAGGGGAGAATATAACATCCCATGATTCCATGTAATTTTTCATTTAAATAAATTCATTATCCTGTGTTGCACATAACACCAAGTTCGAGCACACAATAGTCTATCAAACGAGGTATTTAAAAAAAAGTTATAATTAGCATTAACTAAATTATGAAATTTATAAATTTTATTTTTCAAAATAGACTTAGATTTTTAATTTTTAGTATTGAAATCATATTAGGATGATTTTTTGGTATCTTTCTAAAATGATTCAATTTTTTATTAATAGTGAAAAATACAATATTTTTTTAAATAAACAAACTTTTTCATTTCAATAATTATTTTTATTTAAATAGATTTTAATGTCACAATAGAAAAATAATACATATATTAATCCAATTTAGGTCATTTTGTTCTTTTTTACAATATAATTAGAAATAAAAATTTATTGAACTTTTTAACACCTCTTTTACCAGCTTCTCGCCACATATGAAGGATTAGCATTAATTTTAATTATTATGTTTCTATGAATTGAATTTAGAAAAATGATGATACATTATTGTAAATAGTGTGAATTTTTTGATCTAATTGGATCAACATAATTTTTTTTGGTGAATAGTAACTTTAGTAAATTTTTATTTATTTACCACAATTAATGGTTAATAAGATAATTAAAAGTAAAAAAATGTTATAACATTATTATAAAATTACACTAACACGTGTCTTAATTTCAATTTATAAGTGTTTTTTACCATAATTAACCTTAATTCGAAAATATAATCCTTATTAATCCACTTGTGTTAGATTATGAATTTTATTATATTTTATTTAAAGAATCGTTAAAAATGCCATATTAAAATATTAATAACTATATCATTTTTAATATGAGGTTATAAAAGTGTTATGGTTCATTATAAATATTATTTCAAAATAAAATGTTTTTATCTATATCACGATAATTTATTTATAATTTTAGAAAATAATTATTTCAATTAAATGGTGACATAATACTGATGCAATAGTTAAATTATTAAGGGACTAATCAATTAAATGATATTAATAGTATTAAAATAAATAAAATTTGAAATATTGGTTGTCATCCAATAATTTTTTGGAACAAATTGACATATTATGTATGATTTAATGCTTTCTTTTCCACTTAATCATGTTTTTATAGAATTTTAAAAAGTCAACTAATAAAAAGTGTCAAAATAGATATAAATGAGATTTTAAAGTAAATAATTTTTTATTAAAAGATATGAAGTTCATAAAATTATATACTTCATAAAAATAAATATTATAATGTTTAATGTTTCATAAATGATCCAATTGGGGTTCTATTGTGCTTTTATAGTAACTATATAAACCCTATAGTATAAAAAGACAAGTAGTCTAGGTAAAAGTCAAATTTTTTAGCTAAGGGTTAAATCCAAAATACAAGGTAAATATTGTTACCTAAACATGTTAAAAATTAATTGTTTGAGATTATTTAGACACATAATCATATTATACATGAGTTAAATCAAATTGGAGAAATTTCTAATCGAAAGTAAATTTATATTAAATTAATAGTTTAAATATTTCAAAAAGTGACACATTCCTCTCTTATAAAAGGGCACCTTCCTTCTATTTTATTCACACATATAAAGACCTTTATCTCATCCAATACCTTCCAATTTCTCCTTAAACCTTCCATAATATTATCTTAGGGGCTATAATTTTGTTAAAAACCCAATATAAGGAGTCCTTTTGGGAATATCAAAAGGAGATGCTCTAAAAGGAGGTAATTGTTTTCCAAAACATTAAAAGTTATTTTCTTCTTCTACTTACATTTACTAAGTTGACTCCTTACTAACGTAATAAATACAAAACCTAATATATTATGAGATATTTTTATGATTATTGGACAACCATATTCATTCAGTTACTCATTCTACTAAAAATAAAATCACCATGTTTGTGTATGTACGACTTACCCTCTCCACGTCGTGGTGTAAACTATTTTACATATATACATTATTTTTACAGGTATAATGGTAAATTTAAAGGATTTAAATAATAAATATGACCTGAAATTATTTATTTATAATTCATATTTTTTCCAATTCCTTTCCCTTTAACATTATGTAATGATATCATCCCTCATGCATACATACAACTTTTTATCTCCACGACGTGATAAAACTCATCCTCCACTACAACTATTTATAAATTATTATGATAATTTATATATTAAATTAACATAAAATTTAAAAATTTAATATAATTCCTTATATTAATAATATATATCCGATTCAAAATAATTAATACCTACATGAAAAAACATACATAAGAAAATGAAGCAGTTCACACAAAAAATAACAATAATAATGAAATATTATTAATAAAATGAAATAATAGGATCATATATAATATCATAAAAATGTATATAGTTATTATTTAACTTAATAAAATTATTTAATCATTATATAAGTGGTCAAAAAACCCTCTACTAAAGTATATTATGAGGTAATTATTAAATTCACAATCTCTTTATTATCTGTGATTGGTTTTACGTAAAAATTTACAAGAACATATTTATCATCATATCCACGTTTCTTATAAATATATTTCAAAATATTATACTATTATTTTAAAAAAATGAAATACATTATTACCCATTTTAGATTTTATAAAAAGGAATCTTTTTGTCATTTCCCTTACAAGGTACTTATTTGGACTTTTATTATAATGTACGAGAAGATTTTTTTTAACTTATACGACGTGAGAAACTTTTTCAACCATAATGACACCTTAATATTTTAAAGATCAATTTAAATGATTATAGGATTATTTGTAATGAAAATATTTTTTTAAATTTTATGGAATTTTATATAATTATTTTCAATGAAAAGTGGAACTTCTCAAAAGAGGTGTCTAATGATTTTATTAAGAACAATTTCATCTATGTCTAAATCCTTTATTGGATCTTATGTTTAATTGAGTTAGATATATAATGTTAAAACATATCATATTATATTGAAGGTTTTATGAATATTTTTACTAAGGATGTGCTATTTTTATAACATTTATCATTTATGGATAATGTATTAAGATTTTGTATGCTAGTTTTAATATGAGTGTTTATGTAGGTTATAATTTCTCCTTTTCATATGAGGATTGTATTAGACTTAGTATATGATTATAGAGGCCCTCAATATTCTCTCAATGAATTGGTGGGTCTCATTAGACAAACTAGTTGGTGTTTTTACCTTTTTATATATGGTCTTCGGATGAAGACATGATGATATGGTTATGATGTATGCCATTATCCATTCCCTCATTTTAAAATTAGTTATTGATATCACATTTGATTATTTGACTAGTTTAACATACATGTGAATGTTTACATTGTATTATTTGATTTATATTTGTCATATTATTCTCAAGATTATGTTTTAACATATTTTTTTAGCTATATATTGTTACATTAAATTTTGTGTTTATAGTTTGTATTTTATTATTTGCCCCTACTGAACATCTAAATTCACCCCTTTCTTATGTTTCATTTTTTCCTAGAATGCACAGAGGTATATTATGATTATCCTACATGGATATTCTAAGGGTTATGATTATTTATAATGGATATACCGTGTAGTTTTTCATTTCATTATATAATGTAATACATATATTTGTAACTATCTTTCCCAAGGATACTAAACTGATCGGCCCTTCCGGATTTGATTAATTGTGATCATGACAATGTAATAAAATAATGCACTAGATATGGGCTTATGCTATTGGGTAATTACCATATAATCTACTAAAAAACAGACCATAACACATGAAACAAATAATTAAAAAAATTATAAAATCATGTACATGAAATTATATATTTGAATCAGTATAAACATAAGGATTCATATGATGGGTGAGACTGTATTCCACAAAATAAAACCACCAGTAGTTTCCCTATCATAGTAATTTATAAAAATTATTTTTAACTTAATACTAGATGCACTAGTATCATAAAATCCTATCTTAAAACACCTAAATTGAATAAAATTGTACTTCACTAGATGAAACAAAAAAGAACCAAAATGAAGTAAAAAACAATAATGAACCATTCCAAATTGAACTGAATGAACACAAACCAAACCAAGATGGACTACAATAAACCAAATAAGTAAGAACCGAATATGGGAAATCCTAAATAAAACTTTATTAATAATGATAAAAAGAAATTAAATACTGAAAAACCTTTGTTTCAACAACCACAAGAATATTTGAAATTATCATAGGAAATTAAATTTGGAAAACGTCGAATCTACTATGGTGTTTTAGGCCTTGAATAAAAATAAAATCGATTTTTGATGAAACATCTAAATGATTTTAAAGTCACAAATTTAATAATTCATAATTATGGAAGTAAAATAAAAATAGATTAGAGATTTCGACTAGCGGGGAAGAAATCAGAACATGAATGTTAGGGCTCTCATACTCTGGATAGAAACATGAGGGGGTAGAAGAATGTGGTATTTAGGGGAATAATATAACAATAGTTCATTAAAAATATAGGTATAGTGCCTTTATTGAAGTGGCTTTCAAAACTGTTGGTATATAGTAACCTATACCAATGGTTTTTTAAATAAAATTTGGAATATTTCAACATAAAAAAAGGTTATACCAACAATTAGTAAAAAATTTTGGTTATGCTTAAAATATAAGGATACCCAATGGTTTTACATAACTGTGGGTATTTACCCATTTTTATATGTTCTATTTCCAATAATGATAAGCACTCATTGATTTTTATTTTACTTGTTTTTTTTCAGTTTTTTCATGGTTAATTTGCCTAAATTTCAGGTGTTTTAGATTTAAATTTTCTGTTTAGGGTTGTTTTTATCCTATTTCACTTTTTGTGGGCATGGTTGATAGGAAACCATGTGATTCCTTTAAGATGAGTCTCTTTTCAATGTAGTTTTCTCTTTCATGGTTTGTGTATCATAGGTAGTTCACGATTGGGTTTAAACTATATGTCTCTTAGGTGTAAATGTGCAGGTCTTAGAGTGTCCCTCGATTAGTGAACACAAATTGAACATGGATAGTCTAAAACATGCAGAAATAATGCATGTGATTCTACAATTTTTTACATAACTAAACATATTTGTGGTAGAATGGTTTCCCAAACCATCCATCCATACCATGCATCTTCCATTTGATTCTATTATGGGACACACAGTTGGCGAATGTTTTTCCAAATCATGTGACCAATAATTTCGCAGTGCCTAGATTCATTGAAATTGAAAATTATCCACTATTTAAACCCAAAATACTGGTTTTCTCTTCTCTCTTGGCTCGACTGACCTAGGGATAACTATCCATATCTTCCCCACATTTCTTCTCCTACATCTATGGTTATTCTAAGGGATTTATTCAAGTTTTTTGGGTGATTTAACCTGTTAATCTTCTCCCATATTCCTCATCTTCCATCTTCTTACTTTTTCTTCTTGATTCCTATTCTACTTTGGTGCCTTTACACAAGGGTTCACGATTCTTTGGGTACAAAATAGGGTATTTTCTTATTAAGGTTACTATTTTATGTTATATCTTATTTATAACATTATGGAGTTGTTTTATATTTCCATAATCTTTTAGCTATGAGTTTGAGGTAGGTTATCTTATGCATTGGCCTATGAATTTAAAAAATATTTGATTTCTTCTAATTTTAACTAGGTTTTGTAGTAAATAGTGATGTATAATTTACAAAATAATTTATACATATAAATTGAAGTGATTCCCCCAATGTAAGGAATTTTATGAGAATATTTTTATAAACATTGCAAGCTAAGTGTTTGAAAAAATTCCAAATTATCCATTAAAATTTAGTTTTGGTCTCTAATATATTATCTAGGTTCAGTAAATGTTTTGGGGTTTTAAATGGTGGTTTGTGTTTCTCAAATGGATTTTTAAATGGTTTTGGGATTTATAAATGGTGTGTTTGATTATTTTTGAAATGATTTGTCACCCAATCTTTACATGAGTCCCATTTTTCATCTTCATAAATTTTTCTTATTTTAAACACTCTCCATGGGGTGAGTCACTAGGCTTGTTATTTTATAAATGTAATGGGAGGTCCTTAGAACAAGACATCCCACTTATATTGTCCGTTCAAATGAAAAAGGACTATCCCTTAGGTTGATTCGGGGGGGGGGGATGTTTGTTTTCATTTCTTGTGTCCTTTATTTATATATTGGTAGGTTTTTTCCATTTTCTTCACTCAAACCCATTTTATACATGTCATAATAACCTAACATAACTAGTTGATATTCAGAGAACAATTTCTCTACTAGCTTACTATTACACTCTGGCTAGTAACCCTTAGAATATATTTAATCTGTTTTTGGATTATGCCCCTCGGTTATACCAATTTTGGTATAATCAAGTGCGAGGGTTGTTTTATTGCATTAGGAATGGTGACATATTGGATTAGGGACACTATATTCTAGACTATCCCTTTATCTCTTAGGTATTCCCATGTTTTCCCTGAAACTTATTTATATTTGGCGGATCATGTAGTTTCCTTTACTGATTTTGTTATATGTGTGATGTATTCGATTACCATCATTTTTTGGATATTTATTTTTTCACCCTTTGGTGGAGTGACATTATAATAACAATTAATGATTTTGTTTTCTTATAGTATTCATAAATAATGTTTTTAAAATAAATGTTTCACTCTATTTCCTTTTCCATGTCCCCTTCTTTCTTATGTTCTCAAATCATATGTTTTAGTAATGAATCATGTTTTAAATTAATAGGGTGATGGACCATGATTTTTTTAGAAGTAAATGTTTGAAAAACCCATCTTCGTATGTTTTATTTCAAACCTATTATTAGTGAATCATTTATTTAAAGTAAATTCATATGGAATAGATTACTTGGGAATACCTATTGAGTTTTATCACTCCGTCCTAAACTTTCATTCTTATTTTTATCCTTATATGAAGGTTCCAACATGATCTCAATCCCTATGGGTGGTGTTGGGTTTATGGTTTGGTGGGTGACCTATGGGGTCACGTGAAGATCTATTGGTTATCAGGCTTAATTTTGGATTTATTTTTGGCTTATGTATTGTCATTATTATTGGGTGTTTTATTATAAATTAGGATTATCTATTTATTTTTGTTATGTTTGTCTATTTATATTGGGGTAAATTGTTCCCTCTATATCCCATTAATTCCCTTGGTTCTTTTTTCTACCGAAGGGTGATTGGGAACGCGCCTCAAGGATATCATGTTCCATATTGGGTAACCGTATTGGTGTCAAATCGGGCTGGTTGATAAAAAATTCAATCACTCTAGGTCTCAAAGATCAAGAACATCTACCACCACCAAGTGGTTTTTTCATTTTCTATGGACCTGGTTTTATAAAATCATAAATTCCCAAAGAGAAAGGTTAGGTTAAAGATAGAAATTCCATTAGGGTCTCACCATGTCTTCTATAATCAATTCCATAAAAAAGTAAACTAGATATGCTTTCAATTTAAAAAAACAATGCCTGGAATAGAATTTAAATATTTTAATAAAATTATAACTAAAAAATTGTATGATATTTTTAAAATAGTATTAAATGAACTATTTATATAAAAAATATTATATAATGTAGTCAGCATGAGTCAAACATTTCAGAATCAATTGAAAGTAATAATCAAATAAAATATATCCTAGAACTGTGTAATAATCCATGTGGTACAATAGTTTCTATTAATTGGATCCTCACACTACTCCATCTGTGAACTTGTCTCAATGTTTGCACACATAACATGAATCTGGCCTTCAGAACTGAACTCCACATTAGTGAAAATCATATTTTAGTATGTTTGTTTTAGGATTTAAAACATTAATATATTTCTGGGGATTAGTTTATAGCATTTGTGTCCAAATTAATCACTAACTACCAAGGCTCAGATGTTCTTCAGTCAGTCAATAAATAAATAAATCATTGGTAAATCAATCAATTCAATTCACTATAAAATAAAATTTCCCAATTTTCAATTTTCTGCATGACTTTTATATATAGAAGAAAAATAATATGTTATCATAAATTCATTCCTTTTAAAATAATTTCAATTTAATCCTTTTATCTCAAGGTAAAAAAATCAAATTTCTTCCTCAATTAAAATTACAAATTAATCTAAAATATTCTCAAATCCACCCAATAATTTAAATTTCATTTAAATTGCTTATTTTCAAAATTTCTATAACCCTTCAAAATTCATCGGTCATTCCTATAAAAGTAGTGTTTTTAAATCATTATATAATCAGTTCAAATTAATCAAGATACTTAAGGATTCAATTATTGGGGAAAATCAAATGGAACCTCTTACCTTTATTTTGTGATCAAAATAACAACCACAATGACAATGGCCCACAAATAATAAAGGAGAAGGTTATCAAAAAAGAAATAGTAGATCAAAAACCATTAAGGACATACTCAAATTTTAAAGGCAAAAAAGATATCACACCACTTTGAAATAAGGATAGTAGGGAGAATGAATATACCAAAGAAACATAACTCATTGTGGATCAAATGAAAAACAGATATGCCCAGAACTGTTAGGGTCACTCACTACACACAGGAGGAAACCTAGGGTTTTAAGGAGGAGCTCTTGTAGAATTGAAAAACAAATGAATTTGTATAATAAATAAAATAATTGTGTATGAGGTATTTACTTTGTAAACCCTGGGTTTATAGCTAAAATTCATCAGGTTTGAAAAAATATGTCTCTAGAGGTTAAAAACACATTGATCTATGAATTTATGATTTAATTACCATTTTAAAGCATAAACCACTATTATAAAATATTTTCATATTTTATAGTGTAAATAAAATTACACTATATGTAATTATCAATGCTTGTGTCCAGTAAATAATTAATTTCATAAAATAAGGTTTTGCTGCATAAATTTCTCCAACATAGAGTGCCCAGTAGTATCCCCCTTCTGAACCAACCATAAAGTATACAACTCAATTCTAACCCAAGGTGAATCTTATAAATCCTTTGAAACATTCATAACTGGACTCTAATAATTCAATGAATCATGAAAACTTGAAATTTAAGTCTATTTTCCTAGAAAATTCTCTCCATCCTTGAAAGGATAGAAACACACAGAAACAAAAAATGGAATCGAATCAAGAGTTGAGAAGTACATGAATGAAGGTACCTAAAATATTACACATTATCCCTTTTACCTAGGGTTAACCCAATTTTTTTGGATCCAACCATCACTAAAACAAAAATAGGTTAAAGTGAGTAACTAAATATTATTTTCATAAGGTAGATTTTATATATAACCAAAGATAAATTTATCCTAAGGAAATATCAATTTATAATACCATTATGTTAGTCTATAATTATTTTAGTTTAAGATATATCACTTTTTTTAAACTATATCATTCATAGTTTAACGTATAACATTCTCAGATCATGTTATATCGTCCATGGTTCAACCTATATTATTCTACCCTCATCCTAGTTTAACTTAAGTTTTGTTCTATTATACTCTCAACTTAGTCCTTAAATGAAATAATGAAATAAATCCATCATATAGGTTCATAATTTGAATATGATTAACCAAAACATATCCACTGATTATATCAAACCAGGCATATTGTTATTACACTTTTTAATACAATAGGTGAGAATTTTGTTAATGACCAAAAATACCTTTTCAGGGTTATTATCACTTGGTACATATTTTCTATATCATATTTACACATGTAGTATCTAGATAGGGATATATTTCGGGTAAATTAACACACGCTCTAATTTATAAAAATGTCAAGTTTTTATCCTCTAAATAGACTTACTCGGAGACTTATCTATTGATTTTTCAAAATAGTTATGGAATTATAACCTATAAAAATAACTATAACATGAAATGATTCCAACTATATTGAACTAGTCCAAAAAAAAATTTCATTCATGAATTATAACATACATTCCAGGAAAAAAAAACCCACGGTCTTGAGGTCTAGTGTCTTAAAAATATTGGATAGGAAAATACACCATCATAAAATTAAAAAATTACATCATTATTTAAATCTTCACATATTAATCCTAACATCATAGATATTTTAAACTGTATAGGTTAACCTGGCATAAATATAGAATCAAAAGGGTGAGATAAAAATCCTAGTAAGAGAATAGATAATGAAATAGAACATAACATAGGAGTCAAGAGGAAAAACACGATATCATAAATAAAATGATCATAAACATGAACAAATGACATAAGGAAATGAAAGAATTAGATCATGGAATAATAATAATGTTGAAACATAGAAAAGAATGACATTATTATCTTATGAAAAGGCTAAAATCATGGAAAACATAATATAGTAAAACCACCATCATAATCATCAAATTCTCTAGCTTACCACCATCATAACAAAGTGTTCCTTGGATAACTACATGTGAACCATACATAGTATTCTTATGATAACATCATGTGAACCATCTATAGTTTTATTTGTCTATATACACACACACCATACATAGTGTGATTTTCAAGCTATTTTTGAACCATAAATAGTATGTCTAGGTTAACCACAGGTTCACCATATATGGTGTGCCCAGGCTAACCACAAATGAATCATACATGAAATATCATCAGATGTTAACATTTACCAATGAATTATATAGATATAATGGATCCCAATGTCATAATTTTTCCCATCCATCATCATAATATGTATAATATTTTTTTTTGCACAAAAAAAGAAAGCATTCATAAATCATATTCTTGATAAAAATCAAAATAATAAAGTCTGATTTAAAATATTATGTTATGGTATAACTACAGGTTATGTCATATAGATTCCCAAGATGAAAATTAGTTAAATCATTTTACAAATTCATAATTTTAAAATAAATTATATAATGCTCATTTATTTCTAATATAGAGAATTGAGGGGAACATCCAATGATCAAAGAATGAAAGTGAAGAGCATGGGTGAAACACTATAAAATTAGATAAGGATCACATTAAATAATGGAAAAGAATATCCTTTTCCATAAAACTAGAATCCAACAAAGAGGATTATTTATAAAATATTGTGGGGGTTTAAAGCTATTCTAAGTTAGAAACAATTGATAATGGTGATTCATAACATGATATTAAGATAGGATGGTTCTATTAAATTGGGATTACTTACTAGTGGGAATTTTGAAGGGAAAAAAGTACTTGTATAACCCCAGTAGTGAAAATGATGTTCAAATAGGTATAAATTTGAGGTACATATATACAAAAATATAGGATGCATATTTTAAAAATGTGACATAAAAGGGGGAAATGAAACGTGTAATCAAAAAGTCATGAAGGAGGTCTTGATGATACATTTTTTCATTTAAAACACCTTTGTTAAAATTCCACATCATAAAATAAAATAATAAAATAATATTTTGAATATAGGATAAGGTAAATATGGTTTTCACATGACATAATACATAATTAGGTTTCCATCTAAAAAGTCTAACTTTGGTGGGAAGGAAAATTATAGACCAGGGAAGGGGAAACCATCATTTAAAAGAATGAATATTATTTATAATAAAGATTAATTCAAAAAAAGTATTAGGACTGATAATTAAGAAAGACATGAATCCAAATTTAATATTTTAATATATATATAAGTGATTTCCTATGAAATTAATGATTAAATTCATGGTAAAACATTATAAATATAGAAATAATATTTATTTATGAAAGTCCCTTACAACAACAGTAAATTTTGACTCAAAAGTAATTTAGATTGAGAAAATCATATGGTTTTGTAAATACCCTAGATTAAATCATAGAGTATATAAAAATAATTTCTTTAGAAATATAAAGGACATAAAAATATAAAATTATTGCATATAATTTATACATTTCCCTGTGATATAAATTTTTTTATGAAACTCATTACAGTTTAAGATACATCTTAATAAAACCTATTAAAAGAGATAAATATTGATTTTGATTTTTAAATATCCATAATAAATAAAATTCATGATACTATATATCAAATTACAATTATAAAAATCATTAAAATGAAAATACATACATAAAATAACCTGGGTCTTAAGGAAGGATATTTTATGATAAAACCCTAATCTATGTTGAAATCACTTTTCACATGAAATAAACCTCATAAATAATTATTCAATTATAACTAGATATATAAAAAATAAACTTAATCCATCATATTTAATTTTTTTATGGTCCATATGTTCTCAATTTATACTTATTTTTATTATTATTTTCACTTATGTGGGCTACATGTGGTTGTTCAGTTAATTTATTCATAATAATTTTTGGTTCATTACCTAAGGCCTGAATTATTATAAAATTACTTCATTATTTAAATTATTTGTGGTTACATATTTTTTTTATTTTATTATAAAATTACATATTCAGTTTCATATGATATCTCAAAATATATCCCAAATAATAAAGATACCTTGATTAGTCCATTTAAGATGATTAATGTTACTATTAATTTTAATTAGATTTATTTCTTATATATTATACTATAGGTTATTATAAAAATTTATTATTTTGAAAAATATTCTATTAGTAAATTAAATAATCTGTTAAATCTATAATGTAAGGTGGTGATGAAAATTTTAACACATTTTTCATGGAGGGGGTACTCTTTACACACACATGATGATGTTTTTCATATTACATAATGATTTATGTGGAATGTATAAAATAAATCTTCCATTAATATAATATAATTTCATCATATTAAAATTTTACCCGTTATCATACCAATATATATGATGAAAATAACATAGAACTATTGTTTTCAAATATTACATTTCCTTTAGATGTTCCCCCTTCGGTAACTCCTTAATAGACCATATCTTGGACTTTTATTATGATCAAGGAATTAAACTTTTTATAGGGTTATTTGGAGTACTAGGGAAGATTTTTTCATAATATAATGTTTTTTAATTGGTTGATAAATGTGGAGGATTTGGTCTCTTTTAATATGTTTTGAAAAGGGAACTTTGGTAAAAACTCATTATTCCTTAGTGATAATACTCCATTATTCAAGGAAAAGGGCCCCAGAAATGGCCAATAATTATGTGGGCATATATATAAGGTCAATAATCCATCCTAAATTCAATATAATATATTTTTACCTTGTTCCAACTACTTGAAAAATATTTAGAGAAGTTTCCCATATTTTTTCAATACCGTGGTACCTCCACTTTTTCCCTTGGTGAATAATTTTAATGGCCAAAATTAAATTTTATATTATTCACTAATTTGAACATACTGAAAATAAAATTTTAAATTATTTTATAAAATAAATTTTCCATGAGTTTATATAAAATAATATTTATTTTAGCATATATGATGTATAAACCCCCATTTTTAGAAAAAAAAGTCTTATGTTTAGGAAAACAATTATCAAAGTTAATGATTATATTAAAATAAAATAATTATTATTATTATATATTAAATTAATTAAAATCAAAATTATCTTAGGAACTAATTTAAAATAGTGAAAATTTTCTTAAAAATAGTTGAAAATAGTTTTCAATAAAATATTACCCAAATTTTGGAAGATGTTGTGTTTAATTTTTACATATCAAAATGATATTTAAAAACATATAATTTAATTTCATAAAAAATATTTAATGAAAAAATGATTTCAAAAAAATTCATGTAATAATTGTATAATAATGTCATAAAAGAGATAGTAGTAGTATAATTGGAATTTTTCACTATTCACCAAAAAATGATCTATTTTATGAATAATAAAAAATTTATCCAAAACTAATATTGAAATTATAAATAAAAAACTTATTCCCATTTTGAAAACCTCAATTTCTATTCTTTTCTATTTTACCTTTTAATTAAAATAATAAATTAATATAAAAAACTATGTTTATATGAAAATAGATTTTTCCAAATACTAGTTATTATTATTAAAAAAATTATAAAACACTAATAATGATATCTTCAATAAATATATATTTTATTTCATGAAAATTGTCATTGAACAATATAATAAATATTTTTCATTAATAAAGCTAAAAATCATAAAAACAAAGATTCATAAACATAATAACAAATTAGTTATATTCCTAAAAAATAACCATTATAAATATGAAAAGTAATCTGTTTTATAATTATGTTACTCCAATTCAAACCTACTAAATAAAAATCTATGTTGTAATGGTCTAAAAATTTCTCATTTTTCTTGGTGTTCTATATGGAGCAATATATTGAAAATATTTGACTTCATTAGAGGATAAATATATTAAAATCTTAGGTTGTTATACATAATAAGAATCTTGAACACTCAATCTAACATAAGATACAACAATCAGCATACCACATCACACATCCCATAAAAGGTTGTATCTCATCTCTCATATGAACTATTTTTTGTGGAATAACCTGAATTTCTCATAATCCCTTGGTCATTTCACTATAGACCAATATAGAATATGTCTCCCACTATAGGAAAATCTTGATCCACCAGTCATATCACAATACATCAGTCCTCATTGAAAAATACTTCAGGACCATCTAGAAAGTAACCTTTAATTAAAATAATGTATGATATATAGTCATGGGGTTGAAAATATTTCACATTTAATAATCAAGGCTTTTTACCACACACTATTCCATAATTTTAACAAAAAAGATACTAACCAAAGTCTGATCATTCAGAAAATTCCACATTCATCCCATGACTACACTCACTGAATATATGAAACTGAGGATTATGATATCCCCCCCCAACATGCATTCACCTCTGAAGGACCTACACCCCATTTGAGTCTTATGAGACCTAACACATATCATAGTCCTACTAAAATTTTGTATTTATAAGTCTCTCTAGTTTAACTATTATGTTTCTAAATACATAAATTTGATTTATCCCCTAATGACACATGACTTCCACCTATTTAATATAACTACTTTATAATATTTCTAATATAATAATCAAAACATAATAAATTATATATGTGTCGTTAATAAAGATTTTTTATATTAGTGTACAATATTATATATAAGAAACACATAGAAATATTTAAAAACATTATTGTTTTAGTAGAGATCATTAAAATAGTGTAAAATCGTACTCATAAAAATTCCAAAAATTACAATGGGAAAAAAATAGAAATTTGAAAAAGTTGAATGCAGAAACATCAATCATCCCTCTCAGTTAGAATTATTTCTCCCATGAAAAACAATAGAAAAGAAACGAAATATTATTAAACCAATCAATATTTTATAAAATAAAAATATATAAAAATTGTATGAATTTTAGTGAATTATGTATGAATAAAGAAGATATCTTTATTTGGGGAAATATGATCATTGGAATAGTAATGTGATTATTGGTATAGTAAGGTGACCATTAGAATAGTAATCAGACCATTAAGAATAGTAACCTGAATATTGGAAATAATAATTTGAAATAAAATAAAATTTATTATAAATAATATTTATCATGATAAATTGAATAATCTAAAAATATATTAATACCATAAAATAAATACATAGATAAAAAATAAAATTATTATAAGCATTTTTTAAAAAATCTTCATTTTATTATATTTCATAAAAATAGTAATTTTTATTTTAAAAACTAAACTTATCTACATTAAAAAATTATTCAAATAAAATGAGGAAACTTTTTAATAGGAACACCATAATTTCATAATGGTGAATTTTTGATAAATTTTTTTGTATGTTTTACATGAATAGTTAAAAATATATTTTTTTAAATACGGCATGATTTATGAAAAATGTTGATGTAAAAATGCAATAAAAATATTAAAATATTTATATCAACTAAAAATAAATTTAATAATCTAAATTGGTATTTAAAATTTAATAAAGAAAATTTCCAAACCTAAAAACTAATTTCTAAAGCCTAAAATTCTAAAGTATCCCATTAAATAAGCTATTTTCATATTTTTTCTTTTCCTTTTAATTAAAATAATAAATTCAAATGTTAATGTGTTCGAAACTCATGAAATAATGTCATTTTATGAAAATATAATTGATAATTTCAAATATATTACTATTGAAATGTTAATTTTTGATATAATATTTTATTCATTATTATAATGTAAAAAAATGTGTATCCTCAACTATAGCCCCCCCATATCCCCTTGGAAAACCAATGCTATATGGCTTATAAAAGACAAATATCTTCCCAAATACCATCTACTAAGCCCCTTATAATTCATATATAAATTTTGGAGTCACTCAACTATAATTATTCAAGTAGATTCATGTCATAGAATAGAATCCATATCAAGAATATGGGATGTTTTCATCAACTTTTCTCTACTTTTCCTCTTCTCTTACTTTTTTTCACTATTTCATTAAAACCCAAAACTTATAATATTAAATTATCATCATGTTAATATTAAATTAATGATATTGAACTACTATAATGAATATATTTTCAATTTATTTATAATTTATATTACTATTTAGCCCTCTTTTGTAAATGTCGTCACAAAGGTTTGTTAAGCACCCATAAGGACATTAGTGACACTCTAATTATCAAAACCATTATGGATGATTATAGAAAATTATTTATAATATTTAAATTCATAAATAATGTATTTATATTATTTTTTAGTAAATCTTGGTAATGTATAATTATCCATAAAGATGTATCCTAAAATAAAAAAAATGAACATTATAAGGAAATTATGATATCCAACCGAATCTACTTTAACAAAAGGAATTATAACATAAAATCCAATTATTATCTATAACCACACCCAAACCAGACCACCAATTTTTTATTCCAATTTTTTATACATAATAATATAAAAAAAGATACAATACGGTCAATATATTGAGTTTCATACAAACATTCTTTTGGATAAAACCTCAATAAGACACTTGGTTACATTTTCATGAGATTATAAATTCTATTTAATAGTGTTAATGAAATTCTATATATCACTGTATATAGAGGTGTAAGAATGTACAGTGGGACTTAGTAGGTAGTGTTCCATCCATAAACAAATTTTAACGTTTTCAATTCGTTACATGGAATGGCAATTACAAAAACTCGTATCCATCTAAATTATGGGTTATGGTTTATTTTAGTACATTGACACTACAACATGTGTATTCCCCATATATATAGTGTGGAAGAACCATGTACAAATATATATGTTCTCATTCTTTACGCATCAATATATGTGATTTTTATTCAGTGTAAGTGGATACGGGGAAGTGATAGATTGAACACATACCCTCCCATTAGGGAAAGATATCTAATTAGGGGTTTAATTTTATAAGAATAAATATAAATTTCATAACACCGGGATTCAACCCCATCTATAGGTACCCTTGGAAATACATAATATTTGTCTAGTCCCAAAATAAATATTTTTACAATAAATTATCTATATATAACTATTTAATATATAATAGGTTTTATATCAATAAATATATATGTGGATGGAATATAAATATAATTACTATCCTATAAAATACACTTATAATCATATATACATAATATCATTTTAAAAGATACATTATTGTTTTTGTTTTTCACTCATTTATAATTTAATTTGGTAGGGATTGGTCTTCTTTGACCCATCACTGAAATATTATTTAATTATTATTATTATGAATATAATAATTATTATGATTATGATAATGATAACAATTATTATTATTATTATTATTTCTTTATTGAATTTGTGGGTTTGACACCTCCTAGAGGGGTTTTGGTGAGGTATCCAACTTGAGTGTCACTAATTACTTTTTATGCATGGGTGGGGATTTTAATTATAGTTTTTATACCACTTTTTAACCAGTTTATTTGAATTTTTTGATTTTATTAGCCTTATTCTTAATTTTTAGTTTTATTATTTATGTTTCTCACCATCAAATTTTATGTTTTTTATGCACAATTAATCTAAAGAATTTTTGATAAGGTGAAATCTAATGAAAATCTAATTTTATTGACAATAAAGAATATAACTGGGGTTAGATAACTATTTCTTCCATTATCATTGAGCTTCCAACCCTTATCACTGAACCAACAATAGGATCTTGGCCTCTGTAACATGGAAATTTCATCCTACATAACTCACTACTAACTCTAAATCATTTATTTATGCCCTCAATCCCCTTCATGTGACCCAAGATCACATTCCTTCTAATCTAAAACCATTAAATCCTTTATTCTTCAGTCCTCCATCCAATTATTGTATACTACATTTATCTCACCATCTAATATTATTACACCCACCACATTTACCTAGTCCTATTATTCCTCATCCAACTTCTCAATTTCCTAAATGGAGATCATTACCTAGATCAATACTAGTTCCATGGTACCAACACATTGATAAATAATGTTATATGCTACATTGTGAGATACTTATTTTATATAAATTATCTGAAGTTATTTGTGAGCTAGTTTGATTAATTTTTAATGTTGAAGGTTATCTAAGTAGGTTTTTGCGATATTGGTGGTGAATCTATAGAGCGGTGGTGTAACGGTTCGTCCATTTTAGTTAGTAGGGAATGTTAGGATTATCAGTAGTGTCATTGTGTTCATCCAAGGGTGTTCGTATATAATATATCACAATAAAATTTTAACAATGAAGATAAGAAAATCATTGGAAAATTTTATTTTCCATGTTTTTACACTAATTTTCAATATTAATTTATTATACAATACAAAATTTTTGAGGATGATGATTACATTTTCATATAATTATTTAGTTTTTATATTTAATTTCCAATTAAATTATAATAATTGAATAATTACATATGAAATCATATCTGTGTTTGATTTATTTGATTGGTATATTAAATCATCTTTTGCTCCTCTCCCCTGTGATACATCATAAGGAATCACAAGACATATAAATGTTAGATACATTTTGTTATTTCTTTGAGCACATACATAAGTGGCATATAATAATAAATCATATACAGGAAAACTAGTCCTAGAAATATACATTCCTTTTTATGAAATATGTCTTGGTATTTAAACTTATTATTTGGAGTTGAAATGACTAAAATATTATTCATAAAAATGGATATGTGGATTTTTATAAATTTTTAGTGAAATTATTATTATTTTTAAAATCTATTAAATGAAACTTATTAATATTATTATTTAATAAAGAATCAATAATTATTTTTATTTATAAATAATAAAATTGTATCATGACACCCACAATGAAACTTTTAGTAAGTATTTTGATGTATATTTTAAAAAATATATATTTTACCATTTAGAATGAAATATTTGATGTTTTTTCAGAAATTTTCATATATAAAAATTGGAGCATGATCTTACAAATCATGCATTACAACCATTCATGGTGAATATAATCTTCAAAAGTATGTTTTCGGATAATTTATAGTTATTTTAACCCAATTCCCTAATTTTATAGATCAATTTTTTGTTTCGAGTGGAATGTTTATGGTCGGTGGATATAAAGCCAAACAGTGAACCTTAACCATGAGGAACACAAAAATTATTATTATTTTATTTTATATATATAAAGGAATATTCATTTTTCCATTATTCTTTTATCCAAATCAATTACCTTAACCCCCTCCATTTATTTCTATCTCCTTTATCCACTATAGTGATTCATTACCATTTGGAGTTGATTATCCATTGTTAGTGACTCAAATTTCCTTCATATTCTCTTTTTCTACTATGTAATTAATTATACTAACACCACATTTGTCAAGGAGACCATGTATTCCACCTTAAATTAATTTCAATTTTGGTTCTCCATATTTTTAGTATTATCTTATCCTTCGATGATTTTAGCATGGATTAAAAACTCTTCATATTGTATTCATTAATTATTAGTACATGGCATTATGAAATTGTAAATGATTATTAACCAATGTATACATGCACTTTATAAATGATGTTTCATTTCATTTAATAATTTTAATGAATGATTATTTTTGTTATATGTTGGGTTTTATTTTCATTATTCAAAATATAATTTGATATAATTGGATACATTTATCTTCAATGATTAAAATGTTTCTATAGTATTTTTTCACTATAGCTACTTGATGAAAATTCTGCATTAGTATTCCCATGAATCAATCATAATTATATAAATGGATGGATTTATTGTGAGTAATAATGTAAAAATAACATATTTATGGTGATGTTATAATTAGATAAAAGTTGATATTTACATACTTGAGTTAATTTTCTAAAATGTTTTGATTAACTTGTAAAATAAAAAATAGGATATTTATCTTGTCATTTTCCAATGTTAATTTTCATTTTTAGGTCCTTTATTGGAATTTATTTATATCATTATTATTATTTCACTAATAATGTTAATACCTAAATGACAATTTCAAAAATAAATAATGGGATTTCATATTTTCACACTTGAATGAATTGCATCTCTTTGTAATATTTTATGTATATGTGAAATTATAAAATATGAATCACCTATGGGAAATAATAAATTTTGGTAGGGTTGTTTTTTTGAATTGTTTTAAATGGTGAGATGTGAGATTATTTTTTATCATTTTTTAAATTGATATTATGTTCCTGGACATTATTTCTCTCCACCAATTAGAATTTTCTGGGCTACCATTGGTATTTATGTTACAATTAATTGGTGAATACTACAATATATTTGATTATATACACTCTCGTGTCCTACTAGATGATTATAATGTAGCTAGGGGTCTTTCATCCCATGCAGTATGTAGAATAGTGAATCGTGGTGTTAGTGCTATTAAGATACCATAATCTATAACCAAGTCTAATTTATCCTTATTTATATCCAAGATTCCCTCCCAATAATCTAGAGTGTTGTCCCGTGAAGATAATTACATGATAGTCATTTAAACATTTTTTAAATAAACATATATTTTGACTTATTCTTATGATATTAATTTTTCATATATTCTATAAATTACAATAGATGCTTCATTATTTCAGAGTGGCTTCCTATCCATAGGGATTTAGATTATTTTATTATGATAATTTATTTATTTATTCTTTTTAATATATTACTTTCCTTTTACCTTGATATTTATTTTATAGTCTATTCATTTGTTATAAATAATGAAATTTCAATTCATTTAATAAGTTCTTATTTTAAAGGGTATTTCAAGTGTAATGTAAAAACATGGATTAAACTATAAAATACTCACTTTATTGATAAATATGAAAGTATAATTGTCTTCAAAAACGAATATTTATAAAAATTTTAAAATATTTTATATAATAATGCGCCCTTTCTAGTTTCTTCATAAGGAATTGTTTTCATGAAATATATTGGAATGAATTTTGATTTTTACATAAATTAAAATAATTTACCCCCTTGTTACTTGTTTAATAAAAAGGAAAATTATATTTTTATATATTTAGATCAAAATAGAAATTTATGGTCTATTTTCATTATTTTTTTATATTGCACCTTTCGTTGAATAGTGCTGGCTATGTTTTTAGAGCACAATACAAACACATTTTTTGTATATGTTGGAATTTCATCATCTTCTATATGTGAATATTAATCCCATTTTTTCTTTATAGTGACCATTTCATTGGTTCAAGTTTATTGGTGGTGGCATGTTTAGTTCACTTGTCCCTTGGATATAAATAGCTGGTTTCTTTTTTATCATTTCATAGATTTTCTATAATTATAATACAACATATTTCCAGAAACATTAACCTTTCGTACTCATTAATCCTTGTTTCATTTCAATATTTGTATTTCATGCATAATATTTTCTTTTATATATAGATTATGTAATTTATAGTTTTTTATTTATCATTTTTAGCATTAATATGTTTTATCTTTGCTTAGAGAATGGTAGGATGATATTTATTTTGAATTTTTTTATTTAATATTATAAAATATCTTAATTAGGTATTGTTAATTCAGTATTCTTCATCATCTAATCCTATATTTACTAATCATACCACTATACTCCTCAAAATTTATTTATCTTCCTATAAACTGGATTATACATGTATAATCTTAACCCTCTTAAAATATTCAATTACTAATGGAAGAGAAACAGATACAAAACTATCCTTATGCTAAGGTGGAGAAATCTATTACATATATATAGTTTCAAGGGATATATAACAATAAAATAATGTTTTTTGAAAGGGAATACAATAAACTAACCATTAATGACTTACATAAGAACGATTAAAAAAATATAATAGAAATATATGGTCCGAGAATGAACACATTTACTTAAAACAAGTGAAGTATCAGGATAAATATCAGTAATAAAGATCAATACATTTTTAGTCAAAAAAAATTTAATGACTGGTGGTAGTGATCGCAAATTTAATTATTCTAATGATCTTAATCTGGTTCTCTTTGATCCCCTTTTATATGATTATCAATAATGGTTATCATGGAAATAAGAATTTCAGTAATATTTTTTCAATGGTTCAAAATATCATGGTTTCAAGATTGTAAAGTAACTGAATTCTAATTAATCTCTCACAATATTGTTTCGTAATATGTTTTTTCTTTTACATTTTTCTCCATATTTAAATCCCCCAACCCTTGTGTTTCTTCTAAAACATTCCAATACATCAACGGGCGATTTACTTTTAGGCCCCACCTATAGATAATAATTCCAATGCATTCATCATATGAATAATCAATACAACTTAATCAAAAAAATTTCATTTTCAATAACTTCCTGTATTGAAAGGACTAGCCTAAGGAATATCAATACATTCTCTAATAAATATGATCATAAAACATCAAAAGAGATAATGTGAATGGAAACATTAGACTATATGCTCAGTATACTATTAAATAAATGATGTTTAAAAAACATACCCTTCTTGGTTCTCCCTCATGTTACCAATATGGGTGGGTAACATGACCCCAGGTTCTCCTCTAGAAAAATAAAACGTTTCTGACTAGTAGTGAGGGTATAAAGAATATAGTGGGGAGGCTATATCCTCTCTTATAGTGTTTCAAAAATAGAAGAAATGAAAAAAAACATAAATAGTCAACTATCCAATATCCAAATAACGGTTAAGTGAAATTTTCAAATAATAATATAATGATCTGATAACAGGATAAATCTAACTAAATGGAATTCTGAAATTCGTTAAAATAAAGTAATAATATACTCAACAAGTAAACTCCAAAATCTCTGGTCCCAGACCCCACGGTGGCCTCATACCTAATATTTGACCCATTAATAAGAAAAAATACAATATTGGGCCACGAAACCTTTTATAAACATGCATCCATTAAATCTATTAGGGTAATAAATGGTGGCTTGAGTAGGGTGTGAGTATAACATAATTGTCCAACACCCATGATTCCTAATAATCTAGTATCAATATTTTTCATGAAATAAAGTGATAATGGGTTATTGATAAATTAAACTACATAGAACAAAAAATAAACCACCTAAACCTCGAGTTATAGACTGACACTCAATTCTAGACAAACCTTATTTGGCTCCATGTTGGATATATCTATCACATGGATGATACTCCTACATTATAACAGATCGCATAAACCGTGTCTTAAGAAACCCACCGGGATCCATGTGAATTATCATCTAGGTTTCCCTTACATATTCCCAAGGCACAATCCAATGACATTAGAATTATAACCATATCATAGTGGGATATGTGTGAATTCCCTTGTGGGAGTAACTTCTGTCTTCCCATGTTCATGTCACAAGGGGGAGAATCTAAACTCAAGAGGTAGGTTCTCGTATTCTAGTATGATCCATGAGTTCCATGTCTAATGAGATAGTGGTACTGTCTCTTAGGAATCCTATCAAAAAACATATATACGATCAATCCTTGTATACATTTCATCGAAATTCATTTCACATTACTAGTTGATTAATTTATTTCATTATTTTAAACAACAATACATTATCAATTGTTAGGTTCTCCAATAATAGGATGAATCACTGCAATAAAACCATGCTAGTTGTCAATTTATCATAATTAAATAGAAAAATAAAAACATAATTAATTCTCAAATTCAAATTTTTGTGGAAATGTTTCATTTATAAAAATTATCAATTCACATTAACATCAAATGTAGTCTCACCTTGTGGGTGGAAAGAAACCAGTCTCAATGCCAATGGACCTAGTGGGATCTAATGTTAGTTCTAAGCACATTCCTTTTTCAAGCATAGATTTAATAAATTCTTAAAGAAATATCCACAACATGATGGAATGATCATTATTATTTCAGATACCTAGATAATTGGAAATAGAAATTATATAATTATTCTATTCCACCCACCTCAAAAGTGGAGAATGAACTAAAAAATTCAATGTCCAAGGTAGGTATTGGATTCTCTCTTCCCTTTGACATTCATGTGAGAAACTTCAAGACCTGATGGAGCCTTGCTTCTAGTTCAATGTGATTTCCCAAAATCACTTCTTGAAGGGATATAGTTTGAGAGGAAATGTTATTTTTAGATCACATGATGATGGAGGATTTAAAATATTTATGGGGTTTCTAATTCCTGATTTAATAGTCCATTAAATTAATGGAAGTATTAATTCCATTATTTGGTAGAAAAATATATCATACAGACTTAAAAATTCATAAAATTTCCATTTCACAATGTGAAATGAATTCAGGATATGACTTCCTTTTTCATGGGGTCCATTAAGGGGGTGAATCTTACTTTGGGTGTAAATCAAGTTCATGGGCTTTGTTTAGGGAGTGAATTTATTCATGGGTTAAATTTAATTTGTGGGGTCCATTAATTATGTTAATTACTGCATGGGGTAAATTATATTTAGGGGTAAATTAAATTCAGGGGTGAATAAAATTCATCTATTTATCCTAGAATCCTTCATCATGTTATTTCATAATAATTCACGATTTGAATTAAATTCATGTGGTTTTCCCATAATAATTCATGTCCTAAATTGGGAATTCATGACAATAATTCATTCTAAATTTATAAGTCACCTCCTTTTCTTACTGCACCCTTTAACACATAACCCAACCCAGACCTTAACTCATCTATCAGGGTTTAGTTTAAAAAAACCCAATTCAAGAAGGTTTAATTAAAAACACAAAGAAATACATACCTTGAAAATATGGGATCTTACAACCTCTCCACCATATACCATACTTGAACCTAATATTCTCTATGCTTCATTGTCGGGTAACAGAAAACAAGTTAGGCCACAATTTCCACATATTAGAATCCCTCTCCCATTTCTCCTCTTACACATTCCCATGTCACCACTATACTCATACTAGAGGAATGAACTATCCCCAAGGATTTGTCTCGCTATAGCCCCTGATATAGATCAGATGATCCTTAAATGATACATCAATGTATTTCTCAATGTCATCAACATCTATCAAGCGATATGATTCATGATGTTATTTCTGAATCTGTGACATGTGAAACACATCACGCTTGTTGGTGTAATTAAACGGAAAGTACACACTATGAGATACTTGGATGGAACTCTCCACTATCATGAATGGACCAAAAAACCTTGGCACTAGAATCAATTTCTCCCTAATATGGTGATCCCCCACCGTAGGCTACACCTGAAGAAAAACCCAATCTATAACCTAAAACACTAGAAGTTTTCTCTGATGGTCAGCGTAAGATTATTTCGAGCTCATTGTATTCACCATCAAATTTCTGATTAAGTTAACCTACTCATATGTCTCCTCCACAAAATTACATCTGATGAGTGCTGACTCACCTTCCTCGAACTGATAAAGACGATATTGGCATGGAATTCCATAAAAAGATTCAACATAATCCATTTGGATCAATTATTGGAAGTAACTATTATACATAAACTCCATGTGTTCTATATGATTCTCCCATGAACCACTAAAATCCAAAACAAGGGAAAGTAACATATCCTCTAGGATCTAAATCATCCATTCAGATTGATCGAAATTTAGAGGATGATAATATTTACTAAAAAGAACTAGTAATCCTAGATCTTTATAATAGCCCGGAAATATTTTCAATGTTAAATGAGGATCTTGATTTGAAAATAAACTCTCTAGAACACCTTTTAGTAGAACTGTCTCACTCATGCAAAGACTTATCTGGTCATCTATGGCGAAATCCACCCTAATATGTAATAATTTGGATACCCTATTCATTTGATCCATGATCAACCATAATAAATCATTCTTGTTATGTGTCTAGTGTAATACATTAATTAAATCTATAGTTAAATCATCCCCCTTCCATTAAACAATTTTTATAGGCTACAATAACCCTATAGGCCTCTGATGCTCAGCCTTCACCTGCAAAAAGTGAAACATATCACCACAAAACCTATTATCTCATTTTTAATCCCTATCCACCAATATTTACTATAGAGGACATGATATATATTATTTAGAATGAGATATAACTGACTGAAAATTCATTTTCTAACCATGAAACTCCCACATCAATTCCTTAAGAAAACACATAATAACCCTTACACAACCATGGATAATTAGATCACCTGCACTGTCAAGAGACTATCTGGAAAGTGGCTCCCCACTAAATAATATTCCCCTTGTATCTAAGATTTCTAGATCAAATAAATACTCTATATTGATCTATTCAAAAAACATGTGTATAATATATATAGAATTAGGAGCTACTTTTCCTTTGGAATCCCAAACATCTTGATGTATATCTATAAATAGTTTTATAATACTCTACTCATAACATGACTAATTTACTTCTAATATGTTCATCTTCAAACTCAAGGAATAAAAAATGATGTTTCTGTTTCCTAGAGTGTATAATATCTTGAAATTAAAGGATTATTGATATTCGACCCACCTTATTTTTTCATGGATTAGGATTCAGTGAAGAAATATTTACTTGAGGATCTTATGTTTTATGTACATCACAAACCCCTTGACTAATAAATAGTGTCTCTAGAATCCCAAGGCATATAACACATTATCTATCTTCAAATCTTGATTAGGGTCATTACTCTCATGACGTTTCAGTTATATGGAGACATAGGTAACCAGTTAGTCCTCCTACATCAGAACTACTCTTAGTCTGACTCCGAAATCATCCTAGTACATGGTACAGTCTTTACCTGGCATAGGTAAAGTGAGAATTAGTGTCAAGGTATTCCTTATCTTCATTTCATTAAAATCTCCCATGAAAGAATATAAATAAAGAAACTTCACCCCTTTCTTGGTTATCCCAGACATCACTTCATTAAAAAGGAAAAAATCTAGATGAAAATTGGATAATAACCTATTATACCTATAAAGATTCATTTATCGAAGAAATCATTTGGCCACTCCAAAGCTTCCATGGATGAAACATTCTTTGGGTCCATTGATACTCCTACATTAAAGTGAACATGGACCAATAAGTATACTTTATTAATCTAGAAAATGAATCTGTATAACTTTGAATGATACCAATGTTCTCTAAATTTATTGAAGATGATATCATGATGTTGGCTATTATCATCTGCAGACTAAGACTAAACTAGGATATTGTCGACAAAAAAACTAAAAATTGATATAGGAATGGTTAGATAATTCAGTTCATCAAATCCATCAATATCATTGTTGTTTTTTATAACTAACTACTTCACTAAAAACTTATTCATGAGATACTGACTCCAAAAATAAGTTTGAGTCATGTTTGATGGTCTCACTCTATAATGATGTTACCCTAATGTAAATTCAGTCTAAAAGACTATATGAGCACCTATCAACAGATCAAAGTGATCATTGATGCATAGAAGGGGATAAAATTTCATGAAAATTATTTGGTTCTATCTCTAATGGTCCACATATAATCATATTGTATCATTATCCTTCATGGTGAAAATAATTGAATAACCCCAGGCCGATGTACTCGAAAGTATTAATCATTTTGATTCTAGGTCATAAAACTTGACTTTGAAAACATGAATGTTCCATTTGTTAAGTCAATATATAAATTACCTCAACTCCAAAAAAACAACTCGATCATGAACTTGGTCACTTTGTCAGGTGGTAACCAATATAACACTACTGGAAAAACATCCTAAAAATATTCTAACACTAGAGGAAATGTATCATGTTTCATTCCAACATCATCCAGAATATGATTTTCTATTATAGTCATGATACAATCTAGTCAACACAGAAAAGGTCTTACATGTCCAGCCTGAATATACCATTCACCCTACTGATAATATATACCTCGTTCTATAGTGATAAATTTTCATCTCCTATTAAAACAATAAATATGTGCATAGTAAAAAACTATCCAATCCATACCCATAATAAAATTGAATCCTACCATTTCTAGTATGTAAAACGCCCAATGAAACAATTTTCCCCCAATTTCAAGAGAATATACCATGAAATGTTTGATATCCTCTTACCACATTCTCAATGGTTTATCAATGGTTATAACACCATAAAAGCTCT